>OX438988.1:1242500-1946040 GCA_949316085.1 Hypercompe scribonia
ATCAAAAAATAATCAAGGTAAAGGCGCTAACATTACGCGTTAATAAAACTAAACATTTTTTACTTTAAAATAAAATATATTGGATACAAAATAATAATATTACCATTTATTAATTGCTTTAACAACATCTAGAATTTAAATTTCTGGTACAAAAAGTTACGTAACACATTTGTATTTAACATGCTAAGTCATAGAAACTAGTTGATAACAGCACCTAAAATTAAACCACCATAAATAGACACCTATTTGCATTAAAACTAGACAACTTTCAAATCACTCCAGCATATAATATGAAGTTATATTACGAGTTGCAACGTTCTTACGGAACTTTGGCAAATTCTATTTTCTCTATAATTCTATTCTATTCTAATAAAAAAAATTTAATTAATTAAATATCATATCAAACTATCCATCAACTCGTGATGTGAGATTAAATTTATATTTAATCCGATCACCTATAACAATAATATTTGGATGTTCCAAGATCTCAACTACTTGAAATTGACCTCTGTCATTTTTTTAAAATAGCATGCCATTGAAATAACTTCAATATCTCTCTATGTGATTTTTTTTTGGATAAGACAGAATTTGTGACATTTCTTCATTTCGGGCAGTTAACTATGTCACCCTGCTTGACCTCACATTTATCACCATTCTCCTATTCGTCTGATACATCATCCATGCTATCTCCAGATTCAGTGCTAGTGTCACTTTGATAATGAGTCTTTTGTGTACATCCTTCTTAAATTTTTGTGCTTCTTCGTTCTGTTTTTTCCTTTCCTCCAATTCATTCTTTTTTTGATCTTGTTCTTATGATGTTGCTGCCTTTCCAATAAAGATATAATGGAGGGTCTTATTTTTATTTTTTTTTTATTTTTTTTTATGTTGGCCAAAACTAAGCCCTCTTAAAGGGGCTTGATATTACTATACTCACATCTGTTGTAAATATTTCTGTTAATCTTGTTATGGATGGTGCTCCTAAAGAACTTGTGGTCATATTTGTGTTATTTACAGTATTCGTTTTGCTCAGTTTCATGAACACTTCATGGTTCTCTGTCAGCACATCCACATTAATATCATTATTATTGATGGGTGGGGATATTATTTCAGTAGCGCTATTATTATCATATAATGCAGTTTGTGTTCTTATGTTTTCATCAATAGTGTTTAATATTGTGTGATTAATATTGGCATCATCAGAAATATTGTGTTCTTTGACGATGCTCAGTGTTAAGAAATTATTATCGTCATCCATAGGAGAAGGTGTTATTTCAGAGTCACAGATTTTGGCACTGAATTCTGGCTTGCGAATTTTTAATTCAATATCCTAAAAGAAAATCTTGTATTTTTGGCGCCAAGCCGTACATCACAATTTTTAAACTCAGGTATATTTTCAGTCTTCTCAGTCAGTATTTTTCCAAAAACGTTTCCTTGTTTCTAGCTTTTTTAATTTTTGCCAAAGTCTCGTTTATGGCATCAAAATTAATAGTAGCAAAAATCAGCAATTTCAAAAGTCACTTACCTAAACAAAATTGCCAAGTATCACGACGCATGTGGCCGTTCGGTAACATCGTTTACAGTTGCATGAGGCCATTTTAAATTTTGCTGAAGAAATTGTACGAAAGTTTTTGACGTTTCATAGATGTTACTAGGTATCTTTTGTACCATCAACAAAGCAAATTACTGATTTTCAATGAAATTTTATCCTTCAGTTCAACGTCGATGATTAGCGCTTTTACCCAAATATAAAAAAGGAATCAAAATAAATTATTAAGAAAGTCAATAAAATAATATATTAAAATTAAATAAGAATTCAATTCCATTGTGGTAGTGACCCACGCTGGTTATCTGAGTGAGGCAGTTTCTTATGCCCATAATAATGATAGTTTCAGTACCCAATATTATTGAAAAAATATCTTTAATTTTTAATATATATAAAAAATAATTAGAAAATATAAGATCTTCATGGATTAACTATTTATTTTTATCCAAATGTGCCAGAAGGAGGGTTGTTTTCGAGTATATGTACGTATATGTCTTATGTACACGCTGTAGCCTAGGGGCTTAATGGATTTTAGCGTTTAAACCGTTGTAGATTTGTTTTCATTGTGAAAGTGACACGGTACGAGTATGTGGCAATTCTGAAAATTATGTCTTACAAACTGATGTACTTAGTTTCCCTGATTGTTCAGGTTGAGTGTGCCAGAAGCGACGCCATTCACAGCAGTGCTTAAATTTGCCGCTGAAGAGTTTCGCGTTGAGCCGGCCACAAGCGCCATCATCACAGACGATGGCATTGGCATCAATCCTCAACAGACGGCCGGTATGTATCACCGTTTCATGCATATCTTTCAAATCTCAAGTCTGTTAAAGTGTGGATCATCATCAAGCATCTGTGATGATAGATAGATAAATAAAAAAACAAATATTGTGGCTAATCTTAAATGTATAAAAAGCTATAAATATCATTTTTTGAATTAAGATAACAAATAGAAATACACCCATAAACGAATTTAACATCGTTTATAAACTTATGGGTGTATAAAGGCAAGATCCTTGCCGAATTCGTATATTAAACAGTTAAATAAGTGTACCATCGCTAACAGCTTCAGATACCAAGTTTTATTGCTTTAATTGACAATTTGTTTTACAACTCATGCAAAGTAACTAATAAAGGTAGAAAAACAATCTTAATAAGTGGTAACAGCAAGTAGCGATAGCTACCCCCGCACTGCTAAAAAAACTGTCACGACTGCGTAGTTGCCATCGACATATGTATACGACCATTTTAAAAAATTAAATGAAAGATTATTGTTAATTATTTGCATAGCATAAATCATTAGCACAGATGCTCATTTATTTATTTTTATGCCGTAAGATGTGCAAACGAGAAGACGAGACACCTGGTGATATGAAAGTGCCATCACCTGTGGATGCCTGCAATTTAGGATTCATAAATACGTTAACTCCTTTTGAGTCATTCGCTCTAGAATGAGAGGAGGTAGGGGTTCCGACAACCACCCACCCACAAAGATTTAAAAAAATTGCTTGACACTGATTTTTTCAGTGGCCATGGTGTTACCCCCGAACAAGCCAGCCTATTAATTCATAAGGTGGCTCCCGCGTGCGCCGTGGTGGTCTGCTTGTCTTTTATCTCATACATTTTGACTTTTAGGGGTATGATTCATAATTGTCTGTTGGGCTCGATAGCGATCTTGAACGCTAGTAAAGAGGTTGGTTCGAATTTCACCCAGAATACATACTCTGCGATATGTACCTACATTTATTGTGGCTTTTTGTGATTTGTATATGATAGATATATGTTTAGAAATTATTATAAGCAGTCAGATCACAGAAACCCTCGTGTCAAGTTATTGGAAAATATATAATCACAATCAACAATCCTTTTATATAGTGATTTAACTGATGATTTCTGTTCCAGGAAATGTGTTCCTCAAACATGGATCTGAATTGAGGTTGATCCCGAGGGATCGAGTGGGGAAAACTCCGACATAAACATTCCGTAACATTTTAAATCTTAATTTTTGTAAACATAACATATGATTTTATCTTTGTTTTATATTAAATGAGTTTATAAAAAATATTAATATTTATTGCGAAATAAAATTATAAATCTGTAAAATAGTAAACGCAAAACAATTAAAAACACAAAACATTTCCTGATATACTCATATTTTTTTACAAAATAAGGAAGTGTAAAAAATAAATAAAAAACAAAAAAACGATATAATATTTTTTTCTTCAAAGAAATTGTCGTTTCTGGTACGCAATTGTATCAATCTATTTCTTCGTTTGATTCCTCTAGAACGACTGTTTCATTATCATTATTTTAATTGCTGCTATTATCAGAGTTTTTGTGATTCCTTTAGAATCTTCTCTTTCATATTTCGTTCCGTATTTGTTGATGGCTCAATTACCTTTGTTTACATGTGCAGTGCTGCTTTTCATTTATATCTACAAGCTGATTGCCTTCTGCTTACCCTTGCGGCGATATTAACGCTAAGTATATGTGTTTATTTATCTCTGTGGTTATTTCAAATTACCTGTTGGTCCTCGGAGCTTTTTTCTTTACTAATTAGTTTACGTGAACCGTCTTTTATTAGGCCTTCACAACTAAGTACGGGGCGATGTCCAAGTACAGTAGATAAATTGGTGTCGGACTCTTCGGGGATCTGACTACTTATAAAGATTGCCAAAGAAGTTCGTATGGCACTCGCTGATGGATCTCGCTGTGTATTTTTAAAATTTCTCCTCTTCGCTTGAAACCTTTGTGTTTCACCTATGTTCGTGGTGATTACTATTCTTCTAAAGGTCGTAACGTGACGTTACTTATCTTATGACTGTTTTTCATGAATGCTCTATCCAATAAGAAAAACACACGAATGAAAATAAAAATAAAAAATATAATATAAGAATATCTCCAGTTGGCACATGTTAATATTATTTTTGTACGTTGTAAATTAATTATTAGGCAGAGTAGAGTCACTTTGGTTGGCCTAGAATAAAAAAAAATCGACAGTTATTGACTGATGTGTCTAAAAAATCTATGGCAAAGATGTGCAAGTACACAGATTCTTAAAATCGCGGGGAAAATCTTTCCCGCCATTCGCTTGTCTTTGTTAAACCAGTGGTATTTTCAGGTATTTTAAGTTTTTTTGCAAGTTTTTTTGCTAAATCAAAGGCAAGGCGCAAAAACTCACTTGTCAAAGGCATGAGACGGTTATCGAGATCTATACGATGCTCACAAAGTTATCTTTCAAACTGGTTTGAATGTCTGTTCAAAACTTCCTAATTTTGGCTTGAGTGGCCTTGTTTTACACCTTTAGCACGATCTTACAGAGAAGTACGTGAAACGTACCTCTGCAACTACTCTCTCAGAATATTTTTTATCAAGGACGGCTTCAATTGCTTTTTTCATATTCTCTTCACTCCAGTCTACGCGATTTGTCGTTCTATTTTTAAATTTAGGCATTGTACCATTGCAACAAACTATTGTTGAGTGTTAAATTTAAACATATGAAGAATAATAATATCAGAGCCTATGGACGGGGATTCCCCCAAAAATGATGGCCAAGGTTACAAAACAGGACTATCGTCAAACAAAGCATTCTTTTTAAAAACGGTCAGCCTAGTGGTTTAAGCGGTCGCCTCGTCGCTCTCTACTGCGCTGAGTGTTGTGGGCTTAAATCCCACATGGGACAACACTTTGTGTAACCCATAAATTGTTGTTCTGAGTCTGGGTGTTCATTGTGTCCATTTCTTAATTGTCTGTAAGGTCCCCCGCGATACAGGATTCATTCCTAGTGGCGGCGTTGTTTTTTAAAAAAATAAAAAATAAAACAAAAACAAATAAAAAAAAAACATATTAAACCTTCAAATAAACTTAAATATATGAAATAGAAAGGTATTTTAACATGTAAACAATATAACATAAATAATTACCTAAGGTTATCCAATGTAGTCTCCGTAACAATTTGTGTCTACTACGATAAAATCTGTCATTTATTAAAAGTTTGTAGTGAAGACGGAACCATTGCCGTACCATACCGTAGGTACTGATATCACAACTTGATCCATCAAGGTTTTGATGTTTGTGCTTGCCTCAAATATATCTATAGGTTTCAACGGTGCTGATTCTTGAAATATAGGATAATTGTACCAGTCTCAAACCATCCAAGCAAAAAGAAACTTTGACACATTGTTATTTAAACTGTTTGCGTTATTAGTAGTTTATTTTCTATGTTGTAGGTTATCTACTTAAAAATTATTTTTGGAAAGACTAACACTTAATTACTTTGCTTTTTTTATTATTTCATATAGGTCATAATTGAACTTCACCTATTCTGTCCAGTAGGCCCCAGTTGTTGACCAAATTTGTATCATAAGTTGACTATTCATAAAAGTGAAAGCAGATATTTTTATAATCAACTTTATTTATAATCTTATGACTAATTTGAGTCAGATCCAATGAAGATGTTTGGCTGTTTCTGCAACATTGTATGAACCCTTATTATTAATTAACACAGGAGCATTTATTTTTTAAACTATGCTATAATTAGCATACTAAATTTTGTCTTCTTTCGCCAGCCATTTAAAAGTATTTGGTGTTGATAGCACCATCGTGCTGACTTCTTTGTTATTTCTGTCAAAATTTTTGAAAATTCAAGGGAAAAATTTTTCCCTCGCAATTTATTATTATAAATGATCCTATTTCTGTTTTGTCATCTTATCTACTATTCTCTTATTGTAATTGATCAATGGTAAATCATCCTCTTCTGAATCACTCTTCAGTCTTTCGTATGTGTTTTGCATTGTTGTGTTAATTTAAACTTATGAAAAATAATAATGTCAGCGCAAGTTATATCGTGTCTATCTTCAAAAGGCATATTGGTGGTATAAAGGTTTAGGAATAAAGTCTGGTGATTCTAAATAAGTAAATTTCTATATAAATACGCGCACAACAGATAAAAGAACTATTAGTATTGTTGAATAAAAAGAAGAAGCTTTAAATATTTATTCAAATAAAAAGACAATCTTGGCTTTTCTTAAATAAACTGAGATTTTAAATTTTAGTTTTAGGTTCACGTGTTTTGTATTTAATTGCCGGTGGAACAAATCATTTTCGAAATATCTGGTCTAGCTTTTAGATATGAATAAAATTCGGTACACGATTTTATGTATTTTGTAAGTTTATTCACCATATATGAAACCTATAACCTCTTCTAAATGATACTAACATCTCTTCAATTGTACCATTTTCTCCAATCTGGTAATGTGTCTGACAGTTAGTGACGAAGGTTTCAAATATTCTCGTATCCCTCATTGCTGCCATGTTATCAGTTTCAACGTGTATTGTTTTGGTTTGCACATCATCAAAGTGAACATTTGAAGAAAAAAACCTTTTTTTTTGACATAATTGCTCTGAATATATCAGGGACGGTTCCATCATGAACCCATATTTCATGAATGTTTAGGTGATGCATTTTTTCTGACCATCCATAATCACTCGTAACAGCCCAACTAAAGATTCTATCTCAGTCAAGTCTGTTTCTTTGGTATCTCGCTGTCGTCAAAACTTATGTGCACCGTATGTTTATATTAGTGAACAGTGCTGTCGTACATTTGTTTAGTCATATACAAATTAAAACATTCCAATGACGTTTTATAGAAAGAATATGTAATAGCCATTTAGTTGCATCTTTTCCATCATATAGTACACAAATTTCTAGTCTCTCTAAATTTGCTATAACTGTAGTAGCTGCAGAGGTTCTTTGCCCGTCTATTAATCGAGCTAAAGATTCATCACTTGATAATCGTGTATCGTGAGATCTAGTTTTGCGACCTGTGGCGGCTACGAGTTGATCTTTGGAAAGTAACAGAGATAGAACAGTTGCGCCTTTTTTGCGTTGTGCCCTGACGACGTAAACACCTTGACTGTCTCTGGGGCTACGACTTCCTTGCGTTAAAGTGGGTCTAAGAGTGCGACGGTGAGATAGTATTTGTGATGTTGTGGTTCCATGGCCGCGACCACGAGCTAACTTCTGAGAACTCGTGGTGGCTAATAAGGACGAAGCTTGATTGGTAGATGACACTTCTTTACCCGATTCTGCCGCGCATTATTATGTATCAGTATTATTATTACTGTGTTCACTTTTCCTATCACTTTCGGATACATCTTTCAGTAACTTTTGTGTGAGAGCTTCTTCAAAATCCGTCCCTTTTTTAACCACGAACCTATTTGTGCGTCTTGCTTGTTAATTTTGCTTACCTAATAAAATATTATTTAACTAAACAAAAAGAAGATAAAGAAAAATTACCTAAAATGCATAAAAAAATAATAAATATTAATGCTACCACGATATTTACATTAAAACAACATTTTAAGCAATGAAAACTAATAATATTTCAACTACATTAAAAAACTAGGTAAATGAGTTTTACTTACGTGAGTAGTCACGCAGGGAACAATTTGTCGCCAAACGCTGCATACTGACAATAACCACTTCTTCCTCCGGTCAGCCGCGCACTGAAGTTCTAATTTCTAAAACAAGGAACTGAGGTGCAGAGGGGGCACCTACTAGGACGCTTGACCTCGACCTAATGCATCATGTATAAAAAATATGTTTTTTCACCCCGGCCGGTAAAATACTCGTAGCGTGGGCACTCTAATGTTAATAATATTATTGTGGTCACCGACTGGATTTATTCCAGACATACTACTCTCACTTCTTGAATTATAGTCATCTATATTACTATCGTCACCAGACTTAGATTCACTATCAATTGCTGTAGATATATACGGTAAATTTCTTCAGCTCGTCGTTTCTAATATTCATCTTCTAAAAGCTTTACATGTTTGCTTAGCGCCAAAAACCAATTTTCTAGAGTGTCACCTGCAAATGCATTTTCCATAAACTTTAAAATTGTTTTCAGGTCATTATTTTGTTCTATTAGTTCAAACAATAGGGCAATAATATCTAGAACAGCTTAAAATAGGGACAATGGAACGAAAGTCATTTTTATTTAAAAATCAGAGTTTATTTTATATTTCTATATTATTTGTTTTGAACCTCCTCCTCCTCGCGTCGTTATCCTCATTACTGAGGGTCGTGATTCCCTGATGATCTTGCTCCGAACAGTTGCACGCCACTTATTCCTCTCCTTGGCCGAATGGAGGGCAACGTGTAACTTGGTCTCCAAGGCTGTTCGGATCTGGTCAGTCCACAGTTTTGAACATATAAGAACAATTTTTAAACTATCGATTGCCAATAATCAATCAAAGAGATCAAAAATTTACCTTAACCTTAATCGTATGTGGTTTCTCATGGTATAGGTATAACGGGCAAAATAGTAAAAAAATTTGAGAAGGTCCAGACCGCTAAATTTTTTATTGCATCTTACACCTATTACTTTTGTCAAAAAAAATTGGCCAATGGGCTACTTGGTCTAGTCGAACATCTTTTACTGGTGCAACCTGGGAAACACCTTTCTTTTTTTTCGCCTAAATTTCATGTTCTAAAGCATGACTTGGTCTTCCCCTTTTTACTTCATTTTTTTTCCCCAAAAGGCAAAGAGTCTTAGCTACTTCCAGACGAAATGGACCCAAGTTACATAGCTTTTCACTAAATCCAGGTTTTTGTGACATAAGTTTCTTGTAAGCCAACCACGAATTTATCATGGCTAAGTCCAAAAAATGATGAAACAATCGCATATACCACTTTCTATTTTTTAAGGATATGTGGCATCTAAATACATTTTTTTAACAGCATTCTCCATATTAGGGGCTTCACAATATTATACAGGGTGGGCCATAAGGGTGTTGGCGGTTTAACACTAAACCTACCGACAATTCTTGTATATCTATTCCTACCGCGTGCGGTCAAATTGACCGGTAATTAAAAAGTTTCATTTATTTCATTATTCAATGCAGATAATGGTTGATTTGTTGCTAAATGTGTATAAAATAAAAAAAAATCATAAAGTTTCGTCCATTTTATTTTACATAATTTCTAAAATTCTTTATAACAAAAAAACAAATGAAATTAAAGTTTTATACAGAATGTTATGCATACATAATATACTTTATTTGGCTTCCTCGCATTGTTTACAAATTAGTTTAGTCTGAAATGTGCACTTGCCGCAAACATATTTTTCGCATTTCGAACAGATTTTTGTTGTTTTATAACCTTTACAAAATTTTATTTGACAAGTTTTTCGTACGCACAAATCTGTACTTGTGGACGGTGTTGGTAAATGCTGTTTTTCTTTAGATTTTGTATATGCATCCCCAAGTTCTGTAGCTAACTGGAACAAAAATTCCTGCCTGGAAATATTTTCACCCGTCGTTTCTTTATACAAAATCCAGGCATTTATTCCAGCTAGGTCCAAAATGTTGAAGAATACCTGAAGTGGCCACCTACAACTTTTCGACTTCACGCTGTATTTCCTTGCCATCTGGTCTGCCACATCTACACCAAATTTTGTACTATTATAAAATCTAATAGTTTCCGGTATGCGTTTGCTGCTTTTTTCTATTTCTATTGAGTTATGTTTGGAACTTAGGACAAGCACTTTTTTTTTCGGCTTACTTTTATACACTGTAAGAGTAATATAATTTGATTTATAGAATTTGCTTGAAAATCTAACCATTTTATCTTTTTTTTCTTTGGCTAACTTTGGTAACTCTCTTTTGTTTCCACGAATTGTTCCAACAATTGTAGTTTTTCTTGCAAGTAATTTCTTGGCTAATGAAACACTCGTAAAAAAATTATCTGTTGTTACAGTTCTTCCGCATCCCGTGAAAGGATCCATTAGCTTTAGAACAACGAACTCCCCAAGTGGAATTGAACAATCTCTCCTTTCATCCTTTCCCAAATAGGGAAACCCATTTATTATATATTTACTGTTGACGTCACATGCCAACCAGAACTTTATTCCAAATTTGTCTGGTTTGTTTGGCATATATTGTGTAAATCTACATCTAGTCTTCGACGGAAACAACTGCTCATCAACAGCAATATATGCACCAGGTTTATAACAATTTTGTGAATTTTCAATAAATCGATCCCATATTGTAGATATCATAGAAAATTTATTAGTTTGTAAACGCTGGCTTCTTTCGCTCTTTTTATCAAATCGTATGTACTTCATAATCTCCGTAAAGTCGTTCCGACTCATTGTTTTTGAAAAAAAAGCGGGTCCCCAATTTTTATTCCACAAATATGAGATATCCAAATTTCTCGCCTCATATGCGCCGCGAGCATATAATAAGGAAATAAATGCATCTAGTTTTGTAGCATTTAGCTCCCATTTAGTCCCCAACACCCTAAATGCTTCTTCTTCTGTACATTTTATAATATGACGTATTATGTGCTGATCAATGATAAGACTAAATGCCGTCTTCATTTGTCCTTTCATTATATGTCGTTTAGCGTATCCTGTTGGTCCTGACATATCCCTAAAAATATTATGCGCTGGTAACCGGCCAAGATTGGGTCTTCCGTCTATTTCTTCCCAGACTGTTCCATCAGCAGCAGTTTCGATGCGTTGATCCTCTAAATCTATTTCACTTTCGGATGACAATAAAACCCTCTTTCTTTTCTGCCCTGAACGCTTATTTATAATATTCTCCTCTTCACTATCGCTTTTTGATTCTAATTCACTTGTAAATAGTTCTTGGTCTATTTCCATGTTTTTTTCAATTACAGAAGTTTCTTGTTCATCATGTTCTGAAAATTCTTCTTCTATGTCCGTTATATTTTTTAGGTAATTTGTAATTTTCAAATGCTTTGACATTTTTAGGGTAAATATCTACAATCGATACTTTAGCTTCTCTTCTTCAAATAAATAATGATAAAAAAATTGCAAAAATCCTTTTTAGAAGTGCACTACGTGAGATTGTAATCAATACTATTGTTATCTACTCTTTTCAACTATAAGCGACTCTGAGATAATCGTAAAAAAGTTACTTTGAAATAACTTTATACCAGTTGTTCCCACCGGTCATATTGACCGACCGCGGTAGGTAGGCCACATAACAATTTTTTTTTGCAAAAATAAAAAAATAACTTAAAGTAAAGAGTGAAGAAAATATTATATGCAAATTCTAAGAATTATCATATAGTTTTATAACAATATTATAACATTAAAACTGTGTAAATTGGACAAAAAGTCTCAAAACGGTCAATTTGACCGCTACTGGTAGGTTTAGTGTTAAATATTCAATTAAAAAAAAACTACGAAACATAACAAAAATATATTTGTATTTTTAAAAAGTAGAAGAATAGGAATTTTTAAGACTTAAAAATAATGTTGTCCAAATGGCTTCCCTCGGCTGCTTGGCACTCTTGGAACCGAAGTCGCAAATTTTGGAAAACTCGTTGTAAAATTGTTCTCGGTATTTTGTTCATTTCCTGAATAATGTTCCCCTTCAACTGTTCTAAATTGGTCCGATTATTCTCGTAGACTACCGATTTGAGGTAGCCCCATAGAAAATAATCGCATGGAGAGAGATCGGGGCCACGTGGGGGCCATTCAATATCCCCCCTTTTCGAAATGAGTTTTCCAGGAAAAACATTTTTCAGCAGCTCTATGGATACCCTAGCCGTATGACATGTGGCCCCATCCTGTTGAAACCACATCCTCGAGGTATTGCCTTGAAGTTCTTGCAAAGCTGGCACCAAAAAGTCTGCTAGCATGTTGCAATAATTGTTCGCTCTAACCGTCATCGCATGCCCTCTTTCATCCTCAAAAAAGTATGGTCCAATAATACCGGTTGACGTTATCCCAGCCCACACGACAAGCTTAGGGCTGTGAAGTGGACGTTCATGCAAGCGTCGGGGATTAGTCTCGGACCAGAACCGACAATTTTGCTTGTTCACATGACCATTAAGGTGAAAATTGGCCTCATCACTAAAAATCACATTGTTGAAATTGTTAAACCGCTCGAGCATCAAATTGACAAAGTTAAGTCGGTTATTGAGATCATCGGGTTTTAATTCTTGGACTATCTGAATCTTATAAGCCTTCAAATGCAAATCACGTTTTAAAATTCGTCGTAAAGTTGTTCTTTTTACGTCCAAAGACTGACTTCTCTTACGTGTTGACTGTTGCGGATTTCGCTTAACTGAAACACGAACACGCTCCACAATGTCGGCTGATCTTGCAGAAACTGGGCGACCACGAACCGTAATTGGTACTGTTGAGCCGGTTGTTTCGAACATTCTGATCCATTTTCGTATCACATTGGCGCTTGGAACTTCACTTAAATCGTGTAAACCGTGTTCCTGCCGATACAAACGTCGTGCAGTAATCACTGATTTATTGTTTTCGTAATACGCTCGGACACAAAATGCACGCTGCATTCCCGTGTACGGCTCCATGGCGACTGAATTTCCAGGAAGCGGCGCAGCGAACAACATATCTCCCCGCCGCCCCGCGCCCCGTGTTACCGAGAAATTGAAGAATTAAATCGCCAACACTCATATGGCCCACCCTGTACGTCTATTTACACACTCCATTAATGGAAAATTATTGTACCTATTAAAATTACCAATTTGGCCAAAGTTTAAAAAATAATGTATGACACCATCAAAAAAATAATTTTTACCAGCATTAGGTGGAGATAAAACGAATAAACAATTTTTCTTAGGAACCACGCGATCTAATATGTTATACAAACTAGTGAGAAATTCTTGAATACGATCATTGTCGTTTTGGAATTGAAAATTCAACAAGTCCACCGCTATACGTAACGATTGATCTGTAGTGTAATAATAGTCGTTCACATCTCTTACACCACAATTAAAAAAAAGCACTTTACTATTTTTATACTTATTAATGAAATCCAATAATGTCATATCACATAATTGTCTTTGAAAGATTCTTTGTACTGCTTTAATGTGAGTATTATTAAGTGGCAAATATTTCCAAGTGCTATTGAACCATACACTATTATTAAATACATTGTTTATTGGCGCTGTTGGAAATTTCCAAAAGAATTCCAATAATTTATCTCCTTTACATCTTTTTGTACGTTTGGTATTTTTGAAATCTCCTTGAGCACTTGATTCTGTAATTTGTTCACCGTCATTTGTATTGAGTCCACACTGGAAGTCGTTAAGAATATCATCTTGTTGTCTGCGTGCTTCCACCAATTTTTCCTGTCCAAGTGCTTTATTTTTGCGAACGGATAAGTCTCTAGTTTTATTACATTGTGTCCAAACTCGCCCGGCGATTTCATAGTGTATTACTTGCCTTGTGCCACTTTCGAAATAGACTGCGAGATTGAGCCAGTGTTCTGCGGAACATTCTGCAGACCGAAGAAGTCGACAATTAAGTCGGGGCTGTCCACATTCTGCTCTAATTTCTTTGACTCGTTGACACCTACAGGTGTTTCCGTTGTAGGTACAGTCATGGACGACATGCAAATGGTTGTTTCCATGGTTGGACACCCAGAAGATACACCCTTTAAAGGCACAACCGCTGTTTCCGGTGCTTTCGCAGATTCGTGAAACACGTCTATCGCTATATCGCTCATTTTGCAAGACAAAAACGTCATGTATAATTCGGAATCGAAGAGGATAGTTTTGAATACACTCCACGATAAATCTTCGCATTCTGTCTGTCTCAGTTTGTGGACAATTAATTTCAACGTTGTCTACCATAACGAAATCATTTTCATGGATTCCCTTTTCAGAGATAAATCTTTCATTGTCATTGCCTTCATTTCGCCGTGTTTCAACTTCTTCATAACTGTCTGATAAGTGCCCGTCGTCCATACGAGTTCCAAAACTCCGAGAAATGAATTCGGCGATGGATCCGGCATCTGATTCAAGGTCTTCTTCTGAGGAGTTGATTTTTTCACCGACATTTTTTTTTGGATTTGCGTTGTGTTTTTAAAGATTTTTCTGCTTCCACTTCCATGTCCTCCACTACAGCCTTGGTACACTCCCCAATGTTCTGACATTGTTCCTTCTCCACCAAATCTATTGTAGTCATTAGTTGTTGTTGTGAATTTTCTTTTTTGTTCATCTGTAAAAATTCTTCCAACTCGTTGTTCGGCTGTTGTATCAAATCCTCGTCCAAATGTTCTCCGTCGCTCGAGGTTATTGGCGAGTGCATTTGATTTTGAAAATGAACCGATAAATTTTTCCAGAACGACTGTTCGACGTCGAGGCCACTGGAGAACTGATCGGAGTCTTCATATTCACTAATTTCACCTTCACTACTACTTGAACTTGACTTGTATGGATGCATACTGAAGTGTTCTGTACGTGGTCTTCACATCACCCCGCAAGGGGTGCGTGGAGGCTGGATCGGGGCGGTTTGCCCCCTGCCAGCGGGTTCAGGTTTCGCTGCCCTTGGAAAAGGGCAGGTTCTGGGGTTGTACTTAGTACTTAAGGGTTCCTGAGGCGGAATGTTGCGCTCTTCACACCGCTCCGGCGGTCGGCTCGAGCCAGATGAGACCCCAGGCGACACCTGGGGAGGTCCAGCTCCGGGCGACCAGCGACAGGAGTGGTGACTTATGCGCAGTCCGCCTCGGTATAATTGGGGTTAGTTCGGCGTCTCACACCGCGTGGCGGTCTGTGAGGCGTCGTTTGTTTCTTCTGGGGCTTAGGGGACCGCCCTACCCCGTTCTGAAGCCGCTTTTCAAATCGCGACAAGGTCGCGCGGCAGCCGCTTTTTGTCCGGTGGACGCGCATGCCACGGTGCCAGGCCCCTTATGTGGTTCCAGGCAGAGGTGTCGGCGCGCTCGAACATGGTGGCTGCCAGTCTGCATATGTGTGCGTCCAGGCTTTCTATCTTGAGGTCCCTCTCGATGGTGTCGTTCCTTACGACCTCGCCTGCACGACTTCGCGCAGCGCAAGGGATTGTTTTGCGCGCACTTGTCGGCGGCCGGTCTCGCTTGTAAGGGCGTACCAGGAGGGACTGGCGTAAGTGAGCTGGGTGCGTACGTATAGTTTGTACACACTCAGTTTGACGCGGAGCGGTAGGCGGGAGCGGAACACTGGGCGCAGTAATGCGCGCGTTGCTCTGACCCGCGCGATCGTGTTGCAGATATGCGGCTTCATTGTGAGTTGGCGGTCTATTGTGATCCCCAGGTATTTAGCAGTTTTCGTCCACGCGATCTCCTGTCCGTTGAGTTGGAGCGGTGGAGGGATCTTCCCAGAGGTTGAGATCGGTATTGCCTGTGTTTTGCCCACGTTTACTGAGAGCCGCCATTGTCTAAATGCCACGTGGGCAGGAGGTCAAGTGCGCGCTGCAGTTTCGGCGCGGCGTGGCGGAGCGAGATGCTCGACGCGATGTACGCCGCGTCGTCAGCATACAGCGCAAGTTGGGTATTTTCCGTGTGTAGAATGTCGTCTGTGTAGCACGAGTACAACACAGGCGATAGGCAGCTTCCTTGCGGGACTCCGGCCGCTATGTTGCGGACAGTGGAGACCTGCCCTTCCACGACCACCCGGAAGGTCCGGTTGGTCAGGAACGAGGAGACCACCTCTACTACACGTCGGGGTAACGGCGTATCCGAGAGTTTCTTGAGGAGACCGGCGTGCTAGACCCGGTCGAAGGCCTTTTCCATGTCGAGGAATACTGCGACTACGTGTTCGCGCTTGTTTCGCGCTGCCGTAATCCCGTGCAGTACTCTCGACAGTTGAAGAGTCGTGCTGTGTTCAGACCGGAACCCAAATTGCTCTGGTCTGGGAGTGATGTGCGGGGTAAGGTGCCGCAGCAGTAGTCGTTCGAACACCTTCGAGGTTGTGGGCAGCAAGGTGATGGGCCGATAGCTCTCCGGCTTCAGGACGTTCTTGCCTGGTTTGGGGAGCATAATAACACGCCCCTCCTTCCAGCAGCTGGGGATGTGTCGCGTTCGGAGTATACCCGTGAACAGACGCGCCAATGCTGCCACTGTTATTCGTGGCAGGTGGCGCAGTGCTGTGTTGAATATTCCGTCAGCGCCCGGGGCCTTTCGCGGCTTGGTCCGGCGAATGGCGTAGCTCACCGTGGCCGGAGAGAAGAAGATAGGGTTTTCTTCTGGGGCTATCGGAGTGGCGAAGTATTCTCGAAGGTGTCTTTCGACTGCTTCGGTGTGAGCGGGTTCGGTGTTTGGGTTCGGTCTAAATTGACTCCAAATGTTCGGCGAAGATTTCTGCTCGGTCTTCTGCTCTGTACCTCGGTGCGCCGTCTGCGTGATGCAAAGGTCGTACTGAGGCTGGGGAGTTCGTGAAGCGGCGGCAGAGTCTATGAATCGAGGGCCAGTCGTCTCGTATGTCCTCGATGTGTCTCTCCCAGCTCTCAGTGTTGTGTGCGCTGATCTCGGTCTTTACTTTGCTCGCGAGCCGGTTCAGGCGGGTTTTTAGCGTGGGGCAGCGCGAGTTCTGCCATTGTCGTCGTAGGCGTCGTTTCTCGGCGATCATTTGACTTAGGTGCGCTGGCAGGGGCGGAAGGCGCCCCTGGGCGTGCACGGTGGTCGCATCACACTCTTGATGCTGTTTGTAAGCTCGGCTGCAAGTCTTTCGACGTCGGCCGCGGAGTTGATCGGCCGAGACGGTGTGGTGGCCTCCAGGGTGCCTGTAAACATGTCCCAGTTGATTTTGTGACATGGCGCAGGCGGAGCAGTCCTAGTCGGCTGCTGAGCGATGATGACTAGTACAGGCTGATGGTCAGACTGCAGCTCGTCGTCTAGCACTTGCTGGGTGATCTGGCGGCATTTGTCGTTGTGCACGACGATGTCGAGTACGTCTGGTGCGTGCGCTTGTCGGTCTGGGTAGTGCGTAGGCACCTCAGGACCCGTAGCTACATATCCTCGCGACTCGGATTCATCGTGCAGACGTGCGCCAGCCGTGTTGGTGCGGCTTGCGTTCCACGCTGGGTGTTTCGCATTCAGGTCTCCTGCGATGACGACCGGGTGGTCCTCCTGTAGTAAGTTGTACAGGTCGTCGAACTCAGCCCGGGCGTTTGGTGGTCTGTAAGCGGCGTACAGCTGTAGTTGTACGCCTTCCATATGAAGCTCCACACCCAGCGTATACGTGGTGTTGAAGGGGGTCGTTGGGAGCGGTTGGTGTACGATACGTCTCCGAATCAGTACTGCCAAACCGCGGTAGTTGGTGCCCGTCTCTGACCGTTCATCCCGCCGGTAAACGAGGTAGCCCGGGAAATTCAGTTTGGACGAAGGTCCCAGGTGCGTCTCGCTTATCAGCGCCACGTCGATGTCTTGATCTTGAAGGAGCGGGCGAAGGAGCGCGACCTTGAATGCCAGGCCGCGGGCGTTCCAATGGATTACTCTCAGGGGCTACGCCCTTGAGGGTGATTTGTAGGATGGAGGTCGTGTCTTGTCCTTCTCCGATGGCCGTCATCACTTCTTGTAAGATACGGATGGCGGCCTGCACGACGGCCTTGGTGTCTGTGCGGCTTTGGCTGGGCGGAGCGGTCGGCTTCCTGTTTCCGCTGTTTGCGGAGGCTGGTTTGGGCGTTGGGCGCACACTTTGTGTGACGCTTGCCCTCGGCGTTGCCTCTGTTGCGGGCGGGGTTACGGGCGCTGGTGCCGCGTTGGCCTGTTTCGCGGGGGCCGGTTGAGCGGTCGCAGGAGTACTTTTCTGCGATGCTGGGTCCTCCGTCTGGGGGGGTTTACCTGGGCCTTGCCCCTTTTGCCCCTCTTCGCCTTTCGCTCACCTTTGGAGGTGAGGGTTTTTCCGCGCTGCGTGGGGCCGTTCGCTTCGGCCATGAGCGAGGACCCCTGTGACCTCTCGCCTAGGGCTTGCGAGTTCACCGGGGCCGCTCCCTGGCGTAGCTCTCCGATGATGGCGGCCGTCCCCGCCTTTTTGTTGCGCAGCTCGCACTGGAAGACGGGGCACTTTGTGTTGTTTGCGGGGTGTTCTCCCCCGCAGTTAGCGCAGGTGGCAGGTTCTTCTCGCGGACGCGGGCGGCTCGCTGCTGGGTGCACACCGCCGCACCTCACACATGCCTTCTTTTGGTGGCAGTGGTGGCTGCTGTGCCTGAAGAGCTGGCACCGGTGGCACTGTGCGGGCCTTTTTTTCCCGCGCCATGCCTCGACCTTGACGCCGGGGATGCCGAGCATCTCCACGACGTCATATATGGCTGATATTGTCTTTGGAGTCCTTTTCAGGATGGCAAACAGGATGCATCCTGTCCGGTCGCCGCGTCCCTGGATGTTGCGGACGTACTCGGGCTCGAACCCGAGTTCGCGCAGCTCATCCGCGACTTCTTGTGGTGTAGCATTACTGGGTAGCCCTCTGATGGCTACCTTTACGCTACGCTCTTCAGGCAGCGAGTATGAGTACCAGAAGATATCCTCCTGCTTACTCAACTCCGACAGGTATCGCTGGATTAACCGGTACTCTTTCTCGTCCTGCGGTTTGAACCGCAGTCCTTTCCCGAATGGGCGGGCGTTTGCTGGTCTGCCCAGTCGCCTTTTGAGCGAGCTCCTGGGTGTGCTGCGCCCAGTTCGGCAGCAGCTCCACTATGAGTGGAGGGTAGCGGCGCTTTTTGGTGTCATTCGCAGTGACGGTTGCTGCGGTTGTGGAACCAGCGGCGCCGGAGGGAGACGATGCTGTGGCTGCGCGGGAGGGTGGGGGAGGGGAGGTTACTACGCGGGCGTAGCTCCTCACTTCTTCCTGCCTCTTTTGTCGCGCGAGTCTTGGGTCTCGCTGTGATGTCGGGCAGTGCCGCTTCGCTTCCAGATCTTCCTCTGGACTGTGCGGGCGGCGGGTGGCTCCATGAGCTACCTGTACTTCCATAGCCTGGACCTGATTGTTGCCCAGTCTTGGGGTGGAGGTCGTTCTTTGGAGAGGTGCTCGTCCGGCGAACAATTGTTCAATTTGTTCATGTTTCGCTGCCCTTGGAAAAGGGCAGGTCCTGGGGTTGTACTTAGTACTTAAGGGTTCTTGAGGCGGAATGTTGCGCTCTTCACACCGCTCCGGCGGTCAGCTCGAGCCAGATGAGACCCCAGGCGACACCTGGGGAGGTCCAGCTCCGGGCGACCAGCGACAGGAGTGGTGACTTATGCGCAGTCCGCCTCGGTATAATTGGGGTTTTGTTCGGCGTCTCACACCGCGTGGCGGTCTGTGAGGCGTCGTTTGTTTCTTCTGGGGCTTAGGGGACCGCCCTACCCCTTTCTGAAGCCGCTTTGCAAATCGCGACAAGGTCGCGCGGCGGCCGCTTTTTGTCCGGTGGACGCGCATGCCACGGTGCCAGGCCCCTTATGTGGTTCCAGGCAGAGGTGTCGGCGCGCTCGAACATGGTGGCTGCCAGTCTGCATATGTGTGCGTCCAGGCTATCTATCTTGAGGTCCCTCTCGATGGTGTCGTTCCTTACGTATCGCGGCGCCTGGACGACTTCGCGCAGCGCAAGGGATTGTTGCGCGCGCAGTTGTCGGCGGCCGGTCTCGCTTGTAAGGGCGTACCAGGAGGGACTGGCGTAAGTGAGCTGGGTGCGTACGTATAGTTTGTACACACTCAGTTTGACGCGGAGCGGTAGGCGGGAGCGGAACACTGGGCGCAGTAATGCGCGCGTTGCTCTGACCCACGCGATCGTGTTGCAGATATGCGGCTTCATTGTGAGTTGGCGGTCTATTGTGATCCCCAGGTATTTAGCGGTTTTTGTCCACGCGATCTCCTGTCCGCTGAGTTGGAGCGGTGGAGGGAACTTCCAAGAGGTTGTGATCGGTAGTGCCTGTGTTTTGCCCACGTTTACTGAGAGCCGCCATTTAGACAGCCACGTGGGCAGGAGGTCAAGTGTGCGCTGCAGTTTCGACGCGGCGTGGCGGAGCGAGATGCTCGACGCGATGAACGCCGCGTCGTCGGCATACAGCGCAAGTTGGGTGTCTTCCGCGTGTAGAATGTCGTCTGTGTAGCACGAGTACAACACAGGCGATAGGCAGCTTCCTTGCGGGACTCCGGCCGCTATGTTGCGGACAGTGGAGACCCGTCCTTCCACGACCACCCGGAAGGTCCGGTTGGTCAGGAACGAGGAGACCACCTCTACTACACGTCGGGGTAGCGGCGTATCCGAGAGTTTCTTGAGGAGACCGGCGTGCCAGACCCGGTCGAAGGCCTTTTCCATGTCGAGGAATACTGCGACTACGTGTTCGCGCTTGTTTCGCGCTGCCGTAATCCCGTGCAATACTCTCGACAGTTGAAGATTCGTGCTGTGTTCAGACCGAAACTCAAATTGCTCTGGTCTGGGAGTGATGTGCGGGGTAAGGTGCCGCAGCAGTAGTCGTTCGAACACCTTCGAGGTTGTGGGCAGCAAGGTGATGGGCCGATAGCTCTCCGGCTTCAGGACGTTCTTGCCTGGTTTGGGGAGCATAATAACACGCCCCTCCTTCCAGCAGCTGGGGATGTGTCGCGTTCGGAGTATACCCGTGAACAGACGCGCCAATGCTGCCACTGTTATTCGTGGCAGGTGGCGCCTTTCGCGGCTTGGTCCGGCGAATGGCGTAGCTCACCGTGGCCGGAGAGAAGAAGATAGGGTTTTCTTCTGGGGCTATCGGAGTGGCGAAGTATTCTCGAAGGTGTCTTTCGACTGCATCGGTGTGAGCGGGTTCGGTGTTTGGGTTCGGTCTAAATTGACTCTCCAAATGTTCGGCGAAGATTTCTGCTCGGTCTTCTGCTCTGTACCTCGGTGCGCCGTCTGCGTGATGCTAAGGTCGTACTGGGGCTGGGGAGTTCGTGAGGCGGCGGCAGAGTCGATGAATCGAGGGCCAGTCGTCTCGTATGTCCTCGATGTGTCTCTCCCAGCTCTCATTGTTGTGTGCGCTGATCTCGGCCTTTACTTTGCTCGCGAGCCGGTTCAGGCGGGTTTTTAGCGTGGGGCAGCGCGAGTTCTGCCATTGCCGTCGTAGGCGTCGTTTCTCGGCGATCATTTGACTTAGGTGCGCTGGCAGGGGCGGAAGGCGCCCCTGGGCGTGCACGGTGGTCGTAGTGGCCGCGTCGAGGGCGCTCTTGATGCTGTTTGTCAGCTCCGCTGCAAGTCTTTCGACGTCGGCCGCGGAGTTGATCGGCCGAGACGGTGTGGTGGCCTCCAGGGTGCCTGTGAACATGTCCCAGTTGATTTTGTGACATGGCACAGGCGGAGCGGTCCTAGTCGGCTGCTGAGCGATGATGACTAGTACAGGCTGATGGTCAGACTGCAGCTCGTCGTCTAGCACTTGCTGGGTGATCTGGCGGCATTTGTCGTTGTGCACGACGATGTCGAGTACGTCTGGTGCGTGCGCTTGTCGGTCTGGGTAGTGCGTAGGTACCTCAGGACCCGTAGCTACGTATCCTCGCGACTCGGATTCATCGTGCAGACGTGCGCCGGCCGTGTTGGTGCGGCTTGCGTTCCACGCTGGGTGTTTCGCATTCAGGTCTCCTGCGATGACGACCGGGTGGTCCTCCTGTAGTAAGTTGTACAGGTCGTCGAACTCAGCCCGGGCGTTTGGTGGTCTGTAAGCGGCGTACAGCTGTAGTTGTACGCCTTCCATATGAAGCTCCACACCCAGCGTGTACGTGATGTTGAAGGGGGTCGTTGGGAGCGGTTGGTGTACGATACGTCTCCGAATCAATACTGCCAAACCGCGGTAGTTGGTGCCCGTCTCTGATCGTTCATCCCGCCAGTAAACGAGGTAGCCCGGGAAATTCAATTTGGACGAAGGTCCCAGGTGCGTCTCGCTTATCAGCGCCACGTCGGTGTCTTGATCTTGGAGGAGCGGGCGAAGGAGCGCGACCTTGGATGCCAGGCCGCGGGTGTTCCAATGGATTACTCTCAGGGGCCTGCTAACCATGATGGGTTATCAGATCGGCTACGCCCTTGAGGGTGATTTGTAGGATGGAGGTCGTGTCTTGTCCTTCTCCGATGGCCGTCATCACTTCTTGTAAGATACGGATGGCGGCCTGCACGACGGCCTTGGTGTCTGTGCGGCTGTGGCTGGGCGGAGCGGTCGGCTTCCTGTTTCCGCTGTTTGCGGAGGCTGGTTTGGGCGTTGGGCGCACACTTTATGTGACGCTTGCCCTCACCGTTGCCTCTGTTGCGGGCGGGGTTATGGGCGCTGGTGCCGCGTTGGCCTGTTTCGCGGGGGCCGGTTGAGCGGTCGCAGGAGTGCTTTTCTGCGATGCTGGGTCCTCCGTCTGGGGGGGGGGGCTACCTGGGCCTTGCCCCTTTTGCCCCTCTTCCCCTTTCGCCCACCTTTGGAGGTGAGGGTTTTTCCGCGCTGCGTGGGGCCGTTCGCTTCGGCCATGAGCGAGGACCCCTGTGACCTCTCGCCTAGGGGTTGCGAGTTCACCGGGGCCGCTCCTTGGCGTAGCTCTCCGGTGATGGCGGCCGTCCCCGCCTTTTTGTTGCGCAGCTCGCGCTGGAAAACGGGGCACTTTGTGTTGTTTGCGGGGTGTTCTCCCCCGCAGTTTGCGCAGGTGGCAGGTTCTTCTCGCGGACGCGGGCAGCTCGCTGCTGGGTGCACACCGCCGCACCTTACACATGCCATCTTTCGGTGGCAGTGGTGGCTGCTGTGCCTGAAGAGCTGGCACCAGTGGCACTGCGCAGGCCTTTTTTTCCCGCGCCATGCCTCGATTTTGACGCCGGGGATGCCGAGCATCTCTACGACGTCATATATGGCTGGTACGGTGTCTGGGGTCCTCTTCAGGATGGCAAACAGGATGCATCCTGTCCGGTCTCCGCGTCCCTGGATGTTGCGGACGTACTCGGGCTCGAACCCGAGTTCGCGCAGCTCATCCGCGACTTCTTGTGGTGTGGCGTTACTGGGTAGCCCTCTGATGGCTACCTTTACGCTACGCTCTTCGGGCAGCGAATATGAGTACCAGGAGATATCCTCCTGCTTACTCAACTCCGACAGGTATCGCTGGATTAACCGGTACTCTTTCTCGTCCTGCGGTTTGAACCGCAGTCCTTTCCCGAATGGGCGGGCGTTTGCTGGTCTGCCCAGTCGCCTTTTGAGCTCCTGGGTGTGCTGCGCCCAGTTCGGCAGCAGCTCCACTATGAGTGGAGGGTAGCGGCGCTTTTTGGGGTCACTCGCAGTGACGGTTGCTGCGGTTGTGGCACCAGCGGCGCCAGAGGGAGACGATCCTGTGGCTGCGCGGGAGGGTGGGGGAGGGGAGGTTACTACGCGGGCGTAGCTCCTCACTTCTTCCTGCCTCTCTTGTGGCGCGAGTCTTGGATCTCGCTGTGGTGTTGGGCAGTGCCGTTTTGCTTCCAGATCTTCCTCTGGACTGTGCGGGCGGCGGGTGGCTCCGTGAGCTACCTGTACTTCCATAGCCTGGACCTGACTGTTGTCCAGTCTTGGGGTGGAGGTCGTGCTCTGGAGAGGTGCTCGTCCGGCGAACAACTTTTCGATTTGTTGCACCTTCAAGCGCATGGTGTCGACTGGGGAGGGGCTGCGGGGGGCATCGCTGACCGTTGGTCGCGAGGCACGTGGTGACCGCGTGGTCGGGCCGCGGCTGCGACTGCGGCTTAAATCCACCGATGGTGAGCGTGGATTACGAGGAGCGGGCTGGCGGCGCGTAGCACCAACCGCGTTGCGCGTTGGTGCTTCCTTGTTGCGTTCATGTTGTTGTTGTTGTTGCTCTTGTTGATCTTGGTCTTGGAGCACGTGGTGGCGGCGGCGTCGGTCGCCGCGGTCGCCGTGCTCGTTGTTGCTATTTAACATAGCGGGTGTTGGTTGCACGCCGGCTAGCCACGTGTTTGCCGCGGTGCGGAGGCCACGAGGTTGCCTCGTGGTTGTCGCGTCGCGGTGGCCACGTGGGCGCGGGCGCAGGTAGGAGTGCGGCGGGACGCGGGGCGTCGCGCCGGCACGTGGTGTTGGAGAGTTTCGGGAGCGCTTGGGACACGTCCGCTCGGGGCGAGTGTCGACTGCAGAGACTGAAGTGTTCAATTTTTATTTATTTATTTTTTTTTTTTTGATAGTGACCTAGCTGTTGGCCTGGGATGGCCTCTACAACTTTACGCGGGTATTACGGTGAGCGCTGAGGGCTCTCAACCGGTCATTTGTTAAGCAACATAGCCCAAGGGCACCCCCTGTGGGATACGAACCTCGGCTTGGGGTGTTGCTGCTACGTTGGGGCGACCTACTCCCATGTTTTGTATACGATTTACGCGGCGCGTATTCCGCCCCCGACGACGGGGACGAAAACGCGGACGGTTCCTATTCCTAGATTGCCTAGCTGTGTCCGCTCTACGTTGGGCGAGCGTGATTTCGTCATCTGGTTCTTCTAACGCGTGTCTGGGTCGTCGTATCTTCGAAATCCTACTTGGTGTGTATTCTACGGCCGCGACCACTAGAGGGTTGGGGTGAGTCGGAGCAGAGTCAAAGTAGCTAAGGGAGCACTGTTTTATGAATTGCTTGATGGTCGGCAATCTGAGGTCGATGTGGAGATCGACGTTGCGTACATACCACGGTGCTCCCGTAGCTTTGCGCATGAATCTATTCTGTAGTGTTTGAAGCCTATGGATCCTGTGTGGCCTAACGTGTGCGAATACTACGCTACCGTACGTCATTATAGGACGTACGCATGACGTGTATAACCTAACTTTGTTTTTCAAGTCTAATTTCGAACGCGCGTTTAATAAATTGTGGAGACGTCCTAGCACGAAGGCAGCCCGGTTGCGGACTGCCTTGATGTGGGGGCCGAAGGTTAGACGGTCGTCGAGGGTTATGCCTAGGTATTTGGCCTGCCTAGCCCAAGGGATAGACTTGCCGAACATCCTAATCTGAGGGGTCTTCTCCAAAGGATACAAGCTTAGCTGTCTTCTGTGAAACAGCACCGCCTGGCTTTTCTCGGGGTTGACCTCTATCCTCCATTTCCGGAACCAAGCGCCCAGTGCGTTGGCTGCGGTCTGGAGTTTTTTGGCTACTGTCGAGGGGTTCATTCCTGAGCAGCAGATAGCCGTGTCGTCTGCGAATAGTGCCGTCTGCACATGCCGATGCTTCGGAATGTCGCTGGTATACAGCGTGAAGAGTAGGGGGGAGAGCACGGACCCTTGTGGGACACCGGCTCGTATGGGGTGAGTGGAGGACAGTGACCCTTCTACTCGGTAGCGGAAGCTTCGATTCGACAAGTAGTCTCGTATGATGAGCACGAGTCCGTGTGGCACTCCCATGGTGGACAGCTTAAATAATAAGCCGTTGTGCCACACTTTGTCGAAAGCTTTCGCCACGTCAAAGAAGAGGATTCCTGTGAACAGGTTGCGTTGAAGCCGATCGCTGGTGTATTCAACGATGCGGTGGACTTGGTGGACGCACGAGTGTTCGGTTCGGAAACCGAATTGCTCGTGGGGGACGAGAAGATTAGCATCGGCATACGCTTTCAGCCTATTGTAGATTAGACGCTCGTATAGCTTGCCTAATCCTTTAAGCAGACTGATCGGTCTATAACTGGTCGGTTCGGACTTTGGTTTGCCAGGTTTGGGTATCCCAATAACAACGGCTTCTTTCCATTGTAGTGGAAAGATGTTGTTTTTGAGCGCTGCGTTGAAAATGAACGTCAGCAGGACCAGTAGCCTCTCCAGAAAGAGTTTTATAACCCTGTTTGTGATACCGTCCGAACCGGGCGCCTTGCGAGCGTGTAGGCCCTTGACGATCGTTTCGACTTCTTCGGGGGTGACCGTGTGTAGGTCTTGTTGTGTATCTGTCCTCCCCGTCGGCGTTGATGTTGAGGCTAGTGTTGATGTAGGAAGTGAGGTTATTATGCGCTCTACTTCCGAATCAACTTCGGCTATTTGGTCTGAGTCGCAGTGTATTACGCTGGGCGTGCACTGATTCTCTAGACTCTCGGCCAGGCATTCTGCCTTTTCGATATCGTCGAAGGCCGGTGGAAGGTTAGGTCGGCTTAGAGGAGGCATACAGGTGACGGTGTCTCTCTTAAGCGAGCGGGATAGTTGCCAGAAGGCAAGGTGGGTAGGTTCGAGGTCTTGTAGTGTCCTATCCCACCTGTCTTGGCGCATTTGATCGATGCGCGACTTGACCGCTCTTTCTAAGCTTCGTAACCTGATCCTGTTGGCTTCGCATGGATATCTGTCATAGGCTCGTACGGCGGCGTTCTTCCGCCTCAGCAGCTCACGTACGTCATCGGGTAGGTTCCAGCGGCGATCGTTCGTCGCTGGTGCCTCCCGAGTGCATTCGTTAATTAACGATTGCACGTGTGCTGTGAGGGAGTCGATCGCCGTCACGGTGTCCTCTTTGCTGATTATGTGGTCGGGTATCCTGTCTAGATGCACGGACGAGGTTGCCTCGAGTTTGGTCCCGAGGCGCCTCCAGTCCGTGATTCGTCTAGTGGGGGTACGATGACCTGTGTCGATGGGACCCAGTCTGGGTGCAAACTCCATGACCACAGGTCTGTGGTCAGAAGTTAACTCGTGTAGCACCTCTACTGAACACAAACGTAGGTTTATGTTCTTTAGGAGTGCCACGTCCAGAATGTCGGGTCGGTGAGACACGTTGTGCGGATAGTGGGTCGGTTCGAGCGGGGCGATGATGTCGAACGCTAGTCTATTCGAGAGCGACTCCAGGGCTCTGCCTTTGGCGTTGGACTGGTGACAGTTCCAAAGGGTGTTTTTGGCGTTAAGGTCGCCGCCGATTATCACGGCGTCGCTCAGTTCTAGCAGTGCTCGGAGGTCGCTCTCGAGTAGTTGCCGATTGGGTGACAGATAGGCTGAAACTAGTGTGATCGATTGGTGTCCGGTCATGCCTATTCGACAGACCGAAGCCTCGATGCTAGTCAGCGCAGGCGGATCCATAGGTACGCAGTGAAGGGACCTTTTGTAATATATGAGAGTTCCCCCTAGCGCAGAGTCAATCCTATCGTTGCGGACCACAGAGTAGTTCGCAACGTTTGGGTTTCTCTGCGAGGGTTTCAAAAAGGTCTCTTGTGCGAATAGTATGTCGAGTTGGTGTGCCCTAAGAAATTCGCCAACTTCATCTCGTTGCCTACTGATGCCGTTGGCGTTTAAATACCCTAGCTTGAGTGATCTTGGTTTGACTCTGCTTGTCGGTGTCCTATCCATGTTATGGGTTGCACTTGAATGCGCCTAACTTCTCGAGTACGCTCGAGTACCTAACACTGACACTGAGGAGGGCCAACGGATTGCCCTCGTTCTGACGAATGAGACTAGCGAGCTGGCGTAGCTCGCTAAAATCAATCGCACTCGCGAACCTTGCCACTAGGGATAGGTCCGGGTCGATTGTTTGCGGTAGTTGGTTGAGAGGGCTCCTGTAGTCGACGACGAGCGGCTTGGGCCCTCCCTGGAGAGGTTTAGTGGGCGTGGGCACGCCGGAGGCTGCCTTTGCGGGTACTGGGGCAGGTATGGGGGCCTGCATCGTCTTCCGCACGGGCAGAGGTGGGAAGGTCTCCCCCGTCTTCCTGGGAGTGGCCCAGGCGTTCGTCTTCGGCAAAGGAGCAGCTGTAAAGCTCCCCCCAGTCCCTGCAGTAGCAGGGACGACTGGGCGGGGACGCTGAGGTCCTTTCGCCTTGGGGGTTTTAGGCGCCTTCGGGCAACCTCTGTAGTTGGCGGGGTGGCCTTCTTCGCCACACAGCACGCACGCGACTGGCTCAGTGCAATTGGCCCTATCTTTGGGTCTTTTGCACGCTTCCGTCGCGTGGTCTTCCAGGCACTTGACGCACCTGGTGCGGGCGAAGCAATTTCGCGCCGAGTGCCCGTAGAGCTGGCAGCGGTGGCATTGTGAGATGCCACTTCTTCGGTGAGGTGGCTCCACAGTTATCCCCGACAGCCCACAGACGGATGACATCTTGAAAATGTCCTTGCCCGCGGGGCTGTCGTCGAGGGAGACCATCACCATATCAAAAATGGTGTTGGTGCGGCCTCTCACCATCCGGTGTACCTCGTGCACCGGGTAGTTTTTGGCTAGTGATGCCTTGATCTCCTCGGGGGAGATTTCTCTTGGCACGTTGCGTATCACAACACGGAGCTTCTTCTCTTCCGGGAGAGTGTACGTATGATAAGGTATGTTCCTTTCCCGGAGCAGTTTTGATAGCGCCCTGTGATCGCTTGAGGTGGCCAGGGCTATTTTAATTCCCTGCTGGGTGCTGCGAGCGGAGTGGTATATGATTCGGCGCTCGTTGCACCACGTGGAGATAGCCGTCCATTTAGATTTCTCTTGGACGTATATTGGTGGGGGCGAGGGGGCCTTTTTAGGGGCCGCCGATGCGTCGATGGTAGTGGGCGAGGCCCTCCCTGAGGGGGAGGGGGTGCGCTTAGGCCTTGATGCGGCCTGGGCGGGGGCGGGGGCTGCCGAGGTCTGCTTACCCTCGGTCAGCTTGGGGGCCTTGTTTGGGCCTCCTTTGGCCTTACGGCTGCGTTTCCGTGAGGAAACCACGGTGTAACCTTCTTCTTCTTCGTCCTCTCTTGAAGAGGACTCTTCATCGCTGTTCTCGGAGGAGGAGGAGGAGGACTCTGGCTGTCCCTTTTCTTCACCCTTTTCTTGACCTGAACTCGCAGCGGGCTCTGGAGACGCTTCTGTCTCCATCTTTTCTTGCGCCTTCTGCGCGATCATGTTCCCGTACCTCTTCTGGAGTACTGCGAAGACGACTGGGTCTGCGAGGAGGTCCTTCATCGATAGGCCCTTCATGGCCATGTCGGCGGTTTGGGTGCTGTGCGTATCGCGTGGCACGCGACAGCAACAACAACAACACCACCACTAACAACAGCAGTCCTAGTCCCCGGGTGGGACAACCCGGGGGTGTGTGCGTGCTTGTCCTCCCAGCCGGGGTAAGGCCGGGAGGGTGTACTTAAAACTAGGTGTGCCCTAAGAGTGTATCCCTTCGCCGATCTTAATGTGCGTCGGGTTCCTAGCAGCCCAGGTGCCGGGGTGGTATGGGCCTGTTGTGGCCGGCACACCCAATCTAACACCTGAAGTGTTCAATCAAGCGTATCACTATTTATACTATTCAAAAACAATGTAGCTAGCGCTATGCATTGAGCGCGGTAAAAAGAGAAAGAACAGGCCGGACGGCTTGTTTGCCTACCTCGTGAGCGGCAGCTGAGGGGGGAGCGCCAAGCTCGGGCACATATCATCTTCCTATGTAACTGTCTAGAAGATCTACGCCACCCATGTGGGAATTGTAGTCTTTGACAATCTGTGGGCAGTCAATTATAACTTTTTCTTTTTTAGACTTGTCAAATCTATTTATTTTTTGAACCGGCTCAGCTCCAACATAGGTAGATAACAATGTAACAATTTTGTTGTCTTTCCACATAGTTACAGATACATCAGTCCCATCGTAAGTTATCATATGTTCTTCAAAAGATCCCCTTGGTATAGATTTCTTCATGAAAGCTTGTTGATTTGGCAACTTATTATTAGGTAGCCTGTTTGTTCGGACGGTACCCAAGTAGAAATTTTTTTGTTTATGCAAATAGCAAGCCAATGGAAAAGATGTATAATAATTGTCAAAATAGACTATATGATAGATGTTTCGGGGTACCACCTTCATAAGTCTCACCACAACATTTCCAATCACGCCCAAGTCTGACAATTCCCGACCACAAGTTTACACTAAATCTTATTTGAAAATTAGATAGTCTTGTATTGTGTGGGTTTTCAATGGCCCAACTGTGATAATTGTGTATATTGAAAACTTAATTTCTTTCAAAACGTGATTTGTCTGTCCACAATATTTTGTTGAAGAAATCAGGATCCTCTTGAGTTTTCTCTAACATAAAACCAATCGTCTTGGATAATCTGCAGGTTGCAATTGTTGCACGCGTGAGATATGAAAAGCGTGGTATCCCGCTAAAAGATAAAAAAAGAATTTGTGAATTCAAAGCATAGCTAGCTAAAAATACTTCAAGTTTTTTTTCATCTAATTATGTAACGAGACGACAAAAATTAAATTGAATTAAAATAAAATTAACTCACCTGACTTCAGTATTCTTGTAACTGAGGTTCGTGGTACACCAGTCCTTGTCTCCAGCTCTGGTACTAGTCGACGAATCTCTTTCCACTTGTTCAACGACTTGGTCTCTGACATCCGGATCCAATCGGGGTATTCCTTCCTGAGGTTTACTGCGTCTAGGAATTTGTCCCACCATAAACGTATGATGAGTATTTAAGAACACTTTGTAATTCGGATAATGCTCCCGTTACTCTCCTCGCCGTTCCAGTTGCTCTCGATAAAGCCCTGTATAGTTCCCGTTTCACTTCAATTGTCGTCTGTATAGTCTCATGTAAAGTCACGTATGTCATGATAGAACTAAATAAGGTTTGGCAATAGTTATAAATGTCTTGGGGCGTTTTACTACCCTGAGTAGCTAAGGAGAGGTCATTGTAAAGCGCGGTTTCGTCTCGTTGGTCTGAAAAATTATTGATTAACCCTGTTCAAATGCCTAACCAGCTCTCTGGTATTCCGTTAGCGTTAATAGTGCATGCCGCGGTCCTTATTATAGTTATTTTATTGAGTATGCCGTTTAGCAAACACAAGTTACCTAGTTCGTTGCCTAGTGATGAATTTAAGTACTGTGCCGCTAAAGCATCGCAAATTTTTATAAACCGAGTTAAAATATTCGGGTTGCCGTCGAACTCCGGGATAAGGCGAATTGTCTTATAGATGGTATCGGGATCATGCTGAACCATATTGTCTACTTTTAAATTATCTAATGTTAAATAATCTAAATCTGAATCTAACCTAATATTCCTATGTCTATCTGCTATACGGTTGCAGGCCTGGTGTAATTCAGGCTCCCGCGACCTAAAGGCCCCGGGATCGTAAATCTTGAGGTTAAAGATTTCAAAGGGTGCAACACGAGAATGATTCAAATATACTTACAAGTATTTTATTTCTGATTTCTCCCGTGAGTCGAATTTCAGATTCTCCTTGTCTGCAGCAGGTCCGTAGATTCAGGAAATCCGGAACGGTGCATGATAGCTACCCGGGCGACTCACGAATGTGGATAACGATATAAGAGATCCTTTAAGCTCGTGAACCGGCCCGCGAATATCCCACCGACTGCGCCAATTACGTTACTGCAATTGAAGGCTCGAAAAAAACCCGAAATGGTTCTAAATCTATTTAATTAACTAAAGTCATATTACAAAACTAAACCTAATGAGCGATGATTCTACTTCTAAGTAGGAATAATAACACAGGCCAACAAAAAATTTTTTTGTAAAAACTTTTTGAAAAAAAAATACCTAAATCTTATGCATTTTTGGATGCTGAAACCGTATTTAATAGCAGTTTTTTTTTATCACCCACCATTATCTCACAATATGATATCAATGAATATTTCAAAAAATTGGGAAAATTTGATCTATAAAAATTAAAGAAATGACAGTTTTTTAAATTTGTTATATTTTTGCTTAAAATCATATTTAATTGCTTAAATCATAATACTAGATGCTAATTTTTTTGTACTTCCTCTCCCTTTTCTCCGTAAAATTTCGTGCGTAGCTTTTTCTTCTATGAATAGCATTTTGTTGTTCTCTGTGTAGTGACCAACAGTAATCACCCATCATTGTGGTATTCCACCGTCTCTGGTATCGTTTCTCTATCTCTTTTATGTCCTGGTGAAACCGTTCTCCTTGCTCTTCACTTACATCACCTAAGTTTTCAGGGAAAAAATCAAGATGGTTGTGCAAGAAGTGGACTTTAAGGCTCATCAGGCAACCAAGAGTTTTAAACTTGTTTATCATGTTACCTACGATAAGTTTATAGTTCGGAGCTTTCACATTTCCCAAAAACTTAATCACAACGTCTTTAAATGATATCCAAGCCTCCTTTTCCTTCTCATTCATCGTTGCTTCGAAGTTTGAATCGAACATTAATTTACGGATATCAGGCCCGACGAAAATCCCTTCTTTTAGTTTAGCTTCTGATAAATGAGGAAATTTGCTACACAAATATGTAAAACAATCGCCATCTTTAGGTAAAGCTTTAACAAATTGCTTCATTAAGGTCTTTGCCCACTATCCCGTAGCTAACCATGACCGTGCTAGGAACGTGTCGGGCACGGAAAGCAATCCGATACGCTCTACTTAGCCCACTGAAGCGGGTCGACAGCGTTCTGAACCCGTATGTAACCCGTATTTTGCACGTATGTAATCTGTATGATGCCCGTATATAACGCGGCAGGAATCCTTTCGATACGCTCGTGCAGCACGGTTTCATTCTCGTACAACTCTCATTGTTGCGTAGACGCGTTAAAGTGGTGAAATATTGAAATAGTTATGGCTATAAGAAAACTAACGGTTGAACAACTGGCAATAATTGCTATCATTTTGGATGAAGAGGAAGAGGAATGCCAAAAAAGCACTCGACGCTACTGGATTCACAATTCTATAAAAAGACGTAAAACCGAAGGAGAATATTGGACATTATTCAGGCACTTAGTTGATGACGAAGAAAAGTTTTTTCAATACTTCCGTATGTGTACTTACCAATTTAACGATTTGCTGAAAAAAATTGAAAATAACATTGCCAAAAAAAACACAAACTTTAGAGAATGTCTGCCACCTAAAGAAAAGCTTGCTGTGTGTTTGCGGTAAGTAAAAAACAATTTGTTTATAATTAATATTTAATGAAACTTTAATATTTCTAGTAAAGTATCAAACTGAATTTGATACTTGAAATTTAAATACCAATTTGTTTATTGTGAAAAACATTTTTTGTTTAATTAATTATTATCATTCCACTCGTTAGCGTTCCAAAGCTCAGGAGACTGAGGCATAGGTGTAGCACTTGCTTGTACGCTCGAAGAAGTCGATGCTGGAGATGAACTATAGGCATATTCTGCTATTGTAACAAAGTTAGGTGGTGCAAGTTGCTGTAGCTCCATTTCGGAAACTAAACTGAAAATTTTGTTTTTTGCCATTGCTTGTAAGTAGGGAGAAAACTTCTTTACTGTATCCGATATATGCAAAAAGAAACGGTCTAATTCATCGTGTTCTCGTTTAGATGCATTTTGTGCTTCTAACAATTTCGACATCAATACAGCAGATGCTGATTGTGGTGGTAGAATTCTAGCTTTCTTTATTGTTTTGGACTTTTTTGCTTGATTGAGTGGTGGTTGTGAGGATTTGTTACTGTCAATAATGACATCGTCTTTCTGAACTTCAGTGACTGTAATATTTTCTGCAGTAGCAATATCCATAGCAACAGTATTATTGATTTCATTGCCGACGTGATGGTTTTGAATTTCAATTCCTGCATCGTTATTCTGCTGTGACTCTTCATCGTCACTTGTCAGCTCAACGGATTCTAAACATTTTCTCTCGACAAAGAACGAAGCAACAAAAGCCATTTCTTCTTCATACTTCCATTTCTTAATGTTTTTCGCTGCTTGTCCACTTTTGCCTCTTTTCTTATTTACTGCTCGTCTGTATGCATCCCTTAACCCTTGCCATCTTTGTTTGCAAGCTGCAGCTGTAAAAATAATTAGGTACACGATTAATATTTATATTTTGTTTCCAGGTACTTAGCAACAGGTGATTCGTTTACAACCATTGCTTTTAGTTATCGTATGGGAATCAGTACTGTCAGATGTGCTGTGTTAGAAGTTTGTGATGCTGTAATAAAAAATGTACTGCGAGAAAGTATCCCGACGCCTGGCATCGAACAATGGGAGAAAAATATAGAAGACTTTTGGAATAAATGGAATTTTCCTAATTGTGTAGCTTCTATAGACGGAAAGCATGTTATTATTTTAGCACCACCAAACAGTGGTTCTTTGTATTTTAATTATAAAAAAACATTTTCTATCGTACTTATGGCTGTGGTTGACGCCAATTATAACTTCATAGCTGTTAACGTCGGTGCTTTCGGCAAAGATAGTGATGGCGGTATTTTGTCAAAATCAAAACTGGGCAAAGCTATATTCGAGAATAAATTTAATATTCCCAGTAACAGATGTTTGCCGGGGACTAATGTGAGTGCACCGTGTGTAATATTAGGAGATGAAGCTTTCCCCTTAAAAAACAATCTTCTAAGACCTTATCCCTCGCAACAGTCGATTAACGATAGCAAGAAACGCCATTTTAACTATCGCCTTTGCCGTGCAAGACGTGTAGTAGAAAATGCTTTTGGTATTTTAAGTCAAAAATTTCGTATTTATAATAGACGTATGCATTTAAAACCAGAATATGCCGAAAAAATTGTATTAACAACTTGCATATTACATAATTTTATAAGACGCGGGGAAACTGTATCTTTTACGGAAACCAATACTCCTGTACAGTTTAATAACCTAAGACACCATGGAGGTAATGCAGTGTCCACCGCTTTTGAAGTACGCAATCTATTTGCTGATTTTTTCCAAACGTCTCAAGGGCAATTAGACTGGACACCTTGTAATTAAATTACTTTATGAAATAAACGATAATTAAATACTAATTAACATACCTGGTTGTTTTAGTTGTTCCGATATATCCTTCCAAGCCATTTCTTTTTTTATACTATCCATATACTTCGGATGTTGTAAATTGTATAAAAACTCATATTGACGTACACATTCTATTAGTTTTTCGTCCTCCATTGTTTTACACGTCTATACGCATTCACGCTTCTCGTTGAACTAACGAACTGACTGGCAACAGAGCAACGCTGCTACAACGCGTCTAAAACGGGTTTATAACGGTCATACTCCCCGGTCTATCACCGTTTAGCTGCCTGCGCGCAGCGGTCTGGCAACGTCGCGAGCCATGCACGTATCGTGTCCGTACCGGTAAAATATTCCCTCCGACAAATAGTTGACGTTCCGTGCATGGCACGTGACGGTGTTAGTTGGTGACGGAACGGTCTAGTGGGCAAGTGTTAGTACATTACAATACAAAGTTTATTTTTATAGCTGTTACGCTCCTAGCACGGTCATGGTATGCTACGGGGTAGTGGGCAGAGATCTTTAAGCCCAACTTTATGTGGAGTGGTGGTAGAAGAATCTTCTTGGGGTCAACTAAAGTGTCATTTAAAATGTTTTTTATGCCAGGTATCAAGGTTGTCCTTAAGGGCCATTGCTTTTGAGACCAGTGTTGATCCCTTGCTCTGCTGTCCCATTCACATATAAAACATGGAAACTTTGTGAATCCCTTTTGTTGACCAAGGAGCATGGAGATAACTTTTAAATCACCACACACCATCCAATCATGAGATGCATAGCTAATTTTCTCTAGAATAATATTAAGATTTTGGTAAGTTTCCTTCATATGAATTGAATGTGCTACAGGCACTGAAGCATAAGTATTTCCGTTATTTAATAACACACCTTTCAAGCTTGTTTTTGATGAGTCAATAAAAAGTCTCCAATCTTCTTTTTTGTACTCAATTCCAAATTCATTTATTAGACTGACAATATCATGGCAGTAAACCAGATCCTCGTCCTGTCGAAAAAATTTAGTAAATTGTTCATCTCTTGTTCTATAATGACAAATAGATGTTCCAGGTTCCAATAAATGTTTTTCTTTTAGTCTAGAACCAAGCAATTCTGCTTTTTCCTTAGTCAGACCTAAATCTCTAACTAAATCATTTAATTCGGCTGGTGCAAATAACTGTGGTTTTAAATTATCCGGTGTACATTGAAAATCGTCATCAGTCGGTTGACTTTGACTAGATTCGGGGCTAGACTGTAAAACATCATCAATATGCTCAGGTGGCACAGGAACAGGAAAGCAAGGTCCATGTTTTACCGGCCGATCCGCTGACGTAACGTTAGGATAGATAATAACTTTTTTATTTTTAGAGTTATATCCACTAACATCTATACAGCAAAAATAACAATCGTCTAAGTGATTTTTTTGCTCTCTCCATACCATCGGTACTGCAAATTTAAAAGCTATCTTCTCTTTTTTAGACCATTTCCTGAGGTCCTCGACACAGACATAACAAACTTTGTGAGGAACCCAACTCTTGTCTTGATTCTTGATTTCTATGCCAAAATAAGCGAAGTATCCTTTTTTTATAAAGTCAGTAATGTTCCTTTGATGTTTTTTAATTACAAAATTACCACATATATAGCAAAAAGCATTATGAGAAACTTTACAATCACGATTAACCATTTTTATTTTTGAATTAAAAGCACACAGCAATTTGAGGTTATAATAACTGACAAAAAACTTACAGCTGTCAAATTCATTAGAAATACTAACCTAAAAAGTTTTTATTTCATTGCCAACCAGATTGCATTAGAATAATGTTGCCAACTTAAAAAATATTCCGTAGTTAAAGATATATCCTATACATTCTGGTACATAAAATTTAATATTACATAATAATGAAATGTGAGAAATTGGTGGGTGATACAACTTTTTTATTATTTTTTTCGTAATCAGGAGACCAATTTACGCAGGAATAAGTTAAAATTATCAAAAAAGTTTTTTCGTTGTTGGCCTGTGTAATCGCTCTTACAAAATGTTGCAATAAATATTACTCGCGACATCGATTGACGTCCTTGATGTATCAGCAATTGGGTGTACTCAATATGTATAGGTGCTTGTGCAACATTAGCGATCTTCATATATCAGCACGATGTAACTAACCCTTTATAATTCCAAGGAAACTGCTAATGGTATGGAAATCAATCCTTAATAATCCCAATAATCGACTATGGTGATGTGTGTTATTACGACCTGAATGCAGACCTTAACAAACTAGACCGACTTCTCAATAGCTGCATTCGATACATTTTTAATCTTCGAAAGTATGATCATGTGTCTGCTTTACGTTCCCAATTAAAATGGTTACCTATTCGCCAGCGCCGCAATCTGCGAGCACTAACTGCCCTATTCTCATTTCTCAACTCACCGTCTTCACCTACATATTTGACTCCGTACCTCCGTTATCTATCCTCTAATCACGACAGAAACCTTCGCTCAGAAAATAATCTGCTTCTCTTATGTCCCTCTCACAACTCTGATTTCGTGAACTCTTCGTTCTTTGTTCAGGCAGTACTACTCTGGAATGCGCTCCCGCTCGAAGTCAGGATGTCCACAAACCGTTTTACATTCAAAAAGAATGTACATAATCTCCTTCTTAACAAGATTGAAGAATCGTCTTATCGATAGTTGGCTCAGCTTACAGTCAAGTTGTCATAGTGTACGAATATAATCTAAATGTGTGTATGTGTATATTTATGTATATATGTGTATATTTATATGTGTATTTATAACGTATGTATTGTATGTGTTCATGTATGTATGTCAACTTATGTATTATGTATCTTAATTGTCAATGTAACCGCTGTGCACCTCCCTTACAATATTTCTATACCACCTTAAGGTTGACTGGAAGAGAATGCCTTGGGCATTAAGTCCGCCGCTGTACAAAGTGCATAAAGTGTAAATAAATAAATAAATAAATAAAAAATAGATAAATATGATCTTTAGGATCCCTTTATTCAGAAAAAAATATTTTTATTTTTTAATAAAAAAAAAACATGGTGGTCATTATTTGGCCAGAGCCCTTACTAAGGCTTATGGAATTCGGCAAAGCATGGAACAACACATAAGGCAACTTCACAGCGGATGCATTGTATCTTCGATTTCTTGCTGCTTTCTTTACTGCTGCACAATCTGCATCTTCTGTAACTTTCGAGTGGACCAGGAAGATGAGATCCTACATCTGTTAGCCACAACTCATCTGGGAGACCATACTTCGCCTATTGTCTGCTATCAAGTTTTGGTTTTTTGTTTACAAATGATGGTAAGTAAGATACCCTCTTCTTTCTACTGCTGAAAGAGCTAATCAAATTCCTTCCAAGCATTGTGCGGAACTGCAAGGTACTCATAGGATAACGCACTTTTTGAGCATATAAAATATACGCGTTGGTGATTACAGTATCTACCAGAAAGTAAAGTAGTCTCATCCACCATCTTCGACTTCGTCTAGCCACTGAGTATGTGCCGCGCTTTTAGTCGAAGCGATCCAGACCCCCCATCCTCTTTGTATATTCAACAACTCCTAGTGGACATGACACCTTCAGCTTACTGCCATCTTTTTGCGTTCTCTTGCATGTCACTTTTTGCTTTGGATGGTAGGCAGGACTGAGGATATTGACTATCTTAGTATCCATCCAACAAAAAAAACCGACGTTTTTGTTTACTCGCCACTTATATTGCTCCTTGGTGAGTTTGAGTTTACCTGTTTTGCCAATCTGCTTTTTCAGTTTTCGAGGTAAATCAGTCCTGTTAGATCGAACTGTCGCTGTAGTATGTATGTTCTGTTCAAATAATCTCTGCATTAGTTCTGTAAAAGAAAAGAAATTGTCGAAAGCAACATAAACATTATCCATCTTTTCTTCAATTAGTGCTTTGCAGAGAATGGTAACTACACTAGCGCCCAATCCTAATTCTATTTCGTTATCCTTTTTGCCGGTATATATTTCAAATTCGTATAGATAGCCAGTGCTACTATCACAACGCGCCCATATTTTGAAGCCTCTCTTCACAGGCTTATTTGGCATGTATTGCTTCAAAGTACTGTGACCTTTGAACTTCACCATGCACTCGTCTATACTTTGTGATGAAGTTCCGTGCTCCATTTTGAAAAGCAGTATTCATGAAGTCAATAAGTGGCCTAATTTTATACAGTTTGTCGAAACCTGGTTCTCCCCTTTTAGGCATTTTTGTATTATCATTTATATGTAAATTTCTTAGTATCATTTTAAAACGTTTACATGTCATTACATCTGCAATTTCACGGACGCAAAACAGTGGATCTGTTGATCAATATAGATCTAGATTAGGAAGAGGATGTACACTCATCAATATCAGTGATCCAAAAAAAGCCTGAATTTTGTATTGAGAACACTTAAATACATATAAATCGGTTGAAAACTTCCAGACAACTTTTTTGTTGTTTGTGTTATTGACGGTGTTCCAAGGGGTATAGACCCCTTACCCCATTCAGTCCTAATTGTCCCTAAATATATAAAAACTAACTTTTATTTCAATAGGTACAGAAATATACAAAAAGTCCCAAATAAAATAGTAAATAAATCACAGAACTGATATCCCCAAATCCTACAAATATTGTTTATTTGTATCAAAACGCCTCGATTCTAATGTTCTATTTCACAAAACTCTCACCTTTAATATTATTTCTCGACCAGCACTTTTTACAACTTTAGGCATCGTAAATAACAGTTTGGTAAATTTAACTGCAACATTGGACAACATTGCATTTATCGCTGTGGGAATTCTTTCAGGTTTCTTTCATGAGCTTTGAGAAACGGAGACTCATGCTGTGATTTGCCTTGTAGAATATTCTTATTCACGCAATAACATCAGCTGCGAGTCCTCAAACAGTCCACCTGAGATTTTTAAAATAAAAAAAATTAAGGGAATGGATTAAAACAACTTTCAGATAGAAACAAGAATGAGGGTCATTTATCATTGCTCTTGTTTCCGTGTAAGAAATCATAAAAAGATTTTACGTATTCTACATCTAATTTTTAATTAAATATCATAATTTAACATTTTCTGCATTTGTTCATTTATTTCTTCTTGATATACACAGGTTTCGTGTTAAGTTTCATTGTTATGGATTAATTAAGCATTAATCTTGAAAATGCTTTCTGAATCTTCGAAACTCTCGAGTCTAATGGTGAAATTTTGATTTGCTTCTTGTTGCGTGTTTGCCCAGGGAACCAATTAGACGACACGTTGATTGTAATATTTAATAATGACTCTTTTTCTTATTTTTTTTTTTTTTTTGATAAGAGCCTAGCTGTTGGCCTGGTATGGCCTCTACAACTTTACGCGGGCATTACGGTGAGCGCTGAGGGCTCTCAACCGGTCATTTGTTAAGCAACATAGCCCAAGGGCACCCCCTGTGGGATACGAACCTCGGCTTGGGGTGTTGCTGCTACGTTGGGGCGACCTACTCCCATGTTATGTATACGATTTACGCGGCGCGTATTCCGCCCCCGACGACGGGGACGAAAACGCGGACGGTTCCTATTCCTAGATTGCCTAGCTGTGTCCGCTCTACGTTGGGCGAGCGTGATTTCGTCATCTGGCTCTTCCAACGCGTGTCTGGGTCGTCGTAACTTCGAAATCCTACTTGGTGTGTATCCTACGGCCGCAACCACTAGAGGGTTGGGGTGAGTCGGAGCAGAGTCAAAGTAGCTACGGGAGCACTGTTTTATGAATTGCTTGATGGTCGGCAATCTGAGGTCGATGTGGAGATCGACGTTGCGTACATACCACGGTGCTCCCGTAGCTTTGCGCATGAATCTATTTTGTAGTGTTTGAAGCCTATGGATCCTGTGTGGCCTAACGTGTGCGAATACTACGCTACCGTACGTCATTATAGGACGTACGCATGACGTGTATAACCTAACTTTATTTTTTAGATCTAATTTCGAACGCGCGTTTAATAGATTGTGGAGACGTCCTAGCACGAAGGCAGCCCGGTTGCGGACTGCCTTGATGTGGGGGCCGAAGGTTAGACGGTCGTCGAGGGTTATGCCTAGGTATTTGGCCTGTCTAGCCCAAGGGATAGACTTGCCGAACATCCTAATCTGAGGGGTCTTCTCCAAAGGATACAAGCTTAGCTGTCTTCTGTGAAACAGCACCGCCTGGCTTTTCTCGGGGTTGACCTCTATCCTCCATTTCCGGAACCAAACGCTCAGTGCGTTGGCTGCGGTCTGGAGTTTTTTGGCTACTGTCGGGGGGTTCATTCCTGAGCAGTAGATAGCCGTGTCGTCTGCGAATAGTGCCGTCTGCACATGCCGATGCTTCGGAATGTCGCTGGTATACAGCGTGAAGAGTAGGGGGGAGAGCACGGACCCTTGTGGGACACCGGCTCGTATGGGGTGAGTGGAGGACAGTGACCCTTCTACTCGGTAGCGGAAGCTTCGATTCGACAAGTAGTCTCGTATGATGAGCACGAGTCCGTGTGGCACTCCCATGGTGAATAGCTTAAATAATAAGCCGTTGTGCCACACTTTGTCGAAAGCTTTCGCTACGTCAAAGAAGAGGATACCTGTGAACAGGTTGCGTTGAAGCCGATCGCTGGTGTATTCAACGATGCGGTGGACTTGGTGGACGCACGAGTGTTCGGTTCGGAAACCGAATTGCTCGTGGGGGACGAGAAGATTAGCATCGGCATACGCTTTCAGCCTATTGTAGATTAGACGCTCGTATAGCTTGCCTAATCCGTTAAGCAGACTGATCGGTCTATAACTGGTCGGTTCGGACTTTGGTTTGCCAGGTTTGGGTATCCCAATAACAACGGCTTCTTTCCATTGTTGTGGAAAGGTGTTGTTTTTGAGTGCTGCGTTGAAAATGAACGTCAGCAGGACCAGTAGCCTCTCCGGAAAGAGTTTTAACACCCTGTTTGTGATACCGTCCGAACCGGGCGCCTTGCGAGCGTGTAGGCCCTTGACGATCGTTTCGACTTCTTCGGGGGTGACCGTGTCTAGGTCTGGTTGTGTATCTGTCATCCCCGTCGGCGTTGATGTTGATGTAGGAAGTGAGGTTATTAGGCGCTCTACTTCCGAATCAACTTCGGCTATTTGGTCCGAGTCGCAGTGTATTACGCTGGGCGTGCACTGATTCTCTAGACTCTCGGCCAGGCACTCTGCCTTTTCGATATCGTCGAATGCCGGTGGAAGGTTAGGTCTGCTTAGAGGAGGCATACAGGTGATGGTGTCTCTCTTAAGCGAGCGGGATAGCTGCCAGAAGGCAAGGTGGGTAGGTTCAAGGTCTTGTAGTGTCCTATCCCACCTGTCTTGGCGCATTTGATCGATGCGCGACTTGACCGCTCTTTCTAAGCGTCGTAACCTGATCCTGTTGGCTTCGCATGGATATCTGTCGTAGGCTCGTACGGCGGCGTTCTTCCGCCTCAGCAGCTCACGTACGTCATCGGGTAGGTCCCAGCGGCGATCGTTCGTCGCCGGTGCCTCCCGAGTGCATTCGTTAATTAACGATTGCACGTGAGCTGTGAGGGAGTCGATCGCCATCGTGGTGTCCTCTTGGCTAATTATATGGTCGGGTATCCTATCTAGATGCACGGACGAGGTTGCCTCGAGTTTTGTCCCGAGGCGCCTCCAGTCCGTGATTCGTCTAGTCGGGGTACGATGACCTGTGTCGATGGGACCCAGTCTGGGTGCGAACTCCATAACCACAGGTCTGTGGTCTGAAGTTAACTCGTGAAGCACCTCTACTGAACACAAACGTAGGTTTATGTTCTTTAGGAGTGCCACGTCCAGAATGTCGGGTCGGTGAGACACGTTGTGCGGATAGTGGGTCGGTTCGAGCGGGGCGATGATGTCGAACGCTAGTCTATTCGAGAGCGACTCCAGGGCTCTGCCTTTGGCGTTGGACTGGTGACAGTTCCAAAGGGTGTTTTTGGCGTTAAGGTCGCCGCCGATTATCACGGCGTCGCTCAGTTCTAGCAGCGCTCGGAGGTCGCTCTCGAGTAGTTGCCGATTGGGCGACAGATAGGCTGAAACTAGCGTGATCGATTGGTGTCCGGTCATGCCTATTCGACAGACCGAAGCCTCGATGCTAGTCAGCGCAGGCGGATCCATAGGTACGCAGTGAAGGGACCTTTTGTAATATATGAGAGTTCCCCCTAGCGCAGAGTCAATCCTATCGTTGCGGACCACAGAGTAGTTCGCAACGTTTGGGTTTCTCTGCGAGGGTTTCAAAAAGGTCTCTTGCACTAGCAATATGTCGAGTTGGTGTGCCCTAAGAAATTCGCCAACTTCATCTCGTTGCCTACTGATGCCGTTGGCGTTGAAGTACCCTAGCTTGAGTGATCGTGGTTTGACTCTGCTTGTCGGTGTCCTATCCATATTATGGGTTGCATTTGAATGCGCCTAACTTCTCGAGTACGCTCGAGTATCTGATACTGACGTTGAGGAGGGCCAACGGATTGCCCTCGTTCTGACGTATTAAATTAGCGAGCTGGCGTAGCTCGCTAAAATCGATCGCACTCGCGAACCTTGCCACTAGGGATAGGTCCGGGTCGATCGTTTGCGGTAGTTGGCTCCTGTGGTCGACGGCGAGCGGCTTGGGCCCTCCCTGGAGAGGTTTAGTGGGCGTGGGCACGCCGGAGGCTGCCTTTGCGGGTACTGGGGCAGGTATGGGGACCTGCATCGTCTTCCGCACGGGCAGAGGTGGGAAGGTCTCCCCCGTCTTCCTGGGAGTGGCCCAGGCGTTCGTCTTCGGCAAAGGAGCAGCTGTAAAGCTCCCCCCGGTCCCTGCAGTGGCAGCAGCAGCAGCAGGGACGACTGGGCGGGGACGCTGAGGTCCTTTCTCCTTGGGGGTTTTAGGCGCCTTCGGGCAACCTCTGTAGTTGGCGGGGTGACCTTCTTCGCCACACAGCACGCACGCGACTGGGGCAGTGCAATTGGCCCTGTCTTTGGGCCTTTTGCACTCCTCCGTCGCGTGGTCTTCCAGGCACTTGACGCACCTTGGGCGGGCGAAGCAATTTCGGGCCGAGTGCCCGTAGAGCTGGCAGCGGTGGCATTGTGAGATGCCACTTCTTCGGTGAGGTGGCTCCACGGTTATCCCCGACAGCCCACAGACGGATGACATCTTGAAGATGTCCTTGCCGGCGGGGGTGTCGTCGAGAGTAACCAACACCATGTCGTATACGACGTTGGTGCGGCCTTTAACCATCCGGTGTACCTCATGCACCGGGTAGTTGGGTGTCAAGGCTTGTTTGATCTCCTCGGGGGAGATCTCCTTGGGCACGTTGCGAACAACGACACGGAGCTTTTTGTCCTCCGGCAGAGTGTACGTGTGGTAACTCACGTCCCTCTCCCGAAGGAGCTTCGAGAGCGCCCTGTGGTCGCTCGCGGTGGCTAGGGCAACTTTGATGCCCTGTTGGGTGCTACGGGCAGAGTGGTAGCGGATGCGGCGCTCGTTGCACCAGGTGGAGATCGCCGTCCATCTCGATTTCTCTTGTATGAATATCGGAGGAGGGGCGGGGATCCTTGGCGCGGCCGCCGAGGCGTCGGCGATAGCGGGCGTGGACCTCCCTGAGGGGGAGTTGCTGCCCTTAGGCCTCGGAGAGGCGCGAACGGGGGCGGGTGCTGTCGAGGTATCTTTATCCTCTGACAGCTTTGGGGCCTTGTTTGGGCCTCCTTTGGCCTTACGGCTGCGTTTCCGTGAGGAAACTACGGAGAAACCTTCTTCGTCTTCGTCCTCTCTTGAAGAGGACTCTTCCTCGCTGCTCTCGGAGGGGGAGGAGGGGGACTCTGGCTGTCCCTTTTCGCGTTCGCGTTCGTGGTCTTCACCCGAACTCACAGCGGGCTCTGGAGACGCTTCTGTCTCCATCTTTTGATGCGCCTTCCGCGCGACCATGTTCCCGTACCTCTCCTGGAGTACGGCGAAGACGACTGGGTCTGCGAGGAGGTCCTTCATTGATAACTTCTCCATGTCGGCGGTTTGGGTGCTGTGCGTATCGCGTGGCACGCGACAGCAACAACAACAACACCACCACTATCAAAAACTACGACTTTGGATGTACGCGTCCTGTTCACAAAAACACTAACCGCAGTGAGCGCAGTATGCCGCAAACGGGCGACCGTTACGACACACCGACACACAACGGTGACGTAGGCGGCGCGATGGCGCGAAGCGACAGGTGCGGCGTGGCGCGGGCGCGATGTCGCAGCGGGAGCACTCGAGCACTTGTCAGACACGTCCACTCGGGACGCGCGTCGGAAGCGGAATGTTGTTGCTCTTTTTCTTAACATAAACTAAAGTTTATATACAATAATATTTATGTATGTAATATGGACAGGTTTAGGTGGGGGTAACTAGGTTGTTTGCTTGTTTACTTAAATTGCTAAATTGACAATATATTATTTATGCTTCCTTATTTAATAATTTACAATATCAAGAGTAGGTCAACTGAGTAAATAATTAATGTAGCACGTAGCCGCGTACAGACCTAAACTATTATAATACTATGGCTTCGCCATAGATATTCCCCCTTTGACGAAAAAAATATTATTATACATTGTAAAAAAAATATGGTGTGACTTTAAACCACGTTTGCATCTCTCTAATTCGGCAGGCGTTTCCGGACCTGTTTTTTTATCGATCAGCTTTTTTCCGTGTATATCCACTAATAATTGATAATAATCCAGAAAATCAGCTCCCAGGATTGGTATCTTGACGTCGGCAATGGTAAATGTCCATTTAAAGCTTCGGCGCAGTCCTAGGTTAAGCGTTAAAGCGCGTTCCCCGTATGTATTTATAGGGGTCCCGTTCGCGGCGAATAATTGGTATTCGCATGCCTGGCTCTCATTATTTGTGCTATTTATGACCGAAATGTTAGCACCCGTGTCGACTAAAAATCTATAACCACTGTTTGAGTCAGTTATAGTTAGACGGTTTGCTGGGTGGATAGCACAAAGGCCCGTCGTATTCTGTGCTAAATTTAGTTTTCCACTAGCCTGTTATTTTTATTTATATTCCATGAACAAGGCTTATTGCATTTATATGCATCCTGCTTGAAACGATTATGGAAATAACATAACCCATTATGTGAGTTTCTGTGGCGCGACCTTGAACGTGCATGTGACGTATGTCGTGCTTGGTATTTGCTGCGTAATGCATTTATTTCTATTCGCATGGCTTCAAGTTGTGACGATATGTTTGTAACTAGGTTAATGTCAACCGCTGTCTCTTGAATATTTTTCTTGTTGTAAGTCAAGTTTTCGTATATTTTATCGGCTAACTCGCTCAAGTTTTCTAACGATATATTGTTTGTAACTGATAATATCGCTGTTAGCGAAGCGTGGAGTTGCCTTAGCCACAGCAGGCAAATAGTGTCGTCGTTTATTTTTCCACATCCGGCTTCCTTCATTTTTCTCAAGAGCTGGGAAGGCTTCTGGTCTCCAAGGTCCATTTCTGATAGTAGTTTGTGGAAACGTCGGTGTTCGCTCTCTTCGTAGCAGTTTATTAGACGTTCCATGATGGTGGAGTACTTATTTTCGCTGGGCGGGTTAGTTAAAATGTCACTAACCTGATGGACGACCTCTTTTGGTAATTTGGATATTACCATGTTATATTTGTAATCTTCGCCCTGTTTTTGTGGTGCTATTATTGCTTCAAACTGGGCGAACCATAAACGTGGCGAGTCTGTCCAAAATTGCGGTAGTTTTTCTGTGACCGTGATAGCAGCAACTGATTCGCACCCAGTGTCGCCTCTTGAAGGAGTTGTTGGTGGAGCCATTTTTGGGATGTGATAATTTCGTAATGCTACTGATTTCTAGATTCACTGCTGAACACCAAATAGGGTTCCGGTCGTCCCGGTATTATATCAGCACTAGATACCAATAGATCACGTCGGGGTCACCAATTGTTACGTGTTTGCCCAGGGAACCAATTAGACGACACGTTGATTGTAATATTTAATAATGACTCTTTTTCTTAACATAAACTAAAGTTTATATACAATAATATTTATGTATGTAATATGGACAGGTTTAGGTGGGGGTAACTAGGTTGTTTGCTTGTTTACTTAAATTGCTAAATTGACAATATATTATTTATGCTTCCTTATTTAATAATTTACAATATCAAGAGTAGGTCAACTGAGTAAAATAATTAATGTAGCACGTAGCCGCGTACAGACCTAAACTATTATAATACTATGGCTTCGCCATATTTCTTTTCACGAACACATGTATCGCGAAGATCTTTTCAGTATGAAAATTTCAGCGTTTCGGTTTCATGTCTTCGGATTTTTATTCAAAAATAAATGTTAAATTCAAACTTTTATTGCACAATTAGATGATTGCATGTCCTATATTGTCGATCTTTTTCTACTTCGTCAATAAATAGTTCTGTATTGAAATTTTGTCACTCCGTCTCCCTTAATGCGTGCACTTGCTGAACTTCGCGCGTAAACTGAACGCAACAAGGTATTTCGAGTATCTCAACTTGCATGCAGTACATACCACACGAGAGTTAAGCGCATGTAATTTACGCATCCAAGCGATGTTTGTGGACGTGGTGTATTCGCGACGAAACGCAGATCGACGTACTATCCAATTTACTAAGACTTTAGATGACAAGCGCTAGCGTGCGTTATGAGAGCTCGTCAGTCTGCTTTTCTAGCGCCTAGAAGCCAATGGCTGCTTATATTTTTTTATCAGACCACCACAAAATTCTATAGCTTTATTTTCAATATTATCAGTGAAACCAATTATTGCATCACTATTTTAGTAATATGTGACATTTGGCACAATGTACATCTCATTAAAAATGATAGTGCAGTACCTACGGTGTATAGGCAGTCTATCCATTTCTTTTTAAGTTAGCAAACAAGATCATTAGTATCTAATATTTTTGGATTTTTCATTTTTGTCTGACATTAGGGGAAGGTAAATAATAAACGACCACTTAACATTTCGACTTCATATCTCAAAAAGAATAAGTGATAAAATAAAAGTCGTTTATTTTTATTTCTAGAGACTTTTATTTCTAATAATCAAACACAAATCAATTCAGGCTTATATTTCTTGATTTACACAAAGAAAACTAACGTTTAGTTTTCTTTGTGTAAATCAAAAATTGTGTGTGTTTGTGCTCTTTGGACCACTCAAGAAATTTGTTCTAGAAGTCCAATCGAGGTTATTAATTTTAACAAAATTATCAACACTTATTTGCAAATTATGACACACGAAGAGAGACAAACAGTAGCAAAATAAACACTTTTAAACGATTTAATTCGTAATTAAATTTCATCTTTGACATATTTGGTGAGATCAACAAGTCATCAAAATTAAGATTTAGTCTAAACGCCACTTTAAGGGTAGTTACGCAAATCAAAATTTATAGTTAATATTAATTTAACAAAAATATAGAATTAACATAAGCTTAGGTCACTTACAGTAACTGCTAAGATAAAAATTAAATCTTATAAAAAATGACACTCATAATCAATATAGACTTTTATAAAATATATCTAAAGTCTTAAATTTACAGCAGCTGCTAACTCTGTAAAGTAATTCAGTCTCACAAAATACTTGGTCGAGATCAAAAACTTATAAAAATCATAAAAATCGCATTTTGAAAAGGCAGAAGTTATATCTGATATTTAAAAGAATTCAATCATACGATAACACAGACATCGTTTGCAAATGTCTATATTGTGCAATGAGTGCACAGGTAGGAGAAGGCCGGGCAAAGTGAATACCTTAAAATATTTGAGGTTGCAGCAGAAAAGGTATAATACATAAAAATCTTTATTTAGCACAAATCAGTCTTTATTGATTGCTCTTACAAATACCATAGTGAATAAAACCTAAATATTTGAAGAATTAGAATTCATACTGCCAATAAAATTTAAAAAAGTACGTAAGTGTTCACTTTGCCCTGCCCCCTGGGTAAAGCGGATACAGTTCTGGGCAAAGTGAATACCCATTTGTTTGAAAATATGACAGATGAAGACATGATAAAACATAACAAAACTTAAATGATTAAAGAATAAGACTGACAATCATCACAAAATAAATATACCCTTGAGTATTATCGAAAGCGTAACATTGCTCTTGGCATCATCGTTGACAAACGTCACAGCGAATCCAATTTTCAATCGGATTATCGTCTTCTTCGATGTAAATTTCGCCACAAAAAAAAACATGAAGTATCCTTAAATTCCTTCAATTTCTTTGACTGTTTAGCTTTTTTAGCGTTTTTTTTTGTTGTTATTGTCTATATTGGTTTTCTTAGGAACATTTGCTGATTTATCATCCAAACTTTTAGTAACCTTAACCTATTTTCTCAAATTTCTGGTTTAGCTCTTCCTTGATCGGCGTACTCGTTAGTATTGCGCATTTATGTAAGTTCCGTTTACGATTGGTGATTGGTTTGGCAGGATTTGGTATATAAATAGGTCTTAAAACTTCTAGCTCTTAAAACTAAGGGACTGTAGTGGAAGGTTGAGCATCTAGGTTCCGCGTTGGGCGATTTGTCGCAGCTTGTATTTCGTTGAGTATCTTTTTCGGTCTCTATCAGCATTGTGTCACTTTTCTGAGAATTTGTAGCTATGTTATAACTTTCTCATCAACTGAAGCAATTTGGGAACATCTAGGTTCAGGTTCTGGTGTACATCCAACGTCGTTACAAATCTTTTCAAGTGTCTTAAAAGAGTCTATGATTGGCGCAACAGGAGGTTGAAGCTCAGGGGTTGCTCTGATTAGTGATGGAATTATTTCTACTACAGGGGCACGGGACTAGATGGCATAAATTCTTGAAGAAATGAAGGCGAAGGAGTTGAAAAAATTTCTGTAAAAAATCCGGACATATCAACCCTTTCTGTTTGTACCTTCTGTGCCAATATTCATGTTAGTTGTGCCTGCAATCACAGCAGCTGGTTCATAATCTTCATCACCAAAAGCATATTTATTCACTGGCCAAATAACAGGTCTTTCAAAACCATGTACTGCATTTCGTCTGGCCACATCATATTGATTTATGTATAATGCGCCCTAGGTGAGACTTTTGGGAACCGTTTACCTCCCTTTCAATATATGTTTTCAATGGGCCGTAAATACTTACATCCATGGGCTGCATCTTATGCGTTGTATGTGGTGCCAAGGATAAAATTACGAAGTTGTTCTTGCTAGCATAATCCAAAGCTGGGTTAAACTTATGGCTCTCGTGATTGTCCAATAATAATAGTATCTTTTTCTCAAGGGTAGGCCGAACATGTTCCATGAAGAAACGCATCTAATCAAGGAATACATATCCTGACGTCCAACCATTTGGAGTACAGATTCCTGAAGTCAGGCGGTGCGCCATCAAGTAGTCTGGGTTTCGTCTTATTCTTGGCGAAAATTAAGAATGGTGGGAGAAACAAACCAACGGCATTACAACAACCGATAACCGTTGTTGATTAACCACGTTCTGCACTAGCAATTATGCCCACCTCTTTCTTTCCTTTTGTTGATAACACTTTCGGTGGGTGGTTGGTGGTTGTTAATATACCGGTCTCATCCATGTTATACAATCTAGATGCTTCAATGTCAAATTTTGCAATCAAAGTTTCAAGTTTATCATAAAAATGTCCAACTTCTCGTCTGCTAAATCCTTTTGCCCTTGCAACTGATGTTGCTTTTGGAGTTTTGAGGGATATTTCATTGTGACGAGACAAAAATGACAAAGAACGGTGACTGTCTTCCAGGTGTCTATGTTTTTCGGTAGGCCCTATTTTCGGGTTGCCGATAGCCAGTCATCTCCTGCTTTTTCGTATTGTCGCAGTTTTTCGGTTAGTTCAAATTATTTTTCTTAGCGTAGACGAAAGCCAAATTTTTGAACTCGTCTCGAGTTAGGCCAAAGAATACATGATCCATATTCTTGAGATATGTCGCTAACTCCATCTCCTGATCATCATTGAAAACAGGCCGAAATCGACCCAGTTTTGGAGAAATGCCGCTTGCATAAACCAACTCATACTTTTTAGCTGTGCTCTTTAGGGATTCTGAAGCTTTGCTTAAATTAACAGCTGTTTCCATGACATTTTATCCCACGACCCTTGTTTGTTTTTTTTTAATACTTATTAACCGTCTGAAACAAACAAACAGCATTATGAAATCACAAGTGAATAATCATAAATAGCGGGCGAAGTGGCTACCATATTCACTTTGCTCTATTCTCTTTGCCCGACTTTATACAAAAACTAACAATTCTAGATTTCTGTGAAAGATACAATAAAAGCCTACTTTGACAAGCTACTGAATTGAAATATTCTTAAATATCAAAAATTAATTTTGGAAATAATGTCAATACACTTGCCTTGTAAAATCAATTTTTTTTCACGATATCACAAACCTGCACCCTGCCAACGGCACAGCTCGCGGCGTCTCACTCTAGTGTTTGCCGCGCACTAAACAGGATGGCAGGACACCACTACGGAGGCATGACGAATGTCGAACGAATAGTTTAGGAGTAGTGAGGACTATTCACTTTGCCTGGGATATTCACTTTACACAGCCTTCCCCTTCTTTTTGACATGTTTTATTAAGACAAGCGCAATCGAAATGTACCCAGGCTTTGCAGATCATGTATTGAATCATGTCTTATATTTTAGGCAAATTTTTCAAAACCATTTTTCTATACTCTCATTAACTTGTTTGACGGTTGAGGTTCTTTTGTGGATAATTTTGGTTTCTTCTGTTTTGGAACCTTTGCGTTCTCGTCTTGGGCAATTTTGTAGCCATTTTTCTGTTTCCTCTATGTGGTAAAAGCTCAACGGCTTGAAGAATGACACATCCAGTGGTTGCAGCCGGTGCGTTGTGTGTGCTGGAAACGAAAATATAACTACGCCATGTCTTCTGGCATAATTTCTTGCCTCTAGGTTTTTAGTCTGGCTTGCATGGCCGTCCATCAAGAGCAAAACCTTGTTTTCTGGTGTTGGTTTTACAGCCTCAATAAAGTGTTGTAACCACAAGTTAAATATCTCTTTATTTCTCGAGCGTCTCTTCTTGCAGGTAAAACCACCTATCAATCCTCGTGCTAAGCCGACTCTAAATTCAAGATGGGAAAGCGTACAATTTTTATTGCTTTTGTATAACAGGAAAGCATCAGTTATGCTCGTGTCAAGGAGGAAATAGAAAAATCGCAACCACCATCTGTTACTTCACCTGCCCACTGAATACGTCCCTTTCAGCTGATCAAAATGATAAACGCTACCCATTCGCTTGTTGTATTCTTTTACGACAAGTGGGCAAGGTACATTCTTTTTTGAGCCGTCTTTTTCAGTTCGTGTTACATGTGTTTGAGCAATTTTAGGGTGGAACGCGTTACTCATGAGAAGTACCTCTTTACTGTTCTGCCAAACTACAAATGCAACGTTTTCCCGTACTCTCCATTTGAAGTATCCTTTCGGCAGTTTCAACTTTGTTTTATTTTTTATTATTAAAGGCGGGTTTATAATTACAGAAAAAATTATTAAATGTCAAGTGAACGTTCTTTACCTCTTGTTGTATTAATTTCTCAGACAACTTTTGTACAAGCTTTGCTCCTAATCCTTCTTCAACTGGATCATTAGTCTTGCCGGTATATATATCAAACTCGTATAGGTACCCACTCGCACTGTCGCAACGACACCAGACTTTGTAGCCTCGTTTTATAGGTTTCAGGGGCATGTATTGTTTCAAGGTACTTCTGCCTTTGAAAAGGACCATAGACTCGTCGATACTCTGTTTTCTCACTTTTAGTGTTGATTTGGCAAGCATTATTGGTAATATTTATAAGGGGTCAGATCTTGAAAAGTTTGTCTTAATCTGGGCTATACTTCTCTGGGGTCAACGAGTTGTCATTAATATGTAGACAACGCATAATATTTTTTAACTTTCTGAGAGGCATTGGTGCAGCTAATTCTTTCACTCGAAGACCTGAATCTGATGACCAATACAGATCAATGCTCGGTAGAATATGGTAACCCATGATTTCGATTAATGTAATTCATGTCGCGAATATTATACCCCTGGTACATGAAAGAAGGATATAATGAAGGTTGTACCACAACTACCTTTAACCCTTTCCACCCGGGGTAGTGATTTTTGACGAATTTCCGCTTTTCAACTTTATTATCATAATAAGGTAGGTAAAAGGAAACGCTCAGATTATTTTAAGATTTTTATTGTATCTAGAAGTATTATTTCCAAGACCTAGACTTAAAAGTACCGTCAGGAACTTTGTGTTATTACAATGTTAGGAACTATGATAGAAACTACAAAAATAATGAGATCCAATATTTACTTAGTTATAATTAAATAAATAGGTTTTTAATTACAAATTGACCTCGTGGTATTCAGCAAAACAATTTTTCTTTTCATTTACACACAAAAACACGTTGCAATGAGAACATTTACTATGAGGTTTCGACTGAATCTTTTTCAAACTACAAACCTCACACCTTCCCCTATTTTCTACGAAAGTAGGCCAATGGATGCCTCTATTACCCAAGCGAACGTCTTTTATAGTAGAGTACTCAGATTTGCGTCTTTTGGAAGGGCCAGCTTTCGCAGTATTATCAGTAGAAGTCTTTCTTTTCTGACTAACATCTTTCATTGTCATCAAGCCGTGAGTAACAGAGCGTCGAAAATCTTTTACAGTGGTTTGTTTCATTATGAGTCCATGAATGACATATGAATTGACAAATGCGATGTCCAGAAGACCCCAAAACAACCTGTGCCACCATTTCGGAGATTTGCGATCTATACAGTAAAGGGCTCTCAAACGATCAGCTGTATCTACGCCGCCCATATAGCTATTATAATCTTTGACAGCCACAGGACATGTAATGGCAGACTTAGATCCATTTTTTTCTTTACGTAACACGGTTGCCGATTCATTACCATGAAAATTTGATACTAAATGAACCACTTTGTTATCCTTCCATTTCCAATATCCAATTAAATTTGAAAATCGATGATCACTGTCGCCCCTTTTCATTTGAGAATCAGCGATCATATTTCCGGCTAGTCCTTTTCTATTACTTCGGATAGTTCCACAGGCGTAGGTGTTCTCAGTTTTCAGTTTCTCAAGCAAAGCAACAGACGAGAAAAAAATATCAAAGTAAACTATCTTCCCTTTACCCCAATCTTGTTCCGTCAGCTCCAAAACCACTTTCTCTCCCAAGCCATAGCCGGTAAATTTAGAGTTCAGTTCTTCGTCCTTTCCTTGGTAAATTTGAAACTTCTTTATATAGCCTCTCTGGTCAGCTAGACACCACAACTTGTATCCCCTTTTTATGGGCTTCATAGGAAGATATTGTTTCAAGACAGACCTACCTTTAAATTTAATCATAGATTCATCTATACTCAGTTCGCGAGTACCATTATAAACCTCTTGAAATTTTTTATTGAGTGCATCAATCATTAATCTAATTTTATACAACTTATCTTTGCAGTCTCTAGGCTTTTGGGAGTTATCATTGCAATGCAGATGAGATAAAATAATAGCAAATCTGTCTCTGGGCATTGTTTTGCAGAGAAGTGCATTGTTGAGATCAGATGCCGAAGAGTAATGGTCTCTCCACGTCGGACGAGTATTGTAACCCATAAAAAAGTTCATACCTATAAATGTTAGAAGTTCCTCCTTTTTTAGGTTCAATACTTTGCCTCTCTGAGTAGCATAAAGGTTGCTTTGGTACACAATATTATCAATAATATCTTCAATCAATACTAAAAATATATCAGTCGGGGTGTTACAGTGAGCAAAGTAGTCTTCTATTACTCCAGTATCTAGAACGTATTCCGGTAAAATTGTATCTAGGTCCTTTTTTTTCCATTTACGGTTTGGTTCAGGTAATCGCTGATTAGTTCTGTGTGAGGACGTATTTGCAGACGGTAGATCAGTCTGAACACTAGATCCAGGTATTGGTGATGGTGGTACCTGATTTACAGGGCACTCCAGTTCAACTTGTTTTGAAGGCGATGATGGCGGATCTTCGGCTAAAGTATTTTCTAGAGCTCTTTCAAAAATCTCATCGAAGCCTTTTGGTGAGGGTAGTTGAATATTTTCCACTTCATCATCGGACACACCTGCATCAGACTCTTCGTTACAGTCCGGAATCTCTTCTAATAGCAGGGCTTCAATTAGAGCAGTATTCTTAGTAATATCCATCTCAATGGCTAAAACAATAAAAAAATAGCTCAGAAAAAATAATAAAAAGAAAAAACAATAATGTTTGATAAACCAAAATACCTACTTCATCGAGTATGTGTATTATCAAAGTTCATGATTTTTTAGACTAAAACTACCTGACGGTACTTTTAAGTCCTCATCAGTTTTTATCAAATATTCTTATAAAATAAAGTGATAATATGTTATACCAGCTTTTATAAATGTACTCCGTGATATAAACAACGTAATTAGTAAAAAAAATAGTACTTACCTATGATATTCTATTTATAAACATTTTACAATTACACCGCACAGTAAAGTGAAAAAATGTCCGACCAGTTGTAACTCGCTGTTCAAATTTCTCGACAATGTCGCGCGGTAATACAAATAACGCGCTGTGATTGGCTTACGGAAACGGTACTCTAAAGGAACGTCAGTTGTTGTTAACATAAATTATTATTTCGTACTTAAGTTATTAGACGAAAAATGTGGAGGTACTTCTAAGTACCGTAAGGAGGGAAAGGGTTAAGATTGTATTCAGAGAAACCATGTTGTTGATTACAACTCTGTATTCTCCATGGAAACGTACATACTCGTCATAATATAAACTATTTTTGGATTATTATTATTTGGTAGGTGTGTGGGGTGAATAATGTTGTCTCTGTTTTCTAACACATGAAAGTACATGTTTCTAGCTAACCCTCGCAATGTCGTCTGCGTCTCTTAAAAGGAATACATTTTTTCGGTTTTGCAATATTTTTCATTGATGCTCGACTCCTGTTGGTCTTAGCGTAATGTTTTATAGACTATACAGGGTGTGGCGTAAATAGTGGTTCACCGTTCAGGGTTAGGTACATCAGGTAGGTACCTACACCATACCAAAATTTTAAACCGGTCCGCCGACTGGTTACAGAAAAAAAATTATTTTTAATTTTTTTTAAGAAATTCCCATTTTCATTACGAATTTGACCACAGTTTCAACAAAAAACATTATTTTTGATTTTCTATTCGTGTTTATTCATGTTGAATGTATGAGCTATCATAAAAAAATAAAGATTTGTATTGAAATTGTAGCCTTTACGAGAAAAAGTGATTTCTTCTCAATTCTTAACCTAAATTTTATCGTATCACTCATATTCAGGAGCGTTTTTTGAAAAAAAAATGTACTACACTGTTAGGGCCCCCGCGCACTGGGCAGCCTGGCTGCGCAGCCAGGCTGCGGCAACCAGAATATTTGCGCAGCCAGTTATAGCAGCCAATTAACGACTAGTCTAGATCCTTCCGTCGAGCGATATGGACGTGGAAGAACTTATAATTATTGCTTACCTATCTCGTAAAAAACGCAAAACAAAGAAAAGACACTGGATTCATCCTCTTTTTCTAGAAAGACATTCAAAAGGCTTATTCCAAACCCATTTCAAAGATGTTCGCGCATTCCCAGACCGGTTTTTTAACTACACGAGGATGTCAGTGCAATCGTTTGATAACCTTTTCGAAAAAATACGAAATTCAATCAAGGGCATTGATACTCCTATGCGAGCTTGTATAAGTCCTGAAGAAAAACTGGTGATAACTTTGAGGTGAGTACGAAAATGAAAGATATTGTTAATTAGTCATAACATTTATTATTTATTTCTTACATGTATGGTAATGAATTACCTAGTTCAAGTTGTCCTGTGTAGTAAATAATTCTAGTAATTCAGAACCCTGAGACATATCTGTTGCATTTGTGTCAGTTGGTGATAACGCATCAGTATAAACAGTATTGTCTTGCCTGTCTGGAACAGCCGTAGAATACCCACGGCGGCTTTCAGTGGTCGAGGCTTCTGGTCTATAATTCGAGTGTGTCGAGTATCCATAGCGATACTGCCCACTGCTTGTGGTTTCCGGTCCATATTCAGTTGAGTATCCTTGACCTTGGCGAAATTGTCCACTGAACGATGTTTGTGGTCTATATGATCTGGCGGCCGAAGTCCCTGGTTCATAATCAACATAACGTTGGCGAAACGGACTAAATTCGGAATCGTGAGTTTCCATCTGAGCTCTTTTTATAACTTCAATTAACTCCATTTTTGTAGAAAGCTTACGATGTCTCGGGATGTTTTTAAAATCATCTAGAAGTGAAAGCATAAATAGTCTATCTGAATCAGACTCTTGCTCTCTTTCACGCTCTTCTCTCATTACAATACTTTCCCTTAATACCTGCACCAAATTATCGTTGTCACTTGTCTTCTTCTTTTTGGAAACAGGTCGTTCACCTTGAGTACTACCGCTGTTAACGTTGGTTTCAGCAGTGCGTGTTTCATCCATGCTATTTTGAGTTTCATTCATTAGTACGGTGGGCCGAAGAAAATGAAGTTGTTCGAAATATACGTATGGACTCTTGCGCGAAGCTGCTGATCCACTTTTAACACCAGCTCTGCGTTTTACTTCTCTGCTGTAACTAGTCCTGATGTTCTTCCACTTGCTCTGTAGAGATTTACCTGAAAATTATATTTGTTCTTTGTTACAGATATCTTGCTACAGGATGTTCTCTAATGGAATTGAGTCATAATTATCGGATTGGACATACAACTGTCCCAGATATCATATATAAAGTTTACATGGCGATTTGGGAGAATATGAGACAGTCATCGTTTCCAGAATTAAATGAAGAGAGGTGGCTTGAAATAGCAAAAGGTTTCAATGAAAATGCAAACTATCCCAATTGCGTTGGTGCCATCGATGGAAAGCATATAAGAGTGATAAAACCCAGCGATTCAGGATCACTGTACTATAATTATAAAAATTATTTTTCCATCGTTTTACTTGCTGTATGCGATGCAGATTACAAGTTCACATATATAGATGTTGGGGCTTATGGAAAATGTAGCGACTCATCTATATATAAAGAATCCATTTTGTATCAAAAACTTGTCTACAAAGATATACAAATCCCGGAGAAGCACCCCATATCAAATAATGGAGTACCGATGCCATACGTCATAGTGGGGGATGAGGCATTTGGCTTATGTGAAAATTTAATGAGACCTTATGGAGGTAGGAGTTTAACAGCGGAGAAAAGAATCTTCAACTATAGACTGTCTCGGGCAAGGCGGTACATAGAATGCACATTTGGGATTTTAGCCAACAAATGGAGAATTTTTCACCGTCCACTAGATGTCCGACAGGAACTTGCAATTGCCATAGTACAAGCTTGCTGTGTCTTACATAACTACGTGCGCGAAAGAGACGGGTATAGATTTCAAGACACACTGTACGTTCCACCAGAACTGGAAATAACCGGTGGACCCACAAATAGAGGCAGCCGATCATCAGCATCTTATAGGGATTTATTTGCGGATTATTTTATTAATGCAAATCCGTTAGAATGGCAAAACAGATACGCATAAGAATAGTGCCTACCTATTTATCTAAATAAAACATTGAAGTGAAAATACCTAGTTACGAGGGGGCGTTTTTAAGTTCGCGGAATGGAGGGTATTGAGTAATAATAAAAACACAAAATTATTTTTCTTTTTCTATATATTCCCCTGCAACACGAATACATTTTTCAGATCTTTCAATGAGTTTTTTTATTCCCTCGTAAAAAAAAGTTTTTTCTTTGTCTGAAAAATACGCCGAAACCGCCTCCTTAACCTCCTCATCAGTTGAAAATTTCTTACCACGTAATTCTTTTTTCATTTTTGGAAAGAGATAATAATCACTCGGAGCCAAATCTGGACTGTAGGGTGGGTGATTCAAAATATCGAAGCCCACCTTATGCAGGGCAGCCAGTGCGACTCGGCTCTTGTGAACGGGAGCATTGTCATGCAATAGCAGGATACCTTTCGTTAATTTTCCCCGTCTTTTTTCTTTGATGGCTTCTTTTAACTGTTCTAAGATTGAAGCGTAGTATTCCCCCGTTATAGAAATGCCTTTATCTTTATAATCTATCAATAATATTCCTTCTGAGTCCCAAAAAATCGTTGCCATGAGTTTCCCAGCCGACTGTAAAACCTTAAATTTCTTGGGTGGTGCTGTGCCCTTTTTGTGCCACTGCATGGAGTCTTGTTTGAACTCGGGTTCATAATGATGAACCCAAGTTTCATCCCCAGTAACAATTTGATTCAATACGCCATCCTTGTCTTCATTGCAGAGGTCCAAAAACGCACGTGAACATTCCACGCGCTGTTGTTTTTGCAATGGCGTGAGCATTCTCGGCACCCACCGTGCGCTAACCTTAGTCATGCCAAGATGATCGTGTAAAATTTTAAAAATTGTTGTATCCGATACTCCAACCATTTCTGCGAGTTGTTTCTTTTTTAGTCGAGCATCTTCCAATACAATTTTTTCTACTTTTGCAATAACTTCTGGCGTAGTCACCTCAACGGAGCGCCCCGGCCTCGGGTCGTCTTCAAGTGATTCCCTGCCTTGTTTAAATAAACTATGCCACTTGTAGACCATTGTTTTTCCTGGGCAAGAATCCCCGTAAACCGATGACATCTCATTGAGTATGGTTTGAACAGACTTTCCTTGCTTAGTAAGGAACTTTATCACCACACGGAATTCAATTTTCTCCATTTTTTTCACTTCGTTCCCGATTAAAATACTTGGTCAACGATAGTTTAATAACTAATGATCCAATCACAACAAATTTTACTATGCAGACTAATTATGAGTCACTGAATACGGTAGGCATCAAAAGAGCGCGTTTACCCACCTTTTTCACTGTCATTCCGCGAACTTAAAAACTTACCCTCGTAAGTACAAAAAAGAACAATAACTAATACAGAGTTATTCTGCGATACCTTACAAAAATATTGATTGGTGTTGCAGAATCACCCTGTATAATCCAGATAATAAATAAATAAAAATAAATAAATAAATAAAAATACATGCTTACCAAATTCATTTTTTTCATTTTCTGATAAATTTTCCGAGCACATTTTGTTCGTGATTTCTTCCCATCTTCTTTTCTTTAAATCCCGATCACTGTATTCTTCTGATGTTATATCCCAAATTGCTTTACGGCTTTCAATTTCCCGAATAAATTTCTCTGTATCGAAAGTCATCTTATCAAAGTTCGGAACGCAAAATACGTCTGGCTGCTACAACTAGTGCGCGGAGACTGACCGCAGCCACATACATTCGCCTACACACGTTCTGGCTGCGCGCAGCCAGCCGGCTGCCGTGCAAACAAGCGCGTTGTATTGGCTGCCGCAGCCGGGAATTCGTGGTTGCCTAGTGCGCGGGCTCCTATACAACGTCATATGTTTTACTGGCTGCCGCAGCACTGGGCAGCCTGGCTGCGCAGCCAGGCTGCCCAGTGCGCGGGGGCCCTTAGTGCCCATGCATTTAAAAATATGCTCATGATGTACTGATTATAAAATGGTATAATAGTACCGCTTTTCAAAAATAGAAAAAAAAAATACTGCATTTGTAACTGAAAATAAGTAAGTCTACCTGTTACCATTTTCGCAACATAATATTGAAACAAAAATTTCGTCTACCTAATTTATGTGCCCATTCTTACTGTAAACTTGGTCACAGTGACAACGACAATATTATTATTGTAATTGTATTGGCAAATGAGAACACAAAAGTTACTACAGACAGGGTATTAAAAAAAAACAACTGACATCATAATTATTTATTTATTGATTATTACAATCGGTGCTCAAAATGGCCCCCATTCGCAGCTATACACGCTCTGCACCGTCGAATAAAGGAGCGTTTAAGACGTTGAGCAAACCCGCTTTCATTGATTTTTCCAGCTGCTGGCAGAATCCTGGTCCTTAATTCTTCAATATTATTTATTGGTTCCTTGTATACGTCTTCCTTTAAGCATCCCCAATAAAAGAAATCCAAAGGATTAAGGTCTGGGGAGCGTGGTGGCCATAGTATTGGGCCTAACCGCCCTATCCATCTGTTTGGATAGGCCACATTAAGGTGCTCTCGTACTCTTACTGCATAGTGAGCGGGACAGCCATCATTTTGTAGCCACATGCTGTCTCGGATCTCTGTAGGGACACTTTCTAGAAGTACGGGTAAATCTGTCTGTAAGAACCCAAGATACCTTTCTGCGGTTAAGGTTTCTGGCAGTTCGAATGGACCAATTATTTATAGCCTTCCTCGCTTGATGAGGCTATCGAACACTAGCCCAGTCACTATCTACAAAACTCTGTAACTTGCTGTCATTCTTACAGTCTTAAACAATAAATTAACCTTATATGTCAAATATTTTATAAATGCATTTACCATAATGTCAATGTGTATGATTACAATCATTATTAAATGGACTCGGATAACTAACAGAATAGGAAATGTGTGACCTAGCCTAGTTAGTAGGTATAGTTAAATATATCAATGATCCAATTAACTTTTGATACGGAACTTAAGATACATATTCGTCAGCTTTCTTAATATTTAATTTACATTCAATTTGGGGTTTTATATGTTTTACAACCTGAGACATTAAATCTAGAAGCTAACTTATCCCAGTTCAAACGACGTTTCTTAGGGACATATACCACGACTGTACCATACTTCAATTCATATGGAGTTTTCTGAAGTCCCGATGCAATGGATCTATTTTTCAAATAGACAGCAGTGTTCGCTGCTGCCGCCCAAAATCTTTTAATCCGCTTAACATCTTACAGTTCTCTACATCTAACCTTCTCAGTCACAGTACGGTTGCTCGCTCACGTACTCGTAGACCGTTTTGTTCAAGTGTATAATTATTCGATCTTTGACGAGTTACATAGCCTAGTCCATTGTCTGATCTTAGTATTTTTATCATTGTTTTTGATTTTACCATTGATTTATAGATCTTGAGATTAGTACATACTTCATTTTTCTTTGGAAGAAAACATATGAACATCATTCTACTACAATTATCGACGAACAGTATAAAATATCGTTTACGATTCAGTGAATTAGTTTCACAGGTATCCAGACTCAACTAAACAGAGTTTACTACAGGTATAGATTTGTTATTTGCAACTGTGAGTCCTGAGTCCTAACTAACGGCACTGTTTCATTTTGTAGTACTTGTTTGTGTTCGGTCATATCATTGAGGCACCAGAGTGTACATAGAAGGCATCGCTGTCACTGACAGAAGCTGCGAATGCGGCATGATAGTTTTAGGGAAAGAGACCTGTAGCTGCGAAACCATTAACTTTATTGTTGTGTTATACATTTGGTCCATACTTGACTGAATATTCGACTAAAAGTGGTTTTTGTCAACTTTCTATCACGATTAGCGTACAAAAAGCTCATAATAGCTTCGTCCCAGTGGTGTTCATATGACTTATTGACTGATTTGTCTAATGCTTATAGCTCGTGCGTCGTAATTGATGGGAGACAATAGAGGACTATGCCATTCTTATCTGCTTCATCCAGTGCTTTACATGAAAGGTGACATTTAGCACCATCAAAAATCAATAAGCATTTCTCTGCCACTTTATATTTACCTAAATGTTGAATAAATTCAACAGTTAAGTTACTAGTCACGCTTCCTTTCGGTGCTATTCTGATTAATGTACCAGCTGGAAGATTTTTTGCCAAATCAGTTCTTTGCCTTTGACCTTTAAATAAAATTATTGGTGGAATTGCCGTACCTATAGTATTGACACACATCGCTATAGTCACATTTTCGGCATGTTCGGGAGCAATGAGATGGACCTTTTGCTTCCTTTTTCGGCAAAACCGTTTGTTGTTTGTGCACAGTAATTCGGCACCATTTTTCATCTATATTGTAAAGTCTTTCAGGATGTCGTGAGATATCTAACTCATACAATTCTCTTACAGCCCAAAAATGTTGCGAAACACACGGTTTATTTAGTTTTAATGCCCGTGCTGGATTTATTATTTGTGACTTCCTTTTTCTACTTGAGGGATTGCGTTTCAAAAAGCTTTTCAGCCAGTCTAGTCCGGCTAATCTCACTAGTTTACACGGTTTTCATACCCCAGCTGAAAGTTGTTATTTTAATAAAGGATATAATATTTTTTTATAACTTTTTAAGGCATCACAGCTAAGCCAAGTATAATTATACATTCTTGTGCGAAATGCTGTATCTTTTGGAAAAATATCATTATTAGATAAAACAATACATGGTGTTCGATTTACAATAGCATCGTCTTGTAACTTAATTTTAACATTCATAGTATCACCACCAAATAACATTTTTATAGTTTCAAAAGCACTAGTTTCACAATGTGGTTCATTCCACAAAATCATTCTTCTATTTACACATTCTATTAAAGGAAAATTATTATATCTATTGAAATTACCAATTTGACCAAAATTTAAAAAAATAATGTATAACTGCATCGAAAAAATAATTCTTTCCCGCATTTGGTGGTGATAACACAAATAAACAATTTTTTTTTGGTACCATTCTATCTAGTATGTTATATAAACTAGTTAAAAATTCTTGAATACGATCACTATCACTTTGAAATTGAAAATTTAATAAATCTACAGCAATTCATAATGATTGATCTGTAGTATAATATTTATTATTGAAAAATGAATGAATGAATGAATGATTGAAAAAATAGCACTTCACTTTTTTTATATTTATTTATAAAATCTAAAAGTGTCATATCACATAATTGTCGCTGAAATATACGTTGCACAGCTTTAATGTGTGTATTGTTTAGAGGTAAACATTTCCATGTACTTGAGAACCATACCCTGTCATAGAATACATTATTTATTGGCGCGCGCGGTGGGAAATTTTCAAAAGAATTCCAATAACTTATCTCCTTTACTTCCTTTGTTACGTTTGGTATTTTTGAGATTTCCTTGAACACCTGATTCTGAAGCTTGCTCACTGCCGTTTGTATCGGGTCCACATTTGAAGTCGTTAAGAACGTCATCTTGTTGTCGGCGTGTTTCCACCACATTTGCCGATCTAAGTGCTGAATTTTTGCGAATGGATAGGTCTCTAGTTTTATTACATTGTAACCACATTCGTCCGGCGATTTCAAAATGTATTGCTTCCCTTGTGCCACTTTCGAAATAGATTGCGATATTGAGCCAATGTTCTGCTGTACATTCTGAAGACCGAAGAAGTCAACGATTAAGTCTGGGCTGTCCATATTTGTCTCGGATTTCTTTAACTCTCTGGTAGCGACAGGTGTTTCCATTGTAGGTGCAGTCATGAATGACGTGCAAGTGGTCGTTGGCGTGATTGGGGATCCAGAAGATACTCCCTTTAAAGCTACAACCTCTATTTCCATTATTTTCACAGATTCGTGAAATATTTCTATCGCTGTATCGCTCATTTTGCAAGTTAAATATGTCGTGTATAACTCTGAATCGTAGAGGATAGTTCTGAAGGCATTCCATGATAAATCCTCGGACTCGGTCTGTCTCAGTTTGTGGATGATTAATTTCAATGTTGTCTTCCACAATGATATCATTTTCACAAACTCTCTCTTCAAAACTAAGTTCTTCCGACTCATTGCTGTTAATTCTCCATGTTTCAGTTTCTTCAGCACTTGTTGATACGTTCCGCTTGTCCATATTAACTCCAAAACTCCGAGTAATGATGTCGGAGATGGATCCGGCATCTGAACCAGAGTCTCCTTCGGAGGAACTCTTTTCTTTACTGAACTTTTTTTTTTTCCTCGTTTCACGGGTTTCAAAGAACGGTCGGCTTCTATTTCCATGTTCTCGACTGCTGCTTGGGTGCACTCTCCAATGTCTTGACATTGTTCTTTCTCTACCAAATCTATTGTTGCTAGAAGTTGTTGTTGCGAGTTTTCTGTTTCGTTCAATGTTAGGAACTCCTTGAGTTCGTTGTTCGGTAAGTTCTGACGCTACTCCCCATCTGTATGTTCGTCGTCGCTCGATGTCACAGGTGAGTTCATTTGTTGAAAATGAACCGATAATTTTTTTCCAGAACGACTGTTCGATGTCGAAGCTATCGGTGAACTGATTGGCGTCTTCATTTCCACTTAAACTTGCACTACTATTATATAACTTAGTCTGCTGCATATTAACGTGTTAAGTGAACCGAATCGATACAATCTTCATTAAATTAAAGAGAAATACAATTTTTTTAGAATTAATACAAAAAAAAATAAAATAAAAATGAGTAGTTTTTGCTTTCTTTTTATAGTTATTTGATTCAGTTTCTCTTATGATGGACCAACAGTAATCCCCTAACATATTTTCATCCCAAAATCCTTGATTTCATTCTTCGAAACTCGTTAAATCTTGGTGGAAACGTTCACCCTGTTCGTCACTCATACTTCCTAAGTTTTCAGGGAAAAAATTCAGATCAGAATGTAGAAAATGAATCTTTAAGGACATGTTTACTTCCATATCCTGATAATTTTCAATAAATTGTTAAGAATTTCTTCGTAATTTTCACTTTTTTTATTTCCCAAAAAATTTTCTACAACCATTTTAAATGAGTTCCAAGCAGATTTTTCTTTAACCGATAAAAAGTTTTCAAACTGAGAATCTTTCATAATTTTCTTCCTTCATAATTGCTAAATTTTGCCCATATAATTCCATAGTCGGGATAGGATAATATGGATAAGCCAACGTACGCAACTTACCTATGCTTTATGGAATGGCACGAAACAATTGAATGGGCAGAGTGGTTCGTTGCACGGCGTACAAAAGCCAGTCGTGCGCTCACTACACTGAGCGCACTTGCGTCGCAACCGCTCCTTACCACTTGCAGTCATAGGCAGTTGCGTCGGGAAATGGGCAAGGAAGTGGTCCGGGAATAGTCGGGATGAGGGACAGTTAATGAGAGGATGAGGAGTAGGTTGCCTGCCATGCTTGTCCAACATTTGTTTGATCAGGTCTAATCTAAACTGTCGGTGCTTAGTGCGCGAATAAGATGTGGCACTCGGACTCCTATTAAAAATTATATAAGCATTTAAATACTTACGTTGAGCAACCGTCTCAAAAACTTGTTATACCACAACTTCATTCGCTTCCGCTCTAGTGGATACATGTCAAGTAGCTGATCCTTGCGATCAACCAATACAAATGTTGTAGTCTGTTACTACTGTGGGTAATAGTTTCCCTTTGTCCTTGTCCCAAGACACTGCGTTCCTGTGGTACGTTGACGTCAGGCACACCATTCTTTTATCTCGCCATGTCATAACGTCGACATCCCCGGATGTGCACATGATCACCTCGTTTTGCGCCAATGATGTTTTTGTCAGGCGTGATATCTCCAGTGAGACAAATTGCCGGTTGGTTTTTAGGGTACCAATGCAGTCAAAGTTCAGACTTTTTAAAACTCTAGATAGGGCTGCAGAATTATAAAAGGTGTCCCAAAATTATCGCAAGATTTGAATTAAATAGAAAACGCCGTTTTTAGTCTTTTGATAGTTATATTTTTATTGACTCGTACAGTACATAGGATAGGGTTATGTATGGAATAACACATCGGACAAATGGCCTCCACGGCTTTGCATGCACATGCGCACTCTTTTGTTGAAATTTTCCATGACCATTCTGCATAAATGTGGCTGAATTTCGTTGATGCAGCGTTGAATCTCCTCCTTTAATGCACGGGTGGTTGTGGGCTTGTTGACATAGACTTGTGATTTCATATCATCCCATAAAAAGAAGTCTAATGGTGTTAAATCACACGATCTAGGAGGCCAATTTTGATCACCGAAACGAGAGAGTACACGACCTGGAAATGTCTCATGCAGTAATTGAATTGTTTCACGGGCTGTATGACATGTGGCACCGTCTTGTTGAAACCACATATTGGACACATCAATATCATCCAATTTTGGCAGAAAGAACTGTGTAATCATGTCGCGATATCGAGCACCAGTAACAGTCACTGCTTGACCAGCATCATTTTCAAAAAAATATGGCCCAATTATGCCTCCAGCCCAAAATTCACACCATACAGTCACGCGTTGTGGATGCATTTGTTTTTCGACAATCACATGTAGGTTCTCCGAACCCCAAATGCGGCAATTTTGGCGATTGACAAAGCCATCAAGATGAAAATGTGCTTCATCGCTTAGGATGATTTTGCTCGAAAAATTAGGGTCCATTTGTTGATGTTCAATAATCCATTCAACGAACTCTCTTGATTCCTCATTCGTCGAATTGAGGTTCCTGGATTGTCAGCAACACTCTCACGCACTGCTTCGACATTCACATTTGAACGGCTTGTTTTTGGACGACCAGTGTGTTTGGCGTCTCCAACGGATCCAGTCTCCATGAATTTTTCAATTAATCAACGACCATATTTTGTATGAAATTTTCGAACTGCAGCCGCCAAGCTTTCACTATTTTTGAAATATTCTTTAATATTGAAGACACGTTGTTCTATCGTGTAACGCTCCATTTTTAATAACCCTATACTGTTAGCTGTCAAATTGCTTTTTTTTCAGGGTTGCCAACACTTCACTGCACAAATGGCGGCAAATTCAAATCTTGCGTTAATTTTGGGACACCCTATAGTAATTATCCATCCAAACACTGTGGCCCTTATTTTCAAGCCCATTTAGCAATCTTAAAACTAAAAGAGGAATAGGACTTGACACAGGGTGCTCATTTTTTTCTTGGGCTGGTCCACTGTGCACCTCGAAACGCCACAAGAACCCTGTTTCGGATTCACAAACCTCATAGGTTTTAATACCACGCTTGGCCGCCTTAGTGCAAATTTTTTGGTTAATGCTTAACCAACCTTTCCATATGGTGAGTGACTCGTACAAAGACAAGTTTCGCCCTAAGGTGTAGGCGTGAAAATTTTTAATTTAGGTGGTCAACGACCGGCCTAATTTTGAATATTTTTGCCTGTTGAGCATTGAGATTCTCTACAATCATGTCGTTGTTGTTTACAAAATGTAAACATTAATTTAAAAGTTGAAATCTTCGCAACGACATAATTGCAGAGAATCCCGGTGTTGAAAATATATCTTGGTTCTTGGACCAGTAAGATGTTAGTGTAGTCTTTACTACAATAGCCATCGCCATCCAAATGGCGAAAAAGATATACAGCTCATTGACTGTTGTATCCTTCCAAAACTGGACACGAGAAGATTCTGTCTACTGCTCTTGCTGGAAAAGTGATTCAGCATACTGCTAAGCATACAAATTTGTCTGGAAGACAATCTTCTCCATAAATTCGACATCCCAAATGGCGGTAAAAACGTCATACGGGGTGTCGTAATGGTAGACTGCCCTGCCCTTGCTTTCGCCGACAAAATTGCATCTTCTTTGTCCAGTAATTTCATTTTGACCCACTTTCCTCCAGTTAAAATGAAATTGTTCGACAGTAGCAGCATTCTGAACAGCTTCAGCATTAGCTATCGGTGACGTAGGCGTTCTTGGCGAACCAATGGATTCAATAGGAACTCTTGTTTCACCAATGTACGCGACAGGATCGCCTATCTCACAGATAGATTCTACCTCCACTTCTACGTCAAAGTCCCGGTCTACACGGGACTTCGGGAGTGACACGCAGTCTTCAACATCCTCATTGTCGTCCTCTTCGTCCTCGTTCTCGCTTCCTAAAAATACAGTAGAAGTGCCTTATTCGCGGGGTATGCGTTCCGTAAATATGCCGCGAATACAGAAACCGTGAATATGGAATGGTAATTTGTATGGGGTTATAGGGGATACGTGCCTAGATGACGAAATAAAAAAGCAAATTGTAGATAAAAAAATGTTTAATTGAACTTTCTGATCATACAGGTTGATTAATTACATATTATCATCAGGTTTAGGCAATGGTTTAAAGAATTTAGTAATTTTTTCTTGTTTGGCATTTTTTAAAAGCTCCTTCAACTCAGACTGATATTCAGCAGTGGCATTAGCAATTTGCCTCTTAAAAATAGGGCTTCGTTCCATAGATGGATCAATTTTCATAAAGAAATCACAATTGTTCATTCAATCACACTTGCTCATTTGCCATTCTTAAACCTTCACTAAGATTTTTCAAATTAAATGTTACGTTTTCAGCGCTTGTTGAAGCCTCTTCTTCGATGGGTTGCGAATTTAACATTTTCTCCAAGTCGGTTTCAGTCAAATCTTCATCTTGTGCTTCAAGAAGTTCCTGAACATCACTTGATTCTATCTGATCGAACCCATCTCGTCCTATTCCACTCGCAATTTCGACAATGTTTGCAGTTAAACTTTGAATTTGCACAGGTTCTTCCTCATTTGCCACACAGAACAGGCCACAGTTTTTTCCAGCATGATTTCAATGTGTATGCCTTCAATTCTTGCAATGATTCTTTTATGTTTACGATGCATTTCGCTATGTCAAATTGCTTCCAGCATTCTATAACATTCATATCAGGATCACATTCCATATTATCCAGTATGATTTTGAAGGTTCGTCTAATGTAGTAAAGCTTAAAGGCCTGGATTATTCCTTGGTTCATAGGTTGAAGCAAAGCCGTCGTATTGGGAGGTAAAAATGTCACTTTTATATTTGGATGCATAGTTTCAAGTTCGCGTGGATGACCTGGTGCATTGTCCAAAACTAGAACTGCTTTAAAGTCTAAATTCTTTGATTTCAAATAAGTTTCAACTTCAGACACAAAACAATTCCGGAACCAGTCACAAAAAATAGCGCTTGTAACCCACGCTTTCTTATTAGCACGCCAAAACACTGGCAGGTCGTCTTTGTTTTGATTTTTTAACGCACGCGGATTTAAATATCTATAAAGCATGAGTGGTTTAATAACACAATCTCCAGATGCATTAGAACAAAGCAGCAATGTAACTCTATCCTTTGCTGCCTTAAATCCAGGGGCAGACTTTTCGCTTTTAGAAATGAATGTTTTGTTTGGCATTCTTTTCCAAAACAGTGCAGTTTCGTCTGCATTAAATACTTGCTCAGGCTTATACCCTCCATCAGCTATCAGGTTCGCAAATTCGTTTGGATATCTTTCTGCTGCAGCAGTGTCTGCAGATGCAGCTTCTCCAACGATTTTCATGTTATGCAATGATTGTCGCATTTTAAATTTATTGAACCAACCTTCCGATGCTTGAAATCCTCCATCTATACATTCACCACCACCACTACCACCAGGTTCCTTAAAATGTGCGTAAAGACGCTTTGCTTTCTCCCGTACCAATGGACCACTTAGAGGCACCCTTTTTTGATTGCGGTCTTCTATCCATAATGACAACGCCACTTCCATTTTTTCTATTGCTGGATCACGAACAATTTTCGCTGACAGTGAAGTTGAAGCTACAGACGACCTTATTTTATCTTCGGATTTTTTTATCGATCGTACAGTTGATTCGTTGACATTGAATGAACTTGATATCGATGCAAACGACTCTCCAAGTCGTAAACGATCAAGCATTTCTATTTTCACTTTAAGTGGTAACACTGATTTTTTTCGCATCGAAACACATTTTTCATTTTTTTTGGTTGACTATATTACAGCGAAAGACACGTGTTATTCGATCAGAATTTTTGTAACGAATGGAAAAGTAAAACAACGAAACACGCAATGCGGCTCTTACCCGAGGACAGAACGTCCTATTGTGGCAACATTTAATAAATTACTTTATGTTTTGAGTAATAAGATACATAATTTTACCTACACATTCTGTTTGTGTATTCTCAAAAACACCGACTGCAGCGAAGGCGGCTTACGTCAAAGAAACTGCCGCATAAAACAAACAACGCCGATCACTTTAGAAATCACAATCTAGACGTCGTTGTAATAAGGTCTATTTTATTTTTTATCCTTCTACTGACGTGTCGACAAAGGATAGCGAATGCATTTTTTTAGGTAGGTACATGTACGCATCGATATTTCGATTCGATCCGCGAATAAAGAAGTCTTAGACCGCGAATATAGGAATTGGATCGCATTTTTTCAATCCGCGAATAGTGAAAACGCGAATAAAGAACTTCCACTGTAATATAAAAACGTTTGTACAAAGTTACAAATCTTACTATAAATAAACATTAACATTCATCCATACCATAGTTCACAAGATCCGTAATTTGCACCTCTGATAGCGCACGCGAACGAAGAGGGGCATGCGAAGGTGGCGGCAAAGCTGGCGGCGCCATTGTCGACATCGGTGCTGGGGATTGCGATGCTGGCATAGGGGATGACAACGGGGCGACGATGGCGGCGGCGTTGATGTTAAGCATTCTACGTATCTAAAAAGTGACTGTTTAGTCAAAAATTAATGAAATATGAAAATAACACCAAGTTAACTCAGATATGTGTGAGTAAAAGCAAGTATAGAGAAGGTGAAGGGACCGGCATGGGCTGGGTCTCGTTTTCGGTCAAAGCTGACCAGGCGGACTAAGCTCTTGACGGCAGTTTGGGAGCGGAAGACGGTGATGGCGTGACCGAGGGCCTAATTAAAAGCATTCATATACAATTTCTTTCAAGCAAGGTTTATACAATTTTGTAACATATGGTACTTGCATTTTTGTCCTCGTGGTTCACTTTCGCTTTCTGAGCCCTTCCTTTGGGCACTCATGAGGCTGGCCCCGCGGCATCGACTCTAGAGTCTCTACTTGCACACTTGACAAATATACGTTAAATCAATAAAAAAATAAAATTAACCGAGTGCATTTTTTTAAAACGGTATTCAGAGTTAAACAGAAAATGAAAAGAAATTACTTTGCTAATGCTTGCTCTATTCCTCAAAAAGCCCGTGATCACTTGGGCTTGTTATTGACCAGTACCACCACCGCGGTTTGCATCACCACTGTTCGCACTACAACCACGGCCTATACTACCACCGCGCTCACCATCCGAAGCAAGATAACTGTCGTTTGAAGCGAACGAATAAACAATAAAATGTCACCATATCGGGTAGTTAAAAAAAAACATTTGACTGCAGGAAAAAATTAAGACGCGATAAAATATTTCTGCTAACACTTTTAAGTTTAAGGAAGGTAGATTAACATATTTACATACATTTGTTTCGGGGTATAAATAAAAAGTTAAATTTTATAAACTAGTGTCTTTTTTCTTACTAAAATTATTTTTTATATCAAATCGTTCACAAAAAGGCAAAGCTTGTTTTCTATTGAATTTCGGTGTAAGTAGTACTCCAATTTATGATTACAGACAAATAATACCGATTTAATGTACATAGTAACATACACTACTGGAAAAAATTAAAGGATCAAAAAAAAATTTCAAATTTTTGGGCAGTTTTCAACAGGTCGTAACTTCGAGAGAAATGGTCGCACAGGAAATAAACAAAGAGGAAATTGTAGCTCCAAGTGTCTAGTTTTTGGAATTGAACTTCAAAATTTTATAGCCTCCGCGGTTTTTGAGTAATCGGAGAAAAACCAGCAGCAAAAAAATTTTCAAAATTTTTTTTGTTTTTCTTTTTGGTCTATGGACGTGGAAAAATTTTTTTTAGCTATCGCTATTTTAGCTAGCGATATCTCTACAAGCCTACTGCTGGCTTGTAGAGATATCGATAATCAAAGACAAAAGGATCATTTTCCATTTGAAAACCGATATCTCGGCGAGAAGTGGGCGTATCAGGGTGTATAAAAAAAAAAATTAAAGCTAAATAAACAAGGTATCCGATCTTTATAATGGTTAAGCTAAAAAAATTTTTTCCACGTCCGTAGACCAAAAAGAAAAACAAAAAAAATTTTGAAAATTTTTTTGTTGCTGGTTTTTTTCCGATTACTCAAAAACCGCGGAGGCTATAAAATTTTGAAGTTCAATCCCAAAAACTAGACACTTGGAGCTACAATTTCCTTTTTGTTTATTTCCTGTGCGACCATTTCTCTCGAAGTTACGACCTGTTGAAAACTGCCCAAAAATTTGGAATTTTTTTTGATCCTTTAATTTTTTCCAGTAGTGTATAAAGAGCGGAAAAACGACAAAATAAACAAAAGCAGGTAGACAAAGATAATCAAATTTATTATGAGAAGAATTAAACATAACTTATTGCCTATTTGTTTCTCATTCTAGAATTCAAAAACAATAACTTCGACAATCTACTGCCAAGCAAACGGTTTCTTTCTTGAGTAATAATAGCTCCAGCTTCAGAAAATAACCGCTTACTGGGTATTGAAGTGGCTACTATTGGCAAATGTCTCAAAGCCAGTTTATGTAAAAACGGAAATACAGTTTTCATATCGTCCCAGATTTCTATAGGATCCGCTTTTATTGGCGTAACAGGTGATGACACAAACATGTGAAATTCTGATTCCGCTTTTCTCTTGTCCGTGGTTTTTTTTTTCATGTTATCGTGTGTCAATTGTTTATGGTAACTCCATATATCAATTTCACGTTCTGTCTTCTCTTCTTTTTCTGATTTATCAGAAGACTCTGATGGTAAAACCATGGTTTGCATATTGTTGACATAGTTGTTCACATAAATATTTTAGCTTTTGCAGACTCGTCTTTAAAATGAAGGAGCTTAAAGCGTGGATCCAGTGCAGTTGCTTAAGCCAAAGACGAGCAGTGTTCTAACTTGTCAAATCGCTTTACTACTTCTTTCTGAATTTCTGTCTTTAAAGAAATAGCAGCTTCAAATGCTGGAGAAAAGTTTTCCAACATTCCTCGCAAACAGCTAACAAGTGGAATGACTTTGCTCACGGTGACATAATTCTGTCCAGAAATTTCCTTTGTCAACCTTTCAAAGGGTTGTATTAGTTGTACGATTTCACGCAGACAGCCAAGTTCACTAGCAGTCAGCATGGGCGGAGCATCAGAACGGTATAGCAATATTGCACCAATCGTTGAAACTAATTCCAAAAAACGTTCTATCATATAGAAGGTGGTATTTCATCGAGTGCGTACGTCTAGAATGAGTTTCTTTGTTTGGCCTTCTTTTAAACCAGCATCTCTTTGTTTTTTACGCAACTCATCGCTCGCATTCACACTGCGTTTAATGAACTTCACAATTTCGCGTACTTTGCCTATTATCTGTGATGCCGTTTCAGATCTCAGCAACGGGTTATCGATAGTCAAGTTCACTGTATGAACGAAGCATGGTATTATTTTTTTTCTCCAAACAAGTCTTTGTTAACTTTCATGACTGTACTGTCATTATCTGTTACAACAGCAGTAACTTTATCTATTGAAATACACCATTCGGTAAAAATCTCTGTAAGCTTTCGTTGTACATATTCTGCCGTATGCCTTTCGAACAATTTGAAAACTCCTAAAGTTCCACTCGTAAGTTTCGAATGTTCTAAAAAGTGAATGGTGACCCCAACAAATGACTTATTCTGCATTGTCTCGGTCCATATATCATATGTGAGGCAGTAATATTCGACTGATTTTATGTATTTTTTGAAAATATCCGACAAGGCTTTATACTTATCGTCGACACGTTTTTTGAACGTTTCTCTAGAAGGTATTTTATATAACGGCACAACTTCCTTCATAAGTTGTTGGAATCCTTCCCCTTGCATAACTGAAAACGCTTTATGATCCAAAATAATCAAATTCAAAATAGCCTCGGAGATTTTTTTATGCTTAGTACCTTCAGTACTTGTTATACTTTTAATGTTACTAAACAATTCGCCCACATTGGGCTATTGTTGAGGTCTTTGCTTAGCTTCAGTATTCGAGCACATAGACGTGAAAGTTGAACTGCTATTTAAACCACCAGAAGTACTAGCTCCTTTATTAACAATGTCTATAAAATCAATATCTTTTAGCGACATTAGTGGCGTAACTGCATCAGTACATTCAGCATTACTAGTAGCGGGCTGAGTATCTTGTGCAGCCTTATTGGTTTCATTATTCGATTTTAGCTTCTTTTAAGTCAAAGTCAAAGTCAAAGTCAAATTCATTTATTCATTTAGGTCACAAAAGACACTTATGAACGTCATAAAAAAAAAACAATAAAAGATGAAAGATGAACAATCTGTCGATTAAAACTATAGCTAGCTGGGTTCGCAGATTGTTCATGGTAGAGTGGTGAGAAAAGAACCCAGGAAAGAAACTCACCACCACTCTTTTAACTCAAAATCTTTTAAATATTAAAATAGCAGTTATATTCACAATCATAGGTCTTAAAAAAAGAGCAATTCATTTCCAAACATCTAAATCTGTGACATAGTCTGAAACTGAGTAATAAGCCTTTTTGGACAACCTCAGCTTAACAAATTTCTTAAATTTACTAATAGATAATAATACTATGTTGTTTGGTAATTTGTTATAAAATTGTATACATTGACCCACAAACGAATTCGATATTTTATGGAGCCTAGTAGTGTGCAAGGCAAGTTAAGAAGGTTCTTCTGTTATCAGCTCCTGAACAACATCGGAGTGTTTTTTTTCAATGTGACCCCGAAGATTAGTAATATTACCTGAAGTCTTCAAGCATTTATTGCAAAATTTGCAAGTCGCTTCCTTGTCGTTGTCACCTCTTTTGAAGTAATTCCAAATTGCACTTTTCTTCTTGTTTTTAGGCATTTTATCTGAAAAACAAAATAATCTGTTAAAATCTAACGATAATGGAATAATAAGCGAATAAACATATCATATTATACCTTAAAATAATATCGATAACAAAATATTTAAACCGACGCTCATCACTATTACAATGTGTACTTACAATAATGCTTTTGATGAAATTATACCTCAGTAAATAAGTGTAAACAGTAGAATGAATATAAATAACAGCATTTCGTAAATGTCTGGTCTAGCTCAAAGCGGTAAAACTTCACAAAAACTACCATCATTCAAACATAACCAACAAATTTTTAAGAAGGTACTTGTTTACGACAATTGAACAATATACTTACATAACGCAGTTTCTGGATGGTCACGTAATAATAGTTATACAAAATGTCGAGGTTTTCAATTAAATTTTCACTATTTCTATATTAGTCTTCGGTGCAAATAAACAAACACAAGCGACGCGGCACACGGACGCCAAACAACGACTAGTTATAGACGCGTACAAAGAGATGGCGCTGCAATAGAAACATCGTTCATAAAGAACGATGTATCGATGTTTTCTTGTTGTTAAACATCGATGTTCGTGAACGATATCTCGATGTTTTAAAACATCGATGTATCGTTTGCATCCCTAACTACAACCACGGCCTACACTACCACCGCGGCTTCTTCCAGCAGCACCACGGCGTCCACCACGTCCGCGACCACCACGCGTTAAAGGCATCTTAGATCACTTAATCTTTTTTTATACTTGTAAAAAAGCCCTGCAAAAACAAATCAAAATAAAAACTAAGTGGACCAGACAAGATAAGTAAGAGACCATATATATTTAATATCAAAAATCTAGCAAGTAAATTATAAAAAATACAAAAGTTGCACGTTGCATAAAAAAAAAGATAAACAAAACAAAAACAAAAGATATTAGCATATCCATGATAGTCAAAGTTGCCATGCCAGTTGACCGTTGCCATGACGACGTCTAACGTGCCTGGGTGGCAGGGAACCGTATTTCGGTTTGGAACGCAGGCGGTTTCACAACAAACATAATTACTTTTTTCACTTACCTTGTTAAAATCACGAGATATCAACAGCTATTTAATACAATTACCACTGATAATGCACGAACACAAATTCCGTATAGAATACTTGTCGCGGACTGACATTAGGAGGATGTTTACATAGCAAAAATATGCTATACGAGGGAGGTGTTGAGTATCTAAATGTAGCTTGCTCCTTCCTGAAGCGATTGCAATAAAGTAAAGTGAGATAGAACTAATAGTCAAAGACTAAAGGACCATAATGTATCGCTTGGTCCCGCGCAAAACAATCGACCGAATTTCGGTTGCTTGCCAAGTAACTAGAACAACCGGATAACGGTCGCGTGCCACTGCAGTGGTTAATTAAATGTGGAGTGTTTTCTTGAGGTGAAAATTCGTCAGAATCACTAGAAATCGACTTGAATTCAACATCACTGTTATTGTCATCTAATATATTTGCACTCGAATTACCGGGACAAACTGGATGTGGTAAATCTTTCAAATGTAATATCGGCTTAGTAACAGACGGAACTTCGGCATATATAATACTTGCCTTATTTTTTTTATTAAGTGTATCCCAATGTCTTCGTAACACAAAAGTAACAATCATTTTCATGATTACTACTAGGTTCTCTCCATAGCATTGGTGAACCAAATGCAAGGTTAACTTTTTCTTCCGATGACTATTGGAGTAAGATGATTCTACAGCTTTCGCAAAACACGTGAGGCACCCACTTTTTATCTTGATTTGCAACAGGAAATCTAAAATAATGAAGATATGCATTTTTTAACGAATCTACAATAGGTCTTCTCTTTTTTGAAAATTTTATATTTAAGAGTCATATAATGCCAATATCCGCTAACTCCACACGCAACATATTTTCAGTAAAAGCAAAAAAAATATATCTGTTATTGCCCGATTACCTGGTTAAATGAATTGAAATTATCCAAATAGGGAATGTAATTCTAATTAGTTTATGACCAATGATTGACGTAATTTGATTTATAAAAAAAAATAATTTAAATTTTAAATATTAAAATAATGGACTTAGCGGGTTTCGAAACTAACCAGTGGAGTTAGCGGATTTTGTACGACACTAGAGGTAGATTTAGCGTCTTTTGTACCGAATTATTTTTTTGTTTAAATACAGGGGATGTGCAAATGAAAGTCAGTCACAGAGACTTATATTTTTATTTGAAATCACAAAATTAAAAAAAAAAATTAAACAAATCGTTAAACAGTACCTAAAGTTATAGAAACAAAACAGAAAGAACCAAACTTTAACTAACCTTTTTTTGTTCAATTTGTTCTTTTTCCATATATCCGGCTGACTACTTCTTTTTCTTCCTTTATTAGGACATGCTTTTTCAACTTTTTTAGTTATTTCTTCCATTATTTTAATTAATAAATGCAAATTACGGACAACAATATTCGCACAGTTTTGCACTGAACGCCATATTCAAATCTTCAAAATAGAGTGTTGTGATTGGTCGAAACGGATGTAGCGGTATTTGGAAATAAGTATCAATGGAGCTGGCGGATTTTGAAACAAATTCGTAAGTTTGCTGTCAAATTTAGGCGGGAGTTAGCGGTCTTAGGCACAAAACGAGCATAGTGCCTCTCGAGAAATTGCACAGACTGTGTAAATCAACAGTCAAAGTAAATATTTTGAAAAAGTGGAGTTAGCGGGTTTTGGAAGTCTACGACTCATTTTGTCTGTCCACAAACATAACAAAAACGATCAGGACTTTGTTTGCACTTTCTACTAAACATTTTAAATCAATCCGAAGCAAGATAACTGTCGTTTGAAGCGAACGAATAAACAATAAAATGTCGTCACCATGTCGGGTAGTTAAAAAAAAACATTTGACTGCAGGAAAAAATTAAAAGGTGATAAAATATTTCTGCTAACACTTTTAGGTTTAAGGAAGGTATATTAACATATTTACATACATTTGTTTCGGGGTATAAATAAAAAGTTAAATTTGCTAAACTAGTGTCTTTTTTCTCACTAAAATAATTTTTTATATCATGCCTCTTTGAAGGCAAAGCTTGTTTTCTAATGAATTTCGGTGTAAGTAGTACTCCAATTATTGAAAATCGTTTTATTCTGCCTGCCAAATCAGATTCTTGACTATTTGTGAAAATAGGTTTTCGACCTAATCGTTTTGTAATATTTCCTTTTTTTAAATGATCCGTCAGGGTTTGCCTTGGTATATTATACCTCGCACTTGCTTCTCTTTGGGTGAGTTGGCCCCTTTGTACAGCATTAACTGGAGTTCTCAATCCGTCTTCCGTCCACGACTCCCCTCTTTCCTTACTAGTTAAACTTGGTGGCGACATTGATAAGTCCTAAAAAGGAAAAAAGAAGTGACTGTAACATAAAAATAAATGTTTACGTATCTAATTAAATAGGAAGCAAAGCCAAGTTCTATATATAATTGTATATCTAGCTAAAGTTTAAAGTTTCGTAAGTAAAACGTGTATTAAGCAAGGAAACAACCGAAGAGACAACGGAGAACAGAACCGAACCGAAGAAATCAACCTCTTGTTAATAAGTCACTCCAGTATTTTAGACATAGCAGTCAAGACTGCTATAGGATGGTAGCTAGTTAGTAAGTTACCAGGCTCGCTCTTGAAAATGGGATGAATTATCGTTCGCTTGAACGACGTGGGAAAGACACCTGTTCGAAAGCAAGCGTTAAAAATATGAGGCAAGATGGGCGCAAGGACACCTGATTACTGCTTGTACGTTCATTTGTATTTTACGAATTTTTGTTCGAAAAAGTACACTGGTTGCGGTAATGTCCTATTTGTTTACATTTGTAACATGTTTTCACTTTTTGTTTTGACTTTTATTTTATTTATTTATTTATTTATTTATACTTAAAGAAATTACAAGTAAAGTTTAACGACGGTTTCCGCACTAAGCTCGTGGCTTGTGTCGCGGCAACCCATATGAGAATTCACAATATTTAAAATGTTTATAAAGTTTAGTTGAAATAGAATATAAGATAAAATTAAAACAAGGTTAAAAATAAACAAAACAAAACAGAAAAATTTGTATAAAAGTTGGTCTGTAGCTGAGAGTGAGTCTTTTGTGTGTATGTGTATGTGTGTGCATGTGTGTGTATGTGTATGTGTGTGCTTGCGTATTATCCTTTGCTACTATTACCCGTGGTATGAAAGAATCAATTCAGTTTCATCGTATGAAAGATTCAAAAGCCATTTAATTATCAGTCGCTTTACTTCTCTGGTAGTTAACTTAATAATATCTGTATGTATTTGACAAATTTTGTTGTACACTTTAAGGCGGAGATATATGGTCTGTCTTTTTATGAAGGTGGTATTTATGGTAGGAAGTGGGATTCGGAATACACGACGCTGGTTCAGACAAATCATTGAAGTAGTATTTAAAATTTCCTTGTGCATCGATGTTATTATTCTTAGTATAAAAATTTGACGTACTCTTAGTACCTTACATTCTTTGTAGAGGTCGTTTGTTGGAAATCTGAATGGTTTTCGCAGCATCACTTTTAAAACTGCCCGTTGGGCTCTTTCGACTTGCATCATTTTCGTTTTAGCAGCACCACCCCATGCCAGAATGCAGTAGAAAAGTAAAGATTGTGTAACTATTTTGTAAATCATTATAATATTATTTTTGTTCAGGTTATTGCGAAGAGACTTTAAAATATAAATAGTTTTTCTTATTCTACTGGACAATTGAGTAATATGACTGTCGTATGTTAAACGTTCATCTAGTATGACTCCAAGATATCGAATGGAGTCTGTACGTTCTATGGTACCGCAGCTACAGTTAGGTCGATTGTCAGGAGTACAGGAATGAATTCCCAATGCATGTCCTATTGGGAGTTTTGATGCAAGTGTCTTGTGGAACGCGATGAATTTTGTCTTTTTTAAGTTGAGGGTAAGGAGATTTTTGTCAAGCCATTGTGCAATGAGAGTCATTCCTTGTTCAGCGGATGCTATTGTTCTTGACCACGATCTATTACGAAAAATTATCACGGTGTTATCTGCATAACACAAGGTTGCCGCATTAGTCATTGATATATTGAGAATATCATTCATGTAAGTGTTGAACAGTGTGGGGCCCAGAATACTTCCCTGGGGTACACCAACCTCGATGCAGCATTGGTCACTAATTGTGGATCCCACCCTAACGCACTGATAACGATTTGTCAAATAACTGCTAAACCAGTCAAGTGTAATACCTCGTATACCTATGGCTTCTAATTTACGAAGTAAGATAGGGACGGACACGGTATCGAACGGCTTCGATAAATCAATGAAAACTCCTAAGCAGCATTCCTTGTTATCCAATGATTTAGAAATGACATTCGTCAGTGAGACTACAGCATCTTCAGTGGATTTTTTACGTCTGAAGCCAAATTGGTTTTCTGAGAGTAATTTATTGTTTTCGAGAAAGTCAACTAACCTTTTGTTTACAATTTTTTCTAGAAGTTTGGAGAATATGCTTAAGAGAGAAATCGGTCTATAATTATTAGGAATTGACTTATCGCCGTCCTTATGTATTGGAGTGACAACGGCAATTTTCCAGTATTGAGGAAAAATCCCTGCACTCAGACTGAGATTGAAAATATGTGTCAGTGGGCCAATAATATATTTTTTAACTTCTTTTATCAGTCTAGGGGAGAAAGCGTCTAAACCCGGAGAGCTGTCGTTCTTAAGGTCGTCGATAAGTTTAGTAACTTCATGAGGGTCAGTTGATTGTACGAAACTTTGATATCTGGGTGTTGTTTTTGGTCGCAGTGCTACCAATGTTTCGGTTCTTCTTGAAACTCGCAAATGCGCCACTGGAAGCGCTATTGTCGCCGTCGTTTCCGCTTTCTTCCATGTTCAAAAACTTGATTTTAATGGCGTCTGCTGTTAACCCTTTACTTGGCAAGAACTAAAAATATGAAAAAAAAGGAAATTATTGATAAATTTTGTTTAATTTATGAATGGACAACTTGAGAAAAATAAAAATAAAAATCTAGGTATCCTAGGTTTCGAGAAAACTTAAGTACATCACAATGTACACTGCCAATTTTACAGAAATATTATAAATAAATTGTTTGTACATTTTGGTGTACACTACCAAGGACATAATGAATTACATTATTCAGGTTATTATAAATTTATTTCAAAAAAAGGAGGAAATATTTAAATTATTCTTTATTATTTTAGGTGAAAATTACGAAAGCAATTACGTTTTATTTTTCCCACAACAAAACACAAATGTACGTTACATTTTATACAGTAGACAGATGTTCTTCCACTCTTACAATATTTGCAACGCATTGTTTCATTACCTGCTTCTGGAAGATGACCTGTGTTATCAAATCTGACGCTATCAGTTGGTCGGACTGAGACTGGTTTATGGATTTTCAGATTCTCGCCTATATCGTCTGTAACGTTTTGGTTTGTTCCTATTCTATTAGACTTAGACAACCCATCAAACAATTCAAATCTGAAATCTTTCAATGAAGTCTTCTTCCCATCTCTTCTATGTAGGAGCCAAGCGTTATTTATACACATATCAACAAGTTGTGAAAATATTCCCAAGTACCAACGGTGACTTTTGAAGGGAGTTCTATATAACGATATCAACATATCTGCTAAATCGACCCCTCCCATATGTTTGTTGTAATGTTTGACCACTTGAGGACATTCTACATCTACTTTCTTTTTCTCATCCTTATCGTATCGTTTGATTATTTCTAAGGGGTACGAGTCTATGTAGGTGCTAATAAGTGTAACCACTTTATTGTCGTTCCACTTTACGACTGCCAACTTATTCTTATTGCAAACCACCTGGGCGCTAGAACCGCGTTTCTTCTTTTTTAATTGTTTGTCAGTTGGCAATAACTCTTGACAGCCTCTGAGACGATTAGTCCTTATTGTTCCTAGACTAAGGATCCCGTATTCTTCCCGCAGAATATATGTTAGTTCAGGCGACATAAAAAAGTTATCAGCATACACAATGGCCGGCTTTTTCTTTATAGTTTGACACAATGCAAGCACTACCATACCTCCTAAACCAATTGTAGCTTCTTTCTCTGAAAAAGTCAGTCCACGAAAGGTATCGTCGCCACCATACAGAATAAAATCGTAGATGATACCCGAAACACCCGCACGGACAAAATTCTTAAACCCCCATTTCTTAGGTTTCATTTTTACGTACTGCTTTCGTTTACCTGCTTTACGACCTTTATAAGGTATCATCATCTCGTCAATGGAATATTTTCCTTCTTCTTCAATTTTCAGAAAATTTTTGCGTATTTTCTCCATTAGGGGGCGAATCTTGAAATAACGGTCTGAATCTTCCAAAGTATTATCAACAAAATGAATATATCGACGTATTTGTTGATACTTTTTGAGAGGCATAAGATCAGCAATGAGAGGGTATCTTGTTTTTCTTGCCCAATAGTCAGTATAAGCTGGCATCTGTACTATACCCATCATGATTTGAATGGCCAGGAAGCTTTTAATCTCATCTTCTGTCAGCTGAATAGATCGACCTAGTTGTTCAACTGCATATAAATTTGTATTATAAACAATGTCAGTAATTAAGTCAGGAGAAAAAAAGAAATAAAAATAATCCAGTACTGTCTCTATTTGTGTTTGATAGAGATTGTATAAGTTTTCTTCAAGAGATACATTGTGACGAAATACTGCTTTTGACCATTGATAATTTAGGGCGAATTTCTGAACCTTTACTTTTTTGGTCACTACAGTCTTTGTTGTCTTTTTACGCTTGGACCTGGTAAGTAGTAACTGCTGTCCGCTGGTGCTAGGCTGGGGAGATGATAGTTCAACAGAAGGAGATGGCAAAGATTGGATGGAGTTCAATGTGGGTATAACATTGTAGTTACTTGTATTCGGCGATGGAAAAACTTCATCAAATGTTGGTGTGAGTGGTAAAGTAATGGGTATATCATGCTGTTCGTTGTTGGAGTCAGTTGAAGTATCAAGCAAATTAAGGGCTTCTAGTGATGATGCTATTGAAGGTGGATCAGAGGTATCTGGTGAAGGCGGTATATAAGCATTTGCTTCCTCATCAGATGTGGAACTATCGTCAGAGCATGCGTTTTGAGCGGGTACCAAAGCCAAGATCTTATGGGCGCGAGTTAGTTGTAAGTTCTGCAGGCGGAAAAAGAAAAAAAAAAGTTCAAAGCAGACAGTTTTTATGAGAAGGTAAAAAAATAAATAAACAAAAACTGCCGATTCGTTGAAAAACAAAAACTGTGTAATTGTGTGTAGCAATGTACAGCGTGGTTACCATAGTTACCATTTTTAGTATTTTAGTGCATAGTGTTTATTGGCAACGTGCAGTGCAGTGTACATACATTTGTTTCAACCAAAATCGGCCATAAAAATTGAGACAGTAACGCATAAAACCACCTTTTGAGTAATACATAGTTTTTAGATCAAATAACACACCATTTTTTATTAGTTTTTGAGCTAAAAAGTAATTTATAACGCAAAAACTTACCCGGGTCCCGCCAACACTTTGTTGTTTCGAAGCCATTTTGAATTTGACATGTGTTGTTCAGTGTTGCAACAACGAAAATATTTTTCTACTAATTCTAAATTATTTAGTAATATTTTTAATAAAAACAAAACAAAAAAATATTATTATTTAACCAGTAATTTTTTTTTTAAATGTATGTACAGTCTAATGTACCTTACCAAGTTAAGGGTTAATGGTATGGTAATGCTCGATCGCCATTACCATAGATTAATATTTTTCTGTTAATCCCGCTTACAAAAGTGATGCGACCCACTCATCATTGATGTTGAAACCCGTACCACTCAATTTTTAACTTGTTTCGTTGATTAGTGTCACGTACGAAGTCATTTAAATGCTATTTTCAAGTCGAATGAAAATCAAATTCCTCAGTAAACTGATTCTCCTCGTGAATTCTCAGTCATCAAATAGGTTCTTCAACTTCTTCCACAGTGCATGTTTCGTTTGTATACTTTTAACATGTATGTACGAGTACAGCGACGAATCTATTGTCAGGATCGGCTTGACTCGGGTTTTCGCGTCACCTGCTGCTCTTAATCCTGCTGGTTCAGTCTTTGACTTGATGCAATCGGACTTTCCCTCCAACACTAAGAAATTCTCAGCCGCGAAAGCCCACTCACTGTAGTTTTCCCGCCCTTTCAATTTAGGCACACTGACAAGATAGTTCGTCGTCATTTTCACAGTTACAGCGTTAATTAGACTTTATCTCAATCTGCAAAGTTTATTTCCAAGAAAATTGCGAGAAAAACTACAAATCACTGGGCTCATAACCTCTTATTAATCAAAGGCTTGAGCCACACACAAGAACTAACTTTGTTTCTAATACACATACAGTATTACATACTCCATGGTAGATGGTGCTTACTAGTTTGTAATGAGTGATATTGTTGATACAAAATAATATATTAAGGGTTTGTATTAAGTTAATACCTGCTATATCGCCGCCATCGTCAGACATAAAATTTTTAAATAGTTCAAAGTTGGGATCTAATACATCATCGTCACCAGAATCCATTCCATTTTCACTACCTTCATCAGTGATAAGATAATTAACAATTTGATCGTCGTAAAGGCGACTTCATCGTAAAAACATTCTAAAAAAAATATGATGATGATCTACCCTCTTGAACAAGCCCGTTGACGAGGAGAATCAGCGATTCGTAGTCTCGTCTCATCCTTAACAGCCGTATAATCTCTTGATGCAGGTCCAACTTTTACTTCCATTACATTAAATATCCATAGGATGGGTCAATCACAATATTCTCGTCATTATTATGCAATAGTTTCTCTGCGGACGTACTTGTATTCGTCGTAGATTGCTTAAATGTATGTTGGTTTCCAGGAATGTTACCAATTCAGTGGCATGAAAGGGAGATTTTTGTTGTGGAGCCTCTAATAAATATGTGAAATATTATTTTTAAAAGGTTGGAGTTGAATGAGAAGCCTCCATTAATTTACTATTGCAATTAAATACAGTAATTATTCATTCTAGCTGCTAAGTTTTTTATTTTTGCAGTCTTTAAAAATGTGTGTATTGTCCCTTTCATAAATGGCCTGTTTTGAAAGGGACATGATTATTTATGAAAGGGACAGTACATGATACCTAAAATAATCAGGTCAAATTAAGTAAGAAACAAACTTAACATAGGAAGCACGACTACAATGATTTGAAAAAAGTTTACAATCACATTTTAAAGTAAAGGAATTGTTATGACTATTACTATTTTTATTATTAGAACATAACAAGTAATTATATAAAATGTAATTGAAATAGAGATCAATACCAACATTACATAGTTTCATAAACGTTTGCTTAGGGATAATCAAACAATTTTAAATGATTTATAATCCTTTCTTTAACATCAATACTTAAACAATAATTACCAAAATAAAATATTGCTTTTCATAATACTAACAAACAACATTATTATTTTACTAACTATCCTAAACACTAATTACTTAACAGTCTTCTTTAACTTTGGTTAGGCATTATCTAAAAAGTGAAAAAGATTTTTAGTGAAAAGTGATCAAAAAAAAAATTGAAAATGCCTTCGTGTGCCCATTTCGTGCTATTTTACATTGATGCCAGTCTTCAGTGCTTTCTGAATACTTTTTCTTACAAACATTACATCAACACTGGTTATCATCTCCTGTTTTATCATTTCTCAGGCTGCGATTTCTTAATCTTGGATACACTTCTTCTGTATCAGATATATTATCAATCCAATCTGAATCAGTCGCCAAATTTACACTTGAATCGTCGCTACTGCTACTGACAACAGATTTGCGCGACGGTTTCTTCTTTTCAGTAGTTTTAAAACACAGATTTCTTTAATGCTGTTTTATTATTTTTAGCCTTTCCCTTACTTTTAGTTCTGTTTGATTCTTGTTCTTTTAAATTGCATTTGATAATTTGTTTTACATGTTTTAAATTCTGTTTGTCAGCTTTTGGCGTATTCTTTTTTAAAATATCCAACATATTTTCTAAAAGCAATCTATTTTTTTCAGGAGTTTCAGTTATAATTGTGGTTTTACCTATACGTTGCCTTCCAATAGATATTCGAGGTGGAGCTTTCGGATATGGTCTAATGGTTTCTGGTGTTATCGGAGAATTAGAATTTTAGCATTTGACTGGTCAGTATTGGAATGTTCAGCTTGTAAAGTATTCAAATTAGAGGTTCCGGGCTGTGGCTCTTCGGTAAAAAGGCTTCCGATTGTGACTCATTCCCAAAACAGAATGCAGTTAGTATATCATCTAAAATGGAAGGTGAAACTATTCTTTCATTGAAATCTAGATTAGGCTCTATAGGGTCAGGTACGTGCAGAAGTTCTCCTTCATTTGAATAATTTTAGTCGCAATCAGCAGTGTTTGGAAGAGGTTCAGATCGGTCTGCCACAAAAGCGGGAAGTATTGGTAGTTTTATTGATTGGCCATATTCCTGAATTTTAAAACCTGATATGATATTATTCATGCTCAAAGCAGCATTAAAAGCGTCTCTAGCAAATTGGTCGACATTGTAAATCGTGACTGTTTTGCCAGGGTTTGATGTCATCCAGTCGTTCATGCTAGCTCTATACCGAGCTTTGAAAGGTCCAAATACGGTCAAGTCTAAAGGTTGTAAGCGGTGACTACAATGAGGTGGAAATGTTAACATAATTATTAATTATGTTAACATTTCACGAAACTAACAAAATATTTTAAAGCTTTCAGAAAACACTCCTCTGTTATCTAACCGGATAAATTTAAAGTCCTAAGGCACTAGTGGGACCACTTTCAAGCATATGTTCCTTAAAGTAGACCCGCGGAAATATGAACACAGGAGGAATACTACCACCAGCAGCATTTGCGAATACCAGTATACTCACAAGTGAACCATGTTCTGTTGAACTAATTTGACCAACTCTTCTATTATCTGCTTGCACAACTATTTTTGGGGTATTAGTGACAGTAGTGCAGCCAGTTTCATCCAAATTCCATATCATATTAGCAAGAAATTCATACTTCAAATAACATTTCTCTAAGTTACAGAAAAAGTTTTGTACATTGTGTCTATTAAAACTTGTTGTTCTAGCTAGAGAAGTATTTTCAGTTTTTCTTACGCTCAGCGAGTCATTTCTTTTTAGAAAACCCTTTAACCAATCTAGATTAGCCATATTGTTTTCGTTCCATGATGACGGTGTACTAAGTTCTAAACGAACAGCGTACAGGAATGCTAATTCTCTTACTTGTTTTGTTGTCAAGCCATGACACATTTTTGCAGAGGTCTTCAAGTAATCTGCCAGGGAACTTTCTTGGTCTGTAGTGAAAACTCTCTTATTACCAATGTTCGGTGTATAAACAAAAGACGTACATTCAGATATCTTAGCTTTGGTCACTAATCTGTGTAAATGTGATTTACTCACATTATATACCTTGGCAGCTGATCTCACGGCAATTCTGTAGTTCAATACTTCATTCATTGCCTCTTCAATCTTCTTGACATCAACACGGGCTCTCTTTTTAGGTGGCATTTTTCTGCAATGATATATAATAATTGATCACAGTGAGATAAGCAGTCATGAAAGGGACAGTTATGAAAGAGACGTCCCGTTCATAACCGTTTGCTGTGTGTTGTTTCATAAATATCATACTCAAAATAAAAACAACCACAAAATCTACAATTGTAAATAAAAGTGTACTGACCTTTTGTTTTAATATTCGTATACGACAAGGAAATAATACTAATCTAATTAAAACTAATAAATAATCTATTCACATCACTCAAAAAAACGTTTTACAAAAATAACTAAAAAAATTACTTTTTTATCGCAATACGAACACTCACACGCGGTCGCCATCTTTGAAGTGACAGGAGCATGAAGTTAGGTGCGATCGAATGTGCGTTGGTGCTGCCATACAACAAAAATAATGTTGATCCGAATCGGTTTTTATTTTAGCTGTGATTTGAAATGTCCCTTTCAATACGTGTTATGGCACTTCTCCCCCACATAGTAATTGTTTTTTATAAATTTATGTAAGTTCAGGTATCATCGATTCCAGGGCCATAAGAGGGACTTTATGTAGGCTCCTTAGCTTCCAATAATTCTTTCTTCACACGTGCTTCCTTGCGCTTTGGCGTCGGTGATCATCACACGCTCTGCGTCCTCTTTGTGAGCATAAGCATGAGCTGCGGGGCCTAATGAAAGTCCTATAGCATTCATGATGTACAACAATGATGTTGTACCTTCATTATATACTGCAGCTGCAATGTAAGCCACTATTTCAACAACTTTAGAGCCACATGGAACAATTTTTGGACTTGTTTTCCATATTAACTGATTGTAACTATCATTATTATAGTATTTTGTGTGAATGAACCTACACACCTTTCCATTAAATTTACGTTGTTAAGGTTTTCATAAATTGGATACTCGTATATAGCTTCGGCAACAACAGCTGGTAAAACTGGATAATCATGTGTGTAAGAAGATAATGTATCTGTTGCTAGCGCTTGCTGCCAACTACACCACGAACATTCTCCACCTGCGCACATTTCGTGTTGAGGCTTCTCATCAATCAAACAACAGTGATAATAAGTTGCCCTAATTGCATTATACATATTGTCCACAGAATCACAATTTCTTCTTATTGCCAAACCGTAATAAACTGTCAGCTTATCTATTAGCTTAGCCGTGAACTTACCTTTCCCAGAAAGTAATATTTTATTGTACCGTACCGTAGTAATTGTTTACCGTCTTTTTCCACTGATTCAGTCTTATTTTTTACTAGATCGCGGAGTCGTGAGCCCATCAAGTTTTTCCAAACAATTTTTCAACTACTACTTTCATACAAGAATGAATGTTCTCAATTATCAAGTCATAAGTGTTTTGCGTTAAAAAAGCAGGCATATCCAATAAGCCACAAAATTTAGCTGCACCTTTTAATTCTAGTCCCAGAATACTTATCACAAATATAAATCGTCTATTTATAATGTTTCGTAAGAATGCTTCACAAAAAGGCTGTAGTTTATTAGACGATTCTCACACTTATCAGTACAGTGTGATACTCTACAACGATTTTAAAACCAAGTCCACGGGAAGGAGTAGTTTCAAATTTATTTTTCCATTACAAGAGTTACATTTCACATACTCACTTATCACAGCAAATACTGTAATAAAATTTAAAATTCTATATTTAATCGAGGGATCGCGTGAAGCTAAAATTTCTTTCTGCATTTTGAATATTTTGGCAGACGCACTAAAACTACTTTCGTCCGTTTCAGTAGACTTTGGATTAAAAGCCTGTGTTCTCTTCTTCCTTCTTGACATTTGGATATTTTTGGTACTTCTACGTAATCTTGAACATTTACGAGGCATCTTTTTAACGTTTAAATAAAATTAATTCCAATATAAAACAAAAAATTCACAAAAAAGTTTGAACTGAACACACGGCTTTGCAGCGTAGCAGAACTATTTAGACTGACGAAACACTTCTTTTCGGTTATAATATAACTGAATGTGACCTTGAAGTCAATAGTATACCTACCTATTATACTCGCCTTCTACGAGAAAGCACAATAGAATAAGGAGTCTCAGGTAGCGCGCATCATGCGTGCATCTGCTCGTCCAGTTCTTACTGTCCCTACTTTCTAACACTGATATGGCCTTACAAATTCAGGTATATCTCCGAAAGTATTTATCGTATTGACTTAAAATTTTTAGAGAATATATTCGAATATATGTAAATACATTCCGAAAATGAAAAAAGAAAATCAATGTTTGAAAATTCTATTACGTGTTCGAATTAATTCGTAACGTTTTTTATTAAAAATAACGATTTATTTGAAATGAAAATAAAAAATTACATTATGGAATATGGAAAATACTGCCCATCGCTTGCCACTACTTTCCCCATTTTTCAGGTTACTGTCGAATAACCCGTCGTAAAAACTCTTCGTACTTGGAGGCAATCCATGAATCGATCCAATTTTGGCAATACTCATAAGATGTTAGATTTTCCCCTGATAAACCATAAACCATTGATAGAAACAGGTGGTAATCGGAAGGGGCAATACGGCGGGGGGTTAAGGCTTCCCATTTCAATGTTTCCAGGTATGTTTTCACTGGTTTCGCCACGTGAGGTCGAGCATAGTCTTGCAGTAAAATAACTTTATCGTGCCTTTTGCGTCATTCCGGTCGTTTTTCTTTCAATGCACGACTCAGTAGTTCACAGGTCATAAAACGTCTTTCAATGTCTCTCGGTTTTAATTCATATGGGAACCAATTACGTTGGTATTGCATTTAGTTATCTTTTCAGACAAGTTTAAAATATTGTTTATGCTAAGAGGTATTATTAACATCTGCTCCCATTTCTAGAATACAATTGATTAACTGACCATCAATATCGATGTTTAGATTCTAAGAGGACTTGAAATTTTTATTCTGTACTGCTCCTAAAAATGTGTCAGAGCACGTGCATGAGCACTCAGCAGCACCATCATCGAGACTAAAGGACTCTAAATTCTAATATTTTTGTTATTTTGTTCTTAAAACTTGATGAGCTGTGATGACTTATTATCTTGTAACCTTGTCTTAATATTTTGTAGTCACCTTATATACCTATGATCCTGTTGAAATAAAAAGAATAAATGCAGGAAAACACTTTTCTATTACTTTATTGTTATAACACCATATTCAGATAGCCAAGCTACAGAAGCAAAAAAAAAAATGACAAGTTAAAGAGTTTTCAAAAGCATAGACTTAAGAACTAGTGAGTTGCCATAGACCAAAATACCAATCCACATTCCTGACAATCTAGAATCTAAATAGTGCTAAGAAGATTAAGATTATATTATTTACTCTAAATTACAACAGATCCACAATAAAATATTTTGACTTCGACTATTTTCGCTAGTTCCCTGATTCTAGTGTAACTCGAACCCGTATCTTGAAGTAGACGTTCTTTAACTTTCACGATCTTTGCTTTATTTTCTAAATCTGTTATGAATTCATCAATTTTTTCGAATTTAGCTTGATTCTGCAAAAAAAATAGGTATCGACTCGATGCTATTTTTTTTTTCTCAGTAAGAAATAACCTTTGAATTTGTGTTTAAGATCTTGGTAACTAGCAGTTTTTCATGTCCAAATTAAATGAGTTAAATATTCTTAAATTTTTGTAGCCTACCGAGTAAAACATGTTGGCTACTTTTTTCCTTTTTCTTCCAATTTGTCAGGCCCCGTTGCCAGTAAATATACTCGTAGATGGAATCTGTACCACCATCTTCCCTATTCTTCAGCATCATTATTTGTGGTATCCGACGATATATTAAGTTTCAATAATGATGAATCGAACACGTTTAGCTTGGCTTCTTTTTGTTCATTCACCATTTTCTTGTGGCAATCCCGACTGATTTAACTTGTAGACTTTTTATATGATTTTTTTTCATTATGTCCCATTTTAATACATCATATTATGCGCTTGATAAAAAACTTGATACTTTTTTAAGAGCAGAGCAGAAACACTCAACAATCAAAAACAGACAGTCCGACATCTTAAATGCCATGTGAACCACAGATCAGAAAGCATAAACATTGGTGATGTGACATCTCTGTACTTCAACAGTGATGAGGTCACACAATACATACGTGAACTGCTACACTGTAATACAGATCACGACTGCAAGTTCACCCGGATTTAGATTTATCCAGCGTTGTACCAGTCTCTTCTAACTTTTTAACCCAATTTCGAATGAGAGGAATGTTTGGGTATCGTTTAAGTGGCGAAAACCTCGAATACTGCAGAATTTTCTACGCGCTACAGTTGCCAAGTCACCGTTTTTGTAAAACTCGTGCACTCACAAAGCACGGTCTGTTCCCGAGAAACGCTCCATAGTGACTGAATTCCCAAGAGCCAGGCTAACGATTGACATAAGAACCGCACCCCTTGGATACATTGCGTTCACGTAGTAAGCTAAATAAATATAAAAAAATTCTTTTGAGACACGATGTATAACATCATTTTTATAAATATAAGGTAATGTAATGTGTAGGTAACCTTACATACATTATACAAAAACCGTTACCATTACCGTCATTACTCTCGATTCGAAGATAATCAAGATGTAAACAAACTTCGCAATTGGCAATTTATTTTTGTTGTGAAAAACCACTTAATTTTGGCCCGATTTCCACGCAGTTTTCACTGTTATTGTTGAAATAAAAAGAATAAATGCAGGAAAACACTTTTCTATTACTTTATTGTTATAACACCATATTCAGATAGCCAAGCTACAGAAGCAAAAAAAAAAAATGACAAGTTAAAGAGTTTTCAAAAGCATAGACTTAAGAACTAGTGAGTTGCCATAGACCAAAATACCAATCCACATTCCTGACAATCTAGAATCTAAATAGTGCTAAGAAGATTAAGATTATATTATTTACTCTAAATTACAACAGATCCACAATAAAATATTTTGACTTCGACTATTTTCGCTAGTTCCCTGATTCTAGTGTAACTCGAACCCGTATCTTGAAGTAGACGTTCTTTAACTTTCACGATCTTTGCTTTATTTTCTAAATCTGTTATGAATTCATCAATTTTTTCGAATTTAGCTTGATTCTGCAAAAAAAATAGGTATCGACTCGATGCTATTTTTTTTTTCTCAGTAAGAAATAACCTTTGAATTTGTGTTTAAGATCTTGGTAACTAGCAGTTTTTCATGTCCAAATTAAATGAGTTAAATATTCTTAAATTTTTGTAGCCTACCGAGTAAAACATGTTGGCTACTTTTTTCCTTTTTCTTCCAATTTGTCAGGCCCCGTTGCCAGTAAATATACTCGTAGATGGAATCTGTACCACCATCTTCCCTATTCTTCAGCATCATTATTTGTGGTATCCGACGATATATTAAGTTTCAATAATGATGAATCGAACACGTTTAGCTTGGCTTCTTTTTGTTCATTCACCATTTTCTTGTGGCAATCCCGACTGATTTAACTTGTAGACTTTTTATATGATTTTTTTTCATTATGTCCCATTTTAATACATCATATTATGCGCTTGATAAAAAACTTGATACTTTTTTAAGAGCAGAGCAGAAACACTCAACAATCAAAAACAGACAGTCCGACATCTTAAATGCCATGTGAACCACAGATCAGAAAGCATAAACATTGGTGATGTGACATCTCTGTACTTCAACAGTGATGAGGTCACACAATACATACGTGAACTGCTACACTGTAATACAGATCACGACTGCAAGTTCACCCGGATTTAGATTTATCCAGCGTTGTACCAGTCTCTTCTAACTTTTTAACCCAATTTCGAATGAGAGGAATGTTTGGGTATCGTTTAAGTGGCGAAAACCTCGAATACTGCAGAATTTTCTACGCGCTACAGTTGCCAAGTCACCGTTTTTGTAAAACTCGTGCACTCACAAAGCACGGTCTGTTCCCGAGAAACGCTCCATAGTGACTGAATTCCCAAGAGCCAGGCTAACGATTGACATAAGAACCGCACCCCTTGGATACATTGCGTTCACGTAGTAAGCTAAATAAATATAAAAAAATTCTTTTGAGACACGATGTATAACATCATTTTTATAAATATAAGGTAATGTAATGTGTAGGTAACCTTACATACATTATACAAAAACCGTTACCATTACCGTCATTACTCTCGATTCGAAGATAATCAAGATGTAAACAAACTTCGCAATTGGCAATTTATTTTTGTTGTGAAAAACCACTTAATTTTGGCCCGATTTCCACGCAGTTTTCACTGTTATTGTTGAAATAAAAAGAATAAATGCAGGAAAACACTTTTCTATTACTTTATTGTTATAACACCATATTCAGACAGCCAAGTTACAGAAGCAAAAAAAATGACAAGTTAAAGAGTTTTCAAAAGCATAGACTTAAGAACTAGTGAGTTGCCATAGACCAAAATACCAATTCACATTCCTGACAATCTAGAATCTAAATAGTGCTAAGAAGATTACGATTATATTATTTACTCTAAATTACAACAGTTATGTTGGTCTTACTGCCACGAATCTTTTGATGTATCACTTGTTCCTCTAACACCTCAGGACAAGGAACCCGGGGTCTCACCCTATTCCGGAAAAAAGTTCGATAACTTTTCAATTTTCACCAGAAAGTTATGGGAGAGGTCTCAAAAAATAAACCTAACCGAGACGCACCCTCCCACAATTCAAAATCTATGGGTTATTGATCTTGTTCCGAAGATAATCACGATATACCACAAATTCTGAACGGAAAAACTGTTTTTGGTGTGAAAAACAGGGTAATTTTGGTCCGATTTTCACACGGTTTTTAATATTGTGTAGGTCTCACTGTTACGAAACTTGATGCGTAACACTCTATGTTTTGTAAAACTTTTACCACCGACTCGATTTTTGAGGTACGAAGCTACTCAAAAGTGCTGTTTACGCGGCAGCGAAGGGCGCGGTACTGGTAATGGTCGGTTTTTTTTAAATAAAATAAGCAGACACCGGCTATCGCAGGGTGTTGCTGCCTGGTCCTAAGTCCTCCAACATAATTGGAGCCTTTTGTCACCAGATTCCATTCTTTCATCTGGCGCTTATACTCATACACTCCTCAACCTCCACAAGCCACTAATTAAACATACAAGAAATTATTTTTTTTACTTTCAAAACAATTTTTATTATTAATTGAGTTTAAAGTTTGAGGTGCAGATATTTTCAAAAGTTGAGCAAATTTTGAATAGTTACAGTTAATCCGCGATTGCAGCACAATATAAGATTCCTTCGGAACATTCGTATTCCTCGATTTGTTCACTCTTTTCATTTTGTCGAGCAGTACGAGACTCTTTAGAGTTGTAGGTGCTCCTACGGTTGGCGCTCGATACTCGCCGCTTGTCTCGATTTCGCGTGAGTTGCTCCGCTTGTGGCCCGATTGTGATGCCCATGGTACCTATTATTTTTAATAATGATGTAAGACCTTCGTTGAATATACAAGCGGAAATATAGTTGGCAATATCGACTATTTACTTGTCGGCAAACAGATGTTTTGGTGCAAGGTGCCACACACAAATGTTCAAAAATAGGTATACAGGTAATAGGTATGTCGCAGAAGGGAAGGGCATATACGAGTATGTGGTATATACTATAAACGGGTTTATATTCTCGGAGAAGGGTCGGGACACCTGGAGCGCTCCGAGCGCTAGACCCACGAGAAGCACACGGACCGCTCTGTACCTGGTTAATGAGCTGTAGAAGCTGTAATATGGGGCATTTCCACATGAAAATTGCACCGTATGTTCTTAAGATACTATACTTTCGAAATATCGAAAAAAAAAAAAAATCGATTTTTTAAATTTCTAGACCACCATCCCTAATTTATGCACTAGACACTGCCTCAGAAACTACTTACCTACTGACTATAGGTACAACTTAATATATATTACTACTCTATGACATTCTGTTCCAACTCTTACACAGAAGAGATGTTTGCAGAATGTTTTCTATTTTATGTACTAACCTCATCTGCTTTTAGGTTCCCTGTCCTTTGTATCCTGTCCCTTACTTTGTTTAGCTCTTCTTTGGTATCGAAACCGATTACAACTTTCTGATCTCTTGCGATTTTTGGAGGGCTTTCCGTCGAGGCCACCGGTGTCCCGCGCTTCCCCTGCGAAGGCATCTCACGCGACGTCGGTTGAGAAGCAGCACGTATACCTCTTTTTGGAGGGGAAGGGGTAGAGGATCTTGACTCAGGTTTCCCTGACTCCCACTCTCCTATACTTCTCCTAACCTTCGAGTCGTACTGTATCTTGCTTGCTCCCCCACTCGGGCGCGCCTCCCGGGGTGAGACTGAGGCATTCGTCTCTGGTGGTGACTGCACCCCCTTTTGGGGTCTTTTGACCGAAGTTCTGATGCCGATCATTAAATTGTAAATTCGACTGTTTTAACCGAGAGCCTAGAAGCTCTGCTTTATTTTTTGGCAAATTTAAATCTCTAATTAGATCGTTAAAATCTTCTGAAGTAATGAGATAGTGTTTTGGTTGTTCAGGTGTAGGCAAAAACTCCTTATCGGAATTACTTTTATAAGAACTAAAAGATGAGCTACTTTTCTGCGATAATTTTTTTGGTGGTTCAGGTACTGGTCGTGGCAGGTCGTGAGCAATTGGAGCAGAAGAAGATTCGAGGTCAGGATATTCAATTTTTACCTTTGCATTTTTACCTCTACGTCTTTTACTCGGATTCACCATACAAAAGTAGCAGTCAGTAATATGGTCTTTTGGTTCTCGCCAAATCCTCGGTATTGCAAATTTCATAGACCTTTTTTCACCTCGATACCAACCTAAAAATATAAAAATAAAAATTAATATGTCTATTATTTTGGATTCATCGCTTAATTAAATAAAAATTGCTTACCTTCCAAACACCTTTTACAATAACTACAAGCAACATGTGGAGCCCATGGCTTATCTTGATTCCGTACAGGACAGTCAAAATATGCTTCATAGGCTTCACAGAGAACGTGAGATGTCTTTAGTTCATATTTCACGTCTCGAACTTTAATAAATTGACCACATATAAAACAAAATGCATCAGCATCGTGTTTGCACTTTCGTGACGACATTTTAAGTTATTCTGGGCTTGTAAATAACACCTGATGGTTGTTTATCACTCGGGTGCCATCTAGCGGCACAGTGTAAACGTTAATACCCCACTCTCACCGCGCGGTCTTTTTAAAAATATTAAAATCAATTAAAATTTATGAAAAAATTGAAAAATGAGTATTATTATTATAACTATCACAAAAGCAAACTTTATACCGAAAAAGGTATTTTCTTTTCGTTTTTGTGCATAACTAACTGGAGATTAATAGTATAAACTTTAGGACAAAGAACGAAAATTTTTTTGTAGAGTCGTGTAATTCCAGCTCAAGTTGCTTGCCCTCCGTCAAGCCACAAATGTTTTGATGAACCAGGTTAATTACATTACATTTATTTAAATTATTATTTTGTTGATATTTTGTGTAGCATGTGTTATAGTGTTCATTTGACTGTACTGCTACCTTAATTAAAGGTGAGTGTAAAAAATTGGAGCTAGAGGTTGCTACCTCTATTGTCTCACAATTCAATTTAAATTATTAGAAATGTCAATAGAACAAATGTCTATAAGAATGTCATTAGAACAAGACTGCTCAATAGAAGCAGGTCTTGTAGTCAAATCTTTGGTCAAAGTTTGTAAAAAAAAGGATAGCGAAGATGCTATCTGTCTAGTAAAACTAGGAGTGAGGTAATGCTTACCCTTTGTCTGATAAAAAGACTTAGTAACACAGTTAGTATCTATCAAATGAAATTTGTCATTGTAAGTGCATATCCTCCTGAGACCCAAGACTAAAGTACATAACGCAGAAGAAAGATGACTACTTTTTTTAGCTGGGTACCACTTATTATTAATAAAACACAAAAGAAAAAAAATCCACCCCCTCCCCTTTTGGAATAAGGGATGGTATCACAGGTGATACTTTGGGACTGCATTAGGTAAAAACAAGGTTATTTATCATAATATTATTTTTATTTTCATTTTACTTGAGAATATGGCACATTAATCAGACCTCCTATTAAAAAAAGAAATACTTGTTAAAAAAGCTACTGGGAAGTATGATACTCAAAAAAACAATTCCTATTCACATTAAAACAAAGGAAAATATTACATTCAGAACATTTTACAAAAGTTAAGTTCTTACAGTTAATATTTCTACATTTTGATCTATTATTTTGAGCCCCCTTAGCACAAATTGGCAGATGTTTCGCGTCTTTCTTTCTTTTTGCAATGTGAGGTATAGGTTCAATCAATCTGTGTTTTCTTGCAGAAGTAGTAGGTCTTTCAATTATTATGGGATCAGGGCTGTCACGAATGCTTGGAGTGGAACGTGGGCTTTGCTGTGGGGTATTGCGTGTCACGCGTGCAGATTGTGCACTTAAAAGTTGTGACTGTCCAGGACCTGAGTAAATTAATTGTTTTGCTAAATCCAGCTTGAAGTCCATATATTGGTCTATATCTTTCTTCTGACGTCCAGATTTTGTAGCATCGTCTCGATATTGTACCCAACCTGCTGCTGCAGCAAAGTCGAAGAAGTGAAATATTGTTCGAATGGTCCACTTACCAGTTCTTCCTCTCATAGGATATTTGCCAATGATGCGATCTAGCAAGTCAATGCCACCCATATATTTATTATAATTTTTTATAGCTATGGGTTGTGGTACTTCGATATACTTCTCATTCTGCTTGCTCCAGCGACGACATGTTCCCAATGGCTGGACAGCCGCTTCAGTTGATGCAACATGGATTGGTTTGCTATCTAACCACTTTACGACAGCAATCTTATTGTCACCTCTTACAACACAATCGTAACTACCTCTTCCCGCTTTTTGTAATGCCGCATCTGTCTTGAACAATGCCCTTTCTTTCTCCTTTTTCTTTGAATTCTGTCGCTGGTACTCTGGCACTCTATTTTTCATTAATGTTCCAGTTGCTTTGATTCTTCTTTCTATTAAATTATCAAGAAGAGGAATAGATGTGAAATATCGGTCAATAAAAATTGACGAATCTGTAGGCAGCGTATCTACAAGCTTGCACACAAAACGGCCGCCAAGATCAAGTTTATCAGGGGATGGATATAATGCTGATTCAATAGTTGTGCCCTTCCCCTGGTATAAATATAAATCAAGCGGAATACCATTACGATTGGCCATTAGAAAAACTTTAATGCCTTCTGGGTTTGGTTTCCCCTTCACAACTTGTTTTAGTTTGCATTTTCCTGTGAAAGGAATAATTTGCTCGTCTATGGCAACGCAATTATCCCTTTTATTTTCACGGCAACCCTTCTCTACCGCAGCAACTATAGGACGTACTTTCCAGAATTTATCAATTTGTCTGGCGTTTTGAGATATGAGTTCGTCATTTACAACCTTCAAACTCGATCTAAGTTGGAAAAACCGATTACGAGTAATTGTGTTAGCTATGTAGTAGACTTTTGTTTCCAATGCCCAGTACATTCGAATTCGTGGAAGACCAAGCACACTCATTGCCATTGAACATCCAAAGAACTGTCTGAGTTCATCAGGAGTCGTATTAAGACTTTTTCCCGTTCTTGATACGCTGCATACATTAGTACACTCGGACATGATTTCAAATAAACGGTCATCAATGTAATGGCTAAAGTACTGTAAAGATCGATCGATCGATCGATCGAATGAGATGTTCAATTCGTTTTCATATGGAGTAAAATCGAAGATTTCGGTGTGTTTCCATCGAGACCGTAAGTTTCGAGATGATTGAGATTGTACGTGAAAAGATGAGAGAGGTTCATCGTCCGATTCATTCCACTCTTCTTCATTATGAACCGGGGTTTCCTCACCAATATCATCCTCTGGACACGTTAGGAGGTCACCTTCGCCATCACTTTCTTCTTCTATCTCTGACTCATCGAAATTCAGCTCATGTAAGATATCTTTTTCAGATAGTTTATCTGTGAAAAAAAAATCAAAAATTTTATCAAAATGCCCAAGGTATCACGTATGATACTCGTAAAAAAACGTTAAATTTTAATACAATTAATAAACTTTTCTATGAAATATTTGTATACATAGTAATATCACAATTTATAGTTTACGATTATACTATAAAAACACAAAGATAATAACAAAAAATAATATTTACCTTTACACGGACGCGCCATGTCGGGTAACGCAAAATTATCAAACTTGCACTGATCACTAATCATTAAAATTTTGACAAGTAACGATCGAACGTTGAATGAAAAAACAAAAGAAAGCTTTAACTAACAGTAGAACCAAAAAATACTTTAGAACTCCGGTAGATGGCGTGGAAAAATATTTCAAAGTGAACGTATCACTGGTGATACCGCGGGTCTCAGGAGGATATGGTATGCAGTGTAGCATTAAGCTTATACCTAAGTCTATTTTCTACATCTGGCAACATTTTAGAGTAGGGGAATGTAAACAATATAATTTTATTGACACTTAAAGATAACAGAGACTCACAATATTTAATTAAAGCTTTTTTGTTAACATTACCCCTGTTCCTTGTTAAAATTATAAGATTATTGCAATCAGTGAAATCATAATTTACAATCCTTTGCACAATAACATCAAAGGGTGCAGCTGGTAGGCAGATATTTAAAACAGACTGACCAGTAAGATTAGATCTTAATTTAGAGCCCATGTTTTTTCCAATGTCGTCGCTGAACATAATAGATTTTTGTGCATTATTTAATGTACTTTGTACATGAAATGATGCACCTAATGACTGCTTTGTTCTTTTATTGGTATGTAAGGTATCACATTCAGGCGTACTAAAAAGAAAAGTACTCTCTGGCTGTGGATGATTGTGTGAGCGAGCACATTCACATAAATGATTATTTACCAATGAGTCAAAGCGCTCTGTATTACTTGATGATAGTTTTAAAAGATCATCTAAAGCCTTGGAATACTCCTGAATCTCCTTCCGGGAGATGTCATACTTGTTATTTAGTATGTCTAAGGAGTCTTTAAGATTATTAATTTTAAATAACAATGCCTGTGTGTCAACTTCATATTTTAATCTAGAATTTTTTAACTTAGAAATACACAATTCTAAATCATCATACAACTCACATTTTTCTTTACTAAGTTTAGCACATTTAGAGACACTTATGACTTTTTATTATTTTTTTTTGTTCACGATAAGTATTATTTTTCTGCCATAGCAATATTGAAAAAATGTCTTCAGACCCCATACTAGCGCAGTAGCCTCTTTATCTAACTGGCTGTAGCCTTTCTCTGCTTTTGTAAGAGATCTCGAAGCAAATGCTATTGGTCTTTCAGACATATCTGGCATAATGTGTGATAACACAGCTCCGAGTCCAATGGGTGATGCATCAGTGGCTAATGTGACTGGTAAATTTCCATGAAATGGTTTAAGTACTTTTTCTCCCCATATCTCTTTTTTCAGTTCTTGAAACGCCTTTTCATATTCTGTGGACCATGTAAATTTTGTATCTTTTTGTAGTAATTTGTATAAAGGATTTAGTTTTGATGCCAAGTTGGGCATGAATTGTTGATAATAATTTATTATTCCTAAGAAAGTACGTAGAGATGAGACATCTGTAGGACGTGGGCTATTCTTTATATCTTTTATCTTTTCTTCTGTAGGGCGTAGTCCTTTTTCATTTATTGCATGTCCGAGATAAGTAACGGATTTTTGGAAAAATTGGCACTTCTTTCCGTTTAGGTGTAGTCCACTTTCCTTTAATTTGTCGAATACTTTTCTAATTCTATTTAATAAATAGTTGTAGGTATGTATGCCGTTGTATGGTGAAGCCTTCTGTATCTTGAAGAGTTTGGTCCATAAATCTCTGCCAAACGTTTGGCGCAATTTTCACACCAAACATCAATCTATTCACGTTGTATGTCCCTTTACATATGCTTATGGCTTGCATTTGTGCTGTATCTTCGTTAGTTTTCATGTGTAAATACGCCTGGTTTATATCCAGCGTACAAAAATATTTTCCACCGCTAAGTTTTGAAAATATTTCTTCAACCCGAGGAATTGGGTAATTATCATTCTCCAGATTACTATTTAACGTCGCTCTATAATCTGCGCATAAACGAACATTTCCATTTTGTTTAATCACCGGAACGATTGGTGTCCCCCACTGTGAGTAAGTTACTTTTTGTAATATTCCTTCTCTTTCTAATTTATCAATTTCTATTTCTACTTGCCTCTAAGTGCAAATGGTACTGGGCATGGCTTTAAAAATACTGGTACTGTACATTCCTTTAATTTAAATGCTGCTGGGTAATTTTTGATTTCGCTAATTTTCCTCGAAAATAATTCGCTGTATTCTTCTATTAATTTTTGTAATTTTTCTCTATATTATTTTTCTGTAATATCATTTTCTTCTTTTTGTAGTGAATTTATGTCCAATTTCAGGTTTAATTTTCTTATCCATTCTCTTCCCAATACTGGATCTACTTTTCTGTCTATCACAAAGATTCTACCATCTATTTCTGTATTCTTGCATTTAATATTTAAATTGCATGTTCCCAGTGGGTGTATTATTTCCCCTGTGTATGTTCTTAGCTTTACTGATGTATACAGCTCTAAGGTATGTATTTTTCTATGTGATTTCAATTTAATGTTAAACTTATCATTTTGCATGTTATTTTTGCAGAATATTTTATGTATTTCATATATTCCATCTTCATCTCTGCACTGCTCATTTATTAGCTCCAGCTGTTTCTGATCTTTGAAACATACTGATTGTAAATGTCCTTTTTTATTGCATGACTTACAGTACAGTTTATTTTTCAGTTTACACTGCGTCGCTAAATGTTTTTCTTTTCCACACCGGAAACACTTCATTATTCTTCCTCTTTTGTTATTATATGCATTATTTGTATTGTATGTAGACTCTTTGTATTTATTTGTATTGTATGTAGGCTCTTTGTATGTATTTGTATTCCTTGTATTTGTACTTTATCTGTTTGTATTTGGTTCTTTGCTGTTACTGATATTTTGTTTATATTTGCTTGAATATCCGGACCCATCTCTTTTGTTTCAGCTTTGGAACTCTCAATGGCCATCGAAATCCTAATTAAATCCTCGAATTTTGTAGAAGAAGATTCTTATAACAATCTTTCTTTGATTTCAGAATTACACAGCCCCCGCATGAACTGTACTCGCAGATGAGTGTCAAATGTACTGTGTTTATAATTATTACAAATAGAGTTACATTTTCCACCTATTTCTTTCAATCCAGCTACATAATTAGCAATGCTCTCACACTCTTGTTGTTGTCTGAGGCAGAATTTGTGTTTCTGGGCTACTTCAACCGGTTCCGGGGCAATCTGCTCTCGTAATAATTTCACCAGGTCATCATATGATTTTGATTCAGGCGAACTAGGCGCTGTTATGTTCTTCAGCACTTGAAAATACTTTGGCCCAGTGCAATTAAGAAAAAGGAGGTGGGTAAGAGCCTGTCCAGATGAAGCGTTTTACGCGCGAGTCCACTCGCGCGTATCAATTTTACACTGCGTCCAGATACCGCGTTTTACGCGCGTTCTACTCTGGGAGGGACTCAGTTATAAACATGGACTCGGATACAGCGGTTGTGTTGTGGCTTGCATACCGTCGATGGAAACGTCGTAAACGAAGAGAAAATCGACGATTTAACGTGCATCCAATTCTACGTGACAGAATGACGCATAGTATGTTTATAACATTATACCCAAAGCTTAGAGAACACAGCGAAAAAATTTTTAATTACTTTCGGATGTCAATAACATCGTTCGATGATTTGCTAGAAATTATTAAAGAAGATTTGACTCCAAGTCAAAATTATGTGGTGCGGGATACTGTTTCTGCAGAAGAAAAACTCGTGATTACTTTGAGGTTAGTTTTAATATTATTACAATTTGAACCTTTTTAAACTATGAATAAAATTAACAAAAATTAAGAATTAAGAACAAAAATTAAAATTAAGAGTACAGATCCATCAAATCAGATTCTTGGGAATCGTGTGTGGATGCCGGTGATGGAGCAGTTGGGTTATTGTAGGCAGTTGATGCCGGTGATGGAGTAGTTGGGTTATTGTAGGCAGTTGATGGCGGTGATGGAGTAGTTGGGTTATTGTAGGCAGTTGATGGTGGTGATGGAGTAGTTGGGTTATTGTAGGCAGTTGATGGCGGTAATGGAGTAGTTGGGTTATTGTAGGCAGTTGATGGGGTATTGCGTTGCACAGTGCAATAACCTCGATTGTAATTCGAGAAATTTGTTGCTGAAAACGAAGATGTCGAAGGTTCTATTGTATGATATCCTGCTTCTTCAAAATAATCTCTCTGTCCGCGTTGGTACTGATATTGTGGTGAGGGTCGGTAGGCAGCTGGGGGTTCGTAACATGGGGCTTGATGAGCTTGAAGCACTTTCATTAATTCTATTTTTGTTTCGAGTCTGTTTGCCTCTGGTACTTTAAGGAGCTCCTTGTGTAGAGACAAACAAAATAGTTTGTCATCATCTGGCTCCGTTTGGTTTGATGTCTGTCGCTGATTTCTAGGTGCTAAATTTGTTTTTATGATGTCCAGAAATTCTTCGTCGGCCGCATTAAGCTTTTTCTTCTTTTTCGCCTGACTAATTGGAGGTCTCATTACATCTTCCCCATCGCCAGAAAAGTCTTGTTCTTCAGCTGTAACAGGCGCGGGGTTGATGTTGCCGTCAGTTTTTTTATTCTGTGTCGATCGTTCAAGGAACATTAAACGTTCAAAAAAAATATATTTGGCTTTGCCGGAGGCTCCTGATCCAGACGGTGTGGTTTTCTTCCTCTTCATTTCTCTTACAAAGCTATCACGCAACCCTTTCCACTTCTTTTGCAATGAAATACCTGAAATCAATAAATGGATTGAATTGAAATACTACATTTAATTTATATACTGTATTTAATAACATAACTTTCTTTTCAGATATTTGGCCACAGGATGTTATTTTGCGGATCTGCATTATGCCTACAGATTGGGAAAATCTACAGTTGTCGAAATAGTACAGAAAACCTGTTACGTCATATGGCAAAAACTACAAAATATAGTAATGAGAGAACCTACGAAGGTTGAATGGGAAGAAATTTCTAAACAATTTACAAAATACACAAATTTTCCTAATTGCATCGGCGCCATTGATGGCAAACATATCCGTATTATAAAACCGAATGATTCTGGGTCTCTTTTTTATAACTATAAGAATTATTTTTCAACTGTTTTGTTGGCTGTGTGCGATGCAAATTATTGTTTTATTTCAGTAGATATCGGCGCATATGGAAAAAGTAATGACTCCTCAATTTTTAGAGACTCTGTATTATATAAAAAACTTGTCGAGAAAACTTTAGATATTCCAGACCCAAAGCCAATATCACATACAGACACTACACCCTTACCCCATGTGATAGTAGGAGATGAGGCGTTCAGTCTGTCAGAAAACATAATGCGCCCTTATTGCGGTAAATCTCTAACAACCACGAAAAGAATTTTCAACTATCGCTTATCCAGAGCCCGGCGTTACATTGAATGTTGCTTTGGGATCTTGGTAAATAAATGGAGAATATTTCATAGACCGTTGAATGTAGACATTGATTTTGCAGAAAACATCATTAAAGCGTGTTGTGTTCTTCATAATTACGTAAGGTTACGGGATGGCTATAGGTATGACCACACTCTGTACGAAACACATCTGCATAATTTTAACACTGAGATAGTAAGGCCGAATGCAAGATCGCGGAATACAAGAGACAGATTCGCTGATTATTTTGTTAACGAAGGCAAACTCCCTTGGCAAGATAAAATGATATAGTAGATATATATAATATATTACACGACTTTAGTTTAGGATTTGTCGTCATCGGGAATAGAAATAGGACACAGTAGATTTATGTATTACCTATGTAGTCTTAAATAAAGCATTCTTTACTTACCTAAAGCTTTTTTCTTTTCTTCGGAATCACCAGCTTCACAAAAAAATTCCACTATTTCCTCCCAGTTCCTACATTTTGTTGTTCTATTGGAATATTCTGTTGATTCTAAATCCCATAAGGCTACTCTTTTTTCAATTTCATCAATAAACAGTTCGGTATTGAAGTTGTCACGCTCCATCATCGCAACTAAATACGTCCATACGCCACGCACTCGCGCGTAATACTGGACGCAGCAATGGCGCCCGAGTATCTCGACTCGCGCGCCGCTCGCGCGTACGACGCGCGAGTCGAGAGTCGCGGTTATTGCACGCGTTTTACGCGCGAGTGATGACACGCGCAAAGTCTTCTGGACGGGATATATGTAGCTCTAGTACCTCAAGAACGTGCGAGTGTCTACGCGCGAGTGGACTCGCGCGTAAAACGCTTCATCTGGACAGGCTCTAAAGATCAGCCTTTTTTCGCCTATAGGGCAATTCGTAATCTATTATTATTTTCTTAATATTTATACCCAGTAGAAATAAAAATGCTAGGTTTATTGTGAAAATATTTTTATTTATATAAAAAAAAAATGAGAAGCCTCGGTATATTTGTGATATTACAAAATGTATTTAATTATGCTTCCTCGTCATGTTGGTTGTCTGAATCGTCACTGGACCATCCAGTAGCAGCGTCAATGTATTAGCATATTCAAGACTTGGTGTTTTCGTTTCTGTACGATTATGGCGCCAATATATCAAGTACCATAATACAGATGCAACATACGCGCAACAACCGACAATTCTTGCGCCAACTTTGCGCTGACAATACCATTCAATGTTTATGATAGGCCTTATGGCAGTTCTTTTCCACATGTTATATATTTTTGAGCTTGTATGTCGTGATCTTAACTGAATTCGGATAACTGAGACATCTTCTCGATGAACGTATAGGGAGTACATTCCCGTTTGGCTAATGTGTTCCTGAGTGTAAAATCTGCTTTGTTTTAGCTGATATATTCAAAGAGTGATTTCGCAGCTCTTCCCATGTTAACTGTGGGAAATCTGAAAGATCAGATTCGCTTAACGGACGCCATATCGCCTTCTTTCTTGCCCACCCATTTTCTTCAACCATCTTCTGTAGGTGATTAGGTTTCTTCACTAAATCAAGCAGTCGTTGGGCAATGATATTGTCGTCTTCATCACTGTTAATTTTTGTTGGGTGAAAGGCATTAAGAATTGCACACACGATTTGAACGTAATCTCTAATATATGGTATTTGGATATTTGGTATGACATTATTCGTACTCCAGTTTTTGAGTTCGCCATTTACAGCCTCAACAACCCAACGAACTTTTGTCACCAAGCGTGTCTCATTAGCGTCCTTCATCACGAATTGTGCCTGTTTGTTAATAAATGAAGGCCTTTTAGGAATTAGGTCCATGTTCTCGAGAAGCTTCAAACAGCCTCGGAAACCTCTGTCAACGATAATAATATCATTAGGTTTAAGCCAGTCTCTGATATTATGAGCATCTTTTTTTAATATATGTGTAAAAATGTTTGCATCGTTATTTTTGGAATCGGAAAAGTAGGGTCCAAAAACATCCAATATGTACCCTGTTGTCGTCACTAATATCATGGGTTTAACAAGCGGTCTTCCTTTATGTATACAATAATGTTGCGTGTTTGCCCAGGGAACCAATTAGACGACACGTTGATTGTAATATTTAATAATGACTCCTTTTCTTAACATAAACTAAAGTTTATATACAATAATATTTATGTATGTAATATGGACAGGTTTAGGTGGGGGTAACTAGGTTGTTTGCTTGTTTACTTAAATTGCTAAATTGACAATATATTATTTATGCTTCCTTATTTAATAATTTACTATATCAAGAGTAGGTCAACTGAGTAAATAATTAATGTAGCACGTAGCCGCGTACAGACCTAAACTATTATAATACTATGGCTTCGCCATAGATATTCCCCCTTTGAAGAAAAAATATTATTATACATTGTAAAAAATATGGTGTGACTTTAAACCACGTTTGCATCTCTCATTATAGTCGTAAGCCTCTTCTCGATTTTCTTGGCTACGGATTTGCAAACGATGACAAGTATAGTGATACCACATATGACGATCCCTGTTATCGCCATGACAATTAACCAGCTTCGAATTCCTTGCACTTCCGTGACCACTTGGGAGTGCAGATTTAACAAGTCTTCTGGTTTTGGTGCATTGTTCTGCACCATGTTGATTTGTTCCTTTTCGTGGCTCACGTTTGATCCCATGGTAGTGTTGTTTCGACGCTGGCTAGGTGAAATGCATATCGTTGTATAATTTCTAGTTTATATTTTATAATTGGAATCTAACCGTCTGGTGGGAGACTCTACCAGAACGTGTCCTTGTTTCTGTTTGCTTATCTGCTTGTGGAGATTCTGTTATCTTGTCTCCGGTTGTTCGTTCGCTTATCTTGCTATTGTTTAGAATAAATGCTGGTTTAAGTCTATCGATAGCTACATTTTTTTGTTGTCCGTTTATCAAGATCGTGAAAATCTTATCGTTTCGACTGATGACAAGATAAGGTCCCTCGTACGGTGGTGTGAGGCTTGGCCGTAGTCGGTCACAACGTAAGAAAACGTGCCTACATTCCGCTAACTGTGGGTGTACGAATATTTTGTCGTTCTTGCTTTGTTTTTGTGGACACGAAATCATGTGTTCTAAGTTATCCTTGATTTCTCTGACAAAATCTGCGTATGTTGAGTTATTTTGTGTCTCGAAAAATGCTCCAGGCAGTCTAATTGTTGAACCGTATACTAGTTCAGCTGCCGAGAATCCTGTGTCTTGCCGTAAACTCGTACGTATGCCGAATAAAACGGTAGCTAACTCTTTTGTCCAATTAATTGTGTTTCCTCTTGCTATCAATGCAGTTTTTAATGTTCTGTGCAGTCGTTCTACTTTAGAATTTGACTGTGGATGATATGGGGTGGTTCGAATTTTTTGAACTCCCATTAAGTTTGCTAAATTTTTGAATATTTCAGATTCAAATTGGCGTCCCTGGTCTGTGGTAATGTATTCAGGGCATCCGAATCGGGCTATCCAGCCTTCGTATACCGTTCTGGCTACGGTTTCTGCAGTTATATCAGCTATGGGGAATGCCTCTGGCCATGAAGTACAACGATCTATCATTGTGATTATGTATCGTTTGTTTTGAGAAGTGGGTAGAGGCCCTACTAAATCAATGTGCAGATGGGAAAATCTTCCCGTTGGCATGAATTCTCCGAATTGTGACTTTGTATGACGATGTATTTTTGCTCGTTGACATTGTAAACATGTCTCAGTCATCTCATTTACGTCTTTATTCATATTTTCCCATATATAGTTAGCTGAAATCAGTTTCCTCGTAGTATTCTTACCAGGATGGCTAATGTTATGAAAACTTTCGAAAACCGTTTTCCTGAATTTGAGTGGCAAAAAAGGGCGTTGTTTCCCTGTTGATATATCGCAATAAATTTTAATATTTTTATTTGGAAAATGTATTAATTCTATTTTTAATGATTTATTGGCTTTTAGTCTTTTTAACTCGCTGTCACTCTTTTGATATTTTTCTACCTCGTGCCAATCGATTGCAGAGGGTAAGGTTATCGTTTCGATAACTCGAGATAAAGCATCGGCTACCACATTCTTGTGGCCACTGATGTGCTGGATATCCGTACTGAATTGTGATATATAATCCAGATATCTGCTTCGTCTAGGGGTATCATCCAATGATGGCTTCTTGTCGAACGCGTGCATTAGTGGTTTGTGATCCGTGTAGACTGTAAATTCTCGTCCTTCGATGAGTCTTCTGAAGTGTTTTATTGCCATATAGATTCCTAACAGCTCTCTATCATAGGTAGAGTATTTTGTTTGGGCTATACTTAATGATTTGGAGAAAAAAGCTATTGGTTCCCATTTTGTGTTTTTTCGCTGCTGTAGTACCGCGCCTGCGCATTTGAGGCTAGCATCTGTCATTAAAGCTATTTGGGCGTTGCTGTCCGGACATGCCAATGTAGTTAATTGTTGAATGTCCTGCTTGCAGCATTGAAACGCGTGGTTTGATTCGGTGTTCCACTTGATAACTGTCTTATCATTTTTCTTACAATTAATTAAATATTTATTTAACGGGGCTTGATGCTTTGCTGCATGATCATACCCAAAAAACGTCGTAACTCATTTATCGTTTGTGGTTTAGGGTAATTGTTTATAGCTTGAATCTTTTCCATAGTAGGAGTCAACCCTTGGCTCGTTATATGATAACCGAGGAAATCAATCTCCGACTTGGCAAATTCGCATTTGTTTGTATTTATTGTTATGCCGTTTTTATGTAGGCGCTTAAACACCTCTTCTAAGTGTTCATAATGCTCCCTAAAGTTATTTTTCTTGTCCGCAATAAATATGTCGTCCACATATATAAATACGTAGTCCAAGTCTCTGAATACAGAGTCCATAAATCTTTGGAAAGTCTGTGCTGCATTTCGCAACCCGAATGGCATTCTGATGAATTCAAAAAGTCCAAAAGGAGTTATTATCGCTGTTTTCTCTGGTTCAGCAACGGGCAGAATGTGAAAAGCTTTCTTTATGTCTATTTTGCTGAATATTCCTTTTTCGCTTGCTACATATGTGAAATCGAGTAGCCTTGGAAGCGGGTACCTGTCTGGTACTGTTATTTTATTTAGTGCGCGGTAATCTCCGCATGCTCTCCATTCGCCATTCTTCTTCTTGACTAAATGGAGTGGCGATGCCCATTGGCTGCTTGAAGGACGGCATATTCCCATGTCCATCATCTCTTGGAATTCTTGTTTTGCAATCCTGTATTTATCAGGAGGTAATGGACGTGCTCGAGTAAATACTGGGAAACCATTTGTTATTATTTGATGCTGAACTTGGTGCTTAGTATGTAGATTCATTGATCTAGGCTTTGTAATATCTTCATATTTCTCTAATAATCCCTTTATTGGTTCCTGTAGAGAAGCGTTTAACGATCGAACGGATCCAATGTTTGCTCTCGCTAATTCGGCAGGCGTTTCCAGACCTGTTTTTTTATCGATCAGCTTTTTTCCGTGTATATCCACTAATAATTGATAATGATCCAGAAAATCAGCTCCCAGGATTGGTATCTTGACGTCGGCAATGGTAAATGTCCATTTAAAGCTTCGGCGCAGTCCTAGGTTAAGCGTTAAAGCGCGTTCCCCGTATGTATTTATAGGGGTCCCGTTCGCGGCGAATAATTGGTATTCGCATGCCTGGCTCTCATTATTTGTGCTATTTATGACCGAAATGTTAGCACCCGTGTCGACTAAAAATCTATAACCACTGTTTGAGTCAGTTATAGTTAGACGGTTTGCTGGGTGGATAGCACAAAGGCCCGTCGTATTCTGTGCTAAATTTAGTTTTCCGCTAGCCTGTTATTTTTATTTATATTCCATGAACAAGGCTTATTGCATTTATATGCATCCTGCTTGAAACGATTATGGAAATAACATAACCCATTATGTGAGTTTCTGTGGCGCGGCCTTGAACGTGCATGTGACGTATGTCGTACTTGGTATTTGCTGCGTAATGCATTTATTTCTATTCGCATGGCTTCAAGTTGTGACGATATGTTTGTAACTAGGTTAATGTCAACCGCTGTCTCTTGAGTATTTTTCTTGTTGTAAGTCAAGTTTTCGTATATTTTATCGGCTAACTCGCTCAAGTTTTCTAACGATATATTGTTTGTAACTGATAATATCGCTGTTAGCGAAGCGGGGAGTTGCCTTAGCCACAGCAGACGAATAGTGTCGTCGTTTATTTTTCCACATCCGGCTTCCTTCATTTTTCTCAAGAGCTGGGAAGGCTTCTGGTCTCCAAGGTCCATTTCTGATAGTAGTCTGTGGAAACGTCGGTGTTCGCTCTCTTCGTAGCAGTTTATTAGACGTTCCATGATGGTGGAGTACTTATTTTCGCTGGGCGGGTTAGTTAAAATGTCACTAACCTGATGGACGACCTCTTTTGGTAATTTGGATATTACCATGTTATATTTGTAATCTTCGCCCTGTTTTTGTGGTGCTATTATTGCTTCAAACTGGGCGAACCATAAACGTGGCGAGTCTGTCCAAAATTGCGGTAGTTTTTCTGTGACCGTGATAGCAGCAACTGATTCGCACCCAGTGTCGCCTCTTGAAGGAGTTGTTGGTGGAGCCATTTTTGGAATGTGATAATTTTCTAATGCTACTGATTTCTAGATTCACTGCTGAACACCAAATAGGGTTCCGGTCGTCCCGGTATTATATCAGCACTAGATACCAATAGATCACGTCGGGGTCACCAATTGTTGCGTGTTTGCCCAGGGAACCAATTAGACGACACGTTGATTGTAATATTTAATAATGATTCCTTTTCTTAACATAAACTAAAGTTTATATACAATAATATTTATGTATGTAATATGGACAGGTTTAGGTGGGGGTAACTAGGTTGTTTGCTTGTTTACTTAAATTGCTAAATTGACAATATATTATTTATGCTTCCTTATTTAATAATTTACTATATCAAGAGTAGGTCAACTGAGTAAATAATTAATGTAGCACGTAGCCGCGTACAGACCTAAACTATTATAATACTATGGCTTCGCCATAAATAACATCGTCTTTGGAAAGAATAATTGCTACGTTTTTGAATATAAATGTATGTGCCGTCAGCGACAAGAACAACAGTTTCATTATTATCGTCCGGAATAAATAATGTTTTTGCCAATAGACGCGTGTGGTCTTTAATAATCTTAGTTCTTGTAATATGCTGCGTCCCAAGATATAATGGAACGAAGTTTTTATCAGGGCTTGTCGAGCAGATTGTATAGAGAAGCAAGGAATCTTTTTTTTAAGTTAAATAATGCGGAGAGAACTCCGTTTGAGAGACCCATTCTAAGCTTCACAAGTAAACGCCTATTTAGACGAAGAGAGTTTCTCGTCTCGAAGATACGATTATCGAAGGAATATAAAACATTTTTTTCGTCTAAACATTCGCTCTCCTCACTCGTTGCTTTGGGCGACAATTGCCTTGCAATGGAATATTGTTATGTCTGTGTAAACAGAATTTCAAAGCAATAATCGTATTTCGAGATTTTATGCCAGTTGCTACCATGAGTGCAGTGCGCGAGGGTGTTTTGATTATATCTGCGCTTCTAAGGCAAGAATTAGTACAACGAAAAAAGAAGAAAAGGTGTTGGGTTAAAAAATGGATAGCGAGAAGAAATGATTTGGGAGCATCTAACACGTTGTGCCTTGAATTACAATTGGAAGATGAAGAGACATTCAAAAATATGTTTCGGGTTACGAAAACTTAATTCATATATTTACTTCAAGAAATTGGACCATCTATACAAAAAAGTGATACAAATATGCGTCAAGCTATACCCGCTCTTACAAAATTGGAAATAACTTTAAAATATTTGGCTACAGGAGATTCATTTCAAACATTATCAGAAATATTTAGAGTACCTAGGTGTACCATAAGTTACTTTTTGGTAGAAGTTCTGCAAGCTATTTACACAGCATTGGAGGATTTCATTAAGGTATGAATAAAAATCGATTAATTTCTAAATCACTTAACTATCTAAAGATTATCTAAGTATTTATTCAAAATCAGTGTTGCTTTAATAAGGCAGATTACAAAACACATAAATGGCAATTAGCGTATAACAAATCAACTTCATATAGACATATTTGGAAATAATTAATTATTGTGCATTCGTTGAATCATTTGGAAAGTCATCTTGCATGCTTGAATTCCAGCACTGTGTGTCGCTATCAGTTCTCGAAAATGGAGATTCGGGCATCGGAGTTGTGTCTTTCAAATTCCTCAATTTATATTTTGAGAGAATTGTCTGGATTTCATCTTGAGCAAATATTACATTTTTCTCATTAAGCTTGCGCAAGCTGGATGCGACATACTTCCCAAACATATCCAAATCATCTTCACTTTGTCTAGATCTTTTATCTATAGCGTCTAACATATCGATTGCTGAATCGATGTCCAGAGTTTTGGTTTTGGTGCCAAATCAACTATATCGATTATGGAGTCGATAACATGGACATTTTGTGTATCTTCAATATTAAACGTCGAATCATTGAATTGAGTGTGAGATGTACTTGCAGTAGATTCATCTATCTGAAATTTAAAAAAATAAACAATGAATGTAATATTCCTTATTTAATTTAAGGTACCAAGGACCAAAGAAGAATGGGTCAATCTTCAGACAGGATTTGTAACAAGATGGCAGTTTCCTTCATGTGTCGGAGCTTTGGATGGCAAACACATACAGATTAAATGTCCTCCAGGAACAGGATCAGATTTTTTCAATTATAAAAACACGTTTAGTATTGTTCTTTTAGGGTGCGTTGATTATGACTATTGTTTTACATATCTGAACATTGGAGCGAAGGGAAGAAACTCCGATGGCGGCATATTTAATGAAAGTTCATTAAAAAAGGCTATCGAGGAAAATTCACTGGACCTGCCCAGCGATGCTGTTTTCATCGGAGATGAAGCGTTTCCTCTAAAACCGTCCCTAATGAAACCATACCCTCGTCGAAATAATTTATCAAAAGAACAAAAAATTTATAATTATAGACTATGCCGATGCAAGAGAATTGTTGAAAATGCATTTGGTATTTTAGTATCACGGTTCAGGATTTTCGAAAGGCCAATAGGATTGGCTCCCGAAAAAGTAGATGTCATTGTAAAAACAACGTGTGTTTTACATAACTGGTTGAGAAAAACATCGCCAAAAGCATACACTCCTCCTGGGTTTTTAGATGAAGAAATAGGATATGGTATACGACCAGGCACGTGGAGAGAAAACCACACAAATGGAGCCTTTGAAGGTATATTTTCGCAAAATTATGGTAACTCTACCAGAGAGGCAATTTCAGTTCGTGAACAGTATTGTGATTATTTTAATAATCGGGGAGCCTTTCCGTGGCAGGAAAATGCAATATTTTTATAATAAACAGCTTGAAATAAACGGAACCCGGTATTTTATAATTTTTATCACTGTCCAACAAGGTTAAAAAGTGCTTACTAAGTAAATAGGTAGGTACTCACCAGATTTGAGACTGTTGATCGAAATTCTGAAGATTTTCTCAAAAATGAATCTAAAGAATTGTACCAAGACAATTTTGGCACGTAAACATTTCCAGCCCCAACTCCAGTCCCCATAGAAGATATGACTTTTTTTCGTTCTTGCAAATATTGACTTCGCATATTTTTAATTTTTGCCGTAATTTCCTTAGGGCCAAATTCCTCAATACCCAATTTTTTAGCGAAATCATTCAAGGCTGCATTTCTTGCATCACGGTTTTTATAATTTTCATTCTCCGTATTCCACAAACACTCGTAACTTCTATAAAGTTCATTGAACTTAATATTGTCGGCAGTACCGAATTTAAAAGATTTTTGTGACATTTTTTACGAACCATATACTAGAAATCACTAAACTCTAATGACAAATCTCGTACTAAAAACGATTCAAACTGATTTGCACGATACTCGTATCAACTTGAAAATATGTCACACGAGATCGTGTTTATACAAGTTGAGATTCTCGTAAGCAACAATCTGCTTACTATACCTTCGTTGTGTAAACAAACATAGGCAATTATCGCCTAGCGATAAGTCATATGCGAATCTCGTATGACATAATCGTAGGCGAGATTTTAGTTCTTGCCTGTATGTAAACATTTTGATACGATTGTGTAATGGCGATTATTGCTTGTGATAGTAGCGTATAGTTTCTCGCACGAAACCGTACGAGAAACTCTCCCCGTCTAAATGGGCCTTAATATAGCTAAACAAGTGCGTCTTGATCTGTATTCTGACGAATGAATGCCTGACTTTACTAAATCAAAAATCTTATCGAAGTTTTCAATAGTTAACCCCATTAGTGAATAATAATGAAAATCTTTTAACTGTCCCGGAGTGTCAAAATCGAGACCTTTCTTTTTTGCGATTCCTCTAATATCTTGCAAAAGAGTTTCAATTTCCTTGTCATATAAATGTGTATTATTTGTTATTGGTTTTAAATCCGCAAGCGACGCATCTGTGAATACTTTTTTAGAAAGATGATCTTTGCAACATCGTTTTCCTCCCGTTACATATATTCCTCTTTCAATAAATGTTTGTGTTCGACCTGCATAAGGTACTGTAACAAGATTCTTCTGACTATTTCATATTATACAACGTACATTTGAATTGTGGCACCGAGGTAATGACAACACTACTTTGGGTTTTTCTGCTTCACATTTCGTACTTGTGGACGGTTCAACACTGTCGGCAATATTCGAAGATGTAGAACGATTTTTAGTATCTAAGTTACGATATGCATATTTTCGGCATGCAGAACATACTTTCTGTCCTTTTTGTAAAGCAAAGTTTTTATGCTGTCTAAGAACAGATATTATTTTGTTATTAGAAACAACACGAAAATCACTTTTACTTAACCACTTTTTACAAGAATCACACTGAATTCCGGGCATTATTTTTGGACATAATACAGTAAAACCCGTTTAAGACGATTTCACAAGGACTCAACTAAAAACGCGTCTTTAGCGGGAAAGCGTATTATGCGGGATATAGGGAAATAAAAAACGGACCTACTACATACGTATGTATTAATATTAGGTATTGAATTATACATTTAAAAATTATGTACGTTATATAAAGTGCCGTGTATCTATCACGTTATTTAAAATAAGCACTTATTTTAGTTTGACAAAAAGATTTTGAGGCATTAGAAATTACAATATTTTCAACGTAATTTAACTTTTGTAGTGCGTCTTCGCTTTGATTCAAAGAAGTTACATAGCATCTTAAATCATTAACTGCTGATAGTGCCTGGGCGTGTAACAAAATCGGAGTTGATTCATCTTCTTGATCATTATCACTTTCAGCCTCTTCTTGTGTGTTATTCACATTCTCAATAAGATCTTCAATTGATTGAATTTCGTACGATGCCACATTATCATCGATGGAAGAATATCCAGGAAAACCCTGCAGTATTACGGGTTCTTCTTCTTCCAACACGACGTCAACCTCGTTATTTCTGAAACCTGCTTTCTTGAAACAATTTTGAATGGTTTCAGTCTTAATTGCTTCCCAAGCTGCTGCAATGTTTAGAATTGCATCATGGACAGTCAAGGGTCGTTTGCTATCAGGGTTTTCTATTTCTCGAAGATAGCGATGTACTAATCTTGTCCTGTAACCTTGTTTAAGGACCTTAATGATGCCCTGATCCATCGGTTGTAATTTGCTTGTCGAATTTGGAGGTAAGCAGTAAACAAGCTTGATATTCTTTAGTTCAACACCTTTAGGGTGAGCGGGGCAGTTATCAATGAAGAGAATAAAATTATGCGTCTACATTTAAACTGGAAGCGATCATCTAGAGCTTTTAACCAATCGATGAAACGAATGCCGGTCATCCAAGCTCGAGATTGAGCATCATATGTTACAGGGAGCGATCTTACGTTTTTGAAACAACGTGGATTTTTCGCCTTACCAATCACCAGCAAACGTAACTTTTTTGACCCATCAGAATTGGCACAGGCCAGGACAGTCAGTCTCTCTTTACATACTTTGCCACCATGACAAGTCTCTCCCTTGAAAACATAGGATTTATCTGGCATTAATTTAAAAAATAAACCGAATTCGTCTGCGTTAAAAATGGCTCGCGGTTCGTAATTTTGTAACAATTCGGGAAGTGTTGCCATCCATGTATCAACATCTTGCTGTGCTACTGTCTCCGATTCCCCACTGATTTGACGGTAGACAATGCCGTGGCGATTTTAAAAACGATCTATCCAGCCATTTGAGGCGTTAAACTCAGCGATTTGTTAGCTTTCAGCAATTTTACGCGCTTTCTCGCATATTACAGTTCCACTTATGGGCAGTTTTAAAGCCCGAGCTTGATGAAGCCATTCCACCAAAACTTTTTCTAATTTATCAAACTTTCCTACCTTTTGTTTTTTTCTCTGCACACCTCCCAATCTGTATTTTTCCTTGATTTCTTCTCTATTCTTCAAAATGGTACGTAACGTGGGCGCTGGTAACTGAAGCTCGGCAGCTAACTGAGTTTGATTTTTAGTTAGTGATTTTTTATCAAAAACATTCAATATCTTAATTTTTTCTTGAATTGACAAGGCCTTTCGCTTAATTGTAGTCATTTTGTAACAAACAAATGATGTGCACACAACACAATACAAGAATACAGAGCACGAGCGCGTAAGTGTAGGTAGGAGCCCCGCCTAAACCAACAAATGAAAAACTGACAACGCGTCCTCCGCCAACCCGCCGCCCGCACACGTTCGGTCGCCGCGCAGTTGCAGTTCAGTCAGTCCGCTGGTCGCTGCCGCAGAGGTAATATGTGTTGGCGTTAGGCGTATTAAACGGGATGACTAACGGGATAACGAATCGTATTAAACGTTAAAGAATGTATGAAAAGGGTTTTTCTTGTTACTTGCCTTTTTATTTTTTTAATCAATTTATTGTAGATGTATACAAAGATACTTAAACTTAATATACATATGATAATAATGGCCAAATTCGAAACTTGGGATTTTCACGAATAAGATAGGCGAAAAGAGCTCGATCTTTACCCATCTCCTTTGTACCTTGACTGTAACACTCGTAACTCCTTTTAGTGTTATATAATTTTGCAGTCTTTGTAAGTATGATGAGAATGACTCATTATTTTCATCGTATGGTTGTAATGTAATACCGCTTACAGATTTTTCAGTGCTTTGTAAAGCTTGTAGTTGTAATTGCATACCTCGCATTGTTTCCGTAATTTGGGTTAACAGCTGCCCTAATTGATATTGATGCTCCATTTCGTATCATCAGGATAATTATGTAAACGAAGGAAAGAGGAAAATATGTAGCGGGTCATCAACATTGGAATTGAACCCTTGGAACGAAGGAAAAAGATCTATTGGAACACGTGGCAATGATTTTTTCACCGAGAGGTTATTGCGTCACTCACTTCTCTTTGTATTGTACCACTTTTTACACTGCGCATTTATCCGTTATCCTCGTCGCCAATCTGTTGTGTTTGTGGGTTGCAATTACACTACAGTTCTCATGATTAACGTCATTACTTAATTATTTAATCTTTAACAGAGCTTGATACAGGTTGACATATTACGTATTGAGTCCCACTTCGTTGTCCCAGCGTCCGCTAGAGGTGCTCACGAGCCACACGTTCAGAAACGATTATCGAGGGCCTGACACTAGTAAAAGCTGTTCTTTTTTTTATAACATAATCAATTAATAGTCCTTCTTTATACCTGAATGCGAAAGTATATGTGACCATATCCCATCCTTGGTTTTTAAATGTTTCTAAAAATTTGTGTTTCCATTCATTCCATTCTAGTATAGGATCCCGATATAAAACGACCTTCACCGAGATACTTATTTAATGAAACATATTTTATATTAAATTTAATATCTCAATAAATATATTGCAAATGGGTTGCCTAACAAATTTCAGTCCAGAATAAGATTAATTAATTATTGAAAAAAAAAACATTTTTAAACATTTCACCGGTTTGATTATTAAACAAATTCTATACCAATTGAAAGTATGAATCCCATAGAATATGCAATCGTTAGGTTGCCTATTTTTTTCTGGTCACAACTATTGGGTTGCCAGGTATAAACAGGTAAATCGACAGTAGCATTTTGCGCCGGTCTGTTTATTAAATAAAATTTATATGAAAATAAAGATTATTTTATTACGAACACGGTGGTATAGGGTTGCCTGCGAAAATCAGTCTCGAATTCCGGTTGTGGAATTTTGAAAAATAAAATATTGCTGCTAGTGAATGTGTGCGACTGAGAGGTCCTATCCAACTGTCCCATGCGATAGAAGAGGACACAGCATAGCAGCTGTTTAAAGTCCGCCCATTTAAAGAAAGAGAGTGCGCATGCTCTTTTCTCTAGAAAGTGACAAAGATAGCGATACATTCGTACATGCTGTGTATCATTTTGGAGTAGTTTATTATTAAAATAGAGGAATAGTTATATGTATATATTTTTTAAATCAATTAATTATTTATGTGTATATTCTTTATGTGACAATAAAGTATATATAACCGTTTACCATTATATACAAACGGATATACATTTTTAGTAAGAAAATAGGTTATAGTAATACATCTATGATACTAATTTTTATTATTAGAAGATAAAATAAAAAATGACAATTAAATACAAAATTTGTTTATTGTCAAAACTTAAAATACAAAAATTTCTTAATTTTTAAACTCATTCAGGTTCGGAGTCATCGGACATATAACTACAATCTCCAACTTCCGAACCTTCTTCGTCATCATTATTTGTTTCGGTCCTGTCCACAATGTCTTCAATTTTTAAAGGCGTATGATCCCCAATGAAGCCTACTGGCTTTAAATATTCATCTAAGAACCAACCGCAGCTCTCAGGCGAAAGTTTCACCCATACTGGATCCGTTGCATTAATCCACATGGAATTTACGAAATTAGTTCGTAAAATTTTTTGAACTAATCTTTTTTAATAATATATATTATTTTAATTTATTGAATAAAACTAAATGCAGCATGGTAGTATAGAGTTGGAGTCGAAGCTTTTTATTTTTTTAAAAACTGCTCGCTGTCTTCTTTAGCAGAGCAATTTTTAACCTTCAAGCGGGCGCGCGGTCATTTGTAACGGGAGCGGGGGCGCGTAACCGAAAAGGCGTTCGGGATGAATAAACGAAATAATGCACTAATTATTCAGTAATTATTTATTTATTTGTACTTAGATATATTATCATTGTCCTTAAAGACTATTTTGTCAAAAAAAGTAATTAAAATTATTGAAAAAAAAGACAATTATTCAACTAATTAACATAACTCAAATATTCTTTGGATCAATACAAGAATTAGGAATAAAAAACCCTTTCACATATCTCAGACTAGTATATATACCTAGTCTAATAATAAAAAATACAAAATAGAATAAAAATGAATTAACTTTGGTTTAGTTTTCATCAGAATCAGTTTCTTTGTCCATATAACATTGATTGCAAATAAATGTTGTATGACTTCTGCAAATATTTTTCATACATTTCATACATTGCGTTTTTGATTGTCTCCTCTTTTTGGCTGGACATATTTTACAGGTTCCTCTGCATGTGCCAGAACTAACTGCTTCTGTATCAGCAGCACCAACCTCCATATTCAAATGCTCCCTTATGTTTCTTTTTAGTTTTCTTGGAAGGCCTACTATCGTTGATCTTCTTTGAACGTACTCTTTTGTCAATTCAGTGCCTAATGCCCGTAAATACATTCGCCTTTTCCGTAGAGTCACATTATTTGCCCTCAATATCACCATACTATTTATTCCTGCAATATCCAGAAGACGAAAGAATAGTGTCAATGGCCATCTATTATTCTTCCTTGAAACCGAATACATTTTTACTTTTTTGTCGACTTCATCGACACCCCCCTTTGTTTTATTGTAAAAAGTAACGATGCTGGGTTTGCGCTTTTCATTTGTACTTTCATCAATTTCTGCAGCACAATGAAGTGATGATATAAGAACTACAGATCTTTTCTTTTTAGGCACGTAAGATACGAGAGTTGCTATATTTGAAAATCCAAATTGACTTGAATATTCAGGTTGATTTTTATCTATAAAGCAAGGAGGTATTTCTTTCTTGTTTTTGCGGATGGTACCCACAACAGAAATCTTATGATCCTTGGCCAAATCGTTCGTCAGCGGCACACTGGTATACCAATTGTCGACGGTAAGGTTTCTCCCAGTGCCAGAAATTGGTGTAATTAGCCTCTTTACGACGTCTGACGCAGCATTACTCACCTGATATGGGCCTTCAGGCTGCTTGCCAGCATAAAGTTCAATATTTAGAACGTAAAACGTAGCAGCATCTACTAGTGGATAAAGTTTGATTCCGTATTTGTCGGGCTTTGATTTCATGTACTGTCGGAAAGGACATTTTCCTCGAAAGCCAACCATCATCTCATCGATTACTACATTCTCTCCCACTGAATATGACAAAAGACAGTTTTGTGTAAACATATCTAAAACTTCTCTTATTGGCGCAGCTTTGTCTAAAGTACGACGTGCTTGTCGCGTAGTAGCATCATCAAACCGCAATGAATTCAGTAGAAATTTCACTCTTTTCACTGACATAGTAGTAGGAAAAATAGGTATACCTGTCCCATCACTTGCATATAAATCTTCTAAATTGGCGTGTGATGTCTTCAGGGATCCTGCTATGTACAATAATCCGAAGAGTGCTCGGATTTCCACCGCATCTGTCGGTTTGCAGTCAGGTATTCTGTTATACGATGGCACTTTCTTTTGAATAAATTCGTTCGTATGTCTAACAACTTGTTCAATAATATTCTCTGAAATGAATAAACTCCAGGCTTGCGTAAATGTCGTCACACCCACACCATTTCTACGAATACCCGCATCTTCCGTTAGAATATTTTGAACTTGACGCCTCACTCTGTTATTGTTAGATTTTTGCCACTTCGTTACTTTATCGCGCCCTGTAAAGCAGCTATTTATTTCTGAAAGTGGCAAATCATCCTCTTCTGAGTCCGAGGAGTTAGATTCCTCAGCAGGTAGAGGTTCCTCTGCAACGATGTGGTCGGAAGTTTCAGAACCTTGGTCGCTAAGCTCCGATTCACTTTCTTCTTCGTCTTCATTTAGTAATTCCTCGAGTATTGCACTTTGTGATAACCGTCCACGACTCATTTTAAATAAAAAAATCCAAACTTAATTCAATAATAATGAATGATGGCCGAAGAACTACTATGAGCCTGAACGAGGGTAAGTCGCGTTGAGCGTCGCGCGTAACCTTTTCGACGACAGGCGCGTGTAGTCTTTTCGACGACTGCACTGGGACTAAAACAATTGCGATCTGTGGAGTGGGGGGAGCGCCCCGAGCGACGGTTTATACTTTGTTTTACTCCCAATGACATAGTGACAGGCTACTAGAAGTGATAAATAAATGTAATGGGTAATAATAGTAATATGAACGTAAATGCACTAAGCGCGGTCGATTCGACTACGCGCGCCCGCTTGAAGGTTAATAAAAATGCGATATCTCGCATCAGTTACATTGGTGCAGTTCTTGATTCCATACATACTCGCTGCAAATTCTTGAACAGTCTTAATTTTTTCGTTAATGAAAATATCAGCAGCATCTGTTAATGATGCAAAAACTGTTTGGTATTTTTCAATTTTTGAGAATAGCTGAAAAGGTTTTATTTTTCCTTTGTTGTAAAATGCTGCCGTGTAATCGCAACCTGTAAATGCAAGGAAGGCGGGAAGACTTTGGCATAATTTGATACCTAACTTCACTGCTAAATCGGTGCAATTAATGCAATCAACAGTTTGATTGTTAGTCTTTCTAGTTGCTGAACTGGCAAGCCAAAATTCTGATTCTACAAGTTTGTGCATATTTCCTAACAAAATAATCAAAACGTCAGTATCAGAGGCTTTAATTAAAATTTTTGAACCTGGTACCGCTTTAGAAGCATGAAAAATAATCCTTGTATCTGCCTCTTCGTGATGACTGATTCATAATTCGTTTCTTCCGTTTTTTTTTTACGGAATTTTCATGAACTTGATAAGAGTAGCAATGATGGTCGACGGTTAAAAAGATTTTTTTCTTTTGGATTATTGTTACCAAATGGTCCTTTTTCCAATAATTAGCCAGAAACAGCACTATAGCCTCTTTAAAACGATAATTTTTAAGACTTTGCAAAAAATTTTTTGGTCTAGTTTGTTGAGATCCCGAAATTTTGTAAGGAATATCGAATTTTTTCTGCTTTCGCGTTCTGGCATAATTGGGCTGTTTTAACGCAAAAAATATATCAGACATGCTGAAAATTGAGCCTCCGTACAGCTCAAAGTTACTGGTGCGGATACTTCTGGAAAATCGATGGTATAAATTAAGTAACTTACAGTACTGGTAATACAATTGAGCAGTTTTTCCATTTTCTCCGATCGAAGTCTGATTGCAGAACTCTTTATAACCGTTTAAAATACGATTCAATAAATCTGGTGACTCGATTCTCTCGTGTACGTCATATATAGCCTGATTTGATGCATTCTGTTTTTGCGTTTGCAGCAGTTCATCCATCGCTTTAAGTGTTACATTAGTTGTGGATAAATACTGTTCAAAATGTAATATTTGTAATCCGGCAGCGGTTAGCAGATGTAAGCGCTTGCAACCATTGAAATGCTTGCTATTTAAAAAGCTATTCATGGAGCCCCCAGCTAATATTTCTGCTTGCACCAGTATTTCAACTAATCCACAGCTGTCAATATATTTTCCGATGGCTCTAACAATGCCATCTCTGTGTGGAACGCTACCAAGTTAACAAAAATTTTATCGTATAGCGGTTTTTCTTGTTCTTGAATTTGCATTGCCATTTTTGCTATCGCTAAATCATATGTCACAATAATTTCTGGCTGCTGACATTTTTGAGCCGATTTCCTTAGCCATGTTCAATGTTTAATTTACTACTGTATACGACGTTGGTGATGAATTTATGGGCGGCAAATACTCAATGTTTTGCTGCTCACTGGGGTCACTTGATGTCATACAGTTATAACCCAACCACATAGGAACAGAATCAATTCTTGGCAACGATATTATCCACAATAAATCCTTATCTGTTGCTATTTCTGTAGCACCTCTGCATAACTCTATTCTGTTGGTAAACGAATCTAGAGTAATCAGCTAGTATGCAACTAGCTTTCGGATTAGAGTAATATGGTCGAATTTCTCGTGATATTCTCGTTCAGTGAAACGCCTTCTCTTGCGTGTAGGTCCTCCTTCATTTTCGTTGTCAGTTACTGGAGGCGCTGATAAAGCTGTAGCTTCACCATCATCAAAATGTCCGTCCACTGAAAAATCCAATCAGTGCCGTGAGCTTTGGACCATGGATCTAATAACCCCCATATAGAGGCGGAGAACTTCTTCCCGTGGTCCCCCGAGATTGGGCAACAGACGATGCAAAGCACCTGCTACCCCCCGCACTCGGCGGGATATCACTGTTCAGGATAAGACCTAAGTACCTCATGTACTGGCCCACCTGGACTTCAGCGTCACCCACGCGAAGGCATGAGCTGGGTGGTTCCTGGCGCCTGCGTAGGCCATGAAACCATATTGCCTCAGTTTTCTGAGGCGCCACCCTAAGGCCCAGCTCACAGATCTTGTTTACAACACAAGCCACCCCCTGGTGGTTGGATGGTTTTACTAGAACTTTAAACATTTTAAATTTACTAAATACTTCAGACTTACTTTTAAGAAAATAGACAAATACTTTCCTCGTAAAATCATCCACAAATGTTAGGAAATATTGTGCCCCACCAATTGACTTGACTTCTAATGGTCCACAAACATCGGAATGTACAAGTTCCAGAGGCTTTTTTGCACGGGAGCCTTCTTTTGGAAACGGCAGTCTTGACTGTTTTCCTTCTTGACAATACTCGCATATCATGTTTGATTTGTTTTTATTGATCTTGACACCTTCTACACAGTTAGGTAATTTGTTAAGATCAGATAAGTTCAGATGGCTCATCCTTTGATGCCACAGGTGGCTTCACTTTCATCTGAGCTACTGACATATGCTGTCACAGCACTTGCGTTAATGCAATACATATTATTTATCAACTTGCATGACAAAATTTCTCCCTTTGAGTTATTGAGTATTTTACAGCCATTATCATGAAACTGTACGGAATGCCCCTTCTTTATAAGTTGACTCACTGAGAGAAGATTACTTGCCAACTCCGGTACATATAACACATTTGTTGTTTGTATGTTTTGAGTTTTTCCGTTTTTATCAGTTATTGACATATTTACTTTTCCACAACCCTTCACTTCAAGCATTTTATCATTGGCAATACGGATGCTTGTAACTGGTGCCAGTGATAGATTATACAGCCAGTCCTTCCTCATAGTTAGGTGCATGGATGCTCTGGAGTCAATAAACCAATTACAGTGCAACCTCGATATAACAAATCGGAAGGGAACAAATAAATATTCGTTATATCAAGTAATTCGTTGAACTGAGGTTCGTTATGTTGAGGTTAGGCTGGTCTAAAATTCGTTATAAAGAGGTAAAAAAAATAGTTCTATTCACCTCAACATTACGTACTTATCTTGTTATAGCGAACAACTTCTATTAATAAATGAAAACACATTTTTATTAAATTACTGTGTATTTTCTATTTAAAAACAATTAGGTAGGTAACAATTTTTTTTCTCACATTAATAATCAAAATGTACCTCCGTCCTACTTTTACGGATTTTACTACATTTAGCAGTAAAATCCGTAAAAGTAGGTACATATTTTGGTAGGTACATAGATCTTGTAGGTGATTTAATGTTAATTTCAAAGATTCGCACAGCAAAACTCACGAATTGCAGGTAAAGAATCAACAATGTGGTATAGTAGCTTAATCTCAATTTTGTTTATCTTGATTAGAAAAAAAGTCATTAATAGTTGTCTGTTTACCACCGGTAAGAGTTATCACATCTAAAGCGGAATCCAATTTCGTGATAGAGTTGACTACATCGTCACTCAAACCTTCCTTTTTCAGAAACACAGATTTTATTGTACTTAAAGCATTATAAGCATCTTTTATTGTGAAGTTATGCTCATCAATTTCAACCCCTTCTTCCTCGTCTTCATCCGCTTCTGCATTAGTAACCGGCAACACAGATGTGACAATATCAGCATCTGTTAGTTCTCCACAGACGGCTAAATCATTATCAAAGTTAACGAAGTCTTCGAACTCAGTCTCTTGAAAGTGCAATTGAATCGGTCATTTCAAAAACCTCATAAGTCACAGAATTATAATTTTTCAGAAATCAATAAAAACTGTTTCATACACAAACAAATGAGTTTTAAAGGGCTTTTTAATGTTTAGTTTAGTATTTGAGTGATAAGAAATTAAAATAGCGTATAATCTTTATAGTTTATTAATAGAAATAATGAAAAACATCTGAAAAACAGTTCTTGACTTATGTTGTTTTAGCAAGGAATAGGTTTAGTGACATATAATTTAAACAAAACAATCGCAGTAATCATATTTTTTATTGCTTATAATTAAGAATTGCACTTCAAAATAATCTTATTAACATTTTAGATACATTAACTTGTTATTTTTTAATATTTTTATGGTACATAGTCATATTCTCCATCATTCTCATCTGGATTATTTTCAATAATTGCAGTTGGCCAGCTAAAAATGTTGTTATAAAATGGCATATGCTCTTCCAGAATGCTATTTTCAACTTGTTTTAAATCATCTGTTTTTTTTTTATTGATGGGCACTTTCAAATCATAGGCTTTAGTTGATGGAAGTGAAATAGAAGTTGTTAATTTCTTTATTAATGAGAACGAATGTTTGATCAATCCATCAATATATTCCTCGGCTATGATAGTTCCTTTTCTATCTGAATCATACTGAAAACTCATGTATGTCGAAGGAGCAAATGACTTTTTCTGGTCCTTTGGGACTTTTTTTCCATAAGATTCAGTTGACAAACATGTTTTTTTGTACAAATTTGGCCACCATTTCTTAAATTCTAAAACATCTTCAGTTTTTAGTTCTACGACTGTAAATGTTGAGCTGGAGTTCGAAACCAAATCAATGTATTCTCCTGGGACGTAAATACGATCATGCTTTCGAACATTTTTTTTTATGACTCCAAAATCACGGTCATTTGGTAAAAAGGAGTGACCTCGTGTGGGAAAATACTGATAAACTTTTTCAAATCTTTTAGAGTCAGTCAAAGCCAACATAAATCTCAACATTGTATTATTTTTATTTTGACCGGGGCAGCCATCGGAAAAAAGATATAAATACTTAATATTTGGCCCAATATTATTTTTTATATAATGCATCAACATTGAACAAACCTCATTTGCTCCTTTGTTAGCAATACCTTCATGATACATGTAAAATGTCGATTTGCCTGTTTTTAAATCCTTAATACCAAAACAGTGAACCCATAATTGCCGTAAATAAAAAATGTTTTGTATAGGTATGTGTGGCAATGGTAGATTTTGCATAAAATCGAATGTTATCGCTGCAACATCATCTCGTTCTTTACAAAGATCTTGAACTGATGAAATTTTGTTATAAAACTTCTTGGCACGTCTTTTATGGATCATTAACTGAGCTACTACTGAACGTTTTGCATTTTCTGATAAGTTGGATTGTTTTATTTTTGTTGATAGTTCTTCGCAAGTTATACATGTGTCGACTTGTGGTCGACCAAATCTGAGGGAAAAGTTTTTATTGAAGTATTGCAAGTAAAATTTGTACTTTACATCGAGATCTGGATATTGTTCTTTAAACATTGAATGCATTTTTTTGACATCCAATCGTGCATCAAGATAATCTATGTCTTTTCCTGCATAATGTGTCTTTTTCCTAGGAAAACAGAGGATGTGTTCGTGTATTTTTTGGCATATTTCAGGAGGCACTGTATTTGCTTTCGGGTGGCATCCTCTCTTATCTATTGGACTCTTCCCTTCATTAAGCAAATCACAAAGTCTGCGAACTCTGGTTTCTGTAATTCCATACAGGCTGATAAATGCTTTCTTGCAGACTTTAACTTTATCAGTTTGTTTTAAAACATAGAATTTAAAGGCATTTTGCCTCTGTGTAGCATTTTCTTTTCGAGGACGCCTCTGTTTTATATCTGACTTATCAATAAGTGTTTGAAGAAATATATCCTGCTCATTTTTGGTTAAAAAACAGTTCATTTTTGAAATGCAAAAGTCCATGTCATCTTGATTGAAATTCGCAAAACATTCCTTCTTACATCTGCAATAATTAAGCGATATATTAGGTTTATATAGACCCCTTTAAAAAAACGTAAACTGAATAAAGGTTTATGGTAAACTTGCCTGCAATTTTCACCAGTAGATCTTGGAGCTATTTGTTTTCCTCGATAATTAGTATGTGCCTGACCTTTAACTTTAGAATTTTTTATAACATTCCGTTTATATTTTGTAGGATTACACGTTCTCTTCATTTTCGGCTCACCATCACTCTCAGTTTCACTTGAAGACATTTTTTAAAGCAAAAATTACTTTTCTCTTAAAATAGTAAAAGACAAGTGAAGTTCAAATGACAACGACAATAATAACGATGGTTTACAAAAATTTCAATATTGTTGAACCAATCAAAACAAAGCAAATTTAAAATGTCAATCTCAGTCATAAACTACTCCTGCCATCTAGTGATGCATGCAAAAACCTCTTAAGTCATTGACTAATGTTGTTTTAGCAATGAACGTCTTTCACGCAGTATTATTAAAAGAGGAAGGAATGTATTGACTTAAGCGGTTTTTACCCAGAATACGCATCTACCTTTGAGGAAGCATTTTCTGCAAAAAAGCGCATGTTGGAAAAAATGTGACTTAAGTGGTTTTTGAAATGACCGATTCAATTCTTCTTAAACTCTTTGCCAGGTCTTAGCATATTCTGCGAGTGGTAAGTCGTCTTCCTCATCTTCGCATGTTACCTTAAACCCACTTTTCTTGAAGCAGTTTGCAATGGTCTTTTCAGTGACTAGATTCCAAGCTTTGGCGATCATCCACATGGCTTGTAAAACGTCAATTGTAGTTGGCGTTTGGTGTTCAACATCAGCAAGAAATCGTCTGACAACTTCCTTTCTGTAATGCATTTTGAAGCTTTGAATGATGCCCTGGTCCAGTGGTTGTAGTTTCGAAGTGGTATTTGGAGGCAAATACTTAATTTTTATATTTTTCAGGCTAGGAATTTCTCCATGTGCAGTACAATTATCAATGAACATAAGAATTTTCTTGTTTTTTTTTTTCATTTCTTTATCCAGACTTTTAAGCCAATTGCAAAAAGCATCAGTGGTCATCCAAGCCTTATGGTTGAATGTGTAATCTGTTGGCAGATTATTGACATTTTTAAAACATCGCGATTTTTCATATTTTCCGATGATGAGTGGTTTAAGTTTGTAGGTCCCAGTACAATTTGTTCCCAGCAGTACTGTTAAACGAAGTTTGCTATTTTTTCCGCCATTACATTCATCGCCTTTGAATGATAAGGTTTTGTCAGGTAAACATTTATAGAAAAGTCCAGTTTCGTCGGCGTTAAAGATGTCTTCGGGATCGTATCCGGCGGTCAGCTCTGCCAGTTTGTCTTTCCAATCATCAAATACTTTTTCATTTACACTACCACTTTCACCACAAATTTTTCGGAAAACAATTTCGTTTCGTTTTTTGAAATTTTGAAGCCACCCGTTGCTAGCACGGAACTTCGTATGTCCCAATTCTACTACAAACTGCTGAGCCTTTTCCTGAAGGATAGGGTCTCCAATTGGGACCTTTTTGTCTCGGCACTGTTTTAACCACTTCAACACACATTCCTCTACGTCTTTGAACTCGCATGATTTTAATCTTCTACTGTTTACAGGCAAACCACTTTCTTCTGAAAACTTATCTTTAAATTTTAAAATTGTAGCCAATGTACTTGCAGGAATCCCGAACTTATTAGCTATGTCTAATTTTTTCGACATAAGATTTTTGTCAACATAATTAATGATTGTTCACTTTTCTGTGACCGATAAGGAACATCTTTTACGTTTCTGAGCCATTTCAACTTGAATCTTTAACAATAGTGACGAGCAGCAGTGTTTACATTACTTTCCATTAAACAACAATGATCGTTTTACGAACAAAAGCATGTCGAAACCTGTCGCGACATGAATCACATACTATGAGATTAAGAATCATTATATTGATTGGAACTTTATATAAAGGTTTTGGGTTGACGAAATTCGTTAATTAGAGGTATTTATACTTTTTCTTGATAGCTGAAAATTCGTTATAAAGAGGTTGTTCGCAAAAAATGTTCGTAATGTAAAGGGATATTTTACATTGACTCTTATGGACAATTCAAGGGGATTACGAAGAATTTGTTAAATCAAGGAAATCGTTATATTGAGGTACGTTATATTAAGGTTGCACTGTATTTTTATTATTTTAAGTTGATGCTGAGAATACTACGACATAACCATTTTCATTTTCATCCTTCTTAGTTTGATCCTTCCTTTTTGTTTTATAGTACTTGCTAATGTGACCATGTTTATTACACTTGTACGAACGGGGACCTTTAGTTACCTTCTGTGTAATTGCTTGTATTCTTTGCTTATTTTTATTACCGGCATATAATGCCACAGACTCGGAGCTCTTTATCTCCTGTAAGAGCTTAGTCTTCACTGCATCTGCTGTAATGGACACACCAGAACTCTCTATTGCCATTATCATTGACTTATACACTTCAGGTAAGCCGGCAAGTAGGAGAGTACCCAGCCACTCGTCATTTACTTCAAATGAGATGTTTCGCAACTTGTGTACTGTCGTCATTATCTTGTTCACGTAGTCTGCTATATCTTGACAGTTATCTAAAGTGGTTGTAATAAGATCTTTGAGTAGACCCATGCGACGAGTTAACCCCTTATCATCGAAAGCCTTCTGTAAGTTTGTCCAAACTTCCTTTGCTGTTTGTGCCTCTTGTATATGAATGTAGTTCACTGAATCGACTAATAATATGATTTTGGATTTAGCTTTCAGATCTAGTTTCGGATCAACAGCTTTACCTTCGTTTTCTATGCAGCACCTTTGGTTCCTCGTGGCACAGTTCCTCGTGTTGCAATTATGTTTGTACGGCAAATCTCCAAGTGTTGTAATTAGCTCATCCAACCAGCTTTCAATTAATACCATTGAATTTGATGACATCTCGAAGTAATTGCAATTTATACTTCCAGGCACGTGTTAGTGAGGTTAGGTTAGGTTAGGTTAGGTTCTGCGAGGTGGGCCCCGATCTGTCGGACGCCCAATTTGGTTTTCGGGCGGGGCGTTCGACGGTCGATGCCGTGCTGCGCCTGAGGGCCGTTACCGAAGAGGCGGTGAGCTGTGGCGACGTGCTGTTGGCGGTGTCGTTGGACATCGCCAACGCATTCAATAGTCTGCCATTTAGCTGCATCAGGGAAGCACTCCACTACCACGGGGTGCCAAAGTACCTGAGGCGGCTTGTGGCAGACTATCTTGAGGAGCGTACCGTCATGTACGAGGACCGAGACGGTGTTCTAAGGCGGCGGCTCATGTCATGCGGTGTTCCGCAGGGGTCAGTCCTCGGACCACTCCTGTGGAACATGGGATACGACTGAGCCCTTCGAGGTCGTCTTCCCCCCGGGCTGGGCGTACTTTGTTACGCAGATGACACATTGGTCACGGCCCGGGGGATGAACTTTCAAGAGGCGGCGCGCTTGGCCACCACGGGTGTCTCACTGGTGGTCGGGCGAATTGAGGCGCTGGGTTTGCGGGTGGCCCTGGACAAGACGGAGGCCCTTTTGTTCCATGGGCCCCGTCGTGGTCCACCCTCCGGCGCCTCCATCGTAGTCAATTCGGTCCTCGTACCGATTAAGGCCCAGATGAAGTATCTGGGCCTGATCCTCGACGGCAGGTGGCTCTTCGACGAGCACTTCCGACAGCTTATTCCAAAGCTGGTCGGCGCTGCTTCTGCTCTTGGGCGACTTTTGCCCAATTTGGGTGGAGCCAGCGTCGCGACGAGACAGCTTTACACGGGGGTTGTTCGGTCAATGGCGCTATATGGTGCACCGGTGTGGGCGGCGGCTCTGACCGCCCAGAATAGGGCTCGCCTCTGGCGCCCTCAGAGGATATTGGCGGTTAGAGCCATACATGGTTACCGCACCGTATCGACGGAGGCGGCGTGCGCCTTGGCCGGAACTCCCCCGTGGGATTTGGAGGCGGAAGTGCTCGCCGAAGTTTATCGGCGGACGGCTGACTTCCGGGCGGGTAGCGGCATACGGCCCCCGCCCGAAGAGATACGCGAGTGGCGAGAAGCCGCTCGTCGAGCCACAATGGCTCGTTGGTCGTCCCGGCTGGAGGCTCCACGTGCTGGCTTTGCCGCCGTGGAGGCTCTCCAGCCGGTCATCGCCGAGTGGGCAGGGCGGCAGCACGGGACCCTTTCCTTCCGACTGACGCAGGTCCTTTCCGGGCACGGTTGCTTCGGGAAGTATCTGCACTCGGTCGCCAGGAGGGAATTGAGTCCCGCCTGTCACCACTGCGACTGCAGTGAGGACTCGGCTCAGCACACGCTGGCGGTTTGTTCCGCCTGGGCGGCGCAGCGTGGGGTCCTCACTGCAGTTATTGGAGGAGATCTCTCGCTACCGGCCGTCATACGCTCCATGGCCGGTAGCGACAATTGTTTTACCGCGGTCGCAACCTTCTGCGAAGACGTAATTTCGCGGAAGGAGGCGGCGGAAAGGGCCCGGGAGGACGATTTCCATTCGGACCCAATTCGCCGCCGGCGAACCGGGCGGCGGAGGCGCGCATATCAGCGCCTCATGCCGCCTTGAGTGTGGCCGCGGGTGGACGGGATGGGTTTTCCCCTCCATCCGCTACAATGGCCAGCCGCGAGGAGGCGACGTGCGTGTGTGCCGTACGTCGCCTGAATAGAGAGTTTGTCCGCAGATGGTGCCCGCGTTGGCGGGCAGGCCCTAGGAGGGATCTGGATGTCGTAATAGCAGCGGTTCCCGGATCCCTCCTATCTCAGGGGCAGAGTGGCACACCGTGTGGTTTTAGTCGGTCCGATTCCGACACACCACCTCGCCGTAAACCCCGGTGGGGTGACGGCTCGAGGGGGTTTCCACACGTTAAAAAAAAAAAACAAAAACGGTTCTACGAGGTGGGCCCCGATCTGTCGGACGCCCAATTTGGTTTTCGGGCGGGGCGTTCGACGGTCGATGCCGTGCTGCGCCTGAGGGCCGTTACCGAAGAGGCGGTGAGCTGTGGCGACGTGCTGTTGGCGGTGTCGTTGGACATCGCCAACGCATTCAATAGTCTGCCATTTAGCTGCATCAGGGAAGCACTCCACTACCACGGGGTGCCAAAGTACCTGAGGCGGCTTGTGGCAGACTATCTTGAGGAGCGTACCGTCATGTACGAGGACCGAGACGGTGTTCTAAGGCGGCGGCTCATGTCATGCGGTGTTCCGCAGGGGTCAGTCCTCGGACCACTCCTGTGGAACATGGGATACGACTGGGCCCTTCGAGGTCGTCTTCCCCCCGGGCTGGGCGTACTTTGTTACGCAGATGACACATTGGTCACGGCCCGGGGGATGAACTTTCAAGGGGCGGCGCGCTTGGCCACCACGGGTGTCTCACTGGTGGTCGGGCGAATTGAGGCGCTGGGTTTGCGGGTGGCCCTGGACAAGACGGAGGCCCTTTTGTTCCATGGGCCCCGTCGTGGTCCACCCTCCGGCGCCTCCATCGTAGTCAATTCGGTCCTCGTACCGATTAAGGCCCAGATGAAGTATCTGGGCCTGATCCTCGACGGCAGGTGGCTCTTCGACGAGCACTTCCGACAGCTTATTCCAAAGCTGGTCGGCGCTGCTTCTGCTCTTGGGCGACTTTTGCCCAATTTGGGTGGAGCCAGCGTCGCGACGAGACAGCTTTACACGGGGGTTGTTCGGTCAATGGCGCTATATGGTGCACCGGTGTGGGCGGCGGCTCTGACCGCCCAGAATAGGGCTCGCCTCTGGCGCCCTCAGAGGATATTGGCGGTTAGAGCCATACATGGTTACCGCACCGTATCGACGGAGGCGGCGTGCGCCTTGGCCGGAACTCCCCCGTGGGATTTGGAGGCGGAAGTGCTCGCCGAAGTTTATCGGCGGACGGCTGACTTCCGGGCGGGTAGCGGCATACGGCCCCCGCCCGAGGAGATACGCGAGTGGCGTGAGGCCGCTCGTCGAGCCACGATGGCACGATGGCGACCAACGGGTCGTTCCGGTTGGAGACTCCACGTGCTGGCTTTGCCCTCGTGGAGGCTCTCCAGCCGGTCATCGCCGAGTGGGCAGGGCGGCAGCACGGGACCCTTTCCTTCCGACTGACGCAGGTCCTTTCCGGGCACGGTTGCTTCGGGAAGTATCTGCACTCGGTCGCCAGGAGGGAATTGAGTCCCGCCTGTCACCACTGCGACTGCAGTGAGGACTCGGCTCAGCACACGCTAGCGGTTTGTTCCGCCTGGGCGGCGCAGCGTGGGGTCCTCACTGCAGTTATTGGAGGAGATCTCTCGCTACCGGCCGTCATACGCTCCATGGCCGGTAGCGACAGTTGTTTTACCGCGGTCGCAATCTTCTGCGAAGACGTAATTTCGCAGAAGGAGGCGGCGGAGAAGGCCCGGGAGGACGATATCCACTCGGACCCAATTCGCCGCCGGCGAACCGGGCGGCGGAGGCGCGCGTACCAGCGCCTCATGCCGCCTTGAGTGTGGCCGCGGGTGGACGGGACGGGTTTTCCCCTCCACCCGCTATAATGGCCAGCCGCGAGGAGGCGACGTCCGCGTGTGCCGTGCGTCGCCTAAAATAGAGAGTTTACCCATAGATGGTGCCCGCAGTTACGGGCAGGCGCTAGGAGGGATCTGGATGTCGTAATAGCAGCGGTTCCCGGATCCTTCCTATCTCAGGCGCAGAGTGGCACACCGTGTGGTTTTAGTCGGTCCGATTTCGACACACCACCCCGCCGTAAACCCCGGTGGGGTGACGGCACGAGGGGGTTTCCACACGTTAAAAAAAAAAAAAAAAAAAAAAAAGGTTAGGTTAGGTTAGGTTAGGTTAGGTTTTTTTTTTTTTTTTTTTTTCTCTATGTTTTTGACGTTATGAGTTAATACGTCATTTGAACATTTTTTTTTCAATTAGTGCTATGTGGTGTACGTGTCTTTGTTTTCACGCACCTATATTTTTTTTTTTTTTTTTTTTTGAGTACCATGCACTAATAGTAATTGGATATGCAGTTTATTACAGTTTCATAGATAAGATGCAAAAATTATACAAAATTAATATGGGACTAAAGTTAACTACTTGACTACAATCTTGAGCCGTTTGTTCTGCCCGCAGCTCTCACGACTCGTGCTCCGTACTGAAGAAACCGGTTTCTGCTTGCCTCGTGCCTGACGAGCTCAGCCAGGTTGCATGTGCTGAGGTCGATCCCGAGGCTACTCTCACAGTCGTGACGTAGTGACATATATCTGGGACAGTGTCTGATGAGATGTTCGACTGTCTCTATTGTCACGTCGTCACAGACGCACTGCGGGAAATCAGCAAGCTTGAACCGGTGCAAGTATTCTCTGACACCCCCATGACCAGTAAGCAGTTGGGTCCCCACATTGGTGTGGTTGCAGGTTCCAAATATCTTGAAGGCTTCTTGCACATCTTCAAGGAAGAGTTGTGTGGTTTTCCCGGTGGGAGACTCTTCGTATCTCAACTGCCACTCCTCAATCGTTGCTCTTCTGATGAGGTACCTGGCTCTGGACAACGGGAAGTCAGTATACACTGGGGCTCTCTTGTCCTTTAGGGCTCCTTCTTTAGCCAACTCGTCAGCTCTTTCGTTGCCTGGTAATCCTGCATGTGCCTTGATCCACACCCACTGAACATCCCCTCCCTTCTCTTCTAGTTCGGTGAGCTGGTTCTTAATGTGGTTGGTGATTGGATGAAGGGAAGCTGGATCAGCCAGGGTCTCCAGTGCCGATCTTGAGTCGCTAAGGATGTACGTCTTCTTGTTCTTGGAGTCTTTTTTCGCCATCGAGAGAGCTCGGGTGATGGCCACCAGCTCCGCCTGAAATACACTGCAGTGATCGGAGAGTCTGAAGCGGGCGTGCCCGACCTCTTGCCCTCCTCGCCATACCGTGACGCCCCCCCCGACATGACCCTCTATCTTGCTGCCATCCGTGTATATGTGGACCCTATCTGGGTCTAGCTGGTCGAGTTCCTCCAGCGATGACACGCGCAGATGAGTCAACCCCCTTCTAAGGGCGGGATGGGGAAGAGCGAAAGGGCTGAGGCGTCTCTCCATTGTGAAGTCGGGCAGTGCAGACAGGGAGCGCCCCCTCCGAACCTCGTAGAGTTTGAGCTGTTCTTGTGCTCTCAGGTCCAGAGGGAGAATTCCCGACAGAACGGCTGCTGATGTGAAGGGCGTGATCCGGTGAGCCTTTGCAATCAGGATTGCAAACTGTCTGGTGATTTTGTCCAGCACTACCCGACTATACTTTTTCTTGGCGACTTCCGCCCAAACACTGGCTGCATACAGGACTGTAGGTTCAACCACAGCCCGGTATATGATACGCAGCACATTAGAGTTTAGGCCCCATCCCGCCGAGGCCGTTCTCGCGACTCTCTTATAGAGTGCAACCGCTTTGCGATGTGCACCGGCCAAGTGTTCCCTGAAATTGAGCTGCCTGTCGATGGTGAGTCCCAAGACCTTTAGGGAGTCTCTGTAATGGAGCTCAGTGCCATTTAAGGTTAGTTGCGGCGCAGTAGCTTTTAGTTTGCGCGTTGCAAAAATGGCCTGAGTCTTGTGGGCAGCGAAGCGCATCTTATATGCTTTCCCCCAGTCCGCAACAGTATCCAGCGCCCGCTGTGCGCTAAGTCGCACCTCCTCTGTGGTCCTTCCTGAGGCGACGACTAAGATGTCGTCGGCGAAAGCCTGAATGTGGGCTTTCAATTTTTCAGCCGCTCTTAGTAGTGGGTCGAGCTGCACGTTCCACAAGAGAGGACCGCAGGTGGATCCCTGTATGCATCCTTTGTTGGTTTCGCAGGTGACCGATTCTCCCGCATACTGCACGGTGACCTCCCTGTCGCTGAGGTAGCTCGAGAGTAGCCTCAGGGTTGAGGGTTCGGTCTTTTTGTTGAGGAGCTCTCCCATAACAGCAGGCCACCAGGCATTGTCAAACGCCCCCTCGATATCGAGGGAGATGACGACTACCAGCTGCCTGTCGCTCCTGAGCCTTCGTATCATGTTGACGACGTCGTACAGGGCGTCTTCTGTGCTGCGCTGCGGCATGAAGCCGTACTGCTAGGGCTGAGCTTGGAGCCGCTACCCAGCTCCCAGAGGAGTCTAGTGGCAAATAACTTTTCGAGAACCTTCCCGAAAACCGGCAACAAGCCGATAGGTCTATACGACTTTGTTTCATCGTATGTTTCTTTGCCCGGCTTGGGAACTATGCGGATAACCGCTCTCTTCCAAGCCCGCGGAAAGTAGCCCAACCTCAGACAAGCGTTGTATGTTGATAACAACAGCGCAGGCTTACTCAGCATAACTCTCGAGCAGATGTCCGAGGTGAGTCCGTCGCGCCCCGGAGCCTTTCTCGGGTTCATAGCTTTCAGAACCGTCCAGACTTCCGAAGCGGTGAACTCTACGAGGTTTAAAGTTCCCTCGTTTATGAGCTTCAGACTCTCCGTCACTGCTGCCCTCCGCTCTCGTTGTTCCTGGGTGTCCGTTTCCTTTAAATCCGGCGGATAGAAGGTCTCACTTAGAAGCCGCGCCGAAGCGAGGGCATCCAATGTAGCGCCGGGCAAGGTGGGGTCCCTCAAGGACTCATCCTGTTTAATTTCGCCACATCCGCGGATGACTCTATATATCCCGTCCCACACGGATTCCTTCTCCTGTCTGCCGCAGAATTCTCTCCAGCTCCGGGTGATGGCCTCTTGGATAGCCTCCTTGTATTCCTTATTTGCATCCAGGTAGCGGTCAACGGCGAACTGTCTGCGCTCTGCGTTTGTGTTCTTGATTCTATTTCGCAGCCTGTTTGTAGAGGCCTTCATCTCCCGCAGTTCATCCGTCCACCAGTGCGCCCCGAGACGTTTTTTCCTACTGGAGGAGGCAGGAGGCATCGCCGCTGTGCATGCATCTCCAACAGAGTCGGTAATCGATGCTACCAGCTCCTCCAGTTCCTCCGCTCTTGAAGCTGCCTCCAGTAGGTCTGGGGTAAGGCCACGCCTATCCAAGGCTTCTGCCAGCTCGCTGTCGAACTGTTCCCAGTCCGCCCCTTTGGTGTTGTACCGCTTGGTAGTCGGCTTAGGGGGCGCCACTGGCCCGCCGTCGACCGCCACGTAGAAGGAAATCGGACGGTGGTCAGAGAGGTCTGACAAGTCCGCATCTACCTTCCAGCCCGCGATCCTCGGCGCAAGGCGGTCCGAAGCCATAGTGACGTCCACGATGCTGGTATAGTGGCGACCCAGTCTAAACGCTGAGAACGTGGGCGCGGTCCCCTCATTGATTACCTGGAGTGACTCCTGCGCCATGAACTCCGCCAGCGAAACTCCCCTTACGTCCTCGCAGTCACAGCCCCACCAGGGGCTCTTGGCGTTCCTCCGTCTCCGGCCAATAGGCAGTGATCGGCGCGCAGAGCGGTCCTGATACTTCTCAGCTTGGGCAGGTCCTCGTTAAGGTTAGAGTCCCCCTCTAGGTATACGCTTATGACCGCCACTACAAGGCCCCCCAGAGAGACCCTAATACCGACCATGTTATGCGCTGCACAATCTGGTTCCGAGAACACCCGCAGCCGATCATCCATGACCACTAATGCTGCCTTAGATGGTAGGTCACTCGCGTCACCCTGGAATATTCTGACGCCCGCCACTTCCAGTCTTTTCGAGGCGCCCACGTATGGTTCCTGAAGCAGCGGAAGGGATACTCCCTCTTTAGCTGCCACTCTTATTAGATCCTTCGTCGCTGCAAAACCCCTTCCCAGGTTTGCCTGAACGATCTTCATCTTTGGTTGTTGTTCCTGTTGGGGGCCCTCAGCAATAGCTAACGGCTGTGCGAGCTATTTTATCCCACGTTTGCCAGACTGGACACTCAGTGGAATATGCCGGATGGTTGGATCCGTGTCCGCAGTTGGCGCACTTGGGTGTCTGGTTCCTCCGGGTACATGTGCGGGTGTCATGGGTTTCTGAGCAGTAAGCACAAGTAGGACTCTTGCTCTTGCATTCGGACGCTCGGTGACCAAATCCTAAACACCGGTAGCACTGGACTACTGGGGATTGGTCGACTGCGGGCACCATTTGGTACCCAATGCGTACCTTTCTATTCTGTAAAGCCTTCCATGTCTGTGGGCTTATCTCCAGTATAACGTTATTAGTTACACCCGTTCTTCCCTTAACCCTGCGAACAACCCTTGCACGCCTCTGCTTCTCCGGAACCCCCTCCAGCAGACCACTGTTTTGGCTCAGGACTGCCACTCCGATTTTCTCATCGGTGAGGTGATGGGCTACTCCTATCAGTCGTAGGTGCGGCGGCTTCTTCGGCGCGTTCACTGCTGAAAGTCCGACCTTGGACGCCTTGATGGCATTCCCCAGTACCCGTCGTTCTTCCTGCGACGCACATTCCGCTACCACCTTACCCTTCCTGATTCTCCTGAGGCCATTCACCCCCACCCCCAGAGAGACGACGTCCACGCTTTTCTTCAGCGCGTCTATGACATCGCCACCGGAGTGCAGAGGGTTTATAGACTCCACGATGAGTCCGTACGTCGCGTCGACGTCAGCCGGAGCGCCAGGCGCCACCGAAGGTCGAGTGCTAGCCCGAGCCCTCGAACACATGTCGGACCGCCTCAGGGAGGTCCTGGATGCTAGTTTGGCGTCCGGACGCTTCCCTGAGTGCTGGCAAAGCGAGAAGCTATTGAGGAAGCCAGGACGGCCAACCGAATCGGTAACGGCCTATAGGCCCATCGTGTTGCTGGACGAGGCGGGTAAACTGTTTGAGAGGATACTCTCTGCCCGCATCGTCCGGCACCTCCGCGAGGTGGGCCCCGATCTGTCGGACGCCCAATTTGGTTTTCGGGCGGGGCGTTCGACGGTCGATGCCGTGCTGCGCCTGAGGGCCGTTACCGAAGAGGCGGTGAGCTGTGGCGGCGTGCTGTTGGCGGTGTCGTTGGACATCGCCAACGCATTTAATAGTCTGCCATTTAGCTGCATCAGGGAAGCACTCCACTACCACGGGGTGCCAAAGTACCTGAGGCGGCTTGTGGCAGACTGTCTTGAGGAGCGTACCGTCATGTACGAGGATCGAGACGGTGTTCTAAGGCGGCGGCTCATGTCGTGCGGTGTTCCACAGGGGTTTGTCCTCGGACCGCTCCTGTGGAACATGGGATACGACTGGGCCCTTCGAGGTCGTCTTCCCCCCGGGCTGGGCGTACTTTGTTACGCAGATGACACATTGATCACGGCCCGGGGATGAACTTTCAAGAGGCGGCGCGCCTGGGCACCACGGGTGTCTCTCTGGTGGTCGAGCGAATTGAGGCGCTGGGTTTGCGGGTAGCCCTGGACAAGACGGAGGCCCTTTTGTTCCATGGGCCCCGTCGTGGTCCACCCTCCGGCGCCTCCATCGTGGTTAATTCGGTCCTCGTACCGGTTCAGGCCCAGATGAAGTATCTGGGCCTGATCCTCGACGGCAGGTGGCTCTTCGACGAGCACTTCCGACAGCTTTCTCCAAAGCTGGTCGGCGCTGCTTCTGCCCTTGGGCGACTTTTGCCCAATCTGGGTGGAGCTAGCGTCGCGACAAGACGGCTATACACGGGGGTTGTCCGGTCAATGGCGCTGTATGGTGCACCGTTGTGGGCGGCGGCTCTGACCGCCCAGAATAGGGCTCGCCTCTGGCGCCCTCAGAGGATATTGGCGGTTAGAGCCATACGCGGTTACCGCACCGTATCGACGGAGGCGGCGTGCGCCTTGGCCGGAACTCCTCCGTGGGATTTGGAGGCGGAAGTGCTCGCCGAAGTTTATCGGCGGACGGCTGACTTCCGGGCGGGTAGCGGCATACAGCCCCCGCCCGAAGAGATACGCGAGTGGCGAGAGGCCGCTCGTCGAGCCACGATGGCTCGTTGGTCGTCCCGGCTGGAGGCTCCACGTGCTGGTTTTGCCGCCGTGGAGGCTGTCCAGCCGGTCATCGCCGAGTGGGCGGGGCGGCAGCACGGGACCCTTTCCTTCCGACTAACGCAAGTCCTTTCCGGGCACGGTTGCTTCGGGAAGTACCTGCACTCGGTCGCCAGGAGGGAATTGAGTCCCGCCTGTCACCACTGCGACTGCAGTGAGGACTCGGCTCAGCACATTTCCTGGTCCGTGTGGTATGCCATGACGTCTTTACTCCCTTTGAGGCGATTTTCAACGAGACTGAGCTCCTCCTTGGTGCCGCAACTCAGAATCACTTTTTGGTTGCCAACCTTTTTGAGCCTATCTACCCTAGTCCCGTATGTTTTGGGATCTAAGACCTTTCGCATGTGTTCTATGATTTCGTCTCCTGTTTTTGTTTTGTCAGTGCAGGAGACGATCGGGCTGTGGTTGTTCAGTGGCCGCCTTATTGGTGGTTTTTTGGCGGCCGCTGCGTAGGTCTGGGTGTTGTATATGTTTAATAGAGGTCTCTTGAGATTGGCTGTTGCCAGCTCTTCCTCTAGGCTTATGTTTTTACGTGGTTGTACCTTAAGTGTGTTGTTTTCCTCCTTGATGTCCTTAATGTCGGAGGAAACTTGTTGCAGCCCTTGTTTTATGGGCTCGAGCTGTTTTTTAATATCTGTTGTCGGCGTTTTGTCTAGTTTTTTATTTATATTTTCTAGTGCGGCATTGACGTCGGCTATCCCCGTGTTGACAGCTTGGTTGCTCGTAGTGTCAACGGGGATAGGGGACGGAATGTTCTTGAGATGTTGTAACTCTTCTTTGCTCCTTGTTGTCTCCTGGAGAATTTCTGAAGTTGTTGTATTTAGTTTATCCAGGTTTTTCCGCTGGCTGTCAAGTTGGTTTTGGAGGCTTTTGATCTCTGTTGAAAGCTGGTGGTGGCCTTTTGTTATGGGTTCCAGCATCTCCGTGCTTATTCCCCGGTTTGAGCTTTGTGTGATAGTTTTTTGAATATCACTGAGTTTTGTTTTTATGCTTTTTTGTTCATTTTCTAATTGTGTGATTGGTTGGAGGGTTTCAAACTCCAACCATTGTTTAATATTTTGGGTTTCCTTTAAATTATGTGCCATTGTTTCGCCGTTAGTTTTTAGGGTGTCTAGGAGTTGTTTATTTATGTCTGCAAGCCTGCTGCTGTGCGCCCTCTCCATTCAAACGATCTCTTGTGCATGCCTTGTTCTTTCCCTTTCAAGGTTTTGTATATGCCTTGATCGGGAGTCAGATATGGAGAGCACTAACTCGTATAAGGCCTGCAGAGACTCCAGGGCCGAGGCTTTGCACTCCTTTTTCATATTACCGGCTGTTTCTAGGGCCGTTTTTCCTTTCTGAAGCAGGTTGTTGGCTTCTTTCGTGGCTAAATCCATCTGTACTCCGGTTCTTGTGCTCGGGAGCATTGCCATACTAGGTCTGCTGGAGCTTATGAAGACCGAGTCTGTTGTGGAGGCGTCTGATGTTTCGCCGTCTGACTCAATAATCTGTGGTGGGGTGTTGGTATGTTCCCACAGCTGAATATTTCCCATGGTCTCCTCTGTTGGTGTCTCCGGGTTGAGATTGTAGGTGCATTTCGTGACTTCGCTACTTGTAGATGCTCCTCTGGAGGTCTTAACACTCTGACTGCCAGCTACATAAAGAATTTTTCAGTTTAGCAGGCCACACGGCCTGCCAGCGTCCGTAATATATCTACTCGCGCAAGCCACGGGAAAAATTATTAACGAGGTTTAGTAGGCCATACGGGCAGCCGGCAGGCTCAAGCTTTATTTCTACTAGCAGGCCGTGCAGTCCGCTACGACCTCGTAATTTCATGTAGTTTTTGTGAAGCATGGCGTGCTGTTACAAAAAAATTAAGCTACCAGATGCAAAATTTACTTTCTATATTACAATTTAAAAAAAAAATGTTACTGTATCTTCAAATTTGTAGGTTTTCTAGGGTGATTTATAACAGAATTAAAACAGAAATTCAGAATAATAGGAACTTCAATTTATTCATAAAATAGCTTTATTACTGCCTTACAATGGTGCTATGATAGTTAGCAAAGCATTCGGAGCAAACACTTGGTTTCGAAGGGCAAATTAAGCACACTGTATTTACTTTCTTTGTATTTTTACATGCTTCGACACTTGATAAACCTTCTTCTCTTTTCTTCTCATAGCAGTGGATGCATCTTCTTCTTACTATTCTATTGCGATGGTCGACCATCGGAGATTTACCGAATTGGTGTCCAGTTGTGATATTATTTCGACGTGGTCTACTTGGTTGGTCAAGGCCCATCAATGCACGACAAATATTTTCCTTGAATTTAGTAATTGTATACTTTTTAGATGTCAGGTTTTTAGACTTTTTGAATAAAATAAAGGCATTGATCAAAGATGTGCTAAATAAAAGTTCTATAGCTAATTTTTGAAACCAACGCAAGCTTCTCCTTGCAGGGTTAGAATAACTACCCATCTGATCTGAATAATCAATAGCACATTTGTGACGATTGTAGTCTGCTATCAGCGTTGGCTTCATAGTCACTTTATTACGGTTTCTCTTACTGCGCACGCTGACAAAACCAGGTGTATGCCTAGTTGATAGAGCTAATACGTCACGCTTGTCTTTCCAGCGCAGAACTAACACTCCGTCCTCATTTTCCATAACGCAGGTCTCGCCTTTCTTCAGTTTCTCTTTCAGTAATTGTTTTGGGAGTCCTTTCCTGTTCTTTCTTAGAGTTCCTATCAAATGAGTATTTTTTTGAAGTAAATTATTAGCCAAAGTGAGACTTGTGTAGTAATTATCAGTTACGATACTTCTTCCAGCATTCAAGTACTTTTCACTAAGTTTCATAACAACTTCACAAGATACGTTTCGTGTGGTTGATGTGGTCTTTTTTCCTTCGTATACAATCAAGTCATAGGTGTATCCATCGTCGTCGCAAATTTTAAATAATTTTATACCGTACTTATGTCGCTTTCCAGGTATATATTGCATAAATGCAATCCGACCACGAAATGCCACCATAGTTTCATCAATGGTGAGAAACTCTCCAGGTGTTTTGTATACATCAAATTTTTTGGAAAGCATCTCGACAAAGCGTCTTATTTTGATGAGACGATCTGTTCCTGACATTCCAACATAATAGGAATCTTCAAAGTGCCAACATCTAAGTAACAGTTCGAATCGGTTTCTGCTCATAATCCGTTTTGCCACATTATTTTCGTATAAAACGTTCGTACTCCAATAGTCACTTATTTTTGGAAGTTTTTTGAGCCCCATCCATATCAGTAAACCAAGAAATTTTTTCATTTCAGAAGCATCACAATCTTTCCACTTAGAAATTCGACTGTTTCGTGTTACACATCTGAGTATTTGTGTTTTTGTTGCGTACGAATTAGTCATAAGTACCATCAAATCGATAATCTCGTCATCCAAAAATAAAAATAAAAAATCTAATTCGGTTTGACAATCTGAACCAATGTTTTTCATACCTGGATCAACATTAAACGTAAACTGTTTTTTTCTTGAACCATCTGATGAGGGTATATTCTAGTTACTACTCTGTGCATTTTGAAAACTTGCAGCTTCATGTTCGTGTCTGTTTGTGGGCAATTCTACGCTTTCTTCAGACAAACTTGTATCAGATAACATGCAATAGCTTTCCGATTCTTCATCTGTAGACGGCTGGTAGTCTGGGTCACTGTCTGAGTCCGACATAATGATAAACACTGCGTTCAAATAACAAAATACACAATAGCACAGTGTAATTTCACAAAAACCGCGCGAAAATGCAACCGTTGCAAGCCTAGCGGGCGGCCGGCGGGCTAATGATTGATTATTAGGCATGGCGTGACATACTCGTCAATTGTCTCAAATAATAACGGATATTTAGTTAGATTTTGGCGCGAAAGATACGGTATGCCGGCGGCCCGCACGGCTTGCTGATCTCGCTTAACGTTATATACAGTGGCTTGCTTTACTCGAAAAGATACGACCCGCCAGCGGACCGTATGGCGGTTAGAGTGTTAATGAGCACCTTTTCTCGCAATGATGTTGCGGTTTTGGTGGATTGTGAGCTGGATGGTACCGGAGACTTCCTAGATGGTTTAGATGCCATTTTTTGTTTTGGTGTCTCGGGGTTAAGTAAAATCAGTGATTTTTTGGAGCCAGATGGAAGAGCTCGCTTTCCTGTTTTGTATGACCCCAAACTTGATGGGTCTGTGATGATATTTGACAGAGTTATGCAGAGGGGGGTGAGGTAGGTTGTAAGGGGGTGGGGGTGGGGGGTAGTTTTGTGAGGAGGATATTTGGTAGGGGGGGTTGAGGGGGGAATTTTATTCTGTTGGGGCCAGATGATAGGCCTTTTCACCCTGAGTCTAGAGAACCCAAACACTTGGGGTCTAGGGGCTGTATCAAAGAAGTTAGGATGGGGGGGGTGAGGTCGGGGGAAGTGGGAGGGGGGTTTCACTAGGAGACGATTTGGTAGAGGGGGTGAAGGGGGATTGAGGGGGGAAATGATTCTGTTGGGGCCAGATGGTAGGCCTTTTCACCCCGAGTCTTTGGAACTCAAACACTTGGGGTCTAGGGGCTGTGTCAAAGAAGTTAGGGTGAGGGGGGGTGAGGTCGGGGGAAGTGGAAGGGGGGGGGGTTCACAAGGAAATGTTTTGGTAGAGGGGGTGAAGGGGGGTTGAGGGAGGGGAATTTATTCTGTTGGGGCCAGATGATAGGCCTTTCCACCCCAAGTCTAGGGAGCCCAAACACTTGGGGTCTAGGGGCCGTATAAAAGAAGTTAGGGTGAGGGGGGGTGAGGTCAGAGGGGTTTGTGAGGGGAGGTGAGGAATTGTGGTCGATGAGGGTGCCCTCTGCAGTGGTGTTTTGAAACACTGTTGTCTTATAAGGTGCAGGTTTTCCACAAGGTGTCGCCTGTGTTGCCGATTTCAAAATAGTGGCCGCAAGGGGGCGCCGGTGCTGTTGAAGTTAAGACAACCGGTAGGGGGCGCCAGTGCCGCTGAATTAGGAACGCCCGCCAGGGGTCGCCGGTGTAGCTACGGCGTATGTGTTGGCGAATGATGTGGAGCCTTTGAGAACCCCGCAGCTTGTACCGCGTGTTTGATGGCGTGGTTTGGGACACACTTCTTCTTTAATAACTTCTATGGTTCTTAGAGGATTTGAGATTGTGAGGTGTCGTTAGATAGGGCTATGATTTTATATTTAGAACTACGCTCTAACACAAACCTTTGCGCTGTTATTTGGTCTGGAGTTTGGATGATGATAACTCCTGATCCCGTGATGATATCACTTCACGAACAATAGATGTTATGTATTGCACTAATTTATGTCACTGCACAAAAGTTGAGGATGATTGGTATTGTATTTTCACAGTTATTAATTTTTAAGTAAGAGCTGTATGTGTAGTCGGCATGATCTGATGACATGACTGGTTAGGTTTTTTTTTTTTTTTTTTTTTTTATTTTCCGCAGACATATGGTCCGTGCCTTTTTTGAATTAAATTTATTACAAAAAGATTTACAATGTTATATAGCATATGTTGTACTTAACGCGTTACTCGCGCCATTTCATATATAGAATACATAGGAAAAGAATTTACTGTCCAGTTCAGGTTTTTTTTTTTTTTTTTTTTTATTTTCCGCAGACATATGGTCCGTGCCTTTTTTGAATTAAATTTATTACAAAAAGATTTACAATGTTATATAGCATATGTTGTACTTAACGCGTTACTCGCACCATTTCATATATAGAATACATAGGAAAAGAATTTACTGTCCAGTTCAGGTTTTTTTTTTTTTCTCTCTTGAACCGGACTTGCGAAATTTAATTACATTGAATGGAATGATATTTTTTGTATTGAAATTGACAATTGAAATTTGATTTTGAGAGAGATTTAACTGAAGGCAAGAAATTAATATAATTGACAATTAGTATATTTCTCGAAATTGATTGTCCTTGTTTTGAAAGAATTGCTTGATTGTGTTGAACAATTTGTCATGATTTTTTCCGGGTTTTGTCGCTGGTCATTTTTTGGTTGAGGTCATATTTTGGATAATCTTCGCGTCTCGATTTTTGATCGCCATCTTCAAATTATAGTCACTCATTTTGTTTGGGCTTGCCTCGACTGCTGATGTTATGAATTTCCCGATTGCATCGTCGCTGACGTCGGTGAAATACGAGGGTAAGTTTTTAAGTTCGCGGAATGACAGTGAAAAAGGCGGGTAAACGCGCTCTTTTGATGCCTACCGTATTCAGTGACTCATAATTAGTCTGCATAGTAAAATTTGTTGTGATTGGATCATTAGTTATTAAACTATCGTTGACCAAGTATTTTAATCGGGAACGAAGTGAAAAAAATGGAGAAAATTGAATTCCGTGCGGTGATAAAGTTCCTTACTAAGCAAGGCAAGTCTGTTCAAACCATACTCAATGAGATGTCATCGGTTTACGGGGATTCTTGCCCAGGAAAAACAATGGTCTACAAGTGGCATAGTTTATTTAAACAAGGCAGGGAATCACTTGAAGACGACCCGAGGCCGGGGCGCTCCGTTGAGGTGACTACGCCAGAAGTTATTGCAAAAGTAGAAAAAATTGTATTGGAAGATGCTCGACTAAAAAAGAAACAACTCGCAGAAATGGTTGGAGTATCGGATACAACAATTTTTAAAATTTTACACGATCATCTTGGCATGACTAAGGTTAGCGCACGGTGGGTGCCGAGAATGCTCACGCCATTGCAAAAACAACAGCGCGTGGAATGTTCACGTGCGTTTTTGGACCTCTGCAATGAAGACAAGGATGGCGTATTGAATCAAATTGTTACTGGGGATGAAACTTGGGTTCATCATTATGAACCCGAGTCCAAACAAGACTCCATGCAGTGGCACAAAAAGGGCACAGCACCACCCAAGAAATTTAAGGTTTCACAGTCGGCTGGGAAACTCATGCCAACGATTTTTTGGGACTCAGAAGGAATATTATTGATAGATTATAAAGATAAAGGCATTTCTATAACGGGGGAATACTACGCTTCAATCTTAGAACAGTTAAAAGAAGCCATCAAAGAAAAAAGACGGGGAAAATTAACGAAAGGTGTCCTGCTATTGCATGACAATGCTCCCGTTCACAAGAGCCGAGTCGCACTGGCTGCCCTGCATAAGGTGGGCTTCGATATTTTGAATCACCCACCCTACAGTCCAGATTTGGCTCCGAGTGATTATTATCTCTTTCCAAAAATGAAAAAAGAATTACGTGGTAAGAAATTTTCAACTGATGAGGAGGTTAAGGAGGCGGTTTCGGCGTATTTTTCAGACAAAGATAAAACTTTTTTTTACGAGGGAATAAAAAAACTAATTGAAAGATCTGAAAAATGTATTCGTGTTGCAGGGGAATATATAGAAAAAGAAAAATAATTTTGTGTTTTTATTATTACTCAATACCCTCCATTCTGCGAACTTAAAAACGCCCCCTCGTATATGTATATGTTAATATGCTTTTTTAACTTTTTTACTGTAACGGTCTTCGGGTCAGATTTGACCATGCTTAGAATTGAGGTGGGTAGTTACATTTGTTTATAAGATCGTATGTCATGGGACATTATTATGTTATACCGACAATGTGACTAATAAATAAACGCCGGTGCGATAAATGTTAGTTGAACAAAGCGTATTCATTAGCTCGCAGTCGCAGTCGAGAAGGTTATATGTTCATCCTGTTCTCTATCTGAAGTGACGATCCCCGCAGTGGCATTGTATGCCGCCATGTGAGGTGTCATAGGTCTGCCGCAGATGACTTCTAACGTTTCGTTGTTGTAAATAGAGGCCTTGGCTTCCTCCAGTAATACTCTAAGGAGTCCTTCATTCTGATGTTCGAATGTTTCTAGGATCTTTTTGCACTGGAGTATTTTTGTTCTTCTTGAGGCCTCTATTATTGCCGTGTACTCAATGAAGGCGTTTACGTAGCTGTCAACTGGTGCGGTGACGTCTCTAAAGACAGGTTCTCTGATGGTTCCCTTCTGAGATTGGGTGCGATTCTTTTCTTTAGTTGTCAGGTTTTCTTTATGGTGTCTTGTTGTTAGGAAGGCCTGTAGTGCCGCAGTTTGTTGTTCCTCTCTTCTGTCTGTGGCTAGTTCTCGACACATTACTGTGGAGATTTTGTTGAACAAGGCCTTCAGTTTACTCTTTTTGCACTTGGATGTCGATTGTGGCGAGTTTGTTTCGAGGCGTTCCCTTTCTTGCAGTTGTTGAAGTTTCTCTGATCCGCTGAGTGGAAGTGGGTCCTGTGGGTCATGGCTAGTCGGTTCATCGGGGGCGGTGCTTGTGGGTGTTTTCGGAGGGAGGAGATAACTGAGATTGTCTCCTTTGTTCTCATACACGATGACTTCATGGTGTTTTGAAGCCTCGATGCATCCCAGATATTCCGCAGCCATGCCCCTGTCAAAGCCCACTGCTATGGCATCCACGCTGATGATTTTCGCCAGCGTTGTGTTGCAGCTGCCTTCTGCAATCTTGAGGAGCACGTTGTTGGCGAGTGCGAACTGGGTGCGGTTCTCCTCTCGGTTGAACAGGAGTACCACCTTGCCCCGGGTTCGGATCAGGCGACACTCCGTCCCGCTTACCTCAATTCGCTTGAACGAGTTGTACTTCTCATATTTCAGAGTTGTTCTCGTCGTGCTTCCTTTCAGGAGGACTGCAAGTCCCGGCGAAATGGAGACCCTGTTTTTCATGTCCACGTAACAGAATGCGAGACCCAGTCGCTCAAAGTTTTTGGCCATGAATAGCGCCAATCCTCTCGTTCGTAGCCCTGGAGCTCCGTTCTCCCCGTGTTCCAGGAGTTGGAGTTCCGGTGTCAGGGTGGGTAGTGTTGGTCGAGTGGGTGCTATTGTTGCCGTTAAAGTTGTTTGCTGCGTCTGGGTCTGTCGAGAGACACTTCTGTCTTGTGTTGGTGTTGGTTCACAATTTTTGTTCCGCTTGGCTGCGATGCGGAAGGTCTTTTCTATGAAGTCGAGAAGTGGTGGTCTCTTGTCAGAGTTGGCGAAGATTATGTCAATGGTGTTTTCTGTCAGAACTGTGTCGACTTTTGACTCGAGGTCAAATCGGATTGCCGAGAAGCGGGGACAGTCAAATAGGATATGCCAGGTGGTTTCGCTGATGTTTTCATCACACTCGCATCCGGGATCGCTTTTCAGCTTGAAGCGGTGCAAATATGAGGCTATGCCACCGTGGCCTGTCATCGCCTGGACGTGGATTGGTGTCAACTTGATCGCTCTCACCAGACGGTATGCGGTTTCTACATCTGGGAGGAAGCGTTTGGTGACTTCTCCTGTGGTGGAGGCGATGTATCTGTCCTGCCATTGTCGAATAGATTCCTCACGGATCTTCCTTTTTATGTAGGACAATGGTACTCTGCTGTAGTTTGTTGTTTGAGAGTTTAGCTTGGCTGCTCTTTTTGCCAGTTCATCCGCTCTTTCGTTTCCGGCCGTCCCCGAGTGTGCTCGTAGCCAGAAGAATCTCACCTGCCTGCCTTCTGCGATGATGGTTTCCAAATCCTCCCGTATAGTGTTCGTTAAGGGAGTGACGATGTTGTGGTTGCTGAGGAGGTCTAGCGATGATCTTGAGTCGCTGAGTATGTTGGCTGTAGTTACGCTACTGTTCTTGACCTTCTCAACGGCTTTGTGGAGGGCGTAAAGCTCTGTTTGGAAAACTGTGCAGAAGTGTTCTAGGCTGTATAGTGAATAATGGATTTCCCTGTCGTTTTCCCACCATGTAACGGCTGCTCCAGTCATCCCTTCAATTTTACTGCCATCCGTGTAGATTTGGGGGCCGGAGATTTGGTGGGTTTCGACGGTTTCTTGATCCATATTCTCAAGGAGCTCATAACTGATGGTCGTTGTTTTTGATGGGTGTGGCAGGTCCAGGTAGTGTACCCTTCGTTCTAACTCCTTTCCAAGTGGTAGATAGTCTTGTGAGAGTCCTCTTTTGGCTAAGTACAGACTCGCCGCTTCCTGCACTCTGATGTCCAGTGGCAGAAGTCCGGTTAGGGCGAGTGCTGATGTTAGCGACACAGTTCTGTATGCTTTGCAGATTTTTATGGCAAAGCTTCTCTGTATAGACCTCAATTTCCTCTTATTGTACTCCAGCTCAACTGCGGGTGCCCACACGCTTGCTGCATACGTTGTTATCGGTTCAATCACCGCGACGTATATGGTTCTCACGATTTCACTGTTTAGACCCCAGGTTACCTTAGCCGCGCAGGCAAGCTGTTTGTATATTGCGGCGGCTTTCTTACAGATCGCATCTACGTGCGTCGTAAAGGTCAGGTTCCTGTTGATGTTGAGGCCCAAGATTTTGATGTTGTCAACGATCTCGATGGTTTTCCCGGACATTTGCAGCTGCGGTTGATCATATTTTAGTTTCTTAGTGATGATCATTGCGTTGGTCTTGTGCGGTGCGAAGTTCAGTTTGTTCTGAACCCCCCACTGTACCACTGCTTGCAGCGTCCGATTTGCCACTCTGTTGATTTCTTCAGTGGTGTTTTCCGAAAAAGTGAGAACGACATCGTCAGCGAACGCTTGGCATCGCGTTCCCTCGCCGGTCAGTTGTTCGAGCAGTGAGTCTAGGATGATGTTCCAAAAGGTCGGTCCACCGATGGAGCCTTGGACGCAACCTTTATTTGTTCCTTTCTCGCGTTGGTGGCATTCTGGATCTCATCCAGAGTCCTCCTCAGCGAGTCCAGCTGGTTTTGGATGCCGATGTTCCCTATTGCCAGTTTGTTAGTTTCTTTGAGGAAATTGGGCAGCAGGTCTTCTTTTTTACTGGATTCCGTCGTTGTTGATTGTTGATGAATGGATTCTGTAAGTTTTTTGATTCTGGAGATTTGTTCGAAGGGAGTGGTGGTCTCAAATTCCAGCCACTTCCTGATGCTCTCCGTTTCCTTGGTGTTTTTCCCTAGTTCGTCTTTGATGGTATTTATGGTGAGTTGCATTTGTTTATTAAGATCCTCTATTTTCCGATGATGAGCCCTCTCGACTCGCACAAGTTCTTGTGCATGTCGGGAGCGTTCCTTTTCCAGATTATATTTGTGCCTGTTGCGCGAGTCGGACAGAGACAGAACAGTCTCATAGAGCTGTTGAAGGCAGTCGAGGGCGATGATCTTGTTCTCCCTCTTCATGTTCCCTGCCGTCTCCAGTGCCTCCTTTCCTTGCTGGAGGAGCTCGTTGGCCATTTTGGTGGCAAGGTCCATCTCTACGCCGAGCTTCCTCCTGCTGGTTACTAAGATGCTTGGTCTACCTGCATCTGAGGCCGCTGAAGCCGCTGATGTCACTGAACTGTCGGAGTCCTCATCGTCGTACCGTATTACGATGGGCGATGCTTCCTGCTGTTCCCAGGTCTCCACTTTCTTGATGACCTCTTCTGTTGGTGTGGGAGGCTCTATAGGGTAGGTCGCCTGGGTCGGTTCGCTGGAGGCGGACATCGCTTTGCCGCTCGTGGATCTTCGCAACACTCTCTCTCTTAGATTTGCTGATGATGTAGATGCTGATGATGGTATTACTCTCGTTTTCTTTTCCTTTTTCTCTACAGCTGCACTGCTGGTGGTTTTTGCGCTGCGAGCTGACATGTTTTTAGGGCGCGAGTATGCTGTGGCGCTCGAGAGGGGTGGTCTTCTCTTGGTGTTGTGTTAGTAGAGTATTCGTGCTACACACTCTGCGGTTTCTCTCTCTTATTATGAGGGTTGGGGTGTGTGTGTGTGGGTGAGTGGGGGACACTAAAACCTTATTTGGCTGTGTCCGGCCAATTGGCAGAAGAGGAAGTTACTAGGTTACTAGACTGGTTAGGTTAGGTTAGGTTAGGTTAACGAGGACAATGTTCCGCCCGTCAGGGAATCGGAGGTAGGGGCGGTTGTTCTACGGATCCGCTCTAAAAACACCGCCCCCGGGCCAGACGGGATACCTGCCCGTGTGCTGGCCCGTGCCCTCGAACACATGTCGGACCGCCTCAGGGAGGTCCTGGACGGTAGCTTGGCGTCCGGACGCTTCCCTGAGTGCTGGAAAAGCGGGAAGCTGGTCCTATTGAGGAAGCCGGGACGGCCAGCCGAATCGGTAGCGGCCTATAGGCCCATCGTGTTGCTGGACGAGGCGGGTAAACTGTTTGAGAGGATACTCTCTGCCCGCATCGTCCGGCACCTCCGCGAGGTGGGCCCCGATCTGTCGGACGCCCAATTTGGTTTTCGGGCGGGGCGTTCGACGGTCGATGCCGTGCTGCGCCTGAGGGCCGTTACCGAAGAGGCGGTGAGCTGTGGCGGCGTGCTGTTGGCGGTGTCGTTGGACATCGCCAACGCATTTAATAGTCTGCCATTTAGCTGCATCAGGGAAGCACTCCACTACCACGGGGTGCCAAAGTACCTGAGGCGGCTTGTGGCAGACTATCTTGAGGAGCGTACCGTCATGTACGAGGACCGAGACGGTGTTCTACGGCGGCGGCTAATGTCGTGCGGTGTTCCACAGGGGTCTGTCCTCGGACCACTCCTGTGGAACATGGGATACGACTGGGCCCTTCGAGGTCGTCTTCCCCCCGGGCTGGGCGTACTTTGTTACGCAGATGACACATTGATCACGGCCCGGGGGATGAACTTTCAAGAGGCGGCGCGCCTGGCCACCACGGGTGTCTCTCTGGTGGTCGGGCGAATTGAGGCGCTGGGTTTGCGGGTGGCCCTGGACAAGACGGAGGCCCTTTTGTTCCATGGGCCTCGTCGTGGTCCACCCTCCGGCGCCTCCATCGTGGTCAATTCGGTCCTCGTACCGGTTCAGGCCCAGATGAAGTATCTGGGCCTGATCCTCGACGGCAGGTGGCTCTTCGACGAGCACTTCCGACAGCTTACTCCAAAGCTAGTCAGCGCTGCTTCTGCCCTTGGGCGACTTTTGCCCAATCTGGGTGGAGCTAGCGTCGCGACGAGACGGCTATACACGGGGGTTGTCCGGTCAATGGCGCTGTATGGTGCACCGGTGTGGGCGGCGGCTCTGACCGCCTAGAATAGAGCTCGCCTCTGGCGCCCTCAGAGGATATTGGCGGTTAGAGCTATACGCGGTTACCGCACCGTATCGACGGAGGCGGCGTGCGCCTTGGCCGGAACTCCCCCGTGGGATTTGGAGGCGGAAGTGCTCGCCGAAGTTTATCGGCGGACGGCTGACTTCCGGGCGCGTAGCGGCATACGGCCCTTGCCCGAAGAGATACGCGAGTGGCGAGAGGCCGCTCGTCGAGCCACAATGGCTCATTGGTCGTCCCGGCTGGAGGCTCCACGTGCTGGTTTTGCCGCCGTGGAGGCTCTCCAGCCGGTCATCGCTGAGTGGGCAGGGCGGCAGCACGGGACCCTTTCCTTCCGACTGACGCAGGTCCTTTCCGGGCACGGTTGCTTCGGGAAGTATCTGCACTCGGTCGCCAGGAGGGAATTGAGTCCCGCCTGTCACCACTGCGACTGCAGTGAGGACTCGGCTCAGCACACGCTAGCGGTTTGTTCCGCTTGGGCGGCGCAGCGTGGGGTCCTCACTGCAGTTATTGGAGGAGATCTCTCGCTACCGGCCGTCATACGCTCCATGGTCGGTAGCGACAGTTGTTTTACCGCGGTCGCTACCTTCTGCGAAGACGTAATTTTGCGGAAGGAGGCGGCGGAGAAGGCCCGGGAGGACGATATCCACTCGGACCCAATTCGCCGTCGGCGAGCCGGGCGGCGGAGGCGCGCATACCAGCGCCTCATGCCGCCTTGAGTGTGGCCGCGGATGGACGGGACGGGTTTTCCCCTCCATCCGCTATAGTGGCCAGCCGCGAGGAGGCGACGTCCGCGTGTGCCGTACGTCGCCTAAAATAGAGAGTTCATCCGCAGATGGTGCCCGTGGTAGCGGGCAGGCGCTAGGAGGGATTAGGATGTCGTAATAACAGCTGTTCCCGGATCCCTCCTCTCTCAGGCGCAGAGTGGCACACCGTGTGGTTTTAGTCGGTCCGATTCCGACACACCACCCCGCCGTAAACCCCGGTGGGGTGACGGCCCGTGGGGGTTTCCACACGTTAAAAAAAAAAAAAAAAAAGGTTAGGTTAGGTTAGGTTAGTTAGGTAGGATCGTGTTAGTGAGGTTAGGACGTACCACTTTATATGGCCGGCGACCTAATTTGATTGTTTTTTTTTTTGACTTACTAACACTTTCACGGCTGAAATACGGCCTAGGCCCATAACCTGTTGTAATAAAACAGTTATTTACTTAATACAGTATAATCTCACTAATCCGGCACTATTGAAAACCGGAGGGTGCCGGATTATTGGAATATTTGGATTACTGGATTATAGTGAAAAAGTCATAGATAATAAATAAAATAAAGCATTTCATAGAGAGAATAAATGTATGTAATGTATTAAATTAACATGTACATACATAATTACATAGTTTTAACCCTTTGCAGCTCAATAACGTATTTTCGTGTTTTTTTATTGACAATAGATTGAAATTAGCTATATCATGATGGGAAAAATAATGAAAAAAAAATATATGCAAGAAAAGGTTTTTATTTTTGAAAAAAATATAGTGATGCAGATGTGCAGCATGGTGTTAAAACATATTAAATGTTACGAAAGGTGAAAGGATCGGAAACAGTTGTTATGTTTGTTAAAACACAAGGCTATGCCGCACTTTTCACATTCTGTTTGGGCTGTTCCAGTGCAACCTGGATATTTGTACCTAAGCCTTTTGACAGTCCAAACAGGCCAATGCCCTAACTGATCCAATCTGACGTCTTTGGCGGGATATATTGACAAGGTCCTTTCTTCTTTTTGTCCTGGATGAGTGCTTCTACGTCACTAGTGCGCTTCAGCCGGTTCACCTTTTTATATTTGACTAAAGTTTCAGCAATCTCTAGTCGGAAATCAGCAGAATTGAGCACCTTGTCAGTGTTTGCTGTGTCAGCATGAATTCTTATATATAGCAGCCAAGAATTACGCATGGACATGTCAAGAAAATGGTAAAAGAGACGCATAAACCAACGTTTGCTTCGTAGCCTAATTTTATAATGACCCATTGCGCTACCCATTAGGTCTACACCGCCCATGTGTCGATTGTATTCTGCGACAATAAAGGGCCGTTCCACATCGATGTATGTCTTTTGAGACTTCTCAAATCTACGAACGACTGATGTGGGATTTTTGCCAGCAAAGTTGGATATTAGGTGTACAATTTTATTATCTCTCCAGGCCACTAGGAATATGACAATACCGTTATAGCTTGCGACCTGTTCGACTGATGTGCCTCTAGATTGCCTCTTCAGCTGCTTTTCTGCCGGAAGTTTGCAGTTAGGGATGCGGTTTTTTCTAACGGTGCCTAATGCTAAAATACCACGGTGTGATAAAAATTCAATCAAGGGTAAGGATGTATAATAGTTGTCAAAAAACAGTCTATAGTTTTGGTTGGTAGGAATCTCTCTGGCAAGTCGGACTACTACATTTGATGAGGCACCTAATTCAGGCTCACCATCTGCGCATACATTTTCCTGGCCACTGTAAACCTCAAACTTGTAACCATATCCGCTCACACCACAAATAACAAAAAATTTGAATCCCCACTTGTGGGGTTTGTCAGGCAAATATTGCCTTAGACCACATCGCGCTTTGGTTGAACACATTTGTTCGTCAACGGACAAATGTTGTTCAAAGAGCACTCTTGCAAAGTTACAGTTCAGTTTTTCAATTATCGGTCTGATTTTATACAGTCTATCAGAATTTGGCTGACCATAAGGTATCATGTTAGAATTGTCATTGAAATGTAGTCTTTCTCTCATCAACTCAAACCGTTTTAGTGTCATGGTTTCGCGAATATGGGTATAGCCATACTTCTCTGACCAGTACATTCGCACATTAGGCAGATGAATTATGGACATGAAGTAAATAATTCCAATGAACTGTCTTATTTCCTGGCTTGTAACATTGATAGGTCTAGCAGCATCTTTTTGCACACTGTACAAGTTTGTTTCGTCCCTTATGAGATCCACAATATCGTCGGTGAATAAATAAGAAAATACCTGATAAGGCGTCTGCAATTCTAGTGTTTCATTCGGTAACTTGGCAGATCCCTGGAACCTCACCTGGTCTTCGTTCAGCTCTAAGTTTTTAGTTTTCCATATGACATTTGTCTTAGGAACACGTGTGCTTCGAGAAATGGGTACGGAACTGGTACTGGGTACTGATACAGTAGCCGGTGTCTCATGTGGATCAATCGTAGTGCTGGTATTGGTCTCAGAGATCGGTGGCGAGATGTCATTGTCCTCATTTCCTGGGTTTGTTCCTTCGGGTTCCTCATCCGAGTCTTGACGTTAACACGGATCATTCAATTCCAAAATGTACGAAGGATCAGCTACATCATCGTCGTCTGAGTAATCTAAACCATCCTCACTATCTTCAAATTGGAGTAAAATATTTTCCAGTTCCGCATTTGATAAATTTGGAAGCCTGGAAGCTGAACGTACATATCTCGAACTCATATTGAGCCTAGAAAAAAAATAATAATAAAATACAACAGTTTAGCGCAATGATGCATTACTGCAACAAAATAAAATTTGAACCGAACTCTGTAAATACAATATAAAACATTTGAATCACAACTAATCAGTGAAAATCAATAACTTACCGTTACCCCACAGCAATTTCACGTCGTTATACACAGTAATTATTAAAAAAAATGCAATTGAAATCGCGTGCAAACTACACAAACCGGTTTTGACAGGTTCGTCACCGCGAGTGGCAATAAACTACAAATGAAGCCATGTAGCGATGAATATAGTAACTAAATCGATAGATTGGTTAGATCTAGATGTGCGTCGCAGCGTTAGCGTTTCATTTGTTTCTCTGAACGAATTTGTTAGTTCAAATGGTGTGATGCAGATCTGCAATTCAGCGCTGTAAAGGGTTAAAATAATCCTTAATTGAGGTCTGCTTTTGTGCAACTTTTAGTCCTTTTTAAAACCTTTTCTCGCATGTTGTGAAGAATTATAATTTCTTTAGCAGACATGCCGTTTTCTTCTGCCCATGTTATGCAGGTATTGAAACAAATCAATGCATCATCTGGCTTAACTGTTACAGTTGTAGTAAGAGGTGGCTCCACTTCTACAAAGCTTTCTTCTGCCCGTACTGCTTCAGATACAATTTCTTCATCTGTCATAATTTGCTCTGTTTCTTCGATTCCTTCAAACCAAGAATTTAAATTTTGTTCACTTGTCTCCAATCCTTTTTCTGATAGATTTTGCAACCAATCGGCAATAGAAAGATTATCTTCACGATCCCATTCATCTGTTTCTTCTGTTTTTGATACATCATTCATTGTAGGCCATAACTTTTTCCATGAAGATTGGATTAGGTAAGACAGATGAAACAGACTTCCAAGCATGAGCGAGAGAAAATACAACATCTTTCAAATTCAATCCTTTAAGGCTCTGTGTTATATCACCATCCTGAGATGTAATATGGATCAGCAATTTATTTTTATACAAAGACTGAAGTAAAGGTGTGCAGTTTGGTGGTAGAAAGATGGTTTGGATAGTCCCATCACTTGATTTAAGTTCATTTGGATCCCCTGGAGCATTGTCAAGTACGAGTAAAGCTTTTATGGGCAAGTTGGATCTTTTCATAAACTTCTTGACTTCTGGGACAAAGTCTTTATGAAACCATTCGCTGAATACCTCTCTCGTGACCCAACTTCTAATTTGGTTCTTGTAGCAGACCGGGAGACAAATGTTCTTGAAAGCTCTAGGATTTTTTGCTTTACTAATCAGTGATTGGCAATCACTAACAAATCCAATTTGTGCGTTCCTGTAGCATTTGAACACGGCATGAATGTAATTCTATCTTTACTCACTTTACGACCTGGTGCACTTACTTCGTTAGAAGATACAAATGTTTTATTGGGCAACAGTCTCCAGAACAGACCACTCTCGTCTGCGTTATAGATTTGGTCAGGAAGAAGACCCAGTTCTCCTACTTTGCTCTTAAAATGTTGGATAAATGTCTGTACTGCAGATTCGACGCTTGATAATTTCTCGCCCGATATGGTTAATAGACGGATACCAAAACGCTTTTTAAATTTATCCAGCCATCCATCGCTGGCACGAAAATCGTTTTTGTGGGTAATTTTTTTATAAAATTCGATGGCCTTGGCTTTTAGAATTTCTCCAGATATAGGAGTGTGTTTAGAACGCCGTTGTATGAACCACGTAGAGAGCGTTTTCCATCTTTGGACAATCCCCAACTTTTAGTGTTTTACGCTTTCCTGGCCCAAATTCTATTGTCTTGACGTGGTCTACGATCTTTTGCCTTTTCTTCCTAAGATCGTAGATAGTGGCACGACCGACATCATATTCTTTTGCCAATTTACACATGTTTTCTCCTCTATCTAACTTCTTTAAAATCTCCATTTTATCACTCAAATTTAGTGTCTTGTGTTTGCGTTTATTTGACATTTTTAACGATAAACTATAAACTATAAACAAATACGTTAGGACGTCACGTGATAAGTTTTGAGGTTAAACTGCTAGTCGACAACGCGAGCGATCGAAGCGCACAGGTGTATAAGGGTGAGGGAGGTGTGGGCGGAGGGTGCCGGATTATTGGACGTGCCGATCTATCGAAGTGCCGGATTAGTGAGATTATACTGGTGTATTTTGTTTTATTTCTCACTTTAAAAAAAAATTAACTATCATTACAGCAGTAAAAATCAGAGCAGTGAGAGTGACGCAGTGGAGGGAAAATATTTAGTGTCAAAAATGACATCTATGTAGAACGCGGGGATTTCTAATATACTTCAACAGATATTATCATCCGATTCACACAAAACACATTTTTTAGCCATTTTTTTGAACAATAAATAGTAGCACGTATTTTCAATGGTAACTATAGCGACAATCTACTCCAAAATGATACACAGCATGTACGAGTCTATCGCTATCCTTGTCACTTTCTAGAGAAAAGAGCATGCGCACTCTCTTCCTTTAAATGGGCAGACTTTTAACAGCTGCTATGCTGTGTCCTCTTCTATCGCATGGGATAGTTGGATAGGACCTCTCAGTCGCACACATTCACTAGCAGCAATATTTTATTTTTCAAAATTCGACAGCAGGAATTCGGGATTGATTTTTCACAGGCAACCCTATACCACCGTGTTCCTAATAAAATAATCTTTATTTTCATATAAATATTATTTAATAAACAGACCGGTGCAAAATGCTACTATCGATTTACCTGTTTATACCTGGCAACCCAATAGTTCTGACCGGAAAAAAATAGGCAACCTAACGTTTGCATATTCTATGGGTTTCATACTTTCGATTGGTATAGAATTTGTTTAATAATCAAACCGGTGAAATGTTTAAAAACATTTTTTTTCAATAATTAATTAATCTTATTCTGGACTGAAATTTGTTAGGCAACCCATTTGCAATATATTTATTGAGACTAACTTAACTTAACTTCAATATAAAATATGTATGTTTCATTAAATAAGCATCTCGGTGAAGGTCGTTTTATATCGGGATCTTAGACTATTCGGAATTCACTGTTAGTTTTATGGCCATCGAGTTATACCAATCTAAACAAGATTTTTCCAAAAACAACCTCAATATTTCTATTTTTGTTTCATTTTTGTAATATTAAAGCACTCACACTCTCTCTCAAAATTGTCTATCCATTGTGTTGCGTTGGTATTTTTGCTTGTGAATTTTTAATAATAAATTTCTCTGAAATACTTTTAGGTTATGTTGATTTTCTTTCTTTGTCGTAGTTTCTATTAATTTTGCCAAGATTTGTTGCAAATTGTCATTTTTATCTCTTGGTTGTTTTGTACTCGTTTTCTCTAAGTATTGATCTAAAAATTGAAAATTACATTCCTCATCCACATCCATCCACATCTCAAAATTTTATCCATATTTTGCTACTTTGATATCTTTTCTTCATACTATTTTTTATTTTTGAGAAAATGTTTATTGTGGAAATATATGTATGATGTATCACTGGCTTAAGCTTAAGCTTAAGTTCATCAGGTAAAACATAACATTTTCCTTCTTCTGTAGATATTGAAGTTATGGCTAACACATTAGATTTGCCATCATTTGAGGCTATCATCGTAAATTCAAATTGCAGCGTGTTCATCTTCTTTTAGTTAACGAAAATGTCGTTTTATAAGGTTATCGAGGATTATCAAAATAAACTACAAATTGTTTCTCTGAAAATACAAAGTTTTGTTTTATTTAACAAGTTTTTACGATATCACAACATTTTTGTTTAACTATTACAATTACACTATTACCTTACCTGAAAATACAAAGAAACGACATTTAAAGTTTACTAATATTGATCCCTCATCTATATTCTTTCGTTTATCACTCTATAAGTTTCTATAACAACCAATTTTCACAAAATAATCTAAATATCCTCAAAAATCACGCGTCAATCTCTCTATGCGCCACAGACAATCTAAAACGCACGGAGCGTGGCAAATTTGAATTAATGAAACAACATTACATACATATAACACCCCCACTATTATAAATATTTTACAGCTATAATACCCAACATACATATACATAAATTTATAATGTTTGACTGAGTTTAAACTTTTACTAAGCAGGGCAGCTGGTATATCAGCTGTTTGTAAATACTGAACTTTTACAATGTTCTTTGAAATTACTTTTCGACAATAATGATACTTTACATTTACATGTTTGGTGAGATTATGAAATACCGGATAAAGAGAAAGCTTTTGCGCGATTTGATTTCACGGGAACAATCCACATTTTTGAATCCATTGGACAACATAGATTCTGTAATATTTTGAAGTATCATTTCTTGCATTATTGCAAGCACTTTGCGAAATCTTATTCTTTTAGGATATGAGAACCTCCTTGAACAACATTGTCCATCCTCCATTGATGGAATCTTTTTCTCCATCCTTCTTTGAGGCTTCTGAACACTGCAACATCCATTGGCTGTAAAATGTGGGTGGCGTTCGGTAACAAAGTTACTAAAATTATTCCATTTTTTTCGCAAAATTAGCTTGTTTGTAAACATAAATTGGACGCATGACCTTCCACGAAAAGAATGGTTGGAAAGATTATTAGTTTTTTTACCAACCAGGGATGAAAAATATCGGCAATAAATTCAAAAAGTGCCTCAGATACTGTAATGCACTCCTTTTCATCAACATTCACTTTTTGATAAACAGTTTTATCTCTTTTTCTAGCAAGAACTTTGGGACCTTTTGGATTTAAAAAAAGAAGCAGGCTCGTCACAATTGAATATCGAGATGAATCTTCCAAGATCTTCTCATCAGCATACACTTTTTCGATGTAGGACTGCACTTCTGAAAACCAATTAAGTATGTTTTCCCTTGTAACTGCTATCCGTAAGACAGTTAAGTTTTGAGAAACTCTTTTTGAAATCGAAGGATTTATAGACTCGAAGGAAGCAAACCTATAATCTACGTCTTGCCTGGTCTTCCATCTTTGAAAGGGATATGACGCTTCACTTCTTTCATGTACTTCTCCATATTAATGCACAGCTACTCAACAGTGACAGGAAAATCAGCCTGTGCCATGTTCTCCACCCATTTACTTATTTCAGCCTCCTCTTTGGTTATTAGAATTGAAGGAGGGCCCATTTTTCTGTCCATTGGCAATTTAACCTCTAATTATATGTCAATGTCGTTCTGGAGACCGCAAATTTTTTGCAGCGGTTCGGATAGATATTTTGTTCAGGCGAACATCTTCAACTGCAGCTTTTATAGCATCTTCACTGTAGTTTAAAAATGTGTTCTTGTTTCTGGGCATCTTGAAAATAATATTCAAGTACCCTGCAATAAAAACAACTAGTCAACATTTTATAAATTGTTGACTAGTTGTTGTTGGCCACATCATGCTTTAGTAATTGACCATATGGTCCACTACTAAAACCTATCACATTTTGTAAATCTGGACAAGTACTGTAATGTTATGTGTCTAAGTCGATTATGAAAATACATGTTTAACACAATAACAATGTTAAGTCAATTCAATCAGTAGTTGACCACTATGGTCAATTTCTGATACTTTCTGGAAAAGCCATTCGGTAGATGACCACCCCAAACAATCACACGACATGTTAGGTTATATTGTTAGATACTCTTGAACATAAAAGAAAATACTTTTAGAAATAGTTTAAATGCAAATCTTACCTAAAAAAAATATTTTTGTGACTTCTATAGCTTCACAAAGACACTTGTTCTCTAGCTAATACAGATAATAAAATCAAGAAACGTGGCTCACAGCTGAACCTGTCAACAACAACTGTCGGCCATTGCTACACACAATGCGCTTTGGTTCTGAGTTTTCCGGATTTGTTAATAGACTGCAGCAGCTACTTACAAATTATTTTTTGTTACAGTACAATAAACGTAAGGCTTATTATTTAAAATTTCATACTGGCCAACTACTGATGCCCTTACCTTAGACTCTTCTAAACTCTGGCAATATTGAAACACAAGATTTTTATTAATTTCAAAAAAACAATAATCTAATTCATTCTTCAAAGTGGAAACAAAATCCAGAACAGCGTATACACTGACATTGACTTTCTTGGATCTTGGTCATAGATTTTATTTAAGGCTCGTACTAGACTCTAGAGGGATAACGTCAGATATACATGTGTTCTGTAAGCTCAATTTTTTTGTAGTGTTGTTCAGAGGCTTCAGCACTTTTACTAGTTCTTGAATTAAAGTCCAGTCATCAGCATCAAATTGTTCTATTTTGGTATTAGAAGTATACGAGTAAAGCGACAACGCATTCTGGATACAATTAAGTCTTTACAACATATGATAGCTGGAATTCCAGTGTATAAGTGAGTATTGCAAAACATTTTACCCCTTATCGCATGAGTTATGAAGGAGGTAAACATTTTTTTTTTCTGAAGATGTCTTTTATTTTACCTTATGATTCGAATGAGTCAAAATTAGAAAAAAGGAAAAATTAATAATAATTTAGATGACTTCGTATGCAATATAATAAAACAGTATATAGCCATATATGGCTTCGTATGCATTTACAAAAGAATATAATCACACTTTATGAAAATTAAGAAAACAATTTCGTTTATCATTAAATCATAGATAAACTTTACATTTTCCACATTTCGTGGGACCGGTATTTCGAACAGTTCTGACATACTATAGTTGTCGCCTTGATTTTATCCACTCTGGGTAATCGGCCACGTTATCTGACCGAACAGAATCTAAAGGTAATTCTTGGTGCCTAGCTGGAGGTTTTCTTGTTTTTTTGGATAGTAAAAGCGACTCGGTCAAGCTAGATTCAAAGATGTCTTTTATTTTACCTTATGATTCGAATGAGTCAAAATTAGAAAAAAGGAAAAATTAATAATAATTTAGATGACTTCGTATGCAATATAATAAAACAGTATATAGCCATATATGGCTTCGTATGCATTTACAAAAGAATATAATCACACTTTATGAAAATTAAGAAAACAATTTCGTTTATCATTAAATCATAGATAAACTTTACATTTTCCACATTTCGTGGGACCGGTATTTCGAACAGTTCTGACATACTATAGTTGTCGCCTTGATTTTATCCACTCTGGGTAATCGGCCACGTTATCTGACCGAACAGAATCTAAAGGTAATTCTTGGTGCCTAGCTGGAGGTTTTCTTGTTTTTTTGGATAGTAAAAGCGACTCGGTCAAGCTATATTCAATGCCGCTTCGGTTCGGAGTTTCAGCTCGAATTGAGTTCGGTGTTCCAAGGAGGCTAGCTGGACGACCACATTTTTTTGCCAACATAACCTTTTCTGCTTTGCACATATGCTCCGATGCTGCAAGATTAAAATCAAACAGCGGCAAATATTCAAGTCTATGAATTCGGCGGCATAATAACCAGGCATTTACTAAAGTCATATCAATCATGTAGAAAAAAATGCGAAATTTCAAAATTGCAGACATTATTAAAATTTCTTTTTTAATGGAATTTTCTTTTTCTTTTACTGAAATCAACAAAGTAGCTTAAAGAGATCTATTTAGTAGTCTTGGTTTGCACTATTTTTGTCTATATTCTCTTAACCCATATCTTCCCAGGTGTAGTAAAATTTATCCGAGTTTGGTCAAACCTATAATATACCATTTTAATGTGTATGTCATCATAAATATATATATTTTTTTTATTTTTAGAGTTACAAAACCGTTTGAAAAATCGAACAGTGGGAATATATCTACGAGGGTTGTACAAATAAAATAAATTAGCTAGTACAAAATAAAAGTATTTATTTATGGTATTCTCATGTTTTTAGAAATGAATTAAATATTGTGAACTAAATTTTACTGTATATATGCATAGAAAAACCTTTTTTAATGAAATTTAACAGAACATTTTTGATGTGAAGCGACATTGCACTTTGAACATTTCATAAATGTGCTTTTGTGACACAATCCGCATCGTGTAGGTTTATTTTGCTTGATGATGTAATGCTCCTTTTTAGACAAAAAGAAAAAAGTCTTGAAGTAAAGTCTTGAACACTCATATCACACAAGTACCTTTGATAGAGACGTTGCGCTGCTTTTATATACGAATTATTTAACGGTAAGTATTTCCATTTCGACGAAAACCACACACTGTTATTAAATACATTATTTATTGGCGCTGTTGGAACTTTCCAAAAAAATTCCAATAGTTGATATCCTTTGTTCCTTTGCTGACGTTTTTCATTTTCGACACCTCTTTCAGCACCTGATTTTGTAGTTTGTTCACTGGTATCTGAATTGGGTATACATTCATGGAATTGGGCATTGAATTCGTTAAGTTAGTCGTTAAAGTAAGTCGTTAAGTCCACCAATTTTTGGATGGATAACTTAATAAAAGTTGTTGGTTGACGGTTTCAAAACAGACTATATTTGATTAAATTAACTTTGTACATAATGCAAAGACGCTACACATAAGTTGAACCTCATTTACACATAGATGGCGCTACGTGTATTATATTTACCATTGTATTTTGATAACATTCTAACACCCCCACTTTATCAAAATAATAAAAATTTATTACTAGAACCAATTATTTCAATTTCTAATTTCTGTAAATATATAGCTTCTCGACACGCTTCTGACAAAGCCATATATTCTGCCTCACAGCTACTAAGAGCAACAGTTTTTTGTTTCTTGCTCTCCCAAGAAATTGCAGCACCTGATTTAGTGAAACAAAAACCAGTATATGAGCGTCTGTCAGTGGTATCACTAGCCCAATTGGCATCCACAAAACCTACAAGCTCTGCACTTTCTCTGGAATATTTTAAACAATAGGTCTTAGTCTGTGACAAATATTTCAGAATTCTTTTTGCATAATTCCAGTGTACATAAGAATAACAGTTGTTAAACTGGCTTAAATAACTAACTGAATAAGCTATATCAGGACGAGTAAGGACAGCCAAATACATTAAGCTTCCTATTAATTTTTGATAAGGTAGCCTCTGTTCACATACATTAGACTTATCAACATTTAATTTGCATTCTATGGGAGTTACTACTGTGTTACATTCGGACATATCAAACTTTTCTAACAACTAATTGATATACTGTTCTTGATCTATAATAATTACATTGTTACTTTTGTTAATGTTAACTCTCATGCCCAAATAATTTCTCACTTGACCTAGATTCTTAATTTGAAATCTTTGACTCAAAATTTCTATCAAATCATTAGATTCAGACTTACAATTTGAAAACACTAAGAAGTCATCGACATACAGTCCAACTATGGTTTTCTTATTATCACTATAGTTTTTAACAAATACACAGGGCTCTAAATTACATTTTTTAAATCCTGATTTACATAATGTCTCCTCAACCTTTTTATACCATGCTAGTGATGATTGTTTGAGTCCATAAACAGCTTTTCTTAACTTTAACAATTTTTTTGATTTATTTATGGGAAAACCTTCAGGTAAATGCATAAATATGCTTTCTTTTAAATTACCATTAAGGAAAGCTGTTTTCACATCTAGGTGAGTGATGTCCACGCCTAACTGAATACTTATAGCAAACAACAAACGCAGTGTTGAATGTCTAATCACTGGACTGAAGGTCTCTTGGTAATCAATACCAGCCTTCTGGGTAAAACCCTTGGCTACAAGCCGTGCACGATATCTCACTTTATTGTCTGAGTCAAATTTCTTTTTATACACCCACTTGTACTGCACTACACTCGCGTTGCTGGGAGTATCGACAACTTCCCACGCTTGATTGTCTTGGAATGACTGCAGCTCATCTGCCATGACCTGCAACACATCAGTCGCTCTGGCCCATTGATGGCCTCTGCATATGTCAGTCTATCTTCTCCTGCTGTGACACACATGTTAGTGAAACCCTATCTATCTGGCTTTTTCCTCTGTCGCTTGGCTGCTACTTCTTGAATTGGTGTAAATATATCTGAAGCTTTTTCCGTATTCTGTGGAGCTGAGCTGGTCCCTATTATGTTCAGGTTTTTTCCACAAGCTTCTGGCCCTATGTTTTCTTCAACATCCAAGTAATCTGACTCAGAAGAACTTGCAGCAGAGTCGCGCAGTGGAAGCGTGCTGGGCCCATAACCTAATAAAAGTCGTTGGTTGACGGTTTCAAAATAGACTATATTTGATTAAATTAACTTTGTACATAATGCGAAGGCGCTACACATAAGTTGAACCTCATTTGCACATAGATGGCGCTACGTGTATTATATTTACCATTGTATTTTGATAACATTCTAACATAACTCTCTCATCCCCGTTTCCCGTTCATCTGTTTCGAAATAGACTGCGAGATTGAGGCAGTGCTCGCTTGAACATTCTGCAGATCGAAGAAGTCGACGATTAAGTCGGGGCTGTCCACATTCACATCGGATTTCTCGCACCCGTTGGCAACGATAAGAGTTGCCTGTATAGGAGCAGTCGTGCACGACGTGGAGGTGGTCACCTCCGTGATTGGTAACCCAGAAGATTATTCCTTTGAAATTTCTGTTACTTGATCCTCCTTATTCACATATTCGTGAAATATTTCTATTAGTGTATTTGTCATTCTGAATTGCAAACACGTCATGTTTAACTCTGAATCTGAGAGGATAGTTCAGCATTCCACGATAAACCTTCTGACTCGGTCGCTCTCAGTTTGTGATCAATTAACTTCAATATTGTCCTCCACAATGTGATCAACTTCGTAAACTCTCGTTTTAACTGTAGATCTCTGGAATTCATCGCTTTTACTTCCCCATGTTTCAGTTTCTTCATCTTCATACGATATATGTCCGTTGTCCAAATTCGCTCCAAAACACCTAAGAAAGAGTTCGGTGCGGAATCCTGTAATTGATGAGCCTTTTTCGGAGTCGCTTTCTTTATTGGTTTCTTCTTCTTTTTCGCTTGTTTTAAGGCTTCCTCCACTTCTTGTTCCATAGTTTCCACATGTTCTTGGGTACACTCTCCAAAGCCCATCGTTTGTTCCTTTTCTACCAAATTTATAGTCTCTTGCAGCTGCTGTTGAGACGATTCTTTCCGAATTAAGAATTCGTCCAATTCGTTGTTTTGTTGTGGCTCCACTTCTTCGTCGCTGGAAGACACCTGAACTGTTTTAGGTGTTTTCCAGCAAAAAACACCTGAAACAGTTCAGGTGTTTTTCTGTTTGAAATTGCACCGATCAATTTGTGCCGCTTCTGTAACCCGAGATACTGGCACGCGGTGACTGTATTGGGGTCTTCATTATTACTTTTTTCACTTTCTTCACTACTTGAACTTGTATAACTTTCTTGACGTATCCACGACATAATGAGTATTCAACCGTGACTGAACTGTTTTGATACTGTTTTAATACAATGTACTCTCTCATATAGCGCTCGGTAAAGAATGAGAAACAGGCCGGCCGGCCTGTTCACACGGAACGGGAACGACAATCGCGGGGTCCGGGGAGCGGCAATTGTCTGGCGGGCAATCGATCGATCGCGCGAAGCGCATGATCATGATCATGATTATGCCCATGATTATATTAAGGCTAGACAGCCTTATAGAATCTGTAACACATTTTATAACAGCCAGCGATGGCTTAGGCACCGGCACCGATAGTTTAGAAGAGGAGGATACGCTGGCAGAATCTTTCAAAAGAAAATATGTTGACACGATATACCGCGTAAATGATTAAAGATCACGTGGACCGTTATCTCGATTTTTTATTTTTGATGCTGGGGACATTTTATATAATTGAAAGGCATTGTTCACACATACATTGAGAGGGCACATTAGTAATTTCCAGTACCATCTCTTTAGCCTAGTAGAAACTCGGTAGCACCTCAGATTTTGATCTAAGCGATCAACGCCGCCCATATATTTATTATAATTGATAAAACATCTAAGCTGGTCAACATCCTTTTTTTTGTTTATCACAGAAGCGTTTGACCTTTCCTACAGGCTGAACACCACACTGCATAGAAGCAACAGTGACAATGCTGTTGTCATTGTAACGAACCAGGGAAATATTAGTCAATACGTCGGTATATTGATCATATGATCCTCTTGGGGTCTTCTTATCTTTGTGTCTTTCAAAGGGACGTTTTCTACTCTATTTGCCCTAATAGTACCTATAGTATCGTGTCTCAATTTGTTTAGTTCATCTAATAGCGGTAATTCATCATTCACCCATTGATATGCACTTGAGTTTCTTCCGTCAAACTTTTCAATTACAAATCTCTCCGCTAACTTTTTTACACTTTGTGTTTCTTTGCTTTGTTGATATTCATCTAATTTTTCCAAAATTTTCACTACAGGATCTTCGGAATACTTTTTACTCACAAAAGATAACTGTCCTTGGGTAGTTTCCTTTAGAAATTGGTCCTGGAAAATCATGTTGCTGTCCTCATCAACATATGTTTTTAAAATATCCTCTATAGTTTTTATCCAAATATTTCTGGTTTGATATCTTTTTTATAATGTATTTTTTACAGTGGCGAAGCTTTTCGAGGCTAGGATATGTTTGTTAAGCGATACTGTTTGATATTCTTCAGGAATTAAGTAAACTTTGTCACCTTGCGTGGCAATTGAGGTTATGGCAATAAAGTTTGACTTTCCATCTGTCGTTGGTTTTACTTGAAACGTAAATTTTCGTTCGTTTATGTACTTTAAAATTTGTTTCATTTGATTTAGAAATGTATCTTCCTCTCTTCCATTGCAGTATAAAGATATAATCACTAAATTTAGTTTAGGAAGTTCACATGCACATGCTTCTATGATATATTCTATTGACATTTGTGTAACTACACTTATTTCCCCATGCTCTATGTTTTCTTGCAATAGGATACACACTCCACCTCGTATGTGTCTGTTTCTGGTATAGAATGATGCCATTTTGCAGCCAGCAATTTTTATAGTGTCTAATTGCTGCGATGACAGCCAGGTCTCAGATACGCATATTGCTATGTACGTCGGATTTTCTTCTACGAGTGCTTCTAACGTATGTAACTTATTATTTATGCCTTGCATGTTCTGAAATAATATTATATATTGTCGGTCTGATTTTTCGAAAGGAACTGTTCAATACCATCTCGTTTTCATTTGTTTTATTTCTATAGGTTTCAGTATTATTTTGTTCTATTTTTTGCTTGTTAGTCTCGTGCAGTCCATATGTATTTTCGTTTTCGGTAATATGATTCGTGTCTATTCTTTTTCCTTCTACAGAAAGTTGTTTGTTGTGGATGATTGCATGTTGGCCTCTTTTTCGTGCTTTTATCATTGTTTTTCGTAGTAGGCGTCTCTCTTTTCGTGTATTCTCGTCTAGAAATTCTGAGATAAATATAAATAAATAAATATTACAATGGAATTTTTTGATCTTTCTTCTATATTTTTACCACACAGTTGTAGACTCAATGATTTCAAAAACTTTCTACGTCTGTCACTCGAGACTAATTGTGGGTTATGCTCCATGTAAATGATATATGCTGCCAAAGCTGCAATGTCAATAATATTGTAAAAAAGTGCTAAAGGCCACCGATTCGTTCTGCGTTTTACGGTGTATTCTGCTAACAGCTTATCCATATTGTCCACTCCACTTTTGGTTTTGTTATAATATAAAATTATTTCCGGTTTGGCAGTTTCCTTATTACTTTCAATAACTGGTGACATGTGCATTGATGACAACATTATTACTGCTTTATTCTTTTTGGGTACATAGGAGCACACAGTTGCTTCTTTGTTAAACGCGAAGTTAGAAGAATAAATCACCCTCTCCTTGTGTGCTTGCATATTTGGAGGGAGAAACCGTTTATTTTTTCTTACCGTTCCAACTAGAGTCAAGTTCCACGAGTTCAAGGAATGAGCCAGTTGAGGAGAAGTAAAAAAATTATCCGTAGTTACATTCAGTCCTGAATTTTTATATTTAGCCACGAGATATAATACAGTACATTCTCCAACATTTGTTTGACGATTTCCATCACTTGTCTTTCCTGTATATATTATTTGTCCATTTAGGGGGTAGGAATTATTTGCATCACAAGCCCAAAATATTTTTATGCCATACTTTTCAGGTTTTGATGGCAATTATTGAGTAAAGCGAGTACGCCCACGGTATCCATATAGCTGTTCGTCAACGGTAATACATTCACGAGGCTTGTACATTTTATTCAAATTTGAAATGAACATAGTCCAAATATCTCGTACAGGGGTTACTTTATCAGCTAACAAACGTTCAAGGCGCGTTGAATCATTATCAAACCTTATGAAGCGTAACAGCATTTTGAATCTATCATGGGACATCGTAGCCCGAAATAATGGTAAGTGACTGGATTTCCACAATTCAGTCAAATGCTCTTTATTAGATCTATGCACCCCACTAAAGATTAAAATGCCAAAAAATGCATCCAATTCTTGTTCTGTGAATGGTTTGAATATTTTTTGTTTCGGTCGCTTGCTAATATCAGGGTAATTTTCTATCAGTTTATTATTGTATGCTTCAGTAATCTTAGTCCCTTTAGGATTAGTTTCCCTCAAGATTATGTTACACATCTCATTGGACAATATATTTTTGAATATTTCCATTTGATTGTAAAGTTTACTGAAAGATGCAGCCCCGCCCCGTTGACGAATAATGTTTCGACTACTAGTTTGTGTTCTGGGAAGTGGATCAGACTGCCACCGCGTTCCATTAAATTGATAAAACCATATGTGTTTATTGTGGTTCCATTAGCCGCAAACAAATCGTAATTAGTTTTTTGTAACCGTTTCTTGACACTGGTAATAGGAAAAACACATAAATCACTGCCAGTGTCAACGAGAAATTGTACTTTAGACTTAGTGTCCAGAATGAATAGGCGATCGGTACTGGGGCAGTCTGTTGTCGCTATCACTGACCGCCCGATGCGTTTCCCACATAGTCACAAGGTTTTATACAGTGCCTTGCTTTCCTTCCAAAACGTTCGTGGTACCAGCACAGTGGGTGGTCGCGGTAACTCGACTGCGACCTGGACGTCGAACGGTGGCGTTGTCGGCTGCCTGATCGTTGTCTCTGCGCTGGTCGAGTTCGCCTGACCTCGTTGGACAACGCTTTGACCTGTTAGGTGAGAGCAGCTATCTGGCGTTCCATTGCCGCAACAATATTATTAGAAGTGGAGGGTACCTGAATATTGGCACTGGATGTTGATGCGACATGCATGTTGGGTGTTACGACGTCGTGTACCCAGTCTGCGAGCTCCGCCAACTCCTCTAACGTAGCTTTAGGTTGCGAGGGGATGATTGTCTGAGTGCCTTGCGGCAGACGACTTGTCCAGATGGTGCGCAAAAAGTCTTCTGGAACACCGGGACCTGCCAGGTTCTGAAGGTGACGGACGAACTGTGACGGCTGCCGGTCTCCAAGCTCCTCGTGCATGAGTAGTTGTTTCACTTTTTTCTCTCGGGATGCCGAGAGGCGCTTGACCAGCTCTGCCTTAAGCTTATCGTACTTGCCACTGACTGAAGGCGAGATGATGACATCCTCTATTGTCGACTATTGTGGTTCCAGCTGGGCGATTGTGTGGTAAAATTTTGTACCGTCGCTCGATATATTAGCCAGTACAAACTGGCCCTCCAGCTGGGCAAATCACAGTGCAGGTTTTTCTGGGTAGAACGGGGGTACCCGCACACCGACACGATATGACTCGCCAGAAATTTTAATGTCGTCTTGCTGTACGCTCGGTTCAGACATTTCGTATTACTTTGCAAATTCGTGAACTTAGCGGGGTCACCAGAAATGTAGGGATTTAAACGGCAGTAGCTTCACATCGAGTGTGAAATCCGACTGGCGCGTGCGCACATTATTCTTAAGGAATGCATGTCGTCGTGCGGCCGGTTGCCGTGACGTCACGCTTGATCGGCGCTGCATCAGTCGCTAGCTATAATTAATAACAATATGTGTGTCTGTCATTATCAATGTAAATTACTATAACAACATACAAAACAAGAAACATATAACATATATATATTAGACTTACTGCAGTGAATGAAAATCTTTGAAACAGTTATTTCTCTGATTTAGCCACAATGGTATATTACACTTGGTGCACGGCCATTGTGTGGTGCCCTTACAATTGGGCATCTTGCACCGTAATCGATTGACAAATACAGGCCAATATTCGAATCCATCTACGCGCACATCTTTTAACGAGAGCGCATGTTGCGAACCTTTTTGCTTTTTTATTTGAAGCTCGCGTTCTAGAGAGGAGGTACTAGATCGCCCTCTAACTACCACCAGACATACTCGTACCTATATTACATAGTGTGTCAGCCAAACAATTAGGAAACTCCCCAAAATTAGGCAGTTGCTTTTTTTAGACACCTTTAGCAATTCGATTTTTTTTCATAAGCACACAGGAGTTGACTGTAGTGAGGTCCAGTAGATGATAAAACAACTGTAAATACCATTTCCAGCTTTTTATTCGAATCCGATAGCTTCCTAAAAGCTGTCCATCAGACGGACTTCGCCCATATGCATATTGTACTCTTACACAATTTTGGGATAAGGGATGTCAATTTTTTTTGTTTAGCGCTCTTATCGTATATTGATACTTTTCCAACAGGCTCGGCGCCAATGTAAGTCGATAATAGAGTGACGACTTTATTATCTTTCGAAAAGTCTACTACATCTGAATGGGAAACGCGTTCCTTATATGAGTCGTCTAGTTGCAAATTCCGCTAAAATGATTTAAACAAAACTTGCATAAACGAAAGACAACCTCTGAGACAAAAATAACTTCACTTTATTACACGATTTTTGTATAATTATATTGTAATGACAGATACATACGATAACCAAACGTAAAAAATGTCATTTCTAGTAAGGAAAATAGCTAAAACAGGTTTTAAATTCAAAGATAGCGGATTTTGAAACTCACTAATATGCTATAGGGGTATTTGTAACTGAGCTTAACGAAATAGCGGGATTTGAAACTAACTCAATTTGTGGTGATGGTCAATGTTATGCAACAACAACTAGGGAGTTAGTAAATAAAAATACAGAAGAGCAATATAATCAACATTATAATTTGGGAAAAAAATACTTGTTTTTCATGGAAAATCGGTTAAACCAAAAGTTGGTTTATACTATTAGGTTGACATCGTCAAAGCCGTCTTCACAGAGGTCGCTTGGTGTCTCTGCTGCATCCTCGTCACCATCTCCCTGCTCAGTAGGCCGTCGGTCTTGCACTCTTTTATAAAACGCTAAAGCATCAATATCCCTCCATTGCTCTCCATAATGTTTTTTTAGTAGATTTGAAACATCTGCGATCTTTGCTTTCTTTAGAATTACCTGGTTTGCTTGAATAACAGCTGGATTTAACATTGTGATGCTTTTAGTTTTCTTTGTCTTCTTCACGTTAATGTCAATTTTATATGACTGCTCTCCTTGAAGTAATAAATTGTTTGTTTTGGAACGTGTCAAAAAAAACCTTTTACACTTTTGGAACTGTATATGCCAGCTAGTGGTTGGTTTGATGATTGGGGCGTAGGCTGATTTCCAATCTAGTACGGCAATTGCATCCAAAGCAGTCGTTGTACAATACTGATTAATAATTTCTTGATATTCTGCAGGTGATGCAATGACTTCACGCCTTTTTAAATCTTTCTCTATTTGAGCAAACACGCGGTCGGGTGGAATAAAAGAATGCCCTACAACAGGAAATACTATTTCTACCTTTTTGATGTGTCTGGGTGCTTCTGTTGTCAACCACTTTCCAAGCATGGCTACCATACCGGAATTTTTGTTTTGACCAGAACAGCCATCTGCTACTATTCTTAAGTCTTTGATTTCTTCGTTGATATCTAAATTAGTTAAAAAGTGATGAACTGCTGAAATGATTTCATTACTACCTTTGTGGTGCATGGTTTCATTCCAGGTATATGCAAATATGTTATCCTTGTTCAATTTTGCCTTAGAGTTACCAACTACTATAGTAAAGTTGTAAAAATTGATTTGCCGGCTATAGTAAGCAGATTGATCTGGCACTTTAGGCAGTGCTAAATTTTTTTGACAGTCAAAGCTCATTGTTAGAAGATCACTTCTTTGCTCTTGCAAGATCTCGTAGAAGGCCTTGAACCTCAAACGGTGGACTCTTTTCTCAATCATCAATTTATTTTTGTTTTCAGTGTTTGTTACTTTTTAATGCTCTCATCTAACAGCAGACAAGTCGAACAAACATCAGATCTAGGTGTACCGAAACCAATATTATAGCAAGTATTAAATATATTCCTAAAAAAATGCTGTTTTACCTCTAAGGATGGATGGTCTTTGTTATACATACGCCAAAGCTTTTTTATATTTAGTTCAGGGGCCAGATACAACCTTTTCATAGTTTTTGATCGGCAGTAATGGCTTTCATTTGCTTTAAATGACTCAATAAATGCTTGTACCACTTTTCTTTTCTCTTCAAACTTTTGACTTTTACGGTCTCCACCTCTACGCTCTTTTGCCAGTTCCTCCTTTTCATAAAATCTTCGCATCACTCCCTGTATACGGTCTTTCTTCACACACAATGCCTTAGTAAATGTTCCTTGACAAACAGGAATCATCTTACCGCCCTTTTTACGAATAAAATATTTTAAGGAATGATTTCGCTTGCTACCAACTTTTGCGGTTTTAGATGCTGTGATAGTACAGTGTTTTATTATAAAATTATCTTGCGAAATCTTAGTCACATGTTTGTAAAATGACTGATGGAATTTTCTTATTTCTGTGCAAGTTATAGTCGCACACTGAAATGCCTTACGACTGTGTCCACATGACGGAAATTCTGGAAGCGCATTTGGCTTGTATCTAAAATAAAAACAAATCTTCTTTTATTTACATTTTAGTTAAGATAAATTTTATCTAATTCTGCTGCATAATTAACAAATAAGCAAAAGAAAACAGAACCTGACTGCAAAAATAACCTACCTCCGTAGGGGAAAAAACAAGCTCTGTTACGAAACTATTTGAACGAACATAAAACAAATACATGCCTTTTTTATTTTATTTTATTTTTATTTGCATTAAACATAAAATTAAAACACTACACCATATACATAAATCACTCAACAGATTTTCTTTTGTACTATACCAATGCATGCTTAACCACTTTCATGGTTCTGTTTTGCATAGCAACTTTTAAAATGGCAGTTGAAAAAATGGTAGAAGAAAGAAACCAACCTTTTTTCACGTAATACTTCGCGTTTCCATTTTGATTTATCCACTAATCTCTTGCGTGCTTTACCGGGCTCCGACTTTTTTATTAATTCTTGTAAATCCTCCATTTTATCTGCACAAAAACAATAAAAAACCAGAACAACAACACTCTCAGTTAGCAGAATCGGCCATACTGATTTTTGTGTCACGTGATCTAATGCCGGGCTGCCATTGGTTGGATTTGTTATAGAGTAATTTGAAACTCACATACTTCGTTTTAGAGTCATTTGCACCGAACTCTGTTATTATAACGCATTTTACTGGCGTTTAGAGCGGAGTTTGATGCAAAACAAATTTACGGATTTGTACTATTCGAAGAGTACTTTGAAATGTAATACTGCCCAACTAAGCGCAAAAGCGGTAACTCAAAGAAAGCGAGTTTTGAGATAATTGAAGTTATGTAAAAATAGTTATATATATACTTTATGTATAGTTTTTTTTATTTGTTAAATATTATTTATATATTATATAGGGTGTATTTGTTATCACATTAGTTAAATTATCAAAAATGTATAATAATGTACTTTATTCATGAGATACGGTTACACCGCTTAGTAAACTATAGAATTAAAATTGAGATACCGCTTTTTCGTTAGCTCTTCTCAAACATGTGTGTATACAAAAAGGAATGTATTTTCTATCGAATAAAATATGTATTATTTGAAAAAAAAACAATTAAAGTATATATATAACGTTTTTTTATTATTAAAATTTGAAATTACATAAAAAAATATTTAAAAACAAACGGTTTTTGGAAGGAATTTTAGTAGTCAAAAGTAGGGAGTTCTCTCCAAAAGGACATTCTATTTTGTGGTATTATATTTTGAAAAGATTTCAAAATATTTTCTTTTTTGTTTCTTGAAATTCCTTCCGGAGCAGTTTTCTTTTTTGGTGGAGGCAAGACATGACTTTTTAAAATTTTTTTTCCTATAATGCTAGCAGTAATTGCATTTTGATCGAATCCTGTTTTGTAGGTGATATCAAAACTGCCTCTTTTAACTTCAACTTCAACCATTTCGCTGACATATGGACGCGGTTTAATTCGAGACAGTGCATATTGTGTGGTATAATCATCCCAGTCATAAAAGTCTTGCATGTTCATCTCTTTAAGTTTTACATTTTTTCCTGCAGTGCTAACTGCCTGAGAAAAATCTGCGAAATCATAAATTTTGTTTTTCATGCGTTTTATGGACAGCTCTACCCTATGATGGAAACTATCAGCTGACATAAAGGTGTGGCCGGATTCAAAATATTTGATGACAATCTTGTCGGCGTTGATATCCTTAGAATTTATAATATAAATTAAGAAAGAAAAAAACGTCCAGTTTTTGTTCTGGGAGGAACAATTATCAACCCATAGTATGATATTTTTTTTATCCCGATGAAAAATAAAAAATTGATAGTATGCACTTATAATTTCGGCTTTGGAACGTCCAAACAACCCTTCATACCATAGTACAGGAAAAACACTCAAATCTTTTCGGCCTTGACCAGTTGGCACGAAACTTTCGTTGTAAACCACTATCCTATGAGTAAAAATAGCAGTTTTGAACATGTCTATCCTGGGCAGCATGATAACTTTTTGTAAATCAGCAGAATATACAACAGTATCAGTTTCATTTAGCTCACTGTCTAATTTATACTGCTCTCTGGACATGTATGCCCGTTTGTTATGACTTTTCCACTTCGTGCAACCTAGACAGTCTTCTTTAAGGTTTTCTTTGGTATGTGTATCATCGTGTAAACGGAACTCTTCACAGTCCTCACACTCTTCGTGGCCAAGCTTTACAAAAGAAATATTTAATTCTGCGACTACTTCTCGATATTTATCGTAAGATACTTTGCAAGACGAATTTTTTTCTAAAAAGTCTTTATGCATCGCACTGATTGTCAAATCACTGGGTAAGTATAAGCGATTGGGAGCGTGTTCACGCCTGTAATGAGATATACTCGGCTCAAAGCTCATTATATGTTCCTTAATAGGAGTAGATTCAATTTTATTGTGAGGAGTAGCTCCCAGTCTTTTGTCTACTGGTGGTGCAACCGTGTCGTTAGAATTGGCCAAAGCCGTATGTAAAGGTTTGTCATTAGATGATTTGTAGCCCAAAGTTGTCAAAAAGAAGGTTTTACATACTCCATACTTTGTACCGAGCACGGCCTTAAGTGAATAACTGTAGCTTACTTTTTTTCTGTACTCCTCTGATTCAAATCTTGTTACTGTTCTTTGTTTCACAGATTTAGCTGAGGTGTGATGCAGCATATAAGCCTTCCTCTCTTTGTCATTCAAACTCCAGAAGCTCTCATTTATAATTTTTCGCTGCTCTTCCGATATATTTTGGATACACTGCTTTTTGCATGAAGCAGGACAGGGTGGTTTAACGTTATGTTTCTCTCTAATCTCACTTTTTTTCACTTCATTTCTGACTTTGAGAGGTTGGTCGTGTTTTTTTCTTTTCCTAATTGTACCGGCCTTAGTATAAGTTGTAAGATTATGTGTATTTCCATCAGCTATCTCGTTTTGTGTCAGATTCTCGGTGTCCCTAAGATTATCATTTGGTGTCACTTCGTGTCCTTGAGATGAATTCTCAACAGATTTTTCGTATTGAACACTTATCACATTTGAATTATTCCTAAGAGATTCAGAAGTGCAAATAGTATTATCGGAAGCAGTTATCAATATTTTTTCTGTATCATCTTGAAAAATACAGGATCTTTGTTGATCTTCAATAGTATCTGTGATCAAAGGTTCTGGATTACCGCAATTAAAAACATTGTGTATGTTGTGTGTATTAAAACAAAAGCCTGGCGATGATATGTCACTTAAATCATTATGTTCAATAATTGGCACAGTTGTCAATGTGATCAACGAGTTAGGGGATTTGTTGTTATTCCCGATTTCTGTGTTTTGATCATCCTGATGCATAGCGAAATAATCAACGTTTGATGTACACGGACCCGATAAAAAATGTGAATCTTCAAAGTCGAAACCATTTGAGGAAGGAAGAATCGGAGCTAGTAATTGATCAGCACTGTTGAATCTTGAAAATGCGGGATCATCATCTGAATCACTAGTAGGAAAAAAGTCGGGATCGATCGTTTTAATATTACATTGTAATTGTTTGGATTCCTTAAACTTTTCCCTCAACGCCTTATTTTTTTGTGCTAAAAGCATCATCATTTTCGTATTTCTTTGCGACATGGTTTATCTGTAACAATATTTAATAAGTATAACTGAATTATTTTATTCATCAAAAACGTTGTTATCTTTAACAAACATAATACAAATTATATATTTGGGAAATAAATTAAAATATTGCACTTACGTAATGTAAAGTGCAAATCAACTTATTATCATCGGAACAACAATAACCGTATGGCTGGGAAAATATGATTAAAAATAATGTACTTTATGTTCTGGTAGATCAAAGTCAATTTTGCTAAGTACGAATGCGTACGAGGGCGCGCACGCCAACCGCAAGAAAGTTTAACACAAAATTTCTAATTTTGCAATGATTATGGTTACAAAATGCTAAAATAATATTTAATAGGACTTACCTGAATGTCAATGTATGAAGTTACCCCATTAAGCACCTTAATTTACAGTTTTTTTCTTAATTTTGCACAAATATCATGACCTCTTCACAACAAAAACAAACAAGTTATGACACGAATTTGCGAACGAATTTGCCAAGGGCAGGGATAAATCACTGTAAAATGTATTAGAAATTCGATCTTATCCAGTAAAACCATAAGGGCTAATTTAATTTTGCTATTGCAACCGTATCTCACTAATTCAAAACAATTTGCGTATTATGCAAGCATTAAAATACTAAGCATTATAGCGGTAACTCATTACTGATTTTACTCATCCTACTTACCGCTTATCGGCTAAGCAAAAGTTGTGTATTTATTTAAGAATTTTAGCGATATTTAAATTTGCGGCTGGTTGCCTACGTAATATTAATATACCTCTAACACCCTTTTAGTGATATATGGTAAAACTGAGATAGAAAAATCTTTCTTAAGGTTTTTTCATACGTTTTGAACAAGATAGTGCTAAATGGCTTAGTCCAGTAGATGCGTATTTTTTAAAGCTATCCGATGGCATAAAAATCAATTTTACGATTTTTTTTGAGATACCGCTTTTGCGCTTAGCAGGGCAGAATACTGAGCTAAAATTAAAAAAAAAACGTTTTAGCGGGATTTGAAACTAGACGACTAATATGTATCTTTCGGAATAGAAGTTTTCATATGTTCCTTTCTGTCAGGGAGTCGACAATTCAGTAGCCTATTTTGCTGAATAGTGCCGACACATTGTATACCCTGTTTATTCAATAAATTTACCAAAGGTAGGGAGGTGTAAAAATTATCGAAGAATACAATATAATTGTTCATCCTTGGTATAGCTCTGGCCAAACGTATAACGACGTTATTTGTTATTCCGAGTTCAGCTTCAGGCTCATCGGCTCGTTTGTCTTTTTTTTTCTTTTTGTCCAGAATATACCTGAAATCTGTAAACATATCCCATAAGATTACAGAGAACATAAAGCTTATAACCCCACTTGTGAGGCTTATTTGGTAAATATTGCTTCAGAAAATGTGCAATTTTCGTTGAACACATCTGTTCATCTATCGAAAGTCGTTGGTCTTTTGCAACTGATGAAAATGTCGTATTTAGCTGTTCTATCACACACCGAATCTTATGAAGGCGATCGTGATCAGAATGGTCTAGCGGAAGATGTTTATTATTATCGTTGGAATGCAAGTAGCTCCTAATCATCTCAAACCGATTTACCGGCATTGCGCTCTTTACGGGATCGTACCCAAACTTGGAATGCCAGTATAGGCGTACAAAGTGTGTATTTAAAAGTATTGCGCCAAGCTGTCAAATTTTGACAGTTAAAAAAGTGAACTGCCATATCATGAAAGTTTGCGTTCAAAAACTAAGATAGAGATTTTAGCACTTATTAAAAGTAAAAAATACTGTGTTTGAATTACCGTTTAGAAATTATATGAGGAAGAAAACACTGATGTACATAAACATCGTCATGCATTTAAGGGTTAAATTTAAAAATTTAATATTAAAAATTTACATTTTTAAAATTATGTGTGGCCAAAGCTAAGGCCACACATAATTTTTATATTATTATATTATTATATCATTATTATATTATTATATCATATAAATATTATTATATCAATCCATAATACTTAGAGGAGAGTGGCTAAATATAAAATACCATTTTGTTTTTTAAACATAATTTGCACAGCTACAGTAACACTCTTTACGGATGGCTCGGTGACATTGTAAATCCAATCCTCTCTACATGTGATATGAATAGATACGCCTGAGTCAAGAAACCACTTATTATCACTGAAGTTCTCTGTGATGTTTGCTGAAAAAGCTGCTACAAAATTGGAGCTCTCTCCTTTGTTTGCCGATTATTTCTTGGGCGGTCTGCAGTTTTTGGCAAAATGGCCATCTTATTACAGTTGTAACACCTTGGCCTAGTTGTTTTCTTAGCGTTTGTGTAGAAAGCAGTTGACTTTGATGTGTTAATCTCTTGTATGAGCTTGGATTTAACTGAGTCAGCACTTATTTGAATACCAGAGCTTTCTAATCCCATTATCACAGGCTTGTATTCGTCTGATAAGCTTGCCAGCATTAATGTCCCAAGCCCCTCATCATTGACATCGAAACCAATATTGCGCAATTTGTGGGCAGTGTTCATAATTTTACTAACATAGTCTTCAACACTATTGCTTGACTCTAGTGTATTATTTATGAGATCTTTAAGTAGACGCACTCTTCTAGTTAAGCCATTGTCGTCAAAAGCTTTTTGCAAATTCTCCCATACTTGTTTTGCAGTCTTGCATTCTTAAACATGTATGTAATTCTGTAGGTCCAACAACAATATCAGCTTCGACTTTGCCTTGACATCTTTAGCAGAATCCACTGGTTTGTCATTGGGGCGTTCGACATAATACAATAAATCCTCGTGTTCAAATATTTTTTGACGAGCTACCACCAAAACCTCCTACCAAACTTCTCAAAACATTTTAATCGACAATTAGATGTACATGGACCCTTCATTAGTTATGCCATTTGCTGTTTTCTGGATCGAGATGTATGAGCTTCACTTATGTTGACAAGCGCCTTCCTTTTTTCGTCTAGCCAGTTAGATTTATTAGTAATTCTGTTCTTTGTAATTGCTTTTTTCAGATAGGATAACCGTACTTTCACTTAAGTAGTTACAATCATTATTAACATTGTCTCCAAACGACATGCATGGACTTGGCATTGGTGTTGATTGTTGAGTAAGGTAAGGTCACTAAATAAGGCCTCCCGTAATTTTTTTTACTGCGTAACTAGCAGGTTTATAATACAAATGCACTGGTAATATGAAATGCTTATATTTATTCATTAAACTATACGAGAGATTAGACTTAACAAGTTTCTTAGTATGTAAAAGTACTATATATGTATCAGTCTTTTTATCTTTTCTTTCAAACAATCTCCTGAACAGTAAAATGTTTTATCAGTGGGTACGAGTCCACAACACAGCTTATGATACCAAACGCCACATGTAAAACAGTGTCGCGTATCCTCAACTCGATCTTCTTTACAAGCTGGACAGTACCAAAAACTACGGCAAGATCCCGTAAACTTCTCTGTTGTCAAAAAAGCAGTCTTTATCGAGGTTCGCTTTTGCGTTGCAGCAACTGCAGATTAAGCAGATATACATCCAGTAACTGATGCTGATTTTGGTATCTTTGTCTTAATATTTATCATCGAAGAAGTGCTAGGAACATCTACTCTTGACGATGGCACAGTAATCTGTGATGTGGAATTCGTAGCATTGTCACCAAAAAAGTCTTTTGTTACCTCTTGAGCCCTATAATTCATAGACTTCTTGCGTGGAGCAGTCGCTTTAACTTTAAACTTAGGAGTTGGTAAAAAATCACGAATGTCGCACATGGTTGATTGATGGTCTATCTTATGTGGAGTTCTAGCATTCAGATTGTTTTTTGAGAGCAAGGACTGTAGCAAATTCTCAGTAACTGTGCCGGAGCCATCTGAATCTTCCACATTTGCAGTTGAATTCTCTTGTTCCCCCGATTCACCAGCTGAGATCGCAATATTTTCACTGTTTGTTGGATTTGGAAGTTCTAACAACGCAGAGGGCGCAAACGCCTCCTCAGGATTAGCACCTCGGCTATATATGTACAACACTGTAGCACGAAACCCATTCGTGATATTGGTAATGGTCATACATTTCGGCCATATATGTGAGAGAATGACATTGAAGCTTGTCTTGTTAAGGGTTCGTTCGGGATGCTGACTACGTATTTAATCAACTCTTGGTGTCAATGGTGCTCAAAGGTACGGAAAAAAGATTTAGCTATGGGCTGTAATTCATGCGTGGTATTTGACGGAAGACAACAAAGTAATGCCACATTTATCAGCTTCCTCGACAATAATAAAGTTCAGTTGGCATTTTGCACCATCAAATATGAGAAGACATGGCCATGATGTCCTGTATTTATGCAAATGATTAATAAACTCTATGAAAGTTTCTGTCGTCATACGCCTTCATTTTGGCGTCATCTTCACAAGAGAGCCTGGAGGTAAATTATCTTGGAATTCTAGCTTTAGTCTTCTTAATGGCGCAAGATCATTAAATTTGTTTGTTTTAAAGAATTTAGATGGTAAGTAGGGTAAAGTTGACAAAAAAAAATGAAAAATAATAATTGAAAATTAAGTATTTATTCTTAGAAAAAAAATATTTGGTGCAGATACGCAATATTACATCAAGTATGCAAAAAAAAAATAAACTTAAGAAATATGAAAAATTTTAAAGCAGTTATTTTGCTAATTATAACATTAACTAATCCCACATTTTTCGCAGCTTGTTTGTGCGTTTTGTGCGGTTGACTATTTTATATTTGCACACATCATTTCTGCTATGACTAATCTGAATTCCGCAGAATTAAGCATTTTATTGGTATTATCCTTTTCTGCATTTATACTTCGATATAAAAACCATGAGTTGCACATAGCCATGTCTAAAAAATGGTAGAAAATTCGAATATAGCAGCGTTTGCTTCGTAGTTTAATTTTATAATGATCCATGACACAGTCTAAAAGGTCTACAGCGCCCATATGTCGATTATATTCTGGGACAACAAAAGGACGCTCAACTGTAATATATTGTTTTTGAGACTTATCCCACCTTCTTGCTTTAGAGGTCGGGTGCTTTTCAACAAAATTAGACGCTAAAGTCAAGATTTTACTGTCTCTCCATGCGACTACCACTACATCAACTCTGTAGATGTACGGTTAGGATTAGGAAACCCTAAACCGGTACTATTACGTGGTGTATGTGCGATGGTAGTACTCAAAGAACTATGGAGGCAGCGAGGTAAAAATAAACTGCTGTTGCTATGCAAGTAAGAAAATGTGTGTAGATTTTTATTAACGACCACAGGTATTTATACAAAAATATTGCACCCGACACTACTCTTGTGGAGTGGGATGCAGGTAGCTTTCACATTCATTATTCATTAGGTGTTGACATTCCAGCTACTTGCCCGGTTACTTGCCCAGTTACTTGCCCGGTTACTTGTCCAGTTACTTGCCCGGTTGCTTGCGCAGTTACTGGAACGATATCATTGACTCGGTCACCGATCTCAGCCAAACCCTCCAGTGGCATCTTCGACTGCTGGGCAGCAATGCAGGTCTGTAGATGAGTTGGTAGCCTACTTGCACAGATTGTTCGGATAAAATCTGAAGGGACGTTTGCTCCCGCCAGATGTTGTAAATGCCGAAGCAACTGTGTCGGCTTCCTGTCGCCTGTGCATCAGTAGCTGTTTAATTTTTATTTCCTGGGACGCTGACAGACGACGTATCAGCTCAACTTTTATAGTTTTTAGTTGCGTACCCATCTGTGGTTGGTGGGGAAACAAATCCCTCACCTCCGCTGCATGTTCAGGTTCAGGCTGCGCCAACACGTAGAAAAACTTAGTGGTATCTGTGCTTATGTTAGACAAGGCAAATTGACCTTCGAACTGGACAAACCAAAGTTCTGGGTCGTTCGGGTTGAACGGTGGTGTCTTTACACCAACACGGCAGGTTGTTCCTAGGACGACTTGATCGCCCTGGTGGATGTTCTGTTCAACTGATGTCTTGTCTTGTTTCGCCATGTTCTCGGGATAACTATTGCTGTATCCTAACGTCGGGGTCACCAGTGTAGATGTACGGTTATCGCAGGTAGCTTTGAGTGAACATAGCCGCGTGACTTCCATCCCTGTTGCTCGGGTGCCGGAAAAATAGATGCATCGGTGATTTTGGCGTGGTCTATTAACCAGGATAAGCCTGAAACTAAAATTTTCTGAAAATTTTGAAAAAAGTTACATTATTTAGTTTATTAGATCTTATGCAACATAAAAAAAATTATGAAAAAAAAATTAAATGTAAGGCTTTCAGGGAAACAGCCGTCCTATATGTAGGACAGTAGGATAATAAGAGGAAATAAAAGACCATTTATGACAAAACAGAATGTAATCAAAAAGTGTAGTTTATTAGATAACTGTTGATTATATTACCCATTGTTATATGTAATTTACTAGATTAACACTATTTATGAATGATATGTTTCAAAACACTTGACACACACTCCAACATCACATTTCTTGCAACGTGTCAAACATTTTTTGTGACATTGACGACAGTGTGTTTGCTTCGATTGAGGAATAACCAGATGATTCATCTGGTCTTTACGACTATCAGCATGTTCATGATGGGAGGGATGGCTAGGCCCTCTTTTGGCATTTTTTCTGTTTGATTCAATCAAAGCAATTGCTACCCTTCTGCGAAAGCCAAGATGATCCAGTTTTCCATGATTTATTTTATAAAACTGCCATTCATTATGTTCGGCAAGATCAATCATGTGTGTGAGCAACGGCATGTACCATTTCTTACCTCGTATACCAATTCGGTAATGTGAAATATTTTCATCAGACCGATCCACTCCTCCCATATATTTGTTATAGATGGACACCATATGTGGTTCTTCTATGACAATGTTTCTCTTTTCACTTTGTGAGAAGCGTTTGGCAGATTGTTTAGGATTTATTCCTACAGCATTAGAAGCAATACTGAATATATTATTGTCATGCCATTTAGCAATAATGAACGTGTTGTCATGTGTCGTTCTGTAATCGACAGCACCACGTTCCTTTTTTTCAGTAACTTCGATGTAATCAGAGGACAACTAGATGTCCTGTTTTCTCGAACTGTCCCAGTGCAACAAAGGCCTTTCTTTGTTATCTCTTCTAGCAAGGGCGTCCCAGTAAAAAAAATATCAAAAACTACGTGGTAAGGAAGGTCGAAGCCACGTGAAATCAGCACATCGCAAAAAGTGAGAACAACGCTTGCACCCAGCCCCAATTCTTTATATATTGGATTGCACATAGTTGTAGCACCTTGGTATGGTTCCATCCATAAAACATACCCTAACCGTGTAGCACCAACCCAAGCTTTGAACCCGTACCTAATAGGTTTACCTTTTATGTGCTGTTTGCAGCCATGTCTACCATAGTAGGGGATCATGGCCTCATCTACACTGTAATGCTCTTCAAGAGGAGAAAACTCTAAGAACTTTTTATTTTGAAGTGTAACTAGGGGGCGTACTTTTGTGTATTTGTCTTGCAAATCCAGATTATCATTGACATGAAGGTGGCGAAAAATAAAGTCAAATCTATCCCTAGTCATAGCCGAGCTGATCAATTCATTCTTTGTATCAGGGGAATTTTCCCAATACATTCTTCTACGGGGGAGCCATGAATAACCACTAACCAACAATATGCCGATGAAACATTTCATATCTTCAGTGGTTATGTCTCCAGGCAAATTCTTTTTGACAGCATATTTATTGCTCTCTGACACCAACAACGAAATAACATCTTCATCTAAGAAGTTTTCAAACCACTCAATTGGGCGCTTATCTTGGCAAGCGCCTTGAACATCTGGCCAATTCACGGGATTTTTTGCCAAGTCCCGTTTTTTCCATGCGTAGGTACGCCTACGTTTAGTTCGACCTGTAGAATCAGAAGGTTCTTCTTCTGTATCACTCACCATAATCTGCCCTTGAATCATTACTTCAGCCGGTTGAAGCAGAATGTTTCGTGGCAAATTATTCAAAGTTACATTATCTTCTTCACCCGAATCTTCGTCAGTGAGACAGTCAGGATCAACAGGAGGAGGTAGAATACATATCAGTCGTTCTCTATAATCTTCTTCATTATCAGAAACATTTTCTAAAGCATCTAAAATTTCATGCGCAGCTAACGGTCTGTAAAGAAAAAGTTATATTATTGTACTAAAATCATGTATATTATCCTACTGTCCTATATATAGTACGCTAGTATTTGTAACAAGTTATACGTAATTTATTTATATTATTTTGCTAGAATATTTATTTAGTACAAAAGTTAAGGTTATCAACTAGATATTAACACAGAAAAAAACAACTCACGAGTAAAATATAACTTTTTATACATACCTGTCATTGCCATGTCTGCAACGCACTTTTATTACACACTTATAAGGTAAAATAAAGGTAAAAACTGTTAAAATAACTGTCTTTTTATTTTTTCTAATAAAGCTGACACGTTTCTTACTGCAAATTGTTAGAGTTATTGGATTATGTAGAATTTATTTGAAATTAATGAAAAGTTTTATAGTACAACAACAGTCTTTTAATGATGCCCACAGAGTATAAAAAGGAATAGACAAACATTGAAAAAGGTGCGAATTTACACCACAGACTATATAACTATTACTAGTGTGTTACTTAGTATATTAGGCACAATATAGAAACTAATATTTTAACACTCCTACCAAATTCAAGCCTTTCATCGGTTTTATACAGTAACAAAAGTTCAACAGAAGTTTACTAGACTTCTAAATAATGTAATCTATCTAATACTCTACAACACACATACAAATTAATTTAGTTTTGACATTCCAATACTATTTCTCATGAATATAAATTTGTCTTTAGACAAGGCTTTAGTAAACATATCAGCATACTGATTATTAGTGTGTACATAGTTCAGACTGATTATATTATTATAATATTTTTCTTTTATAAAGTTATACTTAATATCTATGTGTTTACATCGCTTATGAAATTCACTGTTTTTAATCACGTTTATTGCACTCTGATTGTCAATGTTTATGCACACGGATTTTTGTCTGAATACACCTAAATCACTGAGTAACTGTCTAAGCCACATAGCCTCTTTAGTTGCAGCACAAGCAGCCATGAATTCGGCTTCTGTCGTGGATAAGGCCACAGTAGGCTGGCGTTGTGATGACCAAGTGACAGCTGCTCCACTTTTTAAAAAAACATAGCCAGTCGTTGAGCGTCTGTTTTCCAAGTCATTAGCAAAATCTGAATCGCTGTATCCAGTTAAATCCGTGCTGTCACAGTTAGATGTATAGCATAATCCATAACTTTTTGTCTCTTTCAGGTATTTTAGTATTTTCTTTACAGCGTTCCAGTGGGGTTCATCATGGGAATGTAAGTATCGACTCACCTGGTTTACAGCAAGCATTATATCAGGTCTGCTCACCGTTGCTGCATGTACAAGTGATCCTACAGCTTCTCGGTAAGGATAATCTTTCTTCAGTACATTCTCAGGCTTCTGCAACTTCACATTTGGATCAGCAGGTACACAGTTAGGGTTAGCATCCTGCATGTTGAATTTCTTTAGCAACTGATCAATGTATTTGGACTGATGAATAAAAATAAAATTATTGTGCTTTTCAATTTGCATCCCAACAAAGTTAGTTGGCACAGAGTATACTTTTATTTCAAAGTTCTTTTGCAACTCACTAATTGCTTCCATTATTGCAGATTTACTTTTACAGAACAGAAGTCCATCATCAACATACAGGCACAGGTAACATTTGAAGCCATTTATTGTTCCTATATAAACACACTGATCTGCACTGCTTTTCTCAAAACCAAACTTATTGAGAACTGAGCTGAATTTAGTGTTCCAGCACCTGGGTGCCTGTTTTAACCCATATAATGATTTTACAAGCTTACATACCATATTAGGATTGCAGTCTAGTCCCTCAGGTGCTGTCGTCAGGATGTTTTCCTTTAGCTCCCCATACAGAAAAGCAGTAGTAACATCAAATTGACTTATTTCTAACTTTTCTTGAGCTGCAATGGACAATAAAACTCTAATGGAGTCATACCTGACTGTTGGCGAAAAAGTATCATCATAATCAATGCCCTCTTTTTGTGCATACCCTTTTGCACACAGACGAGCTTTATAACGAGGGCCTGTTGGTTCATCTTTGACTCGAAAAACCCATTTGCATCCAATTGGCTTCGCATCTTTAGGCTTTTCTACCAATACCCAAGTTCCATTTTGCTTATGTGATTCTAGTTCCTTTTCTATTGAACATTTCCATTTTTCGGAATCAGGTGATGAGATCGCCTCACTATAGTTCAGCGGTACAGGAATATCTTCACTACAGCACAGGTAACCTTTTCCTTCATCATCTTTTTGTTTTGAAAATAATTCTTTATTTCTTGGTCTCAGTGTTATATTGGAGTGAGACGGTATTTCAACCTTTTGGTTTGGTGAGTAGTCACTGTCAGTACCTTGATCTTGATCAGAGTCAGCAGTGGCAGATTGTAATGTGTCATTAGAGCTCTCAAATGTGTCATCATCAGTTGATTCGGATGATGAGTGACACATTGTGCTGTCCTGTATCAAAACCTCTGAAACATAATTTCTCTCTACAGTTGTTTCAAGAAAAACTGCATCTCTACTTTTGATTACTGTTTTGGTGCCAGGAATAATAAATCTGAATCCTTTAGTATTATCACAATAGCCAATAAATATTGCTTTTTGTGCTTTTGGGTCCCACTTTCTTCTTTTTTCTTTTGGAAGATGAATCATTGCTTCACACCCAAATATTCTTAAGTGACTGATATTTGGTTTGCTTCCGGACCACATTTCTTCTGGTGTCTTGAAGTTCAGTGACTTAATTGGAGATCTATTGATGAGATAAGCAGCAGTGTGTATAGATTCAGCCCAGTATCCTTTAGATAATTTGGCGTCAATTAACAAGCACTTAGCTTTTTCAACCAATGTCCTGTTCATGCGTTCTGCAACTCCATTTTGCTCTGGAGTATATGGAGTGGTGGTTTGATGAACAATTCCGGCAGCTTTTAAGAACTCACAGAAATTTGCATTCATATATTCAAGACCGTTGTCAGAGCGAAGACACTTTATACTACATTCTAGTTGTTTCTCCACTTGGCTCTTGAATTCTTTAAATTTCTCAAATGCATCAGATTTCTTGTGTAGAAAATAAACAAAAACTTTCTTTGAGTAGTCATCAATTAGGGTCATAAAGTATCTTGCACCACTCAGCGAGCTAGTCTCCATCGGACCGCAGATGTCGGAGTGTACCAACTGAAGTACTTTAGTAGTGCTGGTTTCACTTTGTTTTAGAGGTAAGCGAGTTTGTTTTCCTTGCAGGCAGGTGACACATGTAATATTCTTATTTTTCTTAGACAACTGTACACCTTCAGTGTTATCTATTAATTTTTCCAGACTTTCAAAATTCAGATGGCCCATGCGTTGATGCCAGAGGTACATGTCTTGCTTGTCAACTTCAGATATGTATGCATGTTCACTTTTCATATCTAGCCTGTACATATTATTGATTAAGCTTGCCCTTGCAACAACAACATTGTTTTTATTAAATATTAAACAGCCTTTACTGTTGAATTTTACCTGACCTCCATTCTTTATAATCTGACTGACTGATAGTAGATTTGTTGCCAGTTCAGGTACATACAAAACATTTTGGAACAGAATTTTGTTGTACTGATTTTTATCATTACACACATCTAATGTCAACTGACCAGTACTGTGAACTGATAATAACTTGTCATTTGCTACCTTTATAGTCTTGATAAGTGGCTCCTTTTCCTGTTGTAATAGATTTCTATGTTTGGTCATATGTACAGAAGCGCCAGAGTCTATATACCAAGGATCTTGTTCCAGGCTATGTGTTGAAGCTATGAAAGCAGCGGCATAACTTGAACTCTCTTGATTCTTTTTAGAAGATTTCGACTTACACTCGGCAGAAAAATGGCCATATCTATTACAGTTGTAGCAGCGCGGGCCTCTTCTAGGTTGTTTCTTGTTACCCTTATTCTTGTAGTTATGGTTGGCGGCAAATGCAGATGAGTCATTTTCACATATTTTGACATCTTGTAGAATTTTTGACTTAACTGAGTCAGCAGTTATTTTCATACCAGAGCTTTCTATACCCATAATCATCGGCTTGTATGTTTCGGGTAGACCGGATAGTAGCAGTGTCCCGAGCCACTCGTCATCTACTTTAAAGCCGATGTTCCGGAGCTTGTGAGCCGTGGTCATAATTTTGCTCACGTATTCTTCGACATTTAGACATCCAGTAAGATTTGTTGTACACAGATCTCTAAGTAATCCCACACGGCGTGTTAGCCCCGAGTCGTCGAATGCACTTGCCAAGCAGTCCCACACTTCTTTTGCAGACTTTGCATCTTGAATGTGAACGTAGTTTACAGAGTCCACCAGTAAGATGATCTTAGATTTTGCTTTTATGTCGCGTTTTGAGTCGACAGAGTCACCGGGCGCGGGTTCAACACAGTCCCACAAGTCTTCGTGTTGGAGATATGTTTTGACTGCAAATCTCCATGTGGAATAGTTTTCCCGACCAGTAAGCTTTTCGATCATTACGAGAGGATTGCTTGACGACATTTTTGACACAATATTTGTAATGTTCAGTGTTTTCGATCCGTAAAACCAACAGTCACTTTGAGGTTATGTTTTACCGGCGTGCGATATTTTCACAATTTTCACTGTAATTTTATGTTCACTGACTTTCACTTCGATTATCAGGGCTATACTGGGCCCATAACCTGTTAGAGTTATTGGATTATGTAGAATTTATTTGAAATTAATGAAAAGTTTTATAGTACAACAACAGTCTTTTAATGATGCCCACAGAGTATAAAAAGGAATAGACAAACATTGAAAAAGGTGCGAATTTACACCACAGACTATATAACTATTACTAGTGTGTTACTTAGTATATTAGGCACAATATAGAAACTAATATTTTAACACAAATCATAAGACTAAATAATCTTAGATAAAGAGGGTATTCTGATATTTTTTTTTATTTCTACTGTCCTAAATATAGGACAGTAGGCTTATCTGGGTTAACACCGCCTACATCACGCGATATGACGAACATCGGATGATTCTGTGCCTCGTGGATGGTCACACAATTATTTGGGCCTGGACGGGAATCGAACCTGTGACTTGCCACAACTCCATTGCAGTTACCTAATTGCTCTATTGATGGGCCCTGTTTCTTTATGAAAATCTTTATCAGGTAATACAAAAGAGGTATGGCGGGCTATAAAATCTATCAAGTACACAACTAAAAACTCGTCGCAACCTCTTGAATTTGTTCACCTTGTTAGAAACGGATGAGCCCGAACTTGAAATTCTCATAATGAACTTGAGAAGTGATTGTGTGGTTGGTAGCGATGGCATATCCGGTTTCTTCCTTAAAAAATTCAAAGAATATCTAATACCACCTATTACGTTCTTACGTAATCTTTCTTTTAGAACGGGCAAATTTTGCAGAGGCTTTTAAACTGGCAGTGGTTCACCCAATACACAAAACAGACTTGTCAGATTCCTAGAGCGAACTCAAATATTGTCTCCAAGACAGTACGGATTTCGCTCTGGACTTCCACGAGTAAAGCAGTCCTTGACTTAACCAACGTAATAGTAGCTAAACTTGACCATAAACAGAAAGCTATAGGTATATTTTAGACATTGCCAAGGCATTCGACACGATTTCGATCTCTATCCTTTCCACAAAGCTCGAAAAAATTGTCATTAGAGGTACTCAACTGTCCCTCTTCAAAAGCTATCTTGATAACCGGAGACAGTGTGTAGAGATCGGTGGTTACTGTTAAAATACTGTAAAAAAAATAATGGCTGTTCAATATAATAAAAATATTTAACTTTCGTTCAGAAACAAAAGAACTACCATTTTATTTAATTTCTATAAATTTGAAGGAATTTAGTTGCGTCCGATTTATGGGACGTTATGCTCTAATGGATTAAGATAATTGTAAGACAATAATTGTAATTATTGAAATGTGCATTTAAAAGTTTTTTATTCTAGTTTTCTATACATATACCTAGTCTTGCCATAAATATTGTAATAAAGAAAAAAGAAAATTGTTAACTGCAAATAACATTTATTACTTTTACAGTGTGTCAGTTTAATACATAAATATAAAACAATTAAAAATATAAAAAGCTTATTCGAAGTGGTCTCCATTGGCTGCAATACAGTCCTTTAAACGATGAGGCCAGTTATCAATAGAAGCACGCACTCTTTCCATGGGAAAATTCTTCACTGCCAATCGTATAGATTGTTTTAGGGACTCCAAATTATCATGGCGTTTAGAGCAAGCTGTACTCTCTAAAACTGACCACAAATCATAATCCAGCGGATTAAGATCGGGACTAGACGACGGCCAGTCTTCAGCTCTGATGAAGTCCGAAACGTTCGATTCCAACCAAGACTGCGTGGACCGAGCTTTATGACCCGGCGCCGAGTCTTGCTGGAAGGACCATACTTGGTTATTGAACATGGTGATGTTAAGGGGCTTAACTACCTTCTCAAGAATGGTATCTTGATACACTTGTGCCGATGTTTTGATACCTTTTTCACAAAAATATGGCTCAGTCACTCCTTCATAGCTAACACCCCACCAAACCATCACTGAAGTCGGATAATGTCCACGTTGCACTCTGTCGACTAATTGGGAAGCTTCCTTAGAGCTTTGAGCATAAATACGGTCATTTTGTTTGTTAAAATGTTGCTCAATTGTAAAAATTTTCTCATCCGTAAACAAAATTTTTCTGTGACCTCCCTTTGCGTACCGCTTCAGTAGTTGTTTCGATTTTACCACCCTATTCTTCTTTAAATTATCAGTTAAGAAATGGCCAGTGCGTCTCTTATAGGCTGCAAGTCCTAAGTCATCTTTTAAAATACGCGACATGGTTCTAGGTGCTATCTTCATTTCCCGAGATAAAATCTTTTGCTTTCGGACAGGATTTCTTCGAATTCTTTCCCTTACTGCTTTGACCACCTTTTTCGTACGAACACTACGTGGACGGCCAGATCTTTTTCTGTCACAAACAGAGGAGGTCTCATTGTACCTATTAATAGCCCGGTACACAAACATTTTACTAATACCAAGTGTATGGAGAGTTTTAAAAATTGCATTTGGCTCCATACCTACTTTGTGTAATGCTATCACAGCGATTCGGTTCTCTTTATCACCCCACACCATTTTAATATCGCAAAATATTTTACAATGTATTGGCGCCAAAATGAGAAAACACAATGAACAATCGTATAAAAATGACAGATTCGAAATTCAAATGTAATATTTTTTTATAATTAAGTGTAACAGTATTTATGGCCAGACTAAGTATATATAAGACAATTAATCTATTTTAGTGGATTTTCGACAAATTAAATCACGTGTTGCTCTGTAAAACAAAGTTTTTTTTTATTTTAGACTTTTACAATGAATAAATACAACATGGCGTTACTGTAATGCAACAAACTATACCTGTAAAACAAAGAAACGACATTTAAAGTTATATTGTCGTTCTTATTCCACTATTACATCAAATTAAACAAATTAAATCTAATTTGAATCGGATTCCTCAATTGACAATCCTTTAACGAAAAAAAACCTAGTGCCACCTCAACAGTTACCGCCACCTATCGAATCGACATGACATTGAAAAGTGCGCTTAAATTCAAAATAACGTGAAGAAATCCATGTATTCCTTTACATATATTTTGTTTTGTTTAAAAATTTTTACCCATTTGGGTTTATGAGACTGACATGGGTTAATGCTAATAATAATAATAGGTCTAATAAGTAATAATTATTGACTACAGTAGTTTTGTTTTATTTTTAGCAACAATTACACTTACTGTTGGTCATAGCACACTCTGTCAATTTGAATTATTATAAATAATGCAAAAAGTCATTGCGTTCTTAATGTATAATAATCGCTCATCAAACGAGAATCAACTAAGCACCAAATTCACAAAGACAGGCTCAACTTAAGTTAGTATTATAAATATACATACGAGGTGTGTTCAAAAAGTATCGCGAATTTTGAAATTTCGCGGGTTACGTTTATTCGAATTTCGATTTTTTTGTGGCGTTATGTTGGTATATATCTCACTTATGCTGACAAGTTCGGTCATTTTGAATGTTCAGTTAATTGTTGACGGCTGCTTTGCTTGCACGTGTTTTGGTTCGTCTTCGATTTTTACCTATTCAAAAAAATTTAACAAAAAACCTGTATCAAATTTTGTGTGAAAACGAAATTAAGTGCGCGGATGCATTCCGAATGTTGACTGTGGCATACGGAGAAGCTACTTTGGACAAAAGCAACGTTTATCGGTGGTATAAAATGTTTTCAGAAGACCGAGAAGATGTGAATGACGATGAGCGTGCCGGACGCCCGAGCACTTCAACAACAGATGGAAATATTGATGAAGTGAAGAAAATGGTATTGGCCAATCGTCGAATCACCTTTAGAGAAATTGCCGAGGACCTATGTATATCGATTGGCTCATGCCATTCGATTTTAATCGATAATTTGGCCATGAGACAGGTCGCCGCAAAATTCGTATCAAAATTGCCCACACATCGCTGCTTGTACGGGACTTCTTGGCCAAAAACAACACACTAATGATACTGCAGCCACCATATTCCCCAGATCCAGCCCCCTGTGACTTTTTCTTGTTCCCGAAACTGAAGAGGTCCATTAAAGGACGACGCTACGCCACGATCGACGAGATAAAGACAGCATCGAAAGAGGAGCTGAACAGGATACAAAAAAATGTTTTTTTGAAGTGCTTCGAAGATTGGAAAAAACGTTGGCACAAGTGTATAATATCCCAGGGGGATCTTACTTTAAAGGGGACAAAATAGATATTCATGAATAAATGAATAATTTTTAAAAATACACAAAATTCGCGATGTATATACGGACTGACTGGTGAGATACCTTCAATATTTGAGGACGTGATAGTATGCGAACATATATCATGAAATAAAATAACATAAAAACGAAATATTAAATAACTTCTTAGTAAACTTCGTACACAGTACACCGAGAGCCCAGTATTTAACTGCGGAATACTTGGACACCGCGCGGCCGCACGTGTCGCGCAGCGCGCTATCAACACAGAATACATAGGTACCTACACTGTACAGCTGTTGCCTACCTACATCGATACCTCTCCCCATGTTAATGCATGAATGCTAACTTTGATAAAATAGCATGATCCGTTTTCGTCGCCTCTTCGTTACGGATATAAAAACGAAGGTAGAATATTTAGTTGACACTGGTAGTGACTTGTGTGTTTACCTTGTAAAAATGTTAAACCAAAAACCAACTAAAACAAATTTCGAATTGTGTGCCGCTAACAGCAGTAGAATACGAACAAACGGTTATAAAAATCTGTTTTAAACCTTGGATTGCGCCGTGACTTCCCCTCGCGTTTTGATATAGCAGACGTCACCAAGGCGATAAAAGGCGTAGATTTTTTAAGTATTTTTAACGTCATTGTTGATTGCCACAACCACAACTTGGTTGATAACAGTACAAGCCTCGCGACCCTGGCTTTGTCTGTCTATCCCGGTGATATTATTTCTTCGGTTAAGGTTGTCACTGGTGAGTCTGTTTATCACACTATATTTACAGAATTTTTCAGTATTACTCGCCTATCTGGTACACACTCTACGCTTAAACACAATACAGTACATTACATACGTACTACACCTGGGCCACCCGTATCAAATAAACCACGTAGACTGGCCCCTGATAAATTGAAGATCGCTAAAGAAGAGTTTGCTACTATGTTACAGCTGGGCATAGCCAGACTTTCTGACTCACCATGGTCTTCTCCATTTCATCTGGCCCCTAAAAAGGAATGTGGCTGGCGTCCCTGTGGGAATTATAGGATGCTTAATGCTAGGACCATCCCAGACAAGTACTCTATCAGCTACATTCAGGATTTTGCACATGGTCTTTCAGGATGTAAGGTCTTCTCCACAATAGACTTGGTTAAAGCTTATAACCAAATTAGGGTAAACCCTGAGGATATCCCGAAGACTGCTATCTCAACACTATTTGGCCTTAATGAATTTCAATACATGACTTTTGGTCTTCGTAACGCAGCACAAACTTTCCAGCGTTTTGTCGATGAGATGCTCCTCGGACTGGATTATTGTTACCCATATTTGGACGATTTTCTTATATTTTCACAGTATAAGGAAACTCATAAACGTCACCTGCGTGAGGTATTTACCAGTTTGCAGGAGTACGGCATGGTCATCAACACATCTAAAGCCCCCAGTACACAATGGCCTGTGATGGGCCACGCTTTGCAATGCACAATTGTAGGCCACGATCACTTGGTGTTCACACAATGGCGTATGGCTCATTGCTGCCTGGCAAACCACTTGCGATGGACGTCGAAGTAATTACGGCTGCGGCTATTTATTTGTATACTGTTTACAAGTATTACAGAAGTGTGTACCGTCACAAAGTTGTTAAAAGGAAATGGCGAAAAAGGCGATGGTGGATGCTGACCATTCATCGAAACAGGACAAGGTACGTAGATTTTTTAATGTGGTACTTAGGATATAATATTAATATTTAGAATGTTAACGTAAACAACATGACTACTTAAGATTGTTTTTACCGTTTTCAGGCAATTCATGGACAATCTGTTAAGCGACCTTGTTGCAGAACCATCAGGGGAATTCGATAACTTTGTTCGTATATCATTTAGTGATTTCGAGTATATATTGCAAAAAATATCACCAATTATTGCAAAAAAGGATACATATTGGCGAGAAGCAATACCTCCAAAAATAAGATTGGCATTGACATTGCGATTTCTTGCGACTGGAGACAGTTATAGGAGCCTGCACTACCATTTTAAAATATCAAGTACACTCATATCCAGAATTATTCCTGAAGTATGTTTGGCTCTGAACCAAGTGCTAAAGGACATGATTAAGGTGAGTTAGTAAAACATTTATATATACTTCAAATTTTTTAATCAATAATTATTGCCCCATTACATTTTTTTAACAATCATTTTAACAATCGTCATTCAAAGCTTTTGCATAAGCATCAGGCAAAATATTTTGGGACTGACTCTGTGTCTGAGAATATAATTCGTTAGAAATTATTTGCATGGATCCTTCAGGTATCTGGATTGTAGGGACAAGTGTATGGATTCTGTTGGGGGATTGATAAACTACTTCTTGTGTGTATGAGGCATTAGGGATTTCAGTAGGTGGAAGAGGGGATGGAGTTTGCGCAGGTGGAATAGGTGATGGGCTTTGTATAGGAGAAGTAATTATATAATGATTTGAAGACGATGATGAGGGGCGATTGATCCAAGATGACGACGGTGATGGACAAGAATAGCTGGTGGCTGAAGAATACGGACGTTTACTTATAATGATTTGAGAAGGTGAAGACACGTATTGAGGACTACAATTGCGACGCCGTTTTAATAGTAACCCATCAATTTCGTACATTATTTCTTGTCTCTCATTATCTGAGTATTTTCTGAGTTTGTTAGCAAGAAGCCTCCCATACAAGTCACAGTCGTCCTCTGTTTTATTTTGTTGGTCTTTATTGAGAATAGCCTGGTTTAACGCATTAAAAGCCTTTGACATTTCCTTATCTGCTTTTTCTAACTCAGGTGGCTTAACTGAACGTCTCCTCTGTACAGGTATCTTTATATTTATGTCCTTTGGTTCTGTGTTGCTTCTGGCATCACTTGTAGTTTCTGTTTCTTCTCCTGTCTGTTCTCCAATAACTGCCTGAAAAAATAATATTTATTTTTTCAGATTCCCACAAGTGCTGAAGAATGGCTGACCAAAACGGAAGGATTCAGCTTTCCCCATTGTCTTGGCGCGATAGATGGGAAGCATATTACCATATTAGCACCAGCTCATACCGGATCTGAATACTTTAATTACAAAGGAAGTTTCAGCATCGTTTTATTAGCCCTAGTAGATAGTGATTACTGTTTTTTGTTTGCTGACATAGGAAGCCAAGGGAGAATTAGTGATGGAGGTGTTTTAAATCAAAGCAATTTGTGGAAAAAATATGTGATGGGACCCTTAATTTACCACCTTGTTGCCCACTTCCTGGAAGTAATACTAATATGCCTTATGTTTTTCTGGGTGATGGCGCTTTTGCTCTTAGTTCTCATATTATGAAGCCCTTTCCTGGACATCATCAGTTAGGTACCCCAGAAAGAATGTTCAATCAACAACTATCACGTTCTCGTGCGGTCGTAGAGAATACTTTCGGGATATTATCATCAGTTTTTAGAGTATTTAAAAGACCTATTCCATTAGATGTCGTTAAAACTTCTATTATAACCCACAGCTGTTTATTACTACACAATTTTTTAAGAAAGAGCAAATCATCTCGCAATATTTATACTCCACCAGGCAGTACTGACAGCTATGATAGGAATGGTGAATTAATCCATGTAGGTATGAGAGTAAACCATGAAGAAAATCTATTACCATTACAATCTGTACCTCGTCGGACTCCTATTAATGCTAGGCAAATAAGATCAAATTTTATGAATTACATCCATCAAAGAAGACTATGCAGTGGTAGGGCCTATGATGCATAATTTATTTAGTTTATAATTTGTGGTAATCAAGATGAGTAAATACTTAGTTACTTATCAATAAAAATATTGGAAAATAATTAATTGTTTTACTTACCCTTTGCTCATCTGTCGAAATTATACTTTTTACTGTGTATTTGCCTTTTAAAAATGCCTCCATAGCATCATAAAAAATCCAAATTGGCTTATAAATTTCTTCTTCTCCCATACCAGATCGTATCGAATCTTGTTTTTTCTTAAAATGCATCCGAAATGCTGACATCAATGTCTCTTTTTTCTTTTTAAGTTCCGAAACAGGAATTTGCATGGTGTCTGCAATGCGATTCCATGCATCATTCACCTGAAAACATCGTACTCACATTACAACATTTATTATTTTCAGACGAGGCTCTTTTATCGCCTATTTTCATCAAGGATAATGTAATTCTAATGCTACAAGAATTTTTCAAATTGGTACATTAGTTTCGGAGCTTATTCAATTCCCACAAACAATAAGTCCTTCCTAATATTAGTATAAAAGTATAGATAGACTAGCTCTTCGCCCGCGGCTTCGCCCGCGCATAAATTTTCATACAAATTTTAACCCCCCACTTTAACCATTTACGGCCACACGCATAGACACCAATTAAGGCTTAATTCCTATTTAAGTGTTTGTTCCTAAGCTCCATACAAATAAAGGCTATTATTGTATGACAAAAGCTGTCTTTACTGTAATTGACGTCTGTGCGTATGGCCGTTAGAGGTTGATTTTTGAAAAACAAAGTAGCCTATGTCACTCTACAGCCCTTCAAGTATCCCTACACAAAAAATCACGCCAATCCGATGAACGAACAAATTAATAAACAACCAAAACAAAGACACTTTCACATTTATAATATTAGTAAGTAAGTAGTTAAGTATGGATATACATAATTTCTATCAAAATAAAAATAGTATAAACATACCTTGTTCTTATCCTTGTGCAGTGCATTATTTGTGTCCCAAATTGCGGGCTCAGATTGATATAAATCAATAAACTTGAAAGTTTCTTCATTGCTCCACGCCATTGACATTTTGGACGATCGCACGCCACGGCAATATCACGCAACACAACTATCCCGGTCAGCGGCCGGTGACGAACTAAACAATGGCCGATTGTGTAAACACCACAGGCCACGTTACGCCACGATTCCTTTGAAGTGTGCCCAAAAAACCGACAACTCTCCGATTGTGCGCCACGATGGACAACTGTCCGCCATCATATACCATTACCCCCTGTACACAATGGCGATGGCCTGTAGTGGGCACGCATGGGCCATTGTGTACTGGGGGCTTAAGTGTGTTTTCGGAGCCGCAGAGGTAACGTTTTTAGGTTATCGCATTTCAGCCGAACGCACTATGCCACTCCCAGCCAAGGTCCAGGCCATCCAGGACTTCCCAGCCCCAAAAACTGTAAAACAGTTAAGGCAATTCTTAGGAAAGCTTAATTTCTATAGGCGCTTCATTCCTGACGCTGCACAGCAACAAGCACCTCTGAATGCACTACTGGAAATTTCCGCACAGAGTTCCCATCTTGTGTCATTCACCGAGGCCGAGCATGAAGCTTTCAGGGCTTGCAAGAGTAGCCTATGTAATGCTACCTTGTTAGCACACCCAAATAGCACGAACAGGTTGGCTATAATAACTGACGCCTCAGACTCAGCATTAGGCGCTGTACTACAACAGCAGCGAGAGGATGGGGTCTGGCAACTGTTTGTAGGAGTTTATGTGTGGATCTTAGCCAATTTGTAGTCACCATCTACCAGCACTGCACTACACAACAATATGTCACAGTTGGTGAACATTGAAGCCGCTCAAAAATCTCTAGGGCAATCCTTCACCAGAAGAATAGCTGAACTGGAGTCACAGCTTCAATGCACAAGTACCTCAAAAGACACGGTTGCGAAAGTTACTGAGGAGTTCCGAACCTTTTGAGAACTAATATACAGCATATTGGGACTGTTACGGAAGCAGATTAAGGAATGCACTTAAACTGTTGATGCCATAGAGACAAGACATCGTAGTAAAGCACTTCTACTCATGGGAGTTGCGGAGTCTGACAGTGAAGACTGTGGCAGAGTGGCACTTGATATAGTCAACAACAAGCTGTAACTGAAATCATGCACTGTGGAGTCCTTCGCTGTCTGTCACAGGCTTGGGACACCGGATACAGATCATCATCTTCGTGAGATTTCGTAACTTACAACTCCGGTCGCCGGCCTGGAGGGCTAAATCTGCACTTAAAGGTTGCGCCGTTTCTATCCGTGAATTTCTCACCAAAACAAGACAGACCGTATTTGCCAATGTCCGGAATCACTTCGACACCCGTGCCTTTTGGACTAATGACGGCATAATTGTTGTTATGGTCGCTGCCGGCAGCCGGCGTAAGATCGCTACCGTTGAGGAGCTGTCGGACCTGATGTCATAGCACTCAAAAACTCTTCACGCAGTGGAGCCCAATGGCAAAAGTGCCAAAGAGAATAAGCGACAAGGGCCAGGGCCCGCACAAGTAAAGTCTAGTCAAAATATAATACATCGGGCATTTTCACATTAATATTTTTCTGAACGTAACTCGTTGCCTAACTGGCAGGTAAACAATACGTATAGTCTTATTTTATTTGTTTCTACTTAGCCTTGTCTATTTATTAATTAAACATCAACAAGACATTTAACTCATCATATTTGACATTCGTAAAGTGACATATGCATGAGAGGTTGCGTTACACACACATACAAATGAACTTTGCGTGTAAATCAAGATGTCCGACGTGCTCTTCTACAGCGTATTTCATTTTTACAGATGACCATTATGGTTTGAAAACAGACTATCTCAATTGTTACAAATCGGTCATGCATGTATCAGACTACGTTCTTTTTATATTTATTTGGAATACCTCATAGGTATTTTTTTATACTAACAATTTTCTATGACTTTGGTAACAAAACGAATTTTTTTTAATGTTTATTATTATAAACAAACTACGACGATGGAACCTGGAAGTAGAAGTAGACTCATTGTTGCCATGGAGATGGAGAGAACTCCTGAAGGTACTCTTCGCCTCGGCAACAATGAAGCGGTTTTAGAGAGGAGTGACTCCGGAAGACTCCGGGTATGTTTTATTTTCACTATAAAACATCTACTTCTACTTTCTTTTTTTTTTCCTATAAAATGTGTTTGTTTATTCATTTTTCGGTTTTTTTTAGCACTGGACGTGTCCCTCACAACTGGATGTTAGCGACGGCATTGAGGTGATTGAGGTACCATCAATGCTTCCACGTTTTCTATTTCCCGGTTATGACGATGTGTTTGTTTTTTCTACAAAATAATCTTGGTTTTTTAAACATATGTATAATAATGTGTCTTTTTATATAAATCAGGATACCGGTAATGATTTCGGGGACGTGGATGTACTGTACACCCCTCTACACGCCCTCATTGAAACTGACAATGTAAATGAATAATTATTTTACTAAATACATAACATCCTGTTTCATAAAGTGTTATTACATATTTTTGATTTGAATGAATTTAATTTATTGCTATAGACCATCAGGAAAATAAAAAATACTAGTTGTGTCTATTAGGCATTTTGTGAGTTATAACATGTTATATTAGGATTTGTAATGACTATTCCTTTTGTTATTTGTACATGCTATATTATGGATTGCTTGTGTATGTATGTGTATGTTACACATACTGAAGAACATTATTAATTTCAAAATTATGATTATAACGTTTATAAGACAAGATCGAGAACCTGTATATATATATTGTTAGGAGAAGAGTGACGTTTCTTGTGGCAGTAGAGGGGAGTCGAGTGGGAGGAGCCTATTGTCAATATAAGAGCTTGCGAGTTCAGTCTGGACACACTTCGCGTTGAGGCCACTTGGCAAGGGGAACCTCTGCTCGTTGAAATAGTCAACCTGTCTTTTTGTTACATGAATTTCGCGTGTACTTAAATTATAATTGTGATTGTTTAGTTATTAGATATTTCATTAGATTTTGGTTAAGTTTGATAATTAGTAAATAAGTTAGGTGTATTTTGTATTTTTTTTTGTTTATTTCCACTTCTGGTTTCCTAAAATCAGAAGTGGGACGCACCACACGTGTCTAGACCCGCTCTGACCATTACAAAATCGGCAGTTTAGCACTTTAATTTGATACTTTTTGTGGGTAGATATAAATAGTTACGTAGGTTTTATAGCAAGCGGTTTGCATTGTTATGCTGTGTACGTAAGTGAATAAGATTAAGTACGTTTGTATATCGGTAATTCCCGGTGAGTTCATTCCAATTTACTTACTATCCCGAGAGCGAAGCATCTTGTCTACATATCTCACGTAAAGCGGCGAATATGCATAACAGTAATCGTAAAAGTAGAAGCCGTTCTAGAAGTCGCGAATCACGCCGCTACCGACACGATTCTCGCGCAAAGGGATCTGAATCTCACACAAGTCGCCGTGTCGAACGTCGTGGCCGACGTCGTGATTCGCAAGCGAGTAATCCGTCACGGGGACATACCCCACCTGGCAATTCATTAACCCAACAAATGCAACAGATATTAGATAGGTTGACAACGCTTGAGGAACGGCAGCGTGCGTTGCCGCAAGCCCCCTACGAGCTGACCGCTGTCGCCGTACCTCATGCAACGCCACCTCCGTCACAACCACCGCTGCCCGAGCGGCGCGAGCGGCTGGCGGAGGCAACCAGAGAAGGTGCGGGCCGTCGCGACTCGGCGGCTCCGCCTTCGCTCGAGCGCTCCATGAGGAGGGTCACGGAGCATGATGCGAACGTAACTGACCGATTGATTGACGCCATACGCTCCATCAACACTACGGTGAGGTCCAACCAAGCGTATTTTATTTCTAATTTTGATCCTAGTGTCAACGATATAGATACCTGGTGTGAGGAGGTAGATCGCGCCAAGGTTTCGAACGGCTGGAGCGATAATGAATGTCTGTCTCGTATTGGTAACTGTCTTAAAGGGGACGCTAGGACATGGATTAATGAGTGGGTAACTGGTGACCGTAGTTGGAGCAATTTTAAACGGGCATTTAAGCCATTGTGCCCTAGGAAGCCAGATGTTGCGAATATTTTGTACGAAGTAATGAGTACGAATTCAGATAGGTATCCGACGTATGCAGATTACGCCCGTCGGTCGCTACTTAGGTTGCGTATAGTTAGGGGCTTGAGTGACGAACTGATCTCTGCAATCGTAATTCGCGGTATTACAGACCCACAAATTCGCGCTTCTGCTACAAATGCAAAGTTAATGCCAAATCAGTTAGTAGAATTCCTTTCGATTTACGTCAAACCGAACCTGCCTAATTCTAAAAGACCCAATACCTCGAATAACGATCGATCTTCGAAACCTAGTTACGGTCCATAGACGAAGGCCTTACTTACTTACGCGACATACTTCAAACGCTTACTGAAGCTGGCTTCTCTATCAATTTAAAGAAATGTTCATTCCTATCAACGGAAATTGAGTATTTAGGCCGCACCATTAGCCAAGGTCAGGTACGACCGAGCGAACTTAAGATTAAAGCCTTAGTAGAAGCCCCTATTCCTAAAACGGTCAAGCAAGTGCGTCAATTCTTGGGTTTGGCTAGTTATTTCTGTCGTTATATCCCTAGCTTCGCTGCTAGGAGACCTCCAATTACCAGACTTACTAAAAAGGGTGCATTATTTGTGTGGGGAAGTGAACAGGAAGAAGCACGGCAAGAGATGATCGCACATTTAACTAGTGAGCCTGTACTAGCAATATACGACCCGAGCTTGCCCATCGAAGTCCACACAGACGCAAGCTCAATTGGGTACGGTGCGGTGCTCTTTCAGGTTCACGTCAATGGACACAAGCGAGCAGTCGAATATTTTAGTAAGCGAACGCAGGGCGCTGAACCTCGATATCATTCTTATGAGCTTGAGACTCTGGCGGTGGTCAAGGCGCTGCAGCACTGCAGACACTATCTGGTCGGCGTTCATTTTAAAGTGGTAACTGACTGTAACGCTCTGAAATCCACCCAGCAGAAGAAAGACTTACTCCCACGCGTTGCCAGATGGTGGATGTACCTGCAGGATTTTGACTTTACCTTGGAGTACCGTAAGGGAACTTCAATGTCGCATGCGGACTATTTGAGCCGGAACCCCGTTAACGTTTGCGAAGTTCGTAAACAGCTGAACTGGGCTCGAATAGCACAGGCTGCGGACGAGGAGACCCAACAACTCATCCAAAAACTGACAGACGGATGGCTAGACTCAAACCGTTATGTACATAAAAACGACCTACTCTTTTACAAGTACTCTCCAGTCGGAGAGGAACCTAGATTTTTATGTTATGATCCCAAAGGCCACAGGCTCAGTCTGCTCAGGATATTTCATGATGAACATGATCACCTTGGTGTTGATAAGACTTTAGGGCTCATTAGGAAACATTTTTGGTTCCCTTCTTTAAAATCTTTTGTTCAAAAGTACGTAGATCATTGTCTAATTTGTTTAACGCATAAAAAGGTCCCAAGGGCTCCGCAACAACCAATTCACTCGTGGGAAAAGCCTTGTGCCCCTTTTAAAATAGTTCATGTAGATGCATTAGGCCCTCTGCCCCAATCAAATGGTTATCGATACGTTCTAATTGTAATAGATGCCTTTTCCAAATTTTGTCTATTGTACCCTATGTTTGGACAAGAAGCTACAGAATTAAAACGACTCATTACAAATGTTATTTCTTTATTTGGTACACCGAAAATGTTAGTCGCAGACCGGGGTAGGATGTTTCAGAGCTCAGACTTTACAAAGTTTGTCTCTGACCTAGGCATCGACTTGCATCTCATCACACCAGAGATGCACCATTCAAACGGGCAAGTGGAACGTTACTGCCGAACAATTTTGAATATGATCCGCATTCAGTGTAATCACCGCCAGGATGAATGGGCAGATATGATGTGGCGGTCACAGCTAATCCTCAATATAACTAAGCAGAAGACCACCCAGCGGTCGCCACTAAATTTACTCGTAGGCATTAAAGCAGCGACGCCTCTCATAAGGCACCTGGTACGTGAGGCGGCCCTGGACAGCTCTCATCCTAATCGTGAAGCGCTGAGGGAGATGCACAGACAACGGGCTTCGGAGCGTTTGGCTAGAAATCAACAGCAGCAGGACACGACTGTGAATGCTGGCCGAGAGAACCCTTAAGCATTTGAAATCAACTCACTTGTTTTTGTAATTAAGCAGGCGCAATCGACTGGCAAGCTCGACTCCGGCATGCGTGGGCCTTATCGCGTGGTCAAAGCGCTTCCCCATGACCGATATGAGCTACAACTGTTGTCGGGCTCATACGGTAAATCTACACAAGCAGCGGCTCAGTTTATGAAGCCGTGGCGCGGGGAGTGGACTCCGGAGACATGCGCTGCTTACTTTGAGGGTGAGTACGCCCGCTTGGTATGATAAGCTAACGTCGTGCCTATGTCATACAAGTGTGGATTAAACGTGATATGCTAACGTTGTGCCTATGTCACATATTGAATAGTGCGTGTTCATGATAAGCTAACGTCGTGCCTATGTCATGTGTCCGTTTTTAACGATGGGAAATAAGCTAACGTAGTGCCTATGTTTCGTGATAACAGAGATAGCTAACGTAGTGCTTCCTCTCTGGTGTTTGCTTGAACTATGCTAACGTAGTGCCTATGGTTCATTCTAAATGATTTAACAGCGTGAAAACGGTAAAGACTTATTTTCATTGTTTTGTAACTGGAATGTAATTTGTTTATGCAGATAGCAATGATGAGATTACAGAGTCCACGTTTGAGCGAGCTGCCACGCACGATGTGCAGCCTAGAGACGAGGGGGCGACCGAGCCCATACCGAGCACTTCTGGAGCGGCTGAGCCGTAAGTCTGGGAAGAGGAGGACGAGGACGCCCTCCAGTCAGGAGAGGCCGTGTTAGGAGAAGAGTGACGTTTCTTGTGGCAGTAGAGGGGAGTCGAGTGGGAGGAGCCTATTGTCAATATAAGAGCTTGCGAGTTCAGTCTGGACACACTTCGCGTTGAGGCCACTTGGCAAGGGGAACCTCTGCTCGTTGAAATAGTCAACCTGTCTTTTTGTTACATGAATTTCGCGTGTACTTAAATTATAATTGTGATTGTTTAGTTATTAGATATTTCATTAGATTTTGGTTAAGTTTGATAATTAGTAAATAAGCTAGGTGTATTTTGTATTTTTTTTTGTTTATTTCCACTTCTGGTTTCCTAAAAATATATATATATATATACAGGTTCTCTGTATATATATATACTGTATATATATATGTATGTATATACTGTATATATATATATATATACAGGTTCTCTGTATATATATATACTGTATATATATATGTATGTATATACTGTATATATATATATATATACAGTAGCGCTCAATTTTATTCCATATCACAAAATTGTTTCCAATCAAAGATTATATTTGAAGTAATGATACGTTTCACAAATTAAGACACTTAAATGTAATGTATTTCTACACAAAAAGAAAACATAAAGAAAAATTATTTACGACACGGCTCAAAAGTATTTTGACAAGGAAAGTTTTTTATTTTATGAAATAAAAAAAATATTATTTTTGATATTAACTATTAGTATTTTGTTGCATATCCATTAGCCTTCAAGACCGCTTCACAGCGCGCCGGGATCGAGTCAACTAGTTTCTGCAAACGATCAATGGGTATTCGGTTCCATTTGTTACTTAGTGCTTCATATAAACTAATATAAAGCATCTTTATTTGAATAGTTTCGACATCTTACGCGGCGATTCAGTTCTTCCCAAAGATGCTCTATCGGGTTTAAATCGGCGCTTTGACTTGGCCAGTCGAGAACTTTGATTTTAGCGAGTTTCATGAAGTCGTTGACATGTTTCGATTTGTGCTTTGGGTCATTGTCTTGTTGAAAATACCAACCAGGTGCCATATTTGCTTTAGCATAGGGTAGCATTTGTTCCTTTAATATATCTGCGTACATATAGCGATCCATAGTACCTTCTATCCTAACTAAAGGTTCGACTCCGCGACGAGAAAAGCAACCCCAGACCATAATATTGCCACCTCCATGCTTTACTGTGGGTATTTGGTATCGAACATCAAATCTTTTGTTTACAGGACGTCGCACGTACCGTATACCATCAAATGACACTAAATTAAATTTGCTTTCGTCACTCCACAACACCTTGGACCAGTCTGAACTCGTCCATAATCTGAACCGTTTCGCAAACGCAAGGCGCAGCTTCCTATTCCTTGCAGAAATTAGAGGTTTCTTAGTTGGACGTCGTCCTTGTAATCCGAAGTCCTTTAGTCTGCGTTTTCCAGTTGAAACGTGTAAATTCACGTCGTAATTTTTCTGTAACTCGTTTTTTATTTGCACAGCCGTTTTTCGGACATCACTGGTCGATAACCTTTTTATCAAATGGTCTTCCTTAGTGGATGTTTTTTTTCAGACGGCCACTTCGAGGCTTATTTTTAATAGTTTTACGTTTATTATAAGCTTTGTTCCACGAACTGACAAGTTGTCGTGACACTTTAAAACTTCGAGCAACTTCTGCTTGCGTCAGCAATCTCAACAAAACCAGTCGTAGACAAAACGTCAAAGGTAAACGCGCGCATATTTAAATATAAAGGAAGAACGAAAGGGCTTCATTTACATCTCCCCCCCCCCCCCATTAAGCTGTTACTGGTATAAGCTTGGTGATGTGAAACAAGTTTGATTCAAACTTTTTGTATCCTGTATTTACCCTATATATTGAGTCTGACTGTTTTTTCTAAAATTTTGTATGGCCTAATCTTTAACTCATCTAATTTCTTTCTATTTAATCTGTTACCATTCTCTACATACATAAAATCTCCTACTTTTAATTCCATGTATTTTCTGTTTTTGTGGAATGGTTTCTTATTATAATTATGTGATTTTATTGTTCTTTCAAAAGCTATCCTTCTAACTGTTAATAAATCATTTGTTTTTTGTTCTTTCAATTCGTCTGGTAAGATATTAATAACTTTCCCTTCCATTAAATAAGCCGGGGCAAATCCGGTCACAGTGTGTTCTGTTTCATTATAACAATTGACACACTCATGAGCGACAGTTGTCCATGCTCTTTTACCATCTTTCTCGTTAATTTACCACCTAATCTTGTTAACAATGTCTGATTTAACCGTTCATTTTATCCATTTGAAAAAGGTGAATTTACTGCCGTGAATATAATAGGGCTATTTTCTTTTTGTAGAAAACTTTTGAATTCCTTTGAGTTAATACCCGGGTATTGATCGGATAGAATTAATCCTATTTTATTTTAAGTAATTACCTTTTCTGTAAGTTTTATGAAATCATCAGCATTTTGAGTTTTTGATGTCAAAATGTAGGCATATCTGGTGAAGTGGTCTACTAAAAGATGTAAATATGTCTTTGTGGAGCGGGACCCACCAAAGCCACCAATGGCGTCCATAAAGACAATTTCAAAAGGGTAAGTAGCGGGACCTAAATGGTACAACAGTCCATAATTCAATTTAGTTCTAGATTTATTTTTTATACATATTTTACAATTGTTACAAATTATTTTAATATTGTGCAATAAATATTTTGATGTATAATATGGTCTTATTTTGTTTTCTATTTGTTTTATACCTATATGGCAGTATATATAATGTATGCTTTTTATAATCTTTTTAGAAAATTCTTCAGTAAGTATATTTTTTTCTTTTTTTCCTATCCTTTAGAAGTATATTTTATCTTTTAAAATTAGTTTTTCTCTGTGTAGTTTTATATGTTCATTTTTGTCTTGGTTATTTTGAATATCTTCTAGTTTAATAAAATTGTCAATTTTTTAAAATTTCCTCTTGACTTACATGTGATTCTAATACAGGATTTCTACTTAAACTGTCTGCTTCTAAATTATCTTTTCCTGGTCAATATATGACCTCAAAATTGAATTGTGATAAATAATATGTAAGGTCCCCTAGTTCTTCGTCTGTCCTTGCCTTGATATTCAATTTTTCTAGAGGTTTATGGTCTGAAAATACTTTAAAATGTTTCCCTATGAGCCAATGCTGCCAGTATTTTACCGCTTCTTTAATAGCCAAGCATTCTAAGTATATAGCCTTTTTCCGTTTCTGACTATCATTTAGCTTTCTTGAAAAATTTGCACATGGCTTTTCCTCCCCAGTTTTTTGTGGTTGTTTCAAAATAGCTCCTATACCCAGAATACTGGCGTCAGTATAAATATGAATAGGTAATTCGTGATTAAAAATTTCTAAAATAGGTTTCAAGCATAGAAGTCTCTTTACTGTGTCAAAACATTCTTGACATTTGTCCGTCCAAGTAAATGTTTGGTCCTTTCTTAGCAAATTATGTAAAGGATCTAATAACACTGCTACATTTGGTATATATTTACCATAGAAATTTATTTTACCTAAAAACTGTCGAATATTTTTCTTTGTTTTAGGACAGGGAAATTCTTTTATGGCTATTAAATTATCCTTTAATGGAGTGATAGTATTATTTTGTATGATATGACCTAGGTACTTTACAGAATCTTGTGCAAAATTACATTTAGAGAATTTTAATCTAAAGCCCTCTTTTGAAATTGCTTCTAATAGCAACGATAAGTGTTTTATATGTCCTTCAAATGTTTTACAAAATACCAAAATGTCATCGATGAAATTTACTGTAAAGTCTGATAATTTGTTTCCTAATAATGCTTGTTAGTATTCTTTGGAAAATTGCAGGAGAAGTCTTCAAATGGTAGGCAGGTCCATTGATAATGGTTTTCCTGAGTAACAAATGCTGTTTTGTTTCTATCTTGTACTCTTAAAGGTATCGACCAGAAAGCGGAATTTATGTCTAATGTCGAAAAGATTTCGTGTCTTTATCATTAAATCCTCAATAAGAGGAGAAGGTTGCGACTGGGGTACTACAATTTTATTTAAATCACGAAAATCAATAAACAGTCTACATTTTCTACCTTCTTCCTTCTTATATGCTAAAGTAACTGGAGATGCAAAGGGACTATAGAATTCTTCAATTAAATTTTTTTCTAACAACTTTGAAACTTGGTCTTCTATCTCTTTCTTATCTTGAAAATGGCACCTGTATGGTCTTTTGCTGCAATATGTATCTACTAATAGATCTATATGTGCTTCATAGCCGTTCACTGTACCTACATCATATCTATCTTTTGCAAAAAGTGATTTGTATTTACATATTAATTCATCTATTTCTGACCGTTTTTGAGTGTCTAAATGATTAACTGAAATGTTGAAGTTCGCTACTTCTATATGTTCATTGAAGTTTACTTCACTTAGTTTGTTCTGTATTTTGTTACCTGTAAAGCCAGGAAAATTTTCATTTTGTTTTATCTTTTCGTTAAATTTTTGAGTGATTGTTAAGTCTTCATTTTGAATCAGCTGAAAGGATTTTATGCAATCTAATCCAATCAAAAAATCATAGTCAAAGTTTTGCTTATCTATAACAAAAACATTGACATTTTCTTCAATATCCAAAATCTTAATCTTTAATTCTACAATTCCTATTGACTTTTTTACACCATTAATCGTTTTTAAATTTGCTTGATTATTGTTACTGTCGCGAGGGTGGTATTTTAAGGACAATAACCTTGAATTAATTAAACTCACATTTGATCCTGAATCATAAACCCCTAGCGTCTCTATGGAATCATTTATTTTTAATTTAATTTTGATTAATGGTGGAATTACTAATTTTTTGGATCTATTTCATTTAAACTCATTTCTAATTCAGAATTATTTACACTTCGAATGGACTCTTTTTTAAAACGATCATTATCTTTGTTCCTAAACCAACATACAGATTCTGAATGATACCGTGCACCTTTCTTTTCCTCTTCACAGATTCTGCATGCTTTTTCCTTAACCTTCAAGCGGGCGCGCGTAGTCGAATCGACCGCGCTTAGTGCATTTACGTTCATATTACTATTATTACCCATTACATTTATTTATCACTTCTAGTAGCCTGTCACTATGTCATTGGGAGTAAAACAAAGTATAAACCGTCGCTCGGGGCGCTCCCCCCACTCCACAGATCGCAATTGTTTTAGTCCCGGTGCAGTCGTCGAAAAGACTACACGCGCCTGTCGTCGAAAAGGTTACGCGCGACGCTCAACACGACTTACCCTCGTTCAGGCTCATAGTAGTTCTTCGGCCATCATTCATTATTATTGAATTAAGTTTGGATTTTTTTATTTAAAATGAGTCGTGGACGGTTATCACAAAGTGCAATACTCGAGGAATTACTAAATGAAGACGAAGAAGAAAGTGAATCGGAGCTTAGCGACCAAGGTTCTGAAACTTCCGATCACATCGTTGCAGAGGAACCTCTACCTGCTGAGGAATCTAACTCCTCGGACTCAGAAGAGGATGATTTGCCACTTTCAGAAATAAATAGCTGCTTTACAGGGCGCGATAAAGTAACGAAGTGGCAAAAATCTAACAATAACAGAGTGAAGCGTCAAGTTCAAAATATTCTAACGGAAGATGCGGGTATTCGTAGAAATGGTGTGGGTGTGACGACATTTACGCAAGCCTGGAGTTTATTCATTTCAGAGAATATTATTGAACAAGTTGTTAGACATACGAACGAATTTATTCAAAAGAAAGTGCCATCGTATAACAGAATACGTGACTGCAAACCGACAGATGCGGTGGAAATCCGAGCACTTTTCGGATTATTGTACATAGCAGGATCCCTGAAGACATCACACGCCAATTTAGAAGATTTATATGTAAGTGATGGGACAGGTATACCTATTTTTCCTACTACTATGTCAGTGAAAAGAGTGAAATTTCTACTGAATTCATTGCGGTTTGATGATGCTACTACGCGACAAGCACGTCGTACTTTAGACAAAGCTGCGCCAATAAGAGAAGTTTTAGATATGTTTACACAAATCTGTCTTTTGTCATATTCAGTGGGAGAGAATGTAGTAATCGATGAGATGATGGTTGGCTTTCGAGGAAAATGTCCTTTCCGACAGTACATGAAATCAAAGCCCGACAAATACGGAATCAAACTTTATCCACTAGTAGATGCTGCTACGTTTTACGTTCTAAATATTGAACTTTATGCTGGCAAGCAGCCTGAAGGCCCATATCAGGTGAGTAATGCTGCGTCAGACGTCGTAAAGAGGCTAATTACACCAATTTCTGGCACTGGGAGAAACCTTACCGTCGACAATTGGTATACCAGTGTGCCGCTGACGAACGATTTGGCCAAGGATCATAAGATTTCTGTTGTGGGTACCATCCGCAAAAACAAGAAAGAAATACCTCCTTGCTTTATAGATAAAAATCAACCTGAATATTCAAGTCAATTTGGATTTTCAAATATAGCAACTCTCGTATCTTACGTGCCTAAAAAGAAAAGATCTGTAGTTCTTATATCATCACTTCATTGTGCTGCAGAAATTGATGAAAGTACAAATGAAAAGCGTAAACCCAGCATCGTTACTTTTTACAATAAAACAAAGGGGGGTGTCGATGAAGTCGACAAAAAAGTAAAAATGTATTCGGTTTCAAGGAAGAATAATAGATGGCCATTGACACTATTCTTTCGTCTTCTGGATATTGCAGGAATAAATAGTATGGTGATATTGAGGGCAAATAATGTGACTCTACGGAAAAGGCGAATGTATTTACGGGCATTAGGCACTGAATTGACAAAAGAGTACGTTCAAAGAAGATCAACGATAGTAGGCCTTCCAAGAAAACTAAAAAGAAACATAAGGGAGCATTTGAATATGGAGGTTGGTGCTGCTGATACAGAAGCAGTTAGTTCTGGCACATGCAGAGGAACCTGTAAAATATGTCCAGCCAAAAAGAGGAGACAATCAAAAAAGCAATGTATGAAATGTATGAAAAATATTTGCAGAAGTCATACAACATTTATTTGCAATCAATGTTATATGGACAAAGAAACTGATTCTGATGAAAACTAAACCAAACTTAATTCATTTTTATTCTATTTTGTATTTTTTATTATTAGACTAGGTATATATGTAAAGAAACCCAATTGTGGTGTTCTTTAATATATCTTAAATATTGCCGCGTTATTTATCGTCGGTTTGACAGAGTCAGCTGACAGCTTACGTCAGATGAATATGAAGTTAAGATTGTGAGGTTAGATTTATTTTAAGGGATAGATAGTTTATCGTAAGAAACTTACCTACATAATTAATAAGATAGACCCGAAATAAGGGCTTTAAATGTTATTTCTTTTGTTTACAGGTGAGTAAATGTTTACTTTATAAAAAAAAAAAAATTTATAAACTAATGTAATTAGAAAACTGTTGTAAGAACTATTTGTAAGTAAATAAAACTTTTGTTTACAGAAACGCAATTACGTCTTTATTTCAACAAATGAACAGAATATTTATATAAAACCATTATAAAACAACATTTTCTGCATATATTTCGAGAGAATAATGGATAAATTGAGGTTTGATTTTGCTGTGAAAACAGCATCTGATGGAAAAACCAACATATTATGCATAACCTCGATTGCCACACCTAGTGGACAAATCTATGGAATACCACCAGATTGTCAACCAGCGCATCAACATCACGCAATTATGAGTACACCAAACTATAGCAAAATAAAAAAAACATTACAAAGGAGACATCAGACAAGGAAAATCTGGATAAATTTAACAGATGAGATATCGAAAACATATTTTGATGAGGAACAAAACTTGCAGTTCAATGATGTGTATTTAGAAGAAATAATTGAAACAAAAAGTAATCCAGAGACTATGCCTAGTTCTAGTGGCTCGAACAACACTTTGGAAAAAATGTTAGAAAAGTTACTCGAAGAAAAAGAAAAAAAATCAGAAATACAGAATATAGGCAAGATCGCAAAAGATTTTATGATAGAAAAGTTTACAAGTAAAACCACAAATGCCTGCCAGTAGATTAAAGACTTTAATAAGGAATGTGAACGTTTCCAAATTAACGAAGACGAGAAAAACATTGAAATTTTGAAAAGTTTTATGGAATCGTCAAGTGTACATTGGTATGACTGTATGTTAATAAAACACACAGTAGACTCAGAGTGGAATCAATGGGAGAAGTGCTTTTGTGAGACATTTGCAAATAAAGGTTGGTCACCCATAAGATATGCCCTCGCCTTTAAATACCAAGCAGGCTCGTTGCTCGAATACGCCCTAAAGAAAGAAAAGTTGATGCTGGAAGTTAGGAAGGAAGTTGATACAGGGACTCTTATTGATCTTATAGCATTTGGCTTGCCCAATTTTGTTGCTGATAAAATTGACAGAGAAACTTTGCAAGAAACAGAGGATCTGTACAATGAATTAGGAAAACTGGAACATCTTGTTGGGAGAAATAAATATGAAAGAAAAATATCTACAAATTCCGACATTAAACCCAAAAAAATTGAAGAAAAAAAACCATGCCAAATTTGTATCAACGAGAAAAAGGGAAAACGTTACCATCCAGAGGAAAATTGCTGGTTTAAAGATAAAACCCAGAAATCAATAAAGAGAACAGTAAATAACTCGGAAATAGAAATAGAACTCAATAACAAGGATCCAAAAAACTAGAAGTGCCACCATTAATAAAAATAAATTTACTATTGAATGATACTATAGAAGTAACTGGAATTTATGATTCAGGTTCAAATGTATCATTAATTAATGCAAAATTATTAAACATACAAAAAGAAGAAAAAAGTACAAATAAAACACAAATAGTAAACTTAAAGACTATTAATGGTGAACAAAAAACAAAAGGTATGGTTACATTAAAAATTAAAATATATGATATGGAACACAACATGGATGTTTTTGTAATAAACAAAGAAAACTTTAATTATGATTTTCTAATTGGATTAGATTGCATAAAAAAATTCAAGCTAATCCAAAATGAAGACCTAACAATAGTACAAAAAGCTAATCAGAAAGAAGAGGTCAGTGTAAAAAGTGATATAAATGTCAACATTCCTGATGTACTAGGAGACAAAGCTGAACCAAGATTAGAAAGTTCTGAAACAGAGAATGTAAAACAAGAAATAATCTTTAATGAACACATCAAAACTGATAAATTTAAAAAAATGGTTAATCATCTAGATAAACAACAACAATTAGATATTGATAACCTTATAGAAAAATTTAAAACTGTCTTTGCCAAGGATAAATATGATATCGGCACTGTACGAGATTATGAAGCTCATATTGACCTGATGGTGGATAAATACTGCTGCAAACGTCCATATAGATGCACAACTGAAGATAGAAGAGAGATAGAAAAACAAATATCAAAACTATTAGGGAAAAACTTGATTGAGGAATCATATAGCCCGTTTGCTGCCCCAGTAACTCTAGCTTATAAAAAGGAAGATGAACAAAAAACAAGACTATGTATAGATTTCAGAGAACTGAACAAAATAATTGTCCCACAATCACAACCATTCCCTTTGATTGAAGATTTAATGATAAAAACGGTGAACTGTAAGTATTTCTCAACATTTGATATTAATTCGGCATTTTGGTCAATTCCATTGAAGATACAAGACAGATACAAAACAGCCTTTGTTACTCAAGAAGGACACTTCCAGTGGACCTGCCTGCCATTTGGATTAAAAACGGCTCCGGCCATTTTCCAGAGAATAATGAGCAACATCATAAGAAAAAATAAGCTCTCTGAGTTTACAGTCAATTTTATTGATGATATACTCATTTATTCAAAAACCTTTGAGGAACATATGTCACATATAACAAGATTACTGGAGGCAATACAAAATGAGGGCTTTAGATTAAAAATTACGAAGTGTATATTTGCAAACAATTATGCCAAGTATTTAGGCCACATAATAGAAAACAATTCAGTGAGACCTCTCAAAGATTATTTAGTAGCAGTAAAAGACTTTCCAATACCAGAAACAAGGAAAAACTTAAGGCAATTCCTAGGAAAAGTAAATTTTCATCATAAGTTTGTGCCACACAGTGCAATCATCTTGGACCCGTTACACAATTTGTTAAGAAAAGATGTGAAATTTATATGGACTGAAAAATGTCAAAAATCATTCGATGAAATAAAAGCATTACTGTGCTCCGAACCAATTCTGAAAATTTATGATCCAGAACTACCAATAAGCATTTATACAGACGCAAGTATAAAGGGAATAGGAGCAGTGCTAAAACAACCTAATAAAAACGGAGAAATAAAACCGGTTGCTTATTTTTCAAAAAAATTAACAGATACACAAAAAAAGAAGAAAGCAATTTATCTAGAATGTCTGGCTATAAAAGAAGCTGTAAAGTATTGGCAGCACTGGCTTATGGGAAAGGAGTTTACCGTGTATTCTGATCATAAACCCTTGGAAAACATGAATATTAAAACAAGGACTGATGAAGAACTCGGAGACCTAACATATTATTTATCCCAATATAATTTTAAAATTAAATATAATCCGGGACAAACAAATCAAGAGGCGGACTGCTTAAGCAGAAATCCAGTTCTAGATCCAACTGAAAATACTGACGATGCTTTGAAAGTGGTAAATTTAATAACTTTAGAACAAATAAAAATAGATCAAAACACAAATCAAGAAATACAAAAAGAAAAAAATACACTGATATTGAAAGATGAAATATACTACAAAAAAAGTAAAGGAAGAAACAAAATTATATTATCAGAAGAACTAAGCAAAACGCTCATAAACAAAGTACACATTACTTACTGCCACCTAGGAACAACGCAAATGATAAATAAATTAACTCCTTTCTACTCAACGAAGAATATTATAACAAAGATAAAACAGACATGCGAAGAATGTGAAATATGTATAAAAAACAAAACAAGAAGAAAGCCAAAATATGGTCTAATGTCACATCTTGGACCAGCAAAGCACCCATTCGAAATTGTATCAATTGATACAATAGGTGGGTTTGGGGGATCTCGATCTACTAAAAAGTACCTACATCTTTTAGTTGATCATTTTACTAGGTATGGATATATCGCTCCTTGAATACAAAAGGGCCACAATTAAAAAAAAAATGAAAATCGTTTTATTGCAAAAATGACACCTGAACCGACTATATTTTATAGTGAAAAAAAGACTCCCATCATTTTAACTTATATTATGGCTGCACTGACTTACCGCCATTTTTGCATTAGCTTGCTTTGACAGGTAATGTCAGTGCAAAACCGCCATTTTGTTAGTTGCGCCCGGAGATTTAACGCAAACGCACGTCGGTTGCGTGAAATAGTGCCACAATCCAAAATACGTCTGTGTTGGATTCAAACTTTCAGGTAAGTGTGATTATATTTTACAATACAAAAATGTCATATTTTGGAAAACATCCGTTTTGCATTCTAACATTAGTATTTGTAACCATAATATATAATACAAAAGTGCCATATTTTGGCAAACGTCCGTTTTGCATTCGAATATTAGTATTTGTAACCATAATATATAATACAAAAGTGCCATATTTTGGGAAACGTCCGTTTTGCATTCTAACATTAGTATTTGTTATTATATTTTGTAATATAAAATTGCCATATTTGAAATGCGTCCTTTTTGTAATCCAATATTAGTTAAGTATAATTATATTTTATAATACAACAGTAGCATAGTTTGAAATACGTCCCTTTTGCATTAAATTATAGTGGCATAAATAATTATTTTGAGCCTGCTAGAATGGGAAGGTCAGAAATATGGCCGTTTTGCATGATAATAATTTTAGTTCTCGTTACAATTTTAAAAATAAAAATCACCGTTTTGATGTTTTTTTTAAGTTAAAAATCATACAAATTTAATCTATTTATTTGTTTGTAAATTAGTAATTTAAACTAAATTAAGGCTCTGTCCCTGTAGCTTTCGTCACTAATTTAAAGTTTTTTAAATAATATCAGTGAGTGTCTATAGGGACCTATAATAATATGGGTAGATATTCGTAAATGTTGAAAAATATGTGATCAAGATGCATTGCAGCATATTTTCTGTGAATTTGATTGTGAATTTGAATGTTAAATATGAGGTGGTAGCTTCAATTTGTTAAATATAATTAAGGTGTTATTCCTGGCAAATTAGTATTGAAATATAATATATTATGTATAGTATTGTGGGTATTTTATGTTTTTTAGCTATAAAACGTTAAAGATGTTTTTTTTTTACAGATTGACAAAATGAATAGAGCACGCAAAATGTTGAATATGGCAACCTCCGTTCAAGAATCGGAAAAAGTTCAAGCATTACCTGGCCACAATAATAATGTGCAATATAAAACTTTCTTTAATACTCCAGCTGCACTCAGTCTACCCGTTACGTTACCCATTGATTCCTCAGATACAAATTCAATAGCAGACAGTCAACCTGACCTTAACCTATCAATATTAGAGGATGAAGACAGTGAAGTAAGCTGTGTAACGAATACCAAAGACACAAATAGGCCAAAAATACTTGGTGAACAAAGTGACTCGAGTAGCAGTTCAAGCGACTCTGATACCAATTCCAGCCGATCATCAACATCCAGTAGCTCATCAATTGCAGATTTTTCTTCAGATGACAGTGTTGAAGATCCCAAATTACTACCTAGTCATGATGAGATGCTGCTTACTCTTTAATTCAACGCAACATTTCAAATGCTTTAAAATCTTCTCCCATTTATGTGCCGGATCAGTATATAACCCTTATTAAAACTGCAAAGAAGAAAGGAAGACCCTTCGTTGTTCACGAACTTACGGATGAAAGTTTTTTGGATATAAAATCTCTGGCTGTCGGCAATTACACTGCTACAGAAGATGGACAAAAAGTCAAATGGGCTGATATAAAAACTATTAAAGTCCATCGAGATTATGAGAACAAATTTTTCTTCAAGACTTCTTACGAAACTAAAGAGTTTACATCGGTAGCCACGCTTACAAAAAGAAGGTCTACTAATCCTATAGTGCCAAAAAAATTGTACAAACAAAAACTTAAAATAACAGAAACTAAAAAACGGGGTATCCTTAAACTTATTGAGAAAAATATCATTCCTAAGTATTACCAAAACTTTTACGAAAATTTGTAATTTTAATAATAGATGCCTAATTGTGATAATATTTAGAATAGTTATAAATTGTAACTTAAAATAGTTTACGTAAAAAGTGCCTTAAATTGTTTATAACTGTGATTTTGTAAGACTACTTAGATTGTTATTGTGCAATAGTATATATATATATATATATATATATTACATATAAGCTATAATATTTTGCTACTGAATTATGTGCCTTTAGAACTGATCTCGTGAATTAGTGTCGTCAGTTGGTAAGGTTTTTTTAGTTTTTTAGAGAATTTATTAATGAATATGTGTATGTATGTTATGTATATTTTGATAATTTTGATTATTACAGTTTTATCTCTTGTTTTTTCTATTATTCTTAAAAATATAATTGTTTTAGAGAGATGTTTAATTTTACTGAATAATAGTTACGTACAAAGTTGATCTCAATTATATTACTTAATAATAAGTTAAGATTTATTAGTTTAGATTTTATAAATGTTTTCCTGGTGTCCATTCACTTATGTTTCTAATTAGTAATAAGATCAAACTTTTTGATACGGTTTTTTACCAAAAAGGTACAATAAACCATTTTTATTTGTAAAACTGTGTTTAATTTTTGAGATATTTTTTATAATATTGGTTCAAATTTTGAATGCAAAAGGGACTTTTATGCTTTTTTTTTCTAATAGGTAACAACTATTACAAAGTTTATATTGTAGATAGATAGAGCTAAAAAATATGCATCTAAAGATATATTAACATCTTATATTTAATTAATAAATATATGAAATATTATAAAAAAACAGATTCAAAAATTTGTTTTGGCTGTCCTGTAAAATTTATGGATTTCGATTTGTGTCCCTTTTGTATTCAAGGAGCGATATATTGACATCTAAGAACCAAAGCTCTGACAATTTTATTAAACTTGTTCAGAAAGTGACAGAAAGTCATAAAGTTAATATGATATTAACGGACCAATATCCCGGTATAAACTCCAAGGAATTTAAGGAATATCTGAAAAATAATAATATAAGAATAATTTATACTGCTGTGGATACTCCTTTTTCAAATGGACTTAATGAAAGACTGAACCAAACTTTGGTTAATAAGATAAGATGCAAAATAAATGAAGAGAAAAAAAAAATTGCTTGGACAACTATTGCACAAGAATGTATAAAAAAATATAATGAAACAGAACATACGGTTACCAAATTTGCACCAAAATACTTATTACAAGGAGAAGATGTAAATATTCTACCACCAGAATTAAAAACAAGATATTCAAATGAAGACCTGAGAAGAGATAGAGAATTAGCATATAGAAATACATTGAAATCTCATGATTATAACAAGAAACGATATGACCAACTGAGAAGGGAATATAACTTCAAAGAGGGAGATAAAGTTTATGTAGAGAATGGTAATCGCCTAAATAGGAAGAAAACAGATGAACTAAGAATTGGACCTTACAAGATTTTGAAAAAGATATCAAATACAATTGATGAAGTAGATGCCGGTCACAAGAAAGAAGAATCAAATTTGTTCCATGTTACAAAACTCATTCCATCGTCCGTTAATAGACGAACAATAACGTGCACTCACACCTGTTATTGTTCTTCTCCGGGCGGGGAGATGTAAAGAAACCCAATTGTGGTGTTCTTTAATATATCTTAAATATTGCCGCGTTATTTATCGTCGGTTTGACAGAGTCAGCTGACAGCTTACGTCAGATGAATATGAAGTTAAGATTGTGAGGTTAGATTTATTTTAAGGGATAGATAGTTTATCGTAAGAAACTTACCTACATAATTAATAAGATAGACCCGAAATAAGGGCTTTAAATGTTGTTTCTTTTGTTTACAGGTGAGTAAATGTTTACTTTATAAACTAATGTAATTAGAAAACTGTTGTAAGAACTATTTGTAAGTAAATAAAACTTTTGTTTACAGAAACGCAATTACGTCTTTATTTCAACAAATGAACAGAATATTTATATAAAACCATTATATATATACTAGTCTGAGATATGTAAAAGGGTTTTTTATTCCTAATTCTTGTTTTGATCCAAAGAATATTTGAGTTATGTTAATTAGTTGAATAATTGTCTTTTTTTTTCATAATTTTAATTACTTTTTTTGACAAAATAGTCTTTAAGGACAATGATAATATATCTACGTGCAAATAAATAAATAATTACTGAATAATTAGTGCATTATTTCGTTTATTCATCCCGAACGCCTTTTCGGTTACGCGCGCCCGCTCCCGTTACAAATGACCGCACGCCCGCTTGAAGGTTAAATTTATTTTCTTTAATCTTACTTTGTACCCCCTCTAATATTTCCTTTTTCTCCGCAATCTTTTTATTCATTAAATGTTCTAAACCTCGTATATTACTATACAAATCTTCTGTATTTTTTAATTTGTTTCTATCAATTTCATCAGCTATAAAGGTTGGTAACCCCGTTACAATTAAATCAATTAAAGTAGGTTTATCTATGCATTTATTTACCTCTAATAAAAGCCTCTCTTTCTTAAGAGCGTATTCCAGTAACGAGCCCTGCCTGTATTTGAATAAAATAGCATACCTTATCGGTGTCCGGAGGAGGGCGCTATAGTGCCACGGCTAACATCAGCTCCGCTATAAAATAAGTTTATAATTACAAAAAAGTGATATTTTGCTGTAAAAAGTGCGCAAATTGATACAAAACCCAGTAAATTTAGTCATATAATGAAGACAGTGGCAATAAATACCATACATTCAATTTAAACTCAAAAAAAAAAACAAAGTGCAAACAAACAGTGAGTGCGGACCCAAACAACGTCCTTTCTTACGCCGATCATCAGGGAACTTTATATGTGTGCGTAAGAGTGAAAACAATCACTGTACAATACTATTCCGACCCCAGATAAATTACGTTATAAATTACGTTGTAACTACATAACCTCAAAATCAAGATTGATTCATCGAACCACATCGACGATACAAATTCATCTGTTACAGCGCCATCTGTTACAGAAGTAGTGCACTACCACAACAACCAGCTAGCTACCAACGTTCCGTCGAACGTACACACCGTAAACGAAAGACTTAATACGAAGACCTACCGCGAGAGGGCGACATAAGTTAAAAACAGTTAAAAAGAAATATAATAACAATGGAGGAAGTTCTTAATGCCCTTAACAAAATTCAAAAAGAACTCGACGAACAATAAGTAACGATCAAAGAGAGTGCTAAGAATATCACAGAACAAGTAACTCAGAATATCACCCAAATTTTTCAAGAAAAAATATCTGTACTGGAAGAAAAACAAGAAAAATTAAATCATTTGGTGGAAAATCAGGAAAAAAGAATCTACTTCATGGAAAAACAGTTAAGACAAAGAAACATAGTATTCTTCGGTATCGAAGAGGAAGAAACGTCTTATGACACCTTAGTATATCTTTTTATTAAATGGGCAAAGAAATATCTCCCTACAGAATTATTATACAACGACATACAAGAAATAAAAAGAATAGGAAAGAGAGGAGACAGACCCCGCCCAACTGTAGTAACATTCACAACTCTCGGCTTAAAAATAAAAATATTTAAACAAAAAAAGGCATTAGAAAATACTCAGTACTACATGAAAGAAGATTATCCAAATTACGTATTAGAAAAGAGAAAAGCTTTACAAGAACAGTTGAAGACGGAGAGAGCAAAGGGCAACATAGCCATAATAAAATACGATAAATTAATTATAATAAAAAACAACAATAAAAGAACACTTCCGATCTCGCCAGAAGCAGAGCTTAACATACAATCAATCTCGCAAACTAATAAAAAAACCAAACCTGAATCATCTCGCCCCACGGTTCGACGCTCGAGCAGCGTCTCGGAAGGAGTTGTAAAACCGGGTTTGCTGAACTTCCTAACCAATAAAAACTTAGCCAAAACCAGCAACAAACAGGATGAAAAGAACAAGAACGCATAGCAACTAGGCCCCTCCTCCAAAAATTATCGCACAAACAATCCTACAGAAACACATAATGAAAACAATCTTCCAACCCGGCCGGTCACCGTGGAAGATTATGACCTCAACCCTCCAAAGATAAATACAGTAATAAAAAGCACACTAAATAGCAAATATAATAAGCAAACCAACCAAATTTATATCGCAACATACAACACCAGAACTCTATCAACATACGTTCGCCTTATAGAATTAGAACAGGCCCTAAGTGGAATAAAATACGACATCATGGGAATATCTGAAATGAGACGACTTGGTAACGAAATAAACGAGTACGACAACTATATACTATGGGTACAGAGGGAGACCGTTAACACGCTGGGACGACGACATCAAAAGAACAGTCGGCCCTCAGTGGTTCCAAGTAGCGCAAGATAGAGACGGGTGGTCATCTTTGGAGGAGGCCTTTACCCAGACAGGGGTTCTTGCAGATTAATTACTTTAAGTTTTTTTTTTAATTACTTTAATTATTTTTTTAATTATTTTTTATTTAATAACGGAATATCTCAAGCAACAACATAAACTAATACTAACGTTATAAGATACTTATTACATTAAAATTACGATTACTAACACAAATAACAATCAAGTCTTTATAGTTTTTTCGTCTTGTGTAATCCTATATCTTTGTAAAATATGTCAAACAATCTGCATGAAATAAATAGGCTTTTTATATATTTATTTTATTTTATTTATTTATTTATTTATTATATCGGTGTCCAGCCCTTGCTTGCATATGTTTCACAAAAACTTATCTTCCAAATGCACCATTCCGACTCAATTGTATACTTAATAAGTATAGAATTATACCAATCTTGACAAGAATCATCTAAAAATAATCGAAACGCTTGAATTTTTTGTATGTCCTCACTAATACCTATACGAACACATTCAGATTCAAAAGTTGTCATCCACTGTGTAACACTTGTTGTCTTCTTTGTGAACTTCTCTAGTACAAACTTTTCAGATACATTCTTCAGATTGAATTCTTTTTTTAATTCAGCAAAATTTTGCAATATTCTAGTCAGAGCGTCTGTTGACATCTCACTCGCAGAAACTGGCTGTTGTATTCTTTGAATAGCCTCCTCCAATAAATATCCTCTAAATTGCATATTCCCATCTTCATCCACATAAGTGTCACGTAACTCTTGTGTTAATGAAATCCAAACCTGTCTTTTTTCATGTCTTCTCTGTAGCGTAGTTTTGACCTTCAAAAAATTTTGGGTTTTCATTACAACATCATGGTATTTGACTGGCTGTAATTGCTCTGGAATTATGAACACATTATTTTCGGGGTCCATAAAATGTTCGTCTTCGGATCTTCACTTTGCTTCACTATAAATTCAAACTTTAGCTTGTCCATGTTATCAACAGCTATATTTAATGTTGTTTTGTAATAGGACAGTTATTTATTGAAGCAAAAAAACCAAGTTGTTGCTCTGTAAAAAAGATTAATGTATTTGGTTATAAAATCACAAGTCACTTTTATAATAATCATTGTCTAACCGAATCTATGCTTAGCTGCACAATAATTAACAACATTTACTAACCTGTAAAAAAGAAACAACATTAAAAGCTATTGCTTCAATTAACCTTATTTTACAAATCTTATTATACTAAACATTCCGTAGTACAAAGCCGAGGAGAAAACATACTTAGACAAGTGCTGCCACCTCAACAAAACCAGTCATAGACAAAACGTCAAAGGTAAACGCGCGCATATTTAAATATAAAGGAAGAACGAAAGGTCTTCATTTACATAAATATAAAAAAAGTGAAGTGCTATTTTTCAATTGTGGTGTTCATGATGTGAATGATTACTATTATACTACAGATAAATCATTACGAATTGCTGTAGATTTATTAAATTTTCAATTTCAAAGTGATAGTGATCGTATTCAAGAATTTTTAACTAGTTTATATAACATACTAGATAGAATAGTACCAAAAAAAATTGTTTATTTGTGTTATCACCACCAAATGCGTGAAAGAATTTTTTTTTCGATGCAGTTATACATTATTTTTTAAATTTTGGTCAAATTGGTAATTTCAATAAATATAATATTTTTTCTTTAATGGAATGCGTAAATAGAAGAATAATTTTGTGGATTGAACCACATTGTGAAACTAGTGCTTTTGAAACTATCAAAATGTTATTTGGTGGTGATACTATGAATGTTAAGTTGATAAAGTTAAGTTTCAAGACGATGCTATTGTAAATCGAACACCATGTATTGTTTTATCTAATAATGATATTTTTCTAAAAGATACAGCATTTCGCACAAGAATGTATAATTATACTTGGCGTAACTGTGGTGCCTTAAAAAGTTGTAAAAAAAAAAAATATATCCTTTACTTGTACCAAAGTTATTTCAAATTTTCAAATGTATAACATAATCAATAAAGAAGGAATGTATGTTAAAAGAAATAATGAAACTGACAATGATTCTGAATAAATTTTTATTTTTATAACATTAAAATTTTTCATTTAAACCTCCTAAAGTAGATGCTTCGCTGTCTGATGTTATTTCTTCTCCTGGGACCTTTTCTTGGAACTACTAATTCCTTTTCCTTTTTTTTTTTGTCTCGTCCTGAAAGCTGAGGAATCATAATTAAACGGTTTTTTAAACTGGTTATGTCGGTCTGTGTAAACTGATCGCGATAAGTTAATTCCTGTGATTTTATCAATGTCTGGTTCGTTTTCATTTTCTGTAAGCATAACAGATCGTTCCAAATTCTGTTCGACCCCGGCAAAGGCTTCCGCTGTTGTATAGCGCGAATCGTGTAAATGGAAGTACATATTTAACCTTTTGAGGCATATGAGTAAAGGTACCATAAGTATGATAATTCCCAATGTTACAAGATATATCCATTTCGTACTCACACATCAAATATACCATTGTAGTTTGGAAGTTCTCAAATTCTGTAGCTGGATTAATCTGCGGTATGGCTCCGATCCCAACGTGTAATTGAGGTTGCGGTGACGTTCAGCGTGCGATAATCGGTGCTGATTTTTTAACACAGTATCGCCTGTTGCCTGACTGTCGTAACAAAATGCTCATAGATGGCGTCACCGGTCTCTCTAGTCAAGCTTCCTGCATCTCCATAGAGCAACCCAGCGTCAAGGCCATCGTTACTAGAAATTCCATTTATTCGTCTTACTTGCCGAATTTCCAGATATTACACGACCTCCCGGGTTACCTAGAATAATTAAGCACAACACTGTAAGTCATATTCTAACTAGGATACCGTTACCGAACGTTATCGCTAACGGACGTGTTGTAGTGAGCTCCCGAAACTTTATTTCACAACAATAGTACTAAATGTTTTTGTGTACATAAAACCTAAGTCCACGCACTACTATAGTTTAGACAAATCAAGCCAGCAAACTAATGGAATAACAGTGATAAACGCTAGTGCAAAATAACTAAAAAATCTTAAGCTTTTAAAAGTTTTATAAGTTTTTAAAAAATCAAGTTAGGGTAAAATTTAAAACTTTTGTGTTACGTTGGTGATCGACAAGCGACCTACATGTATGACAGTACCTAGTGTTGTAAAGAACTCGAGTCTTTGAGTTCTAAATTTAGAGCTCGGCATTGCACGACTCGACTCATAACAATAAGACTCTTAAGACTAAAGAACTCAAGTTGAGCTCTTGAACGCGAGACTCGAGACTCGAGTCTTCTTTAGCCCTCGAGTTCTTTTTACGCGCCGAGTCGCGCTCGAGTTCTTTTCCGCTTTGAGTCATTCTTTTTAAAGCAGCCAATAAAAGGTTATTTTTGGTAGATATAATCATGTATAAATAGAAGGAGATGTCGAAAAATAAATGAAAGAATGAAAGTTTTAATTAACATGAAAAATCAGTTTAATTAATCACTGCCCAACAAATATTTACTTCATAAAATTTTCCAAGAAAATTATTATCACGTTTAATGTATTTTGGTGTGGTCATTTCATAAATATCACTGTTTTTTGTGTAGCAGCTCTAGTTTTTAAGATTTTTCAAACTACCCGCATTTTAGGTGACGGAACAATTTAATTGAGTTTCAACGAGTGCATTATTTCTTTTTTTCAGAATCAAAACAATGGCTACGAAGAAGAGACGTTGTTTAAACGATTCAAACAGTTTTTGTGTTATTTGTGGCGAATACACCTTTGCAAAGTATCGTAAATCGATCACGGACTTCGTTAAATCTGCCTATTTCAAGTACTTTGGAGTGCATATTTCCAATCTACAGAAGCCATGGGTGCCTAATACCGTGTGCCAAAATTGTGTTGTCTCTTTGCGACAATGGTCAAATGGAAAAAGATCAGCTCTCAAGTTCAAGACACCCATGATCTGGCGGGAACCTCGTAATCATCATGATGACTGTTATTTTTGTATGGTTAACATTACGGGTATAAACTCTGCAAACCGGGATAAGTGGTCATATCCGACGTTGTCTTCTGCTCAGAAGCCTCTTACACACTCAGACCAATCACTAGCACCAGTACCATCGACATCATGAACAAGTTTTGAACCAGAAAATATAGAAAATGAAGAAGAAAAACAAGATTCCGACTCTGATTTCACACCTAGTCAAGAGACAAAACCTCAACCATTCAATCAAAGTGAGCTAAACGACTTAATAAGGGATTTAAATCTATCGAAAGAGTCTTCTGAAATTTTGGCATCTCGTCTGAAAGAAAAAAATCTACTTACTCCAGATACAAAAATTACATTTTATCGTACTCGTGAAAAAGATTTACTTCCATATTTTTCCTCTGAAGAGAATTTAGTTTACTGTAATAATGTTGAAGGTCTTATACAAAAGATGGGTTTACAAAAATATATACCAAGCGAATGGCGTCTTTTTATTGATAGCAGCAAAAGAAGTTTGAAGAGTGTACTTTTACACAATGGAAATAAGTATGGTTCTATACCTATAGGACACTCAACTTCTATGAAAGAAAGATATGAAAATATATCTTTAGTGTTGGAAAAACTGAAGTATGACGAGCATAGCTGGAAAATTTGCGTAGATTTGAAGATGGTAAATTTCCTCCTAGGACAACAGGCGGGTTATACTAAATATCCGTGTTTCATATGTTTGTGGGACAGCTGCGACAAAAACAAACATTGGACTCAAAAAGTATGGCCACTAAGGGAGTCAGTGATTGTTGGTAAGCAAAATGTAATCAATCCACCTTTAGTAAATCAAGATCGAATTATATTGCCACCATTTCATATAAAACTTGGTATTATGAAGCAATTTGTTAAAGCCATTAATAAAGAATGGCGAATGTTTTGCTTTTCTCTCAAAGAAATTTGCTGGACTGAGCAACGAAAAGTTGAAAGCAGGCATTTTCGATGGTCCACAAATTAGACAATTGATAAAAGACCCCAATTTTGTCGAATCTATGAACGAACTTGAAAAAAGAACGTGGAAAAGTTTCGTTGCAGTAATTCAAAACTTTCTTGGGAATCATAAATCAGAAAATTATTTTCAATTAGTTAACGATATGTTGTCTAATTTAAAACTTCTAAGATGTAACATGAGTATTAAATTACATTATTTACATTCTCATTTGGATCGATTTCCTGAAAATCTTGGAGATTATAGCGAGGAGCAAGGTGAAAGGTTTCACCAGGATATTCGCACGATGGAAGAACGTTACCAAGGGAGGTGGGACATACACATGATGGCCGACTACTGCTGGAATCTTTGTCGGGATCAAATACAGAAGCCTCATTCAAGAAAATCTTATAAAAAACATTTTTTCCCCGAACCGCAGTAATTATTTCAAATAAAGTGTGTGAAAAAATCATAATTTTATATTAATTTTTAACCTACATGTAAATTTTAAACTAGAGCTGCTAGAAAAAAACAGTGGTATTTTCGTAATCACCACACTTAATTTAATCGAAAACATGTGGAAATACTCTGGAAAATTTTTCAGTGTTGACCAGTGTTATGATCATGAAAATTATTACAAAAGAAAACATTAATTAAAAAAATGTAATTTTAGTCACATTAAACAGTAGGTATAATCATTTTTGTTATTATTGGAGAGTAATTTACGTGTTTATCATTATAATTGCATACAAAGATTTATTTAAAAAAATCTAGCCATGATGCAAGACACATTGAAGCTTGTATGGTCTTATTGCCAAGTCTGTTTCTTCTTTTGGTAATTAAGTTACCGGATTTTGAAAATGCCTGTTTACTCGGGACGCTCGTTGCGAGAATACTGAGTATCTGAAACGCTAATTTCTGAAGCTGTGGTAATCTATGAGCTTGCTGTGTCCACCAAAATATAATATCAGTGTCTTCAGTTTCTACTGGCATCATTACATATTCTCGAAGTTCATCCGTAAAAAATGTTTTTTTTTATAAATTATCGAAAATATACTTTTCCTTGAACTGTCTCCTGTTTCTTCATTTGTGTTACGAGTACAACGTTGACCATATTCTGTTTGGAAAAATGTAGTCAACAACTCAAGTGGCTGACTTTCCTCTTTTTCAGAAAAATAATGGTTTTTTAGACGGGGATCCAGAATAATCGCGAACTTTGCATATTTTGAGCGCAAAAGTGGGATGTATTGATTTAATTTGTCAGCCATAGCATGTGCACAATCATTCAAAAAATTACCGTCGTCGTAATTCTTTGCAATATGATCCAACAGTACATCAACTATAGGTATCACGTATACCAAACTAGGGTATTTTGATTTCGATAGTAAAAGAGTAGCATCGTAGTAAGGTTTTAAAAAATCTATAATATTTTTTACTTTTTCCTCCTCGATTAGATACTTCTTAAATTCCTCGAATTGTTTGCACATATGATCCAAAACAACTCACATGTTATAAGCGCATTCCAACATTAAAAATGTGGAGTTCCATCGTATGTGCATTTCTTTAACTAGTATTAATCGTGATACTTGCAACAAATCACAAATTTCAAAGAACAGCTGCTTTTTCTTGGGTGAAAAATTAATAAAATTTACTAGTTTTGATATATCTGACACGATGTTATCTAATTTTTCTAATCCTTTTTTAACATTTAGATTCAATATGTGCGCTAAACATCTTTTGTGAACGACGTTTTCATAATCACTATAAAATAGTTGCAACAACTGTATAGTTTTCGTATTGGTGGCCTCGTTATCTGTTGTTATAGACATAACTTTATTTTTCAAACCGTAACATTCAAAAATGTCTATGATTTTTTTTAATACAGTATAATCTCACTAATCCGGCACTTCGATAGATCGGCACGTCCAATAATCCGGCACCCTCCGCCCACACCTCCCTCGCCCTTATACACCTGTGCGCTTCGATCGCTCGCGTTGTCGACTAGCAGTTTAACTTCAAAACTTATCACTTGACGTCCTAACGTATTTGTTTATAGTTTATCGTTAAAAATATCAAATAAACGCAAACACAAGACAATAAATTTGGGTGATAAAATGGAGATTTTAAAGAAGTTAGATAGAGAAGAAAAGATGTGCAAATTGGCAAAAGAATATGATGTCGGTCGTTCCACTGTATACGATCTTAGGAAGAAAAGGCAAAAGATCGTAGACCACGTCAAGACAATGGAATCTGGGCCAGGAAAGCGTAAAACACTAAAAGTTGGGGATTGTCCAAAGATGGAAAACGCTCTCTACGTGGTTCATACAACGGCATTCTAAACACACTCCTATATCTGGAGAAATTCTAAAAGCCAAGGCCATCGAATTTTATAAAAAAATTACCCACAAAAACGATTTTCGTGCCAGCGATGGATGGCTGGATAAATTTAAAAAGCGTTTTGGTATCCGTCTATTAACCATATCGGGCGAGAAATTATCAAGCGACGAATCTACAGTACAGACATTTATCCAACATTTTAAGAACAAAGTAGCAGAACTGGATCTTCTTCCTGACCAAATCTATAACGCAGACGAGAGTGGTCTGTTCTGGAGACTGTTGCCCAATAAAACATTTGTATCTTCTAACGAAGCAAGTGCACCAGGTCGTAAAGTGAGTAAAGATAGAATTACATTCATGCCGTGTTCAAATGCTACAGGAACGCACAAATTGGATTTGTTAGTGATTGGTAAAGCAAAAAATCCTAGAGCTTTCAAGAACATTTGTCTCCCGGTCTGCTACAAGAACCAAATTAGAAGTTGGGTCACGAGAGAGGTATTCAACGACTGGTTTCATAAAGACTTTGTCCCAGAAGTCAAGAAGTTTATGAAAAGATCCAACTTGCCCATAAAAGCTTTACTCATACTTGACAATGCTCCAGGCCATCCAAATGAACTGAAATCAAGTGATGGGACTATCCAAACCATCTTTCTACCACCAAACTGCACACCTTTTAGTTCAGCCGATGGATCAAAATGTTATCCAAAAAGTAAAGTCTTTGTATAAAAATAAATTGCTGATCCATATTATATCTCAGGATGGTGATATAACACAGAGCCTTAAAGGATTGAATTTGAAAGATGTTGTATTTTCTCTCGCTCATGCTTGGAAGTCTGTTTCATCTGACTTAATCCAATCTTCATGGAAAAAGTTATGGCCTACAATGAATGATGTATCAAAAACAGAAGAAACAGATGAATGGGATCCTGAAGATAATCTTCCTATTGCCGATTGGTTGCAAAATCTATCAGAAAAAGAATTGGAGACAAGTGAAGAAAATTTAAATTCTTGGTTTGAAGGAATCGAAGAAACAGAGCAAATTATGACAGATGAAGAAATTGTATCTGAAGCAGTACGGGAAGAAGAAAGCTTTGTAGAAGTGGAGCCACCTCTTACTACAACTGTAACAGTTAAGCCAGATGATGCATTGATTTGTTTCAATACCTGCATAACATGGGCAGAAGAAAACGGCATGTCTGCTAAAGAAATTATAATTCTTCGCAACATGCGAGAAAAGGTTTTTAAGCAAGGACTAAAAGTTGCACAAAAGCAGACCTCAATTAAGGATTATTTTAAAACTATGTAATTATGTATGTACATGTTAATTTAATACATTACATACATTTATTCTCTCTATGAAATGCTTTATTTTATTTATTATTTATGACTTTTTCACTATAATACAGTAATCCCAATATTCCAATAATCCGGCACCCTCCGGTTTTTAATAGTGCCGGATTAGTGAGATTATACTGTATTTCGTTACTTGTATGCAGTATGGTATAAGATCGAAATCTAATATAATAGCACTCATTTTTGATTCATGAACAAAATGGGCTGTAATAACAATGTACGGTTTGTTCGTTACAGATGTCCAAAAATCAAATGTAACCGACAATTTGTTTATTGACTTTATGCATTCTATTACTTGTGCTTTTTTGTCCATAAAAAGTGTTTGTATATTCAGATTTAAACTGTGACGAGTTAGTCCTGGGTAATTGGAGTTTAGTCCTTTTATCATTTTAATAAAGTGTTCTTCCTCCACGATACTTTGAGGGTGAGCCCCGCGTATTATAAAATTTAGGATCAGGTTGTCATACACAGGGTACTTACATGTTCTGTTTTGTTTATATTTTTCCTCGCCATGTGATGTAGCGTGATTAGTTGTTACATGTCTTTTTAAAATCGTATGTGATGTTTTAAGTGAAAAATATTTTTTACACTTTTTGCATTCATAATGCAATGACTTTTTATTATAATTTAGCTTCTTAATATTTTTATCCTGTATACGCTCCGAATCCACAATCATTGTTGCAGTCGCCGAATCAGTACTAGAAACCGAACGGAATGAAGTATTGGGTTCTTCTTCTACTGACTCCATAATGATTCTTTAACACGATAACTACACAGGAAACTCTATTTTAAGCAACAGGGAAACTACTACACTACTACACTACAAACAACTACACTAGCTGAGGTGTCATGACAATATATTTACTGATACCCACAGTTCTCGTCATATTATATAAAAATAAAAACTGTTTAGGGTATTATGATAAAATATTAAATCATTGTACCTTCATATAAACGAAGTATTTTAATATGTTGATCGTATGTATACGATCATTTGAGTAGCTACTCAACAGAATAAGTAATGAATGTAGATAACTGCAAAATAGTACAAGGAAACTTAATCCACAACTTTCCGTATCATAGTTAGTAGTTCCTTTAATTACAAGTGACAACATTTTGTTCTACGAGAATCATTTAATTAATTTCAAAGGTGGCGCGTTATTTTTTCGATAATGTCAAGTGCTGGTGGTGAAAGATCTAGTTCTCCAAGTATTTTAACAGGATTGTATCGGGCAAAGAAGAGAAAATTATCAACAACTTCGGTAAAAGTCGATAAAGGAACGCAGGTCACATATGGAGACATTATTGACTCTAATATTTATCAAAGAAATCGTTGGGATTCGTCTGATGTACGACCCCGTACAAGCTTACTAAAAGATATTGATTTTGGTTCAAAGAAACCGTGTGACCCAAGGAATCAAGAGTTTGCTAAACTTATGCATGCATGCATGCATTTGAGATGGATCGAGTACCCGAAGAGAAACGTACTATGACTTACTCCAGGATATTAGACTTTATTCGAAAAGTACGAGAGGAGGATAGCTTCAGGAATGTTAGTTTGCCTAGTTTCTCTGATTCTGAATAGATAATTACTCGATTACCTAAATCTTTCAAAAATTTAATCAATCTTTTATTTAACACTGAAAAAATTTCCAAATTGGACCAGTAATTCCTGAGATTAGCGCGTTCTACCAAACAAATAAACTCTTCAGCTTTATTATATAAGTATAGAAGTATAGATATTTATTCTAAATAAATCACTGTCAGCATTTCGAAGAACAGTTTGAAGAAGACTCGAGCTCTTTTAAGACTCAAGCTCTTTATAAGACTCGAGCTCTTTTTAAGACTCGAGTCTCTCGAGTTCTATTTAAGGTTTCGAGTTCAATTTTGGCACTCGAGTCTTCATGATAGGACTCAGACTCGGCTCGACTCAAGACTCCGAGTTCAGTTAGTTCACTGAGTCTTAGAAAATTGAGTCGAGTCTATCGAATAAGACTAAAAGACTCGAGTCCTTTGCAACACTAACAGTACCCCCAAGGTCATCACTGCGACACTACAACAATTTGCACTCATTGGATTACCTATTTTAGGAATAATTATTTTCAAGTACGGTTGACCTCGACGTCAAAACACACATTTACTGGCGCGGTGCACGACGAGTCGTCTGTACAAACCCCACTGAGAAACAACTTCAATTTTGTTATTATTTATAATTTTTTTGGTTTTTGTTTTAACTGTTTTTTGGGATGCCATTAACACGCACACCTCAAACCCAGTCACCTATAAAAAGGGCCACCGCAAATGAAGGGCCACTGTCTCAGAAATCTACCAAATCCCCTGAGCCATATATCACCCAAAAAAGAGAAAGTTTCAGCAGATGGACGATGTTACGGTCTTCATGGCTGAGATGGAAAGTCTTTTTTTAGAATTCGAAAAACAACAAAACGAAAAATATGCGTCACATCAGGCAGCTGTGAACGAGCTTAATACCCTCAATTCCTCCCTAAAGGAATCTGCTGATCTTGTCTCGAAAAAATATGACGATCTAGTAATGGAATCTAAAAAATTAACAGCTGCACGAAACGACAACTTAGCATACATTAAGATTTTGGAGGACAAGGTGGAGAATTTGAAAAGATATCAAAGAGGAACATGTTTGGAGCTGAGGAACTTGCCAGTCAGCACCCACGAATCTAAAGATCTCATAAAAATTGTCACAGATATGGGCACAGCTCTAAGTGTCCCAATAAATAATTCCGTCATTCGTGATGTATATTAATAAAATGCCTCAACCTCACACGTTTAAAATAACAGAAAGACAACAGAACAATAATTTCAGTGCATCAACAGCAATGCTAATTAATAATCCAAAGAAATCATTAAAGAAGGTACCCAAGAAAGAAAAATACAATCAAGATTCAGATGATAGCTGTGATTCATATACGAGTATGTCCCTTCAGGAAAGCGATGACAGTTTGAATCAGTATGATTTAGAAGAATCAGAAAAAGAAAATGACAATCATAACACAAATACAGAGATGGAATTCGAAAAAAATAAAATAGATCTTACAAAATTAAAGGAAGGAAATTATGTTCAAGTCGAATACGAGAATAATATTTACCCTGGAAAAGTTATTAGAATTTTAAATGACTCTGCTCTTGTCTCTGCTATGGCAAAATCGGGGTACAATAGGTGGAAATGGCCCAAACACGCAGACATAATTTGGTATCACCATTCTAAAATAAGAGAAGTCATCAAGGAACCAAAAGCAATTTCTAATAGGGGTCTTTTTAAACTTTCCTCGTAAAAATAAGCGATAGGTGTCTTTGTTTTCTTTAATTTTTAAGTTCGTAATCTTAATAAACCTTATTGTATTTTAGCAAATGTTTCATTTCGCCTTCATATTACTATTATTATTAGAGAGTTAACAAAATTTCATATATGACATAATCAAAAAACCATAGCGCCAAAGTACTACAATTTCTACCACTGATATTTTTTTTTTCCTTGGCAACTTTTTTTTTCCTTTCTGTCTCCCACGAACCGTATTGACATACTTTTTAAATACAAGCAGGTGACATTGTGCTATTCTTAATAGTCTTTGAGATATTCAAGGAATTGTGTACTGGCACATTTTCACCCCAACACGGTAGGCGGAATGTGCCATCAATATTATTTATTTTCTCCATATTTCTCCATAGGATCAGTGATATTTTTCAAAATAATCTCATAACTGAATCGTTAGAGAGCTAGGGTGATTTTTTATTTTGGGCTAGGATTCATATTTTTTTATGTGATCAAAAACCTTAAAAAGTAGCACATAGTCACCCCGTTCGACGGTAATTAATATATCTGAGTTGTTTTGAAATGTTCCTACTTGTTTTCTATGTTATATTGAAAGTTATATTCAGATATAAAACATTCATATTAATGTAAGTTGAGGAAATATTACCTAATTTTAAAAAAGTACAAAGTAAATTATCTTTGTTCACTTGTTAAGTGAGAACGTTGCAATTTGGAGAGAATGTTGAAGTATATTAGAAATGCCCGCGTTCTACATAGATGTCATTTTTTACACTAAGTATTTGCCCTCCACTGCGTCACTCTCACTGCTCTGATTTTTACTGCTGTAACGTTCGTTAATTTTTTTTTTTGAAAGTGAAAAATAAAACAAAATATTAAGTAAATAACTGTTTTATTACAATAATTTACTTCTTGAGATAGTGCCTATCGTCCAGACACTCACTTGGCACATGTTCACCAGTTCAAGTTATCGAATAGCCTCCCTAATTATTTGAATGTACCTATTATACAGTACCTATTATATTTTTTACAGGCAATGATAAGTCTCCATTCATCTGGACAACGAATTGTATTAATTTGCTGTTTTAACATTGTATGAGGAAAATATGGAAAATTTTGAGTCCTGTAGTCATCAGGCACAATAAAATTTGGGCCACGATATCATCAGCGATGAAGAAAAAATTATAACCGTTATTATTAAACTTCCAGCGCATGGATGAAATCTTTGGCTCCAGTGGTTGAGTGCAGCCAACAGCCGTGGCAACGGAAGCCGGTCCAAAAGCATTAACATCAGCATGCAGTGATGAAATAAATAGCAACCAGACCAATTAAAAAAGAAAAGCATCAATCGATATCGAAAAATATTTGCCTGAAATGAAAGAGGAGAAGAAGGCCACGAAAGAAGAAAAACAACGTCATCGTGAAGAAATGATGAAAGCAAAAAACGCGAAAATAGACGAAATCTTGCAACAGAAGAAAGAACAGCACCAACAAAAATGGCGAATATGCAGCAGTTGATAAATGCATTTGTTACTAAAAAATAATGAAAAATATGCAATTTTATCTGTTGACTATCTTATGAGAACTTGTGTTTAGTATTAGTATTATTAGTATAGATGTGCCGCCGATCATGACTTTGACCGACTAGCCAACTATCCGATTAATCGGCTGAAAAGACGCCGACTAGTCGACCTAGCCGATCACGGGTTCGGGGATTTCCGTAATGCTTCATGTGCAATCGCCGGCGCCACCTGCGAATCTGTCGGAACTTTTTTTTTACTTCGCATAATCGCATTGTTTGTTGGTGTTTGTTTTTGAGTGGGTCAGACTGGAGTTTTTGTAAAAAAAAAATAGTGTAAATTGTAATGATAATTAACAAAAACTACTGCTATTGTGTGTTAAAGTGAGAGACCAAACATGTCAAAAAGAAAATCTCGCGTATGGACATTTTTTGAACAGTTGGACAATGATTCCAGTAAAGTCAAGTGTAACCAATGCCTAATGATAATTTCTCATGGTGGGCAAGGAAAATCAGCTAACACTACGAGTATGAATAACCACATTAAATACAAACATCCCACCCTGATACCTCAGTTAGGTACTGCGATCAAAATAAGTTCGACCACGGGCAGTTCTATCTCCCAGTTACAAGCAGACCAAGTACTTACAACAGTGTCTACTCCGTCAACTTCAATGTCATCAGAGGTCAGTTCATGTCAGAAAACCCAACAAAATATTAAAGATTGTTTTACAATACAATGGTCACGTGAAGATTCACGATCAAGAGACATCAGTATTATGATAGGTGAGATGATTGCACTTGACAACCAGCCGTTGTTAATTGTTGAAAATAGAGGCTTCAGAAACTTGATTAGTAAAATTAAACCGAAATATAACATATGGTACCGGGCAGAAAGTATTTCACAGATAATATCATTCCTCAACTTTACGACGAGACAAAATCTGAAATACGAAGAGGAGCGATGAGTGCAACTGCATTTTCCGTCACTACTGATATGTGGACAAACATAAATAATAAAGAAAAACTTTCTTTATTATTTATGTTTGTCCTTGTGTTAGATCTTCACAGCTCACTGGTTCGATGATAGTTTCAAATATCATCACGCTGTATTGCAAATGAAACATTTCCCTGAAACACGGCACGGCGTTTCCGTTTCCGGCTGCCAAACCTTGAACACTGTTTCTAGAGACTCTAATAAAATTAAGTGAAAACAAATAGTTCGAGCAGAGTTTGAGTACTTGCTTCGTTTGAATACAATGGAGGAAATATTGTGAAGTGTGGACAGACATTCAGTTTTACAAAAAAATCTCAGGGATTGTTCAAATTTAAAGCACAGAAAGCAACAACAATTCGGAGGTTAGAAATCATTAGTCATCAATCAACAACATCTGACATAAAAACATAACTGACATTTGACATTTGTGTCAGTGTTGCCAGTTAAGGAAAACATTATCCACCATTCACTTTACGTTCCGTTTCACAAAATAATAGTATTACAAAATAGAGGAACAGTTTCAACTTTTGTTCGAAATAATGAAGATTCAGATGGAATTCCAGTCTGAAGCCATAATGAAAAAAATGGATGAGAAACTAGCTCCACTAGTAGATGAGAACAGAAACATGAAAATAAAGATAGAGAAATTGGAGAAAGAGCTAGAGTACATTAAAAGAGGACAGCGAGATAATAACATAATAATATTTGGCTTAGAGGAATTAGAAACGTCTAACCGAGACTTGATCCAAAGCTTAAAAGAACATATCAAACAAGACCTAAAAATAAATATAGAACTCTCAGAAGTCAATAAAATTCATCGTATAGGACATAAGAAACCGGAAGACAATAAGCTGAGACCGATCCTATGCTCTTTTGTAAACAATTAGAAGAAAAAGGAAATAATTCAAAATAAGAAAGATCTGAAGAAAATTTACATCACACAGGATTATTCAAAGGAAGTGCTTCAAACAAGGAAAGAGTTGCAAGCAGAACTAGTAGAAGAGAGGAAAAAGGGCAATCTTGCTTATCTGAGATACGATAAACTTATAGTGAAACAGAATAACAACCAGCAAGAGAAAAGGAAAAGAGAGCTTTCTGCTTCACCGTCTTCTTACAATAACCAGCCTAAAAGGCAACCGTCTATTTTTTCAAACAAGTCTAATAGAGCGGATGCTTTCGACGCAATGCGAGATAGATCGAACTCTCTCTCCAACTTAGCTTCAAATAAAAAACAATAGCAATTAAACAGCGGTAAACGGAATCCAAAACCACCCAAGACAATTGGCACAACAAACTACAACACTACCCCAAGCCGACTGGTCATCGTGGGGGAAAATGACCACAACCTTCCAACAAAAGGAAAGAAAGATCAATCACAGGAAAAACAGAAAGAATTAAAAATTTATGTTGCAACTTTAAATGTACGTACCTTGAGGAAAGAAGAGGATTTAACAGAACTAATTTATGAGCTCGAACAAATCAAATGGGATATCGTAGGACTCAGTGAACTAAGGCGAATGGGTGAAAGCATACTTGCACACCCCGATTATTTACTTTACCTTATAGGAGAGATTCCAGGCCAATACGGAGTGGGATTTATTATCAAAAAACAAGTATCGGAGCATGTAGAAGGATTTATAGGAATCTCCGAGCGCATTGCAATAATGAATATAAAACTACCAGGATACAAAGCTCCCTGGTCTATTGCACAAATATTCACCTACAGAGCAAGCTAAGGAAGACATTATAAATAAATTTTACCTCGATCTGAATCAAGCAATCATAGAACACTGCCACAAAAATCTGATAGTATTAGGAGACTTCAACGGTCAAATTGGCGAAAGACGTCCCGGAGAAGAGTCCACAGTAGGAAGCTTTACATATAACAACAAAATCAGAAGCAAGAATGGAGAAAGAATCATTCGATTTGCATTAGAGAACAACTTGACCATACTTAACACGGTGTATAGGAAAAACAAAAAGAAAATGTGGACCTGGATCACACCTGATGGGAAGAACAAGAACGAAATAGATTTTATAATGACCAATAAAACCAGATACTTCAGAAACTTTGATGTAATTAGAAATCTAAATTACAATACTGATCACAAATTATTAAGAACAGAATTAACGACAAGACAACCAAAAAATATCAGACCAAGACAATATACAGGGTACGAAAATCCTACGAATTATAATACAGAACTAAATACAAATGGTTTGAAAGACACATTTGCAAATTTCGAAGACTTAACTAAAGAACTAGGAACACAAGAAAAATATAACTGGATAGAGAACAATATAAAATCGCAAATTAGGTTAGCAACAAACACTAAAAAAGAGGCAAAGAAAAATTTAACAACGAATACTATAAATCTAATTGAAGAAAGATACCATTTGATTCATGCAAGAAATACACATGATAGAAGAAAAAAGCTAACCAAAATTAGTAGAGAAATAAAGAGTAGTATAAGAAAGGACCGAAAACAAAACAGAATGGAAACTATCGAAAGGCATATTATCAAAACGGGCGGAATTAAAAAAGCGTATAGAGAATTACAGAGTTCCAAAAATTGGATAATAAAATTAAAAGATGATAACGAGACTTGGAGCCGTCGCCGGACAGACATACTCAGTATAGCTACAACTTATTACAAGAAACTGTATACACACAACACCAAAGAGGAAGTTGATCTAGAAGAAATCTCTGATGTGCCTAAAATTATCCCATCTGAAGTAAAAAAAGCTATTGAAACCCAAAAAGATGACAAAGCACCAAGGCCAGATGGTATAAATAACGAAATATTAAAACAAAATAAAGATGTGATGATACCTATCCTAACAGATATACTTAACGACATCATAAGTACAGAAATTACTCCACACCAGTGGCTAGAGTCTAACATCATCCTTCTATACAAGAAAGGTGATAAATATGATATTGCCAACTATCGTCCTATTAGCCTTATGTCCAACCTGTACAAGATTTTTTCTAAAATAATATTGAAACGGATAGAAGGAACACTAGAGGAACATCAACCTATAGAGCAGGCAGGATTTCGCAAAAGCTATTCAGTAATCGATCACATTCACGTAGTACGCCAAATTATAGAGAAGTATAACGAATACAACCTTACATATTACATCGCTTTTATCGATTACAGCAAAGCATTCGATTCCTTAATTCACGGAAAAATATGGTAGGCGCTAAAAGAACAAGGAATCCAGCTCAAATATACAGGCTGACTGGTGAGATACCTTCAATACTTATGGAGAGTACTCGGTACTCGATTCTCGTTAACTTGATATAAAAAAAAATAGGTGCTTATTTTTTATCGAAATGTCTCTAAAAATAAGTGAAATTTGGATATTATACTCCCTAAGCTCGCCGCATTGTTTACGTTGAACGAACGGCGCACGGCAGACGAACGAACGGTGGCAGCTATTTTTAGCATTATTGTATTATTAGTATGCAATATTGCGTCATTTACTCGGTAGTGCAAGTGAATGTGCCGACAGATTCGCACGTTCCCGCTTCCGCGTCCCGCGATCGTAGGTATTTACGCGCGAAATCCGCCGTATGAGTGTATGTGTGTGATCTGTGACCCGTGTATGGCTCATACCCCAAGTATGGCTCATCAGTACACAAACGCAGAGTACCTGGACATGGTTCGTGCGTATGCGCGTGCTAATGACAGTTTGCAAGGTGCCATCGCTTTGTACAAGGAAATGTTCCCCAACCGTCGAATACCTACTGCAGGCGTAATCCTAAATGCTAATCAAAGATTACGGGACTACGGACAGTTCACTGTTCCTACGCATGCTCAAGGACGAGGCGGAGCGGCTTATCCTGTGTCGCTGCACGAAGACATTCTCGAGTACTTCGAAAACAACCCACAAGCGAGTACTCGTAATGCTGCTCAAAGATTTGGTGTATCACAGTGGACTGTGTGGAATCAACTGCACAAAGATTGTTTACACCCATATCATTTTCGACCAGTTCAAGAGCTCAGTGTGGGCGATTACGAGCCGCGTATAAACTTTTGTCGGTGGTTTTTACACAACACTGACAAAAACATACTATTTACGGACGAAGCCACGTTCACTAGACTTGGTATTTTTAACGTGCACAATGAACATTGGTGGAGTCATTCCAATCCGTACGTTACGCGACAGGACGCTTATCAACACAGATTTAGTGTTAATGTGTGGGCCGGTGTCCTCAATAACTGTTTGTTAGGACCGTATTTCATCGAAGGAAGACTCAATAGTGCATCATACATAAACATTTTAAATAGTGTGATGAACAATATGCTCGATGATGTGCCGCTGAGTTATCATCGAAACCTATTTTATCAGCACGACGGAGCGCCCGCACATTATCAGACGCAAGTACGTGAGTACCTAAACCGTAGCTTCGGGGAGAACTGGATTGGTCGCGGTGGGCCTGTGCCATGGCCAGCTCGCTCTCCAGACCTTACTCCGTTAGACTTTTATTTATGGGGCGAGGTAAAACGTCTTGTGTACGCTACGGAGTATGCAAATAGGGAAGAATTAAAAACGAAAATAATAAGTGCTTTTGAGACTGTTAAAAGTGATCCGTTCGTTTTAAATCGCTTTAAAGACAATATGCGTAAACGTGCCGAACTATGCATCACACGAGGCGGTACACATTTTGAACAACTTTTAAGATTAGTGTAAATATGTAATACGTAAGTCTAATTTTAATCAATTCAGTCATTGTAAATAGGTATGATTCCATTTTTTAAATACGCCGAAAATACCAAGGCTATTTAACTTTCAGTTATTCTAGATTGAACCTTGTCTCAATACCTACTATTTATTCAGTCAACAAATTAGTGATTACCTAGGTATTTTTGCCTGTCCTAAGCCAGGATTAAAGTATGAAGGGAAAACGGATCATGCTATTTTATCAAAGTTAGCATTCATGCATTAACATGGGGAGAGGTATCGATGTAGGTAGGCAACAGCTGTACAGTGTAGGTATCTATGTATTTTGTGTTGATAGCGCGCTCCGCGACACGTGCGGCCGCGCGGTGTCCAAGTATTCCGCAGTTAAATACTGGACTCTCGGTGTACTGTGTACGAAGTTTACTAAGAAGTTATTTAATATTTCGTTTTTATGTTATTTTATTTTATGATATATGTTCGCATACTATCACGTCCTCAAATATTGAAGGTATCTCACCAGTCAGCCTGTATAAGATTAATAAAACAAGTATATAGCCATAGCATAGCAACGATCCAACTAGAAAAGAAAAGCACATCATTTAAATTAGAAAAAGGCGTAACACAGGGCGACCCTTTGTCACCAAAACTATTTTTAGCAGTACTTGAACAAATTTTCAGGAAACTTAATTGGGAACACTTAGGGATTAAAAGAGATTGGGTGCACTTTTTTAGCAGCGACAGGTGTTTACGTTTGTGGAAGCGAGCAGTGCCCCTATCTCAAATATGCTAAGATGTTAATCCTTCTTTGTCGTATACATATATACTAATAGTGACTGTCTGGATGACGAAATTTGCGCTGCGCTTCGAGTTTGGGATAATATCTGTAACGCAATCAATAATACCCGTGGGCTTGAGTGTGAAGAGTGGCTTGAAATTATATCAGTTTTGCCATCAGACTGCTTCCATACAGTATTCTCTGAAAGTGTGGGCAATATAGTGCTGAAGATTTTATTGTTGGCTGTTGGTGCAATTGGTGGACTAGATAGTATATGAAAATGTCAACAATTAAATATATATATTGATTTAGATGGGTATATGTTTAAAAAATTGGGTTTTTTTTGTAAAGAAGTTGGAATTTTCGATTTAAGTACACAACAGGTACGAGTGTTACATGTAAAGTTACCTACATGGTTACTGCTTAGGTCTGTAACCCCAGAGATTCGTTATTGCATTCAACATGTACATGGCATGCTGCTATATAATCATGCGAATGATATATCAAACGAAAACTTTTTAGTGTTTCTCAGAACACTTGATCCTTATTGTGAATACTTGTGGGCATATAAAGGAGGGTGTATTGAAAAAACACTGCTAACTAGATTAGGCTTTAAATGTGTTAATTTGGAGGATTATGGCTGTCCAAAAGTGGAAAAACTAATAGCAGAGTATAAATTGGGTTTTAAAAATTGTAATAGACATACTCAATTGCAGACCAGTCATTGTAGTGGTGTGGAGGTTCAAGTGTTTGCATGGTGGTACCTAAGTATTTGTAAAAATTGATGAAATAAGAGAATATTTAGATTCAAACTATAGAAATTAATTTATTTAGACTGAATTTTACATTAACACAACGCACTATATAATTTGACAATCGTAGAAGAGTGATAGTTTTTATTATTGCCGTGTGAGGTCGCTAGCAGCTCACAAGTCTGCGTTTCGTTTCTCAACATTCTCTCCTGAACGCAGACCCATTGCTCTGCTGAAAGCTTCATGTTTTGGTCTATGCAATCCTTTGGTCAAGATGTCCGCAGTCATGTCTTGACTTCTTTGGTATTTTACCAGGATTTGTTTGGCTGCAATCCTTTCTCTGATGAAGTGGTAGCGAACGTCAATATGTTTGCTGCGCTGATGAAAACTTTCATTTCCTGAAATGCGAATGGCACTTTGATTATCACAATGTACAATAATAGGGAGATCTGATGATTCAGGCCAAAACTCTTCATCTAGTTGTTTTAGCCAGATCGCTTCTTGCACAGCAGTGGCCAGAGACATGTACTCGGCCTCCATACTTGATAGGGCTATAGTTAATTGTTTTTTCGAGCACCAGCTTATTGCAGCACCCTGAAAAACAAAAATATACCCAGTACAGGATCTACGGTCTTCAGAATGACTGGCCCAATCTGCATCACAATAGCCTGTAATGTTGCCTTCAGAGTTTCCATCATATGTCAACTTATAATCAATGGTGGCTTTTAGATATCTCAAGACTCTTTTGAGTGTAGTCCAATGCTCTGTAGTGGGTTGACCATTGTACCGACTTAATGCATTTACAATATATGTTATATCAGGTCTTGTCCCTTGTGACAAGTATAATAAGCAACCAATAGCTTCTTGATAAGGTATGTCTCTCAATATTTCTTCCTCACTTTCGGCTCTCTTCAACTGAATGTTTGGATCACATGGAGTCCAGACTGGCTTGCAATTGGCCATGCCAAAACGAGTGAGTATCTTTTTAATATAAATTGATTGATCCAGTGATATTTTATTTTCATCTTCATGTGTTATTCTAAAGCCAATACACTGTTTTGCATGTCCCATCTCTTTCATATTAAAGTTATCTTTAAGCTTTTTCTTTGTTTCTTCGCCAGTTTCAGAATTGTTGTAAAATAACAGCAAATCGTCAACATAAACTGAAATAAACAATATATCATTCTTGCTCAATATACGAAAATAAATGCAAGGATCAAGCTTTGATCGTTTCATACCAATTTCTAATAAAACAGAGTTTAGCTTTTTATTCCATTGTCTACTGGCTTGCTTGAGACCGTAAATGGCTTTATTTAAATGCCATACTTTCTCTCCTCGATCAAACCTGGGTGGTTGAGACATATAAATATCTGACAAAGCATGTGTGGGTGAGCGGTTAACTATATATGCAGCAGTTGTTACAGCTTCTGCCCAATAATTCTTTGGTAAGTCAGCATTAAATAACATGCATTTAGCTCTTTCAACTAGTGTCCTGTTCATTCTTTCACTCAGACCATTTTGTTGTGGCGTGTATGGATTGGAAGTCTGACGTAATATCCCATTTTTTTTTAAATATTTATCAAATTTATTATTAACATATTCCAATCCATTATCGCTGCGTAGAATTTTAATCTTCTTGTTTAACTCATTTTCTACTTTGTTCTTGAATTCAATAAACTTTTCGAACACTTCTGTTTTGCTTTTAATTATGTAAACAAATACCTTTCTTGAAAAATCATCAATAAAAGTTGTAAAATACCTGGCACCGCCAATCGAAACAACTTGCATCGGGCCACATACATCTGTGTGGACTAGCTCTAGCAACTCTTTTGCCCTGGAGCCGTTGCTTGGAAATGATTGCCTTGTCTGCTTACCCTCTAGGCAGCTTATACATACATACTTTTCTTTCTGTGATGATAGTTGTACACCAATCGTGCAGTTAGGTAACTTGTGAACATCATTATAATTTAGATGGCCTAAACGTTGATGCCATAAATGTGTAAGTGACTCTGCTTTTGCTGACATGGCAAATATTTTACTGTAATTTATGTTCAGTCTATAGGTATCATTGATTAGATTTACTGTGGCTACTTTTTCATTATTTGAATTATATATTGAACAGCCAGTTTTATCAAACTCCACTTTACAACCAGACTTTATTATTTTACTAACTGATAATAAATTTGTAGACAACTTTGGCACATATAAAACATTTTTAACTAATATTTCACTGCTGCTGCCATCCTTATTAGGTATGTGCAATATCACATTACCACAGCTTTCAACATGTAAAGTTTTATTATCTGCAATTTTGATTGTGGATATCGGTGGTATTGTTTCATTTTCTAATAAATGTTTATGCATTGTCATGTGCATAGAAGCACCTGAGTCTACATACCAGTTTATACAATCATTCACTTGCATAGCTGAGAAAGCTGCCACAAATCCTTTGTTATTTTCTTTAGTCTGTGATTTATTTTTCAGAAACCAACAATTTTTTCCAAGGTGTCCATATTTATTACAGTTAAAACATCTTGGACCTTTTGACTTTGACTGATGCTGTGTGTTTTTGAATTTAGCTTGAGTATTTTTATTACTTATGTACAGAGCTGAATTACTTGGTGTATTTTTGATTTCTTGTAAAAGTTTCGTTTTAATTAGATCTGAACTTATTTTTACTCCTGAGCTTTCAATACCCATAATCATGGGTTTGTATTCATGGGGGAGACCTGCCAGCATCAAGGTCCCGAGCCATTCATCGTCAACACTGAATCCAATATTTCTGAGCTTGTAAGCTGAGCTCATGATTTTGTTGACGTAATCTTCTACACTGGTGCTTGTTTCTAAATTAGTGTTAATTAAGTCTCGCAATAAACCAACTTTTCTCAGTAGACCAGAATCTTGAAAAGCTCTTGACAAATTTTCCCATATTTGTTTTGAAGTCGTCGCATCCTGTATATGTATGAAATTTATCGGATCGACTAATAATATTAGTTTTGATTTTGCCTTTTTTTCTTTCTTTGGATCAGTATCTGTTCCTTGGACACATTCCCACAAATCATCGAGTTCCAGATATGCTTGCACTGCGAAACTCCAACTTGTCCAATTATCTCGGCCAGTAAGTTTTTCAATTTGTATCAAAGATCCGTTTGATGACATTTTAACAATATACTATTGCTGAAATAGCTGAAATGTAAAAAACTTCGGCGACCGCGTACACAACTTTTAGGTTATAAGTTTTTCTGATTAAAATCAATTAATTTACTTAAAATTTTCACTGAACTACATTAAAAAGGCAGGGAGAGGCCCATAACCTGATGAAATAAGAGAATATTTAGATTCAAACTATAGAAATTAATTTATTTAGACTGAATTTTACATTAACACAACGCACTATATAATTTGACAATCGTAGAAGAGTGATAGTTTTTATTATTGCCGTGTGAGGTCGCTAGCAGCTCACAAGTCTGCGTTTCGTTTCTCAACAAAAATAATAATAATATACAAGCCAGCGAAGTAACCTATATTCTAGTAATTTTATTAAATTCAAGACAGATTCATTTGAGCAATATTATTGTCTAATTTGATGTTTGTTCTATTTTTAATGTATTTTGAGTGCTAATTGCGACTTTGTTGTATTATAAAAAAAAAACAGCAAATGTTCTTTTCTTCGTTCGTTCGTTTACGTTTTCTGTGAAATGCGTGTGAACACATGTTTAATAAAATATAAATGCAACATTTCAAAGATTTTACCATTTTACCTCTTTTTATAGACAAGTGACATATCTGTTACCTTCTCATTTGACGGAACCGAGTCTACATTAAGTGTGAATTTTCTGCCTCCCATAGAATAGGGTGAGGGTGAATTTGAATGCGCGCTAATTTACTTGAAAACATTCAACTCGATACCCAATGTGATCCAATGTAGAGTGGAGGCATCTGTATTATATACTCAACTGTCTTATCACTCGTTTGCAACATTTACTTCACCTCAAGGTCTGCTATGAAAACCGGATAAACTTTTTCAAGAAGAAATTGAAGTTTAAGGGAGGAGTAAGGGTTTCAGCGTAGAAAAATACACTTTTTTTGGGCTTTAATATGGATTGAATCATTTTATTCAAACCTTTTCTACGTTATTAAACACACTTTTAACAATATTGTAAAAAAAATTTACGCAGAAATATTGAAGCATGAGCCGGTAACAGAGCTTTTCCCACAACGTCTTGGGAAAAAAACAATTTGCGGTGTTCACTGTAACCTGGCTGGATATTATCTGAAAATAAAAAACCAAGAAAATTTAGTCACATTATAACTAACTTCCCCCTAACGTCCTCTGATATTATTTTTTTTCATTTACAAATTTTTGGCGGCTATCCAAAGTGTGAACTGTTATTTTTCACGAAAAGTTTCGCCGTTTTGTGGGTGGGAAACACCATTAATATAAAAAAAATGTTTGCTAAACGTTGGGGGAGGTATTTTATATGAAGAAATTGTGTACAAAATTTTAAATGAATCTGTAGATTAGTTTTTAAATTTTCGTAAACTTTAAACGCGTTTTTCTCAAAACTACTTTTTCAATGCGTGTTCACTGCCATTTCATTGATTTCATAAAATTCAACAAATTTTTCACATGAATGACGACTCTAAACATTTGCCCCTTGATCATCCCCAGCACGACCGACTGCATAAAGTAAGGCCAGTGATAGACTATTTGAACAAGAAATTTATTATTGTACCATTTGAGCATCGTCTATCACTAGACGAGCAAATGTGTTCCACTAAAATTAAACATTTTATGAAATGATACTTACCCAACAAAACCCATAAGTGGGGATTCAAATTATACGTTTTATGCTCTCTGTCTGGGTATGCCTACAATTTTGAGATTTACTCAGGAGCTAAGGACATAGACCGTTTACCTGGTGAACCAGACCTTGGAGCTGTATCGAATACAGTTATTCGATTGTTACGACCAGTACCAAGGCACGTCAATCATATCACTTATTTTGACAATGTTTATACGAATATTCCTCTGCTACATTACTTGACTAATGAAGGTATTTATTGTCTTGGAACAGTACAGAGAAACAGGCTTGGAAAGTCGTTAAAAAAGTTGGTAAAGGAAATGTAAAAACTGAAATATACTCTTCCAAAAGTTTCGATAAATATTCTCTTTCTAAAAAACATATATTATTTCTGCACGCAATAAGTGGCTGTGATACGACTTCTGAGCTCTTCAGAAAAGGAAAAAAAGGTTTTGTAAAAACACTCGAGAAACTGCCGAATTTGGATCAAATTGCTGCAGCATTTAAAAAACAAAGTTGCCCGGTTCAATCATTGTTTGAAAATGGAGTGCGAACGTTGTTGGCAATCTATAATGCTCCAAAATCTGAGAACTGCATCGATCGTCTTCGCTATGCACAGTTTATCAAGTTAACAAAACTAAATAAACCTGTGCAGTTATCAACTCTTCCACCAACGAGTGCAGCAGCTCTTCAACATTTCAATCGTGTTTATTATCAAGTTCAGCCTTGGTTAGGGCATGATTTAGAACCCCAGAATTGAGGTTGGATAATGCGTGATGAATTCCTGGAACCTGTTATGACAATGAATCCACCAGACCGGAGGAATTGCTTAACACAATATTCTGCAACTGCAAAAATGGTTGTGGTTCGCGATGTGGATGCAGGAAAGCAGGGTTGCAGCGCTCTTTAGCTTGCGGCCAGTGTAAAGGGCAAGCTTGTCTTAATGCTTCACCATATCAAAGTGATTTGAATGAAGACGGTACTTTTGATCCCGAAATCTTGTAAAAACTAGATAGACTGTAAAGAACGAGATATTTGCAATAAATGTTTAAAAAATCGATTTTTTTACCCTTGGGCCTTGGAATATCTGTAGTCGCAGACACCCTACGATAAGTAGGTTTTGAGACAAATTTTAGGGTGTTGAAATAACGGTTTATACAAGTTTATAGCCGACTATCTCTCATTCCGAGATTCCTGCCCTCATATGACTAATATACCTAGACTAATAGTATCATTTCTGCGGCAATCCCACATCCAAGATTTGATAGTATGGTACATACTGCTATGTATTAACCAGACATCACTTGTATCTTGTTTGATATCATTTTGTTTATAAATAAAGAATAAATGGTCAATCTGGCCAATAAATATTATTTTCCATTTTAACCTGAACGGGGATCGGACTCAGGAATTTCGTGTAGCAGTCAGACGTGTGCCCTGCACTGCGCCACGGAGTTATTTCTATAAATTATAATATTTTATCTTTTCTCTTATTTCCATAATTTCTTATTTAATTGTTATTTATTTAATGTGATTGCTTTCCAGCTGTACAAGGAGATATAGCTGTGCAAGAAGATATAGAAATGATTACAGAGCAAGAACATAAAACTGCCAATAAATCCATCCAAGTATACATAACACGTAAATTGAGAAGTAAAGCTGTTCAAACTGAAGTTAAATTTGTTAATCAGATGACATCACCAATAAAATCAGATTGTAAATCAGTTTCTACATCACCATTTAAGATAACAAGATGCATTACTAACACCAAACCAACCAAATCAAACATAAAAGTAACTCCAAGTAAAATATTTATAACTGAAGACTGAAGACCAGTCTGATAGTAATATTTCTTACACACCGTCTATAACACGGAGGGGATCATCACCAACAATATCCGGTTAAACAAAATCAACAGGCTACCCAAATTCAACAATGTACACTATTTAAAATCAATACCACGCTTTTATCTTGGTATTCCTAAAAACTGCTATTATATAATAGATTTAATTGAAAAAAAAACATAAATATACCTGCAGTCCATGTACTTATGTGTTTAAAAAAGATTAGATTAAATAACTCATTTTCACAACTTGCTGATTTTTCTATGACTCCAAATTATGCAAGTAAGATATTTTTAAAAAATGTCCCTGTCTCGGCCAGTGTGTTTCGTCTTTTTTTTAGTAAAAAATAGATAAACATAATATAAAAAAATATTTACCAATGGCTTTTAGACATAAATATTACAAAATAAGTTGCATCATAGACTGTTTAGAGATACAGATACAAAAGCCTTCAAAAGCCCTAAATCAATCCTTCTCTTGATCAGAGTATTAAAAAACCAATACGATAAAATATCTTTTGTCATGTACACCAAATGGTCTTGCGAATTGTGTCTCCTGGGTTTTGAGGAAGAATCACAGACACATGTTTGGTGGAAACATGTGATTTTGTTAAATGTTTGCAACCAGGCAAATTTATTTACTTAAGGGGGTATTCTGGTCTAGAAATAAGAAAAAATCGATTTTTTTTTATTTAAGAATATGTCTACGAGAGAATTTTTCAAATTCAAATTATTTTCGGAGATATAGGTACTTTGCTGAGTTGGCATACTAACCGGTTGGGCTGCAACTCATCGAACAAAAGACATAATAGATTCTCCGTCTACCTGAATCCATATTTCTCAGTAAAACCTTTTATTCCGTTGTATATAAATATATGTCGGAGATCGAGTGTTGTATTAAGTGGGAGTGGTTATAAGAATAAAATATTTCTTGAATGTAAGGTATTTTATAAGAAACTGAACATTTGTTAAAAATGTGTTTGGTATTTTCCCAACTGGAGGGTACCCAGATATGAATTATGATTTAGTTATTTTTTAAGGATTGAGAGTGGTGGGGTTTAAACAACGTTTTGATTATTGAGTCAGGAGCTGGGTCAGTCGTTGGAAAACTATGCTAATTGGTCGACGAAAGTGTTAAAAGTGGAATAAAGGTATTTACTGTGCTGTGAATTGGAGTTCTTCTGGTAAACCACCGAGACATAAGCGGAACCCGTAATGGTTCTTCGACATCAGAAGTGGGATACACCACACGTGTCTGGACCCGCTCTGACCATTACAAAATCGGCAGTTTAGCACTTTAATTTGATACTTTTTGTGGGTAGATATAAATAGTTACGTAGGTTTTATAGCAAGCGGTTTGCATTGTTGTGCTGTGTACGTAAGTGAATAAGATTAAGTACGTTTGTATATCGGTAAATCTACACAAGCAGCGGCTCAGTTTATGAAGCCGTGGCGCGGGGAGTGGACTCCGGAGACATGCGCTGCTTACTTTGAGGAGTCCACGTTTGAGCGAGCTGCCACGCACGATGTGCAGCCTAGAGACGAGGGGGCGACCGAGCTCATACCGAGCACTTCTGGAGCGGCTGAGCCGCAAGTCTGGGAAGAGGAGGACGAGGACGCCCTCCAGTCAGGAGAGGCCGTGTTAGGAGAAGAGTGACGTTTCTTGTGGCAGTAGAGGGGAGTCGAGTGGGAGGAGCCTATTGTCAATATAAGAGCTTGCGAGTTCAGTCTGGACACACTTCGCCTCCAAGTGTACGTCGACGGGCAACAGCAGGCCTGGTCATCCCAACGAAAGGCGAGTGGATGTGTGTTCCGTGGCATTTCCGGCAGGATCGCTGAAGCACCGTGGTGAGTCGTTTCCATTTTGTTTTGATTCCGGAGCGGAATGCTCACTTGTTAGGGAAAGTGTAGCAGCTCGATTTTCGGGAAAAGAGAAGATAGTGTAATGGTTTTAAGGGGTATCGGAAGCGGTCGGATTGGTAGCGTTATTCGGATTTTGTGTAGCGTGGTAATTAGCAGTCATACATTAGAGGTTCTTTTTCGCGTGGTTCAGGATAATTATTTACAATGCGACATGATGATTGGTCGTGAGGTTCTTGGTCAGGGTATCGACATAAATGTGACCGCAGATAGCTTTAATATCTTTGAAAGTAAAATGGTTGATGAGTGTAGGAGGTTAGATCATGATAAGATCGATTTGAATGGTGTTGATACCGACGTGGTCGGTGATAATAGGGTTGAGCTTATTTCTATCTTAAAAAGAGTTTTCTGATTCTTTTATACAAGGGTTTCCATGCACCCGAGTTAATACGGGCGAACTCGAGGTTCGTTTGGTTGACCCAAGCGTAACTGTGCGGGGACGGCCGTGCCGTCTTGGTACGGAGGAGAGGCAGGTGGTGGGGGACCGTATGGACGAATTATTGAATGCAAATGTTATCCGTCCTAGTTGTTCTCCTTTTGCGAGCCCAATATTGCTCGTTGGAGGGAGGGACGGTTCTGACCGACTATGCGTGGATTACCGTGCGTTGAATGACAATACTATATCCGATGGGTTCCCATTACCTTTGGTTGCAGATCGGATTGCACGGTTGAGTGGTGCACAGTGTTTTGCGTGTCTTGGCAGGCAACTGTAAATGAAATACAATTGGCTATGAACTGTACAACCAATCGAGTCACAAAATCTAGTCCACTAGAATTATTAATTGGTAGGGTAGCCAGACCTTTTGGTTTGATGGCTAATGATGACAGTACGGAAATTGATATCTCTAATGTGAGGCAAGATGCGATTAATAATATTGAGATTAATGCTAAGTACGATAAATCTAGGTTCGATAGTAAGAAAGCGAAAGTAGTCCCATTTAAAGTTGGTGACTTTGTATTAATAAAAAAATGAGGAAAGGAATCAAACGAAGCTTGATCCTAAGTTTAGAGGTCCGTTTGTGGTGACAGAAGTTCTCGATGGTAATAGGTATACGCTAAAATCCTTAAGTAATAATAGAGTATATAAATATAGTCATGACAATTTGAGAAAGATGCCGGAAAGTCATGTTCCCAGCGAGTTAGACGTTTCGGGGGAAGAAGAGGGGGTTGCCGATGAAGTGGAGTCGGTTGAGAGGGACTCTGGGGCAGAGTCCGAAGTCACCAGGGGAGAGATCGGGCACTAATGGTAGTTGAGGTCGCACTACTTGCACCAGGTTGTAGTCGTAACTGCAAACAGAGAGAAGTTTGTTCAGGGCGCGATGGGCAGCTGGTGAAGTGGCGGGGGCCTGATATTGAACTCCAAGTCGCACTACATGGGTCGAACTGATAGTTGGCAATGTGGCGGGGGCTTGCGAGGAAGTGTACGTAGTTGGATTACTACGGAGGTACACAGTTTAGCTGTATGTGGCATACAGTGGCAGACCATTGAGAGTGACGAGGATCTATACCTGGTGGACGAATGGACGCCCTTATTCGTCCTAAGTGACGGTGACTGTTGGGAATAATGAACGGAATCGTTAGATAAAATATTGTCAATAAAATTAATTTACAAATTAGAATTTGACCATCGATGATTTCTGCCGCTATAGTAAAAAAAAAAAAAAAATTTTAAAATGTATGTGTTTTAGATACACCCGAGGACGTGTGATCGTCAGAATGGCCGTGTCGGAGATCGAGTGTTGTATTAAGTGGGAGTGGTTATAAGAATAAAATATTTCTTGAATGTAAGGTATTTTATAAGAAACTGAACATTTGTTAAAAATGTGTTTGGTATTTTCCCAACTGGAGGGTACCCAGATATGAATTATGATTTAGTTATTTTTTAAGGATTGAGAGTGGTGGGGTTTAAACAACGTTTTGATTATTGAGTCAGGAGCTGGGTCAGTCGTTGGATAACCATCGAGGTAGTAAGATGTCTAGTGGAAAACTATGCTAATTGGTCGACGAAAGTGTTAAAAGTGGAATAAAGGTATTTACTGTGCTGTGAATTGGAGTTCTTCTGGTAAACCACCGAGACATAAGCGGAACCCGTAATGGTTCTTCGACATATATATATATACAACGGAACAATATAATATAAATAATAATAAATATAAATATAATACAAATAATACAATATATATATATGTAAAGAAACCCAATTGTGGTGTTCTTTAATATATCTTAAATATTGCCGCGTTATTTATCGTCGGTTTGACAGAGTCAGCTGACAGCTTACGTCAGATGAATATGAAGTTAAGATTGTGAGGTTAGATTTATTTTAAGGGATAGATAGTTTATCGTAAGAAACTTACCTACATAATTAATAAGATAGACCCGAAATAAGGGCTTTAAATGTTGTTTCTTTTGTTTACAGGTGAGTAAATGTTTACTTTATAAACTAATGTAATTAGAAAACTGTTGTAAGAACTATTTGTAAGTAAATAAAACTTTTGTTTACAGAAACGCAATTACGTCCTTATTTCAACAAATGAACAGAATATTTATATAAAACCATTATAAAACAACATTTTCTGCATATATTTCGAGAGAATAATGGATAAATTGAGGTTTGATTTTGCTGTGAAAACAGCATCTGATGGAAAAACCAACATATTATGCATAACCTCGATTGCCACACCTAGTGGACAAATCTATGGAATACCACCAGATTGTCAACCAGCGCATCAACATCACGCAATTATGAGTACACCAAACTATAGCAAAATAAAAAAAACATTACAAAGGAGACATCAGACAAGGAAAATCTGGATAAATTTAACAGATGAGATATCGAAAACATATTTTGATGAGGAACAAAACTTGCAGTTCAATGATGTGTATTTAGAAGAAATAATTGAAACAAAAAGTAATCCAGAGACTATGCCTAGTTCTAGTGGCTCGAACAACACTTTGGAAAAAATGTTAGAAAAGTTACTCGAAGAAAAAGAAAAAAAATCAGAAATACAGAATATAGGCAAGATCGCAAAAGATTTTATGATAGAAAAGTTTACAAGTAAAACCACAAATGCCTGCCAGTGGATTAAAGACTTTAATAAGGAATGTGAACGTTTCCAAATTAACGAAGACAAGAAAAAAATTGAAATTTTGAAAAGTTTTATGGAATCGTCAAGTGTACATTGGTATGACTGTATGTTAATAAAACACACAGTAGACTCAGAGTGGAATCAATGGGAGAAGTGCTTTTGTGAGACATTTGCAAATAAAGGTTGGTCACCCATAAGATATGCCCTCGCCTTTAAATACCAAGCAGGCTCGTTGCTCGAATACGCCCTAAAGAAAGAAAAGTTGATGCTGGAAATTAGGAAGGAAGTTGATACAGGGACTCTTATTGATCTTATAGCATTTGGCTTGCCCAATTTTGTTGCTGATAAAATTGACAGAGAAACTTTGCAAGAAACAGAGGATCTGTACAATGAATTAGGAAAACTGGCACATCTTGTTGGGAGAAATAAATATGAAAGAAAAATATCTACAAATTCCGACATTAAACCCAAAAAAATTGAGGAAAAAAAACCATGCCAAATTTGTATCAACGAGAAAAAGGGAAAACGTTACCATCCAGAGGAAAATTGCTGGTTTAAAGATAAAACCCAGAAATCAATAATGAAAACAGTAAATAACTCGGAAATAGAAATAGAACTCAATAACAAGGATCCAAAAAACTAGAAGTGCCACCATTAATAAAAATAAATTTACTATTGAATGATACTATAGAAGTAACTGGAAGTTATGATTCAGGTTCAAATGTATCATTAATTAATGCAAAATTATTAAACATACAAAAAGAAGAAAAAAGTACAAATAAAACACAAATAGTAAACTTAAAGACTATTAATGGTGAACAAAAAACAAAAGGTATGGTTACATTAAAAATTAAAATATATGATATGGAACACAACATGGATGTTTTTGTAATAAACAAAGAAAACTTTAATTATGATTTTCTAATTGGATTAGATTGCATAAAAAAATTCAAGCTAATCCAAAATGAAGACCTAACAATAGTACAAAAAGCTAATCAGAAAGAAGAGGTCAGTGTAAAAAGTGATATAAATGTCAACATTCCTGATGTCCTAGGAGACAAAGCTGAACCAAGATTAGAAAGTTCTGAAACAGAGAATGTAAAACAAGAAATAAACTTTAATGAACACATCAAAACTGATAAATTTGAAAAAATGGTTAATCATCTAGATAAACAACAACAATTAGATATTGATAACCTTATAGAAAAATTTAAAACTGTCTTTGCCAAGGATAAATATGATATCGGCACTGTACGAGATTATGAAGCTCATATTGACCTGATGGTGGATAAATACTGCTGCAAACGTCCATATAGATGCACAACTGAAGATAGAGGAGAGATAGAAAAACAAATATCAAAACTATTAGGGAAAAACTTGATTGAGGAATCATATAGCCCGTTTGCTGCCCCAGTAACTCTAGCTTATAAAAAGGAAGATGAACAAAAAACAAGACTATGTATAGATTTCAGAGAACTGAACAAAATAATTGTCCCACAATCACAACCATTCCCTTTGATTGAAGATTTAATGATAAAAACGGTGAACTGTAAGTATTTCTCAACATTTGATATTAATTCGGCATTTTGGTCAATTCCATTGAAGATACAAGACAGATACAAAACAGCCTTTGTTACTCAAGAAGGACACTTCCAGTGGACCTGCCTGCCATTTGGATTAAAAACGGCTCCGGCCATTTTCCAGAGAATAATGAGCAACATCATAAGAAAAAATAAGCTCTCTCAGTTTACAGTCAATTTTATTGATGATATACTCATTTATTCGAAAACCTTTGAGGAACATATGTCACATATAACAAGATTACTGGAGGCAATACAAAATGAGGGCTTTAGATTAAAAATTACGAAGTGTATATTTGCAAACAATTATGCCAAGTATTTAGGCCACATAATAGAAAACAATTCAGTGAGACCTCTCAAAGATTATTTAGTAGCAGTAAAAGACTTTCCAATACCAGAAACAAGGAAAAACGTAAGGCAATTCCTAGGAAAAGTAAATTTTCATCATAAGTTTGTGCCACACAGTGCAATCATCTTGGACCCGTTACACAATTTGTTAAGAAAAGATGTGAAATTTATATGGACTGAAAAATGTCAAAAATCATTCGATGAAATAAAAGCATTACTGTGCTCCGAACCAATTCTGAAAATTTATGATCCAGAACTACCAATAAGCATTTATACAGACGCAAGTATAAAGGGAATAGGAGCAGTGCTAAAACAACCTAATAAAAACGGAGAAATAAAACCGGTTGCTTATTTTTCAAAAAAATTAACAGATACACAAAAAAAGAAGAAAGCAATTTATCTAGAATGTCTGGCTATAAAAGAAGCTGTAAAGTATTGGCAGCACTGGCTTATGGGAAAGGAGTTTACCGTGTATTCTGATCATAAACCCTTGGAAAACATGAATATTAAGACAAGGACTGATGAGGAACTCGGAGACCTAACATATTATTTATCCCAATATAATTTTAAAATTAAATATAATCCGGGACAAACAAATCAAGAGGCGGACTGCTTAAGCAGAAATCCAGTTCTAGATCCAACTGAAAATACTGACGATGCTTTGAAAGTGGTAAATTTAATAACTTTAGAACAAATAAAAATAGATCAAAACACAAATCAAGAAATACAAAAAGAAAAAAATACACTGATATTGAAAGATGAAATATACTACAAAAAAAATAAAGGAAGAAACAAAATTATATTATCAGAAGAACTAAGCAAAACGCTCATAAACAAAGTACACATTACTTACTGCCACCTAGGAACAACGCAAATGATAAATAAATTAACTCCTTTCTACTCAACGAAGAATATTATAACAAAGATAAAACAGACATGCGAAGAATGTGAAATATGTATAAAAAACAAAACAAGAAGAAAGCCAAAATATGGTCTAATGTCACATCTTGGACCAGCAAAGCACCCATTCGAAATTGTATCAATTTATACAATAGGTGGGTTTGGGGGATCTCGATCTACTAAAAAGTACCTACATCTTTTAGTTGATCATTTTACTAGGTATGGATATATATTGACATCTAAGAACCAAAGCTCTGACAATTTTATTAAACTTGTTCAGAAAGTGACAGAAAGTCATAAAGTTAATATGATATTAACGGACCAATATCCCGGTATAAACTCCAAGGAATTTAAGGAATATCTGAAAAATAATAATATAAGAATAATTTATACTGCTGTGGATACTCCTTTTTCAAATGGACTTAATGAAAGACTGAACCAAACTTTGGTTAATAAGATAAGATGCAAAATAAATGAAGAGAAAAAAAAAATTGCTTGGACAACTATTGCACAAGAATGTATAAAAAAATATAATGAAACAGAACATACGGTTACCAAATTTGCACCAAAATACTTATTACAAGGAGAAGATGTAAATATTCTACCACCAGAATTAAAAACAAGATATTCAAATGAAGACCTGAGAAGAGATAGAGAATTAGCATATAGAAATACATTGAAATCTCATGATTATAACAAGAAACGATATGACCAACTGAGAAGGGAATATAACTTCAAAGAGGGAGATAAAGTTTATGTAGAGAATGGTAATCGCCTAAATAGGAAGAAAACAGATGAACTAAGAATTGGACCTTACAAGATTTTGAAAAAGATATCAAATACAATTTATGAAGTAGATGCCGGTCACAAGAAAGAAGAATCAAATTTGTTCCATGTTACAAAACTCATTCCATCGTCCGTTAATAGACGAACAATAACGTGCACTCACACCTGTTATTGTTCTTCTCCGGGCGGGGAGATGTAAAGAAACCCAATTGTGGTGTTCTTTAATATATCTTAAATATTGCCGCGTTATTTATCGTCGGTTTGACAGAGTCAGCTGACAGCTTACGTCAGATGAATATGAAGTTAAGATTGTGAGGTTAGATTTATTTTAAGGGATAGATAGTTTATCGTAAGAAACTTACCTACATAATTAATAAGATAGACCCAAAATAAGGGCTTTAAATGTTGTTTCTTTTGTTTACAGGTGAGTAAATGTTTACTTTATAAACTAATGTAATTAGAAAACTGTTGTAAGAACTATTTGTAAGTAAATAAAACTTTTGTTTACAGAAACGCAATTACGTCTTTATTTCAACAAATGAACAGAATATTTATATAAAACCATTATATATATATATATATATATATCGTAATACAATAACCCTAGGTGACCTGTGTCTTTTATATTTAGTATTCGCTTACATCCAGCTGCTAACAGTTGAATTCTAACTTCTAAACCACGTGGACGTATGTGCTGTGAGTGAAATAAAATTATTTTGAGTGATTATTTCAATTTTTTGTCAAATAAAATGGATAAAAAATCCTCAGCGCAAAGGATTACGCGTCCAGATCGACAAAAAAAAGGCAATTTCATGGCAATAGATTTACGGCACAGGAAGACACCAGTTTTACGAGTGCATCAGCAGCAAAATTGAGTAAATCAAGTGATGAAGAGGTGATAATTGATAATAATAGCGGCTACTGTGTTTTGCAGTTTTTCACGGTTTTTTCGGCGATTTCTTCGTTTGTTTCGTGTAGTACATGCAAAAAACAAGATTAGATTTTCAAGAACGGCTCAACGCGGACTCGGTTTCAAAATTGCATTACAATGCAATTGCGATAGTGTACGCTATATTCCATCATGTCCATTCATTGATAAATCCTTCGAAGTAAACCGACGAGTGATATTTGCTATGCGGCTTTTGGGAGTTGGCAGGGAAGGATTAAATATCTTCTGCGGCATAATGGATATTTGTCAAGACATATCAATCGCTACTTATTACGCTTGTGTCAAAAACATATACGTGGCTGCATCTACAGTTTATGATTGCATTATCTCCAAAGCAGTGAATGAAGAACAAGAGTTAATTTCAGCTTCTGATTCTAATGATAGTCCAACGGATCTTACTGTATCCGGCGATGGCACATGGAAAAAAAGAGGTTTTAGTTCGCTATTCGGAGTAACTACACTTGTAGCAAAAAAATTCAAGAAGGTTGTTGATACCGTGGTCAAATCCAATTTTCGTCAAGGCTGCAATGTTTGGAAAAATAAGAAAAATTCCGATATTTCTGCATACAACGATTGGCTTGAAGATCATGAAGAGTCCTGTACAATAAACCATAAAGGAAGTGCGGGCAAAATGGAAGTTGATGCTATCGTCGAAATGTTCTGTAGATCGGTCGAAAAACATGGAGTGAAATACGTAAAGTATATTGGAGATGGTGACATTCAAGGGTACACTCGATATAGATCCTTACGATGGTGACCCACTTGTCCAAAAAAAAGAGTGCGTAGGACACGTCCAAAAAAGAATGGGTGAAAGGCTACGAAAAGCGAAGAAATATAATACAGGGATAGTTGGAAAAGGTGAAGGCAAATTAACTGATAAAGTCATCAATAAATTGTCTTTATATTATGGTTTAGCCATTCGCCGGCATCCTGATTCTGTTGAGAACATGAAAAATGCAATTTGGGCAACGTACTACCATAATAGTTCTACGAATGAAGACCCACAAGTTGGTGTAAGTGGCAAAAAGCTGCATCTGAAGGAACATTACAGGAGTTTGACCACGAAAACCCTCGGTGTGATAAAGTTTTGAAAATTATAAAGCCAATTTACGAGAGCTTATCATCAGAAGAGTTATTGACTCGATGTTTAGGTTCAGAAACTCAAAATAATAATGAGCCTCTAAACTCGTTGATCTGGACTTTCGCTCCAAAACATATCCATTCCGGGCTTGAGATCATTGAGGTTGCCACATTTATTGCTGTGTGTATTTTTAATGAAGGCTTCATTCCGATTTTGAAAATGATGACGATTATGGGTGTAAAAATTGGTCCAGAAACTCATGCATTTGCCGTCAAACGAGACAACGCCCGGATTGACCGCTCCGAGATACGAACATCCATCGCATTAAAGGGAGCCAGAACTGCTCGATTGGAAGAGAGAAATGCCGAAAATAGTTTTTTCGAAATCGAGGAAGGTCCAATGTATACAGCAGGAATGGCAGATTAAATAAATGTAAGTTTAACACTCTAACCGCCATACGGTCCGCTGGCGGGTCGTATCTTTTCGAGTAAAGCAAGCCACTGTATATACGTTAAGCGAGATCAGCAAGCCGTGCGGGCCGCCGGCATACCGTATCTTTCGCGCCAAAATCTAACTAAATATCGGTTATTATTTGAGACAATTGACGAGTATGTCACGCCATACCTAATAATCAATCATTAGCCCGCCGGCCGCCCGCTAGGCTTGCAACGGTTGCATTTTCGAGCGGTTTTTGTGAAATTACACTGTGCTATTGTGTATTTTGTTATTTGAACGCAGTGTTTATCATTATGTCGGACTCAGACAGTGACCCAGACTACCAGCCGTCTACAGATGAAGAATCGGAAAGCTATTGCATGTTATCTGATACAAGTTTGTCTGAAGAAAGCGTAGAATTGCCCACAAACAGACACGAACATGAAGCTGCAAGTTTTCAAAATGCACAGAGTAGTAACTGGAATATACCCTCATCAGATGGTTCAAGAAAAAAACAGTTTACGTTTAATGTTGATCCAGGTATGAAAAACATTGGTTCAGATTGTCAAACCGAATTAGATTTTTTATTTTTATTTTTGGATGACGAGATTATCGATTTGATAGTACTTATGACTAATTCGTACGTAACAAAAACACAAATACTCAGACGTGTAACACGAAACAGTCGAATTTCTAAGTGGAAAGATTGTGATGCTTCTGAAATGAAAAAATTTCTTGGTTTACTGATATGGATGGGGCTCAAAAAACTTCCAAAAATAAGGGACTATTGGAGTACGAACGTTTTATACGAAAATAATGTGGCAAAACGGATTATGAGCAGAAACCGATTCGAACTGTTACTTAGATGTTGGCACTTTGAATATTCCTATTATGTTGGAATGTCAGGAACAGATCGTCTCATCAAAATAAGACGCTTTGTCGAGATGCTTTCCAAAAAATTTGATGTATACAAAACACCTGGAGAGTTTCTCACCATTGATGAAACTATGGTGGCATTTCGTGGTCGGATTGCATTTATGCAATATATACCTGGAAAGCGACATAAGTACGGTATAAAATTATTTAAAATTTGCGACGACGATGGATACACCTATGACTTGATTGTATACGAAGGAAAAAAGACCACATCAACCACACGAAACGTATCTTGTGAAGTTGTTATGAAACTTAGTGAAAAGTACTTGAATGCTGGAAGAAGTATCGTAACTGATAATTACTACACAAGTCTCACTTTGGCTAATAATAATAATCGTTATGGAAAATGAGGACGGAGTGTTAGTTCTGCGCTGGAAAGACAAGCGTGACGTATTAGCTCTATCAACTAGGCATACACCTGGTTTTGTCAGCGTGCGCAGTAAGAGAAACCGTAATAAAGTGACTATGAAGCCAACGCTGATAGCAGACTACAATCGTCACAAATGTGCTATTGATTATTCAGATCAGATGGGTAGTTATTCTAACCCTGCAAGGAGAAGCTTGCGTTGGTTTCAAAAATTAGCTATAGAACATCTTTGATCAATGCCTTTATTTTATTCAAAAAGTCTAAAAACCTGACATCTAAAAAGTATACAATTACTAAATTCAAGGAAAATATTTGTCGTGCATTGATGGGCCTTGACCAACCAAGTAGACCACGTCGAAATAATATCACAACTGAACACCAAATTACAAAGAAAGTAAATACAGTGTGCTTAATTTGCCCTTCGAAACCAAGTGTTTGCTCCGAATGCTTTGCTAACTATCATAGCACCATTGTAAGGCAGTAATAAAGCTATTTTATGAATAAATTGAAGTTCCTATTATTCTGAATTTATGTTTTAATTCTGTTATAAATCACCCTAGAAAACCTACAAATTTTAAGATACAGTAACATTTTTTTTTTTAAATTGTAATATAGAAAGTAAATTTTGCATCTGGTAGCTTAATTTTTTGTAACAGCACGCCATGCTTCACAAAAACTACATGAAATTACGAGGTCGTAGCGGACCGCACGGCCTGCTAGTAGAAATAAAGCTTGAGCCTGCCGGCCGCCCGTATGGCCTACTAAACCTCGTTAATAATTTTTCCCGTGGCTTGCGCGAGTAGATATATTACGGACGCTGGCAGGCCGTGTGGCCTGCTAAACTGAAAAATTCTTTATTTAGCTGGCAGTCAGAGTGTTAAAATATAATTGTATGACTTAGACTGTAAAAATTTTATTTGAAACTTTAAACGTGTTTTTCTCAGAATTGTCTTTTTTAATACGATACCCACGATTTCTCAGGTTCTACCGAACCGATTTACTTGTAGACCAGGGTAGAAGCCTCTAAAAATAATAAAAAGTGAAATAAAATCGTAGTAGGATGAATCCCATTAGAAAAGGAGGGGAATATTATAAAAATGAAGGGAAAAATAATTTACGGGCGATCTGAGGTTGGGGAGGGGATGGGGGTGAGTTTTTAAGGGTAAAAAACGGTTTTTCTCGATTTCCGGCAAAACTAAAAGTCCTATCGAAAAAAGCCAAATGGCAAAGTTGTAGGTAATAAAAAGATCTAAAACTTTTTTATTTACACTTTTTTCACATAACCTCAAAACTTATGTGAAAAATCCAAAAAACCAAGTTTTTGGTTTTTTATTTTTATCTTTTACAAAAATTTTTTTTTTAACGAAATTTGTTGAAAACTTACCTTTTTATGTCCCAAATACGCTGTAATTTACTTGATTAAAAATATTTATTTTTTCACCTTATTTTGAATTAATATCGAAAAAACACCCTAATTTTCCATCGAAAACTCACCCGTCAAAATATCAGCTTTTTTCAAAAAGTTGGTATGTTTTCTGTTCGTTGAAATCTCTACTTTTCGATGGTGAAAAAAAAATATATGTTACTATAGTAAATCTTCTCAGAAAATGCAAAAAATCGAAAAAAACTCGAATTCGAATTTTTTTTTTTAATTTTTATAAAAAAATTTGAGCTATTTATTAAAATTAACACTTTAATTACTCGAAAAACATTAGATTACATGTTACATTGATAAAAAAAATTGCAAATAACAATATACTACTATAATTAACAAACAAATCAGTTAATAAAATTAATATTTAATAAGATTTTATTTGACTTTTTATTATTTTTAAAGGCTTCTACCCTGGTCTAAAAGATTGAAATTAAATGATGTTTTAGTACAAGATAAAAAAAAATATATAAATCTATACAAAATATATGAAATATATGTCATAAATATATTTGTAATAACAAACTTTTGGCCGATTTTCATATATATTTTTTACATTTCAAATATATTTCAGATGTATTCAAAATATATGAAATATACATGAAAGTCAGCCAAAAGTTAGTTATTAAAAATATATTTACTATATACATATTTTTTATATATTTATACATTTTAAATAGATTTTTAATATATTTTTTAGACATTTTGACATTTATTTCTTTAATATTTTTTATTTTCATGGGGGTATATTCACGATAAAATAGTGAAGGCATTATTAATTCGATTCTGTCTTTTCAGATTATCAATATGGATGAATCTGTTTGTATCATCTGCAATAAGGCAGATGATAATCAAGTGTATGAAGTAAAAAAAGCAGCTTTGAGTCGTTTAGTGGTATTCAGAAAGAAAAGAGTCGACAATAAATACAAAAAAATTGAGACTTTGACATCAGCTTTTATTCATCGAAGTTGTCAAAGTCAATATAATGATGAGACTGCAATAGCTAATGCAAACAACAAATCCGATGGTTAAAATGGGTTCATGGAGAAGTTACATACTAATTTGACTTATCATGTTTCAAAAATTATTCCTGTGCCATTTATAAAAAATCCACCGAGTGATTATGATACCATTTTTACATCGTTGGTAGAAGCGGCTAAGCAATGCCAAAAACAAGAGCAAAAAATTGTGTTCGTAACGTTTGACCAGCCGCTATACTATAAAGCTCGTGAAATCTTGGCCAATATTGATTTAAATAATGATCCTTACAATTTGTCCTCAGTCCAAGTAAGACTTGGGGGATTTCATTTAATAATGTCGTTCCTCGGAGCGATTGGATTCATCATGGATGGTAGTGGACTAAAGGAGGCTTTTTGTGAAATATATGCAGAAAATTCGTCCGACAAAGCTCTCTCCGGGCACGCATATGCACGAGCTATCAGAGGACATTTTCTAGTACAGCTCGCCTTGTCTGAATTAATTTTTTCATCGATGGAGTTGTCAGACACAGAAAAGGGGCTAATGGATACATTTTTGCAGGATTTAGGAACTGAAAATTTCGAAGACAATTTGCATCAAGAAGATTTTCAGATCATAAAAGAAAAATTTATCAATCATCTAAAATTAGTACAAAAAGAGGTCCTACCGCAAAACTTTGGATGCAGTACTTGCAAATGATCTCATTGATTAAAGATTTCATACGGGCTGAACGTGCAGGTAATTGGGAATTACATTTAAAATGCGTGGAAAGAATGCTTCCTTATTTTCATGAAAGTGGGCACTTTCTATACGCAAAATCTGCTCATCTTTATCTCCAAGATATGCGTAAGCTTAAAGACACAATAAATGATGATTATGAATTTACGCGATTTACCGAAGGATTCTTTACAATTAGACGTATTGACAAGTTTTAGTCGGGAGTTTGGTCGGATATGACGATCGAGCAAGTTTTGGTGAGATCTATGAAAACTCAGGGTGGACTTACACATGGTCGTGGTTTGGCTGAAAGTGTTTTAACAAAATTCGTATTAACAATGATCATACTGGTCGAAGTTTGCAATAATATGGAAAATTTTTGAAATGTTTCTTTTGCAACGACAGAACAACACATTGATTCTAGGGAATATCGAATAAAAAGAGATGTAGCTGATTTACAAATATTACAAATTTTTTTTAACAGGTATGATCCTTTTCCAGAGACTGATAACATTATGTCAATATTTTCTGGAATTATTGGCAGTAATTCTGTAAATTGCCATGAAGCGTATGAAGAAGGAAAAAAATCCTTGCAAGCTATTGTTGGAATGAATTTTGGCAGTGTAAAATTTAAAAGGAAAAACAAAGTCTTGTCTTTAAAAACAGTTCAATCTTCCGTTAAAGTGAACGGAGATATTATAGCTATCGATCCATTATTGTTGTTTCAAAGAATATCGTTAACTATTGACAGTAAAAAAGACATGGAAACTTATTTACAATATGAGCTTGCACCTTTTCCATTGTCACTTTTTACAGAAAATGGCCTCAGGAAAAATGTTAAATCTCAACTTTACGATTTATTTGTGAGTGCGAATGGACCAACGCTTTCTGACGGTGTAGTGCATGTCGTTGACGGTGGATTTTTACTGCACAAAGTAAATTGGCAAAAAAATGAAACGGTAGAAGAGATAATGAATAAATATTTGCGCTATATAGAAAAACATTACGCAGTAAGCAGCTATATTGTCTTTGATGGGTATCCCGAAATTAAAAAATCAGTTAGTGTCACAACAGTACCAGCAGCTACTTCAACTAAAAGAGGAGAACGTAGTCGTAGAAAAACCTCAGACAATATTCCAGAGTTCGATTATCAAAATCATACAAAAATACCGTAATTAGCATTAAATAAATCAACTTTTTAATTGAAACAAATTGCAGCAATTACATTTTTTAAATGAAATTATTTATAATAATTAAAAAAAAAATTCGAATTCGAGTTTTTTTCGATTTTTTGCATTTTCTGAGAAGATCTACTATAGTAACATATATTTTTTTTTCACCATCGAAAAGTAGAGATTTCAACGAACAGAAAACATACCAACTTTGTGAAAAAAGCTGATATTTTGACGGGTGAGTTTTCGATTGAAAATTAGGGTGTTTTTTCGATATTAATTCAAAATAAGGTGAAAAAATAAATATTTTTAATCAAATAAATTACAGCGTATTTGGGACATAAAAAGGTAAGTTTTCACCAAATTTCGTTAAAAAAAAAATTTTTGTAAAAGATAATAAAAAACCAAAAACTTGGTTTTTTGAATTTTTCACATAAGTTTTGAGGTTATGTGAAAAAAGTGTAAATACAAAAGTTTTTGGTCTTTTTATTACCTACAACTTTACCATTTGACTTTTTTCGATAGGACTTTTAGTTTTGCCGGAAATCGAGAAAAACCGTTTTTTACCCTTAAAAACTCACCCCATCCCCTCCCCGACCTCAGATCACTCGTAAATTATTTTTCCCTTCATTTTTATAATATTCCCCTCCTTTTCTAATGGGTTTCATCCTACTATGATTTTAATTGCTTTTAAAAATTATCGACCCTGGTCTATTGAAATTTTAAGAGTCTTCTTCAGAAACTTGTCTATGTCCGGAACTACGCCTATCCCCAAATTTTCATTTTTACTATTTTTAAAAAAGTGAAGAAAATTAAAAAAGTTGTTGAAGTGGTACAAAAAAAATTTTTTTTTTAGGCAGTCACCATTTTGTGAAAATTTTTTTTTATTTTTTCCTTAGTTCCAGACAATGCGACATTATTATAGATTAAGAATCTTATTTTTTTTTTGGTTTCAGATTACTAGGAGGGTCAAAATCGTGAGTATGGTCACGCACCAAATTTTTGAGATTCCCCACTTCATCAGCTGATAATTAACAGAATTTTGGATTTTTTTGACTTTTTTGTATTCTTCTAATGTTAATAAATAATGTATAAAAAAATGTATAGTAAAAATGTTGATTGTTTTTATTTTACAACACTCCAAAAATGACCTAAAATTTATGTCTCTAGACCAGAATACCCCCTTAAACATGGGAGTAAAATTAGTGCGACTCCCAAGTGTTGCAACAGGGACTAAACTGTCAAAGATTGAAGCAAGAGAAACCAAACAAATTGCTAGCTTAAGGATACACATAGAAAGAGTCATTCGTCATTTGAGAGAGTTCTGTATGCTTAAGCCACATGCATGTGTAAACCACAATCTGGTCAAAGTACTTGACGACATTATTACTGGTCTCTTCAAACAGTTATGTTCTGATATGAACTCTGAACATGAAACTCTGCTTTTCCACACGGAAGTGCGTTGGCTATCCAAAGGAAATGTGCTGTTGAGGTTGTACGAACTAAAAGAGGAAGTAAAAATATTTCCACTAACTAAGAAAAGCCAAGAGTTGCTTGATCAGTTCTGTGAGTCCGAATGCCAAACACGATTGGCTTATTTGGTCGATTTTTTTTGCATAACTAAATAAATTAAACCTTCAACTGCAGGGGTCGGTCAATTTGAAGTTGCAAGACATGAGTAATATACTAAATTTGCTTATGAAGATAAAATCAATGCGATTATCGCTAAAATCGAGCTATGGCTCAACAAGATAGCAAGTAGTAACTTTTCTGCGTTTGATAACCTCAATCAAGTTATTAATGGGCACAGTACTGAAATTAAGGTAGTAGTCTGGTAACTTGGGTTAGTAAAGATACGATTGCAAGATATTGGAATCGAAATCTTTAATCTATGTTTGTATGCGTATATTGCATGTTACTATGATGCGTTATGTATTATATTCATATACTGTTTTCAGATCACCTGTGCCAATGGAAGCTGAACGTCATTGGGATCTATACAAGACAAAGTTTGGTGAATCTTTTAATAGTAGTAGCAGAAGTATTGATAGTTGTTACATAGCAAATGACCACGAAGATACACCTGCTTTATCCACAATTTTACCACCACCTTCTGCTTCAGCCCGCCAAACGAACACCCTGAAGGATGTACGAGTTTAAGAGCCATATGCTAAAGAATTTACACAACAACCAATAGACATTATAGAAAAATTTTTCGATGTTACAGCAATGCCCTCCCCGAACAACGATTTTTCGAAGATGATGTGACTACTACGACTCCATTATTGAAGAATTTATCTATGTGTGATGTAGATAATTTTTCTTCTAGTAGTGTTAGTAGATCTCATATACCACAGCTTAGTAATGCTTCGAGTCAAGATTACTCTGTTTGTTCGTCTAATGAAAGTACACCTTCAACAAGAATTGGTAAAAAGCGTCAGCGTCGTCGTGACGACTGGAAAGACATAAAAAGAAAATGTTTAAAAAATTTAGGTAAAGCGTATTTGAGTAAAAATGTAGTTCAAAGAGAAGGGAAGATTTTAAAACCCCCATGTTCAGTTACTTGTCGTCTTAAATGCTTTCAAAAATTTAATGCACAAGAACGGGAGCGTATATTTACTTCTTTCTGGCAAATCGGAGATCACTGTAGACATATTACATAGTCAATCATACCGAAGTAGGTGACACTAAGTATCCTATTTCTTCAAATGGTGTGTCTAGACGTAAGAAATCGATTAAATATTACTTACCTCTTATTGAACTTGACTCCGATGTTCCCAATAAAGTAGTTGTTTGTAAAACAATGTTTCTAAACAAGCTCTCTGTTGGCGAGAGGACAGTTCAAACAGCATTATCAAAATGGCAGTCAGGTGCTGGGTCTGTTTGTCCTGATCGACGTGGTGGGACCAGAACAATTGTCATAGACGATGAAATAAAACAGGGTGTTATAAAGCACGTCAAAACGTTCCAGCCAGTTGAATCTCATTATGTGCGTAAAGATTCTATGTACTAAAATTTATTTAGACAGCGATCTCACATTTACAAAACTGTTTTCTTTGAACAACGAATGGTGCGCTGCTGAAAATATAACTAAAAAAGCAACAACGGTTAGACAATATCGTGACATTACAAATCAAAACTTGAATATATCAATCCATAAACCAAAAAAAGACATATGTAATGAATGCCACATATATAATACAAACCAACACACAATGACTCAAGAAGAAAAACAAAAACAAGAACTTCACATAATAAATAAGACAAAAGCTTGAGAAATAAAAGCAATTGACAAAAAAAGAAGCTTTAGAAAATAAAGGAAAAATAGTTACTGCATGTTTTGATTTCCAAAAGATCTTCAACTCTCCTTCTGGTGATGTCGGTTCATTTTACTACATATAAAAGAAAATTGTCAATTTATAATTTTACAATATTTGATCTCGCTAGTCAAGAGGGTTATTGTTATATGTGGCCTGAAGCTAATGGCAAACTTGCTGCTTCACATGCCCCATGCATGTGAAGCAGCAAGTTGTTTATCTAAATTTATTGAAACAAAAGTAAATTATGGTGCCAAAGAATTCCGCTTTTGGTCCCACAACTGTGCTGGCCAAAATAGAAATCGCATTGTGTTTGCATTTTATATTTATGCAGCAAAAAAGTATGGTATAACTATAGTTCACAGGTTTTTAGAGCGTGGGCATACACAAAATGAAGCTGACTTTATTTATGCTTTGATTGAAAGATATGCCAAAAATAAGCTTATATATACCCCTGCACGATGGTATGCATAAGTTCGATGGGCAAAAGTTAACCCTCCATATTACAAAGTCATTGAAATTAGTGTTACGGATTTTTATATTTATAAAATTTTACTAGGCGGAAGAAACTGGGTTAAAAATACCAAAAACCGAAAAATATCATGGAACAAAATTAGAGAAGTTCAATTAAAGTCAAATGAACCCTTTATGTTGAACTATCGTTATGAATTTGAAGATGAAAATATAATGAGTTTGATAACAAAAAAGGATTATTCATCAAGAAGGAAGAATAGTTATTTATTAGACACACAAGTCTTAGGTCCATGTTACACAAATCACTTACCTGTAACAATGGCAAAATTTAATGATTTGTTAAGTCTTTGTCAAGGACGTATAATACCTCAAGAGTACCATAGTTTTTATCAACAGTTGTCACACAACAGCTCTGTTACTGAACAAGATAGTAGTAATTCATCTGAAGAATTATCGATTATATTCCTAACAAATCACCAATTTAAAATGATTAAATACATAATTTTCAGTGACTTTTATATAATTTTAAAGATATTAATATTTTTTTATTTCATTTTTATTCTAATAATTAGTACCATAATTGTGACGAAGTTAAAGTTGAATGTCACACAACGTAAATTTCTTTTACAATTCCTTATATTTTTATCAATAAATAAAAGTAGGCTATGGGAGACTGTAAAAGACTCACTAACCAGTGTTAATTATGTTAAAGTATATATATGTATAGTATTAATTACGTACAATTAATTATGTTAAATTCCTCAGAAATATTATATAAAATGTTTATTTTTTATCATAGATGTTTACTAAAATGCTCATAGTGATTTAAGAGGACTGAATATTATTCAGTGAAAGATAGAATTTATGCAAATGTTTAAAGTGATTTAGTAAGATTGAATTATGTTTATTATACTAGGATTAAAGTTATTTAATAAAGTTAATTTGAGCTTAAATTTGTTGTGATTTTAGTTCATCGAGTACCTCATTATTTAGAGGTATGATAGTTTAAACGGAGTACAAAGTCGTAATTCAAAGATACGACTTTATTCTTGTTGACTATATCCACATTATTAGAAGCATAAGATCGTAACAATATGATACGACGTTTCTCTGCTAACCACAAAGTAAGTCGTAAGTCAAAAAAAAGTAGTTATTTTTCGTTAATATTATTCTTTATTGCGTTCAAACGTTTTGTATTGTGTTCCTAAACTGATTACTTGTTTGTACAACGCAAAACTTCGGTTGAATATGTTTTACAATAATTTATATCACGAGCATTTACAAAAACGGCTCTCCTGAAAAACTGCACTTTTTGCCTTACGACCTTATGCGTAGGGGTCGTCAAAATTACGGCCTGTGATAACACATTTGAACAATAAAATTTCTAGTGTTACGATTGACCAACGCTTGTCAATCGATGAACAGATGTGCTCAACAAAAGTCGGACACTTTTTGAAACAATATATGCCAAATAAGCCTCACAAGTAGGGTTTCAAATTATTTGTCCTCTGTAGCTTACTGGGATATGCATATAATTTTATAATATACGTGGGTAAAGAAAAAGATGACGAGAGACGACCGAGTGAACCTGAAATAGGAGTGGTTGGACAAACTGTCATGAGATTGGTCAGAGTGGTTCCTAGGCAAAGAAACCATATCGTATATTTCGATAACAATTATACTTATATGCCTCTAATGTATCATTTGGCCACTGAGGAAATCCATTCTTTAGGAACTATTCAGCGAAATCGTTTGGGGAAAGTTGTAAATTGCCTCATAACCCTTTTCAAGCTAGAGGTAGTATACATGGCACCATAAAAAATATTTTTTTATTCTCGACTGTATCTTTCAACGGGATTTTATTGTTTATTGATGGCAGCATCAGCGATTTTTACGTCAAAAATGAACGTACTTTTGACAAATGCTTTACAACTGTCAATTTGAAGTCGTTCATTATCGCTTGAAAGTTGTGATTTTCGGTTAGAATTTTTCATCCAGTTGCATCTTCTAAAATTTTGGCTAAAATGGTAAGAAAAGTAATTTATTTTATTCATTTGTGTTTATTTATTACGTTTTACGAGTAATTTTAGCTATGAATGTGTTGAAATTTGTTTTATTGTAAATTTTGTTGGTGGCCGTATCTATGCCACTGCCTGCTCACTGACATGTTTTGGTGGCAGTATAGATGCCATTGCCTGTTTATATTGCAGGCGTACTTGCGTGATGAAGATATTGAAAATGAACTTGAGCAGATGTTTGGACTTCCTGAAGATCCTGACAACTCAGAAGATGAGTACGAGGGCGAAGATGGTATAGAAACCAATTTTGATATTCGTGCGAAGTTAGAGGACCAAGATATTGTTCAAAGTCAAGGAAGTCCAACACCTGGACCATCAAGACGGAGTCTAGTAGATATGGGTTTGCTTTCTTCTAATGCAGTTGAAATAGAAAATATTGATCCTAACATAGGGGTACCTGATATTGAAAATAGCGAAGACGAAGAAATATTGCGACCAGTCAGGCCTTCACGAGTATCGAATCTGCGCTGTAGGCATATTTTGGAGTCTTCTCCGGAATCTTCTGGAGACTCTTCCTCAGAAGATGAGGACGACAATGACTGGAAAAAAGGTATGTGGTCGGACAGGTCAAGTGCTGATAAATTTGACGAAGCCACCTTGAAACCTAAAGTTTTCTTTCCGAGCAGGACTTCTCCAGTGGCTGATTTTTCAAGGTATTTTTCTGAAGAAGTAATTGATCACATAGTTGAGCAAACTATTTTGTATGCCTCTCAAAAACAGACCCAAAATTGGGAACCTGTTAGAAAATCGGATATTGATGTGCTTTTGGGAATTATTATTCTGATGGGTATACATGTTTTACCATCTATAGACCTATATTGGTCTAATGACCCATTTTTTAGAGTGGACGAAATTGCGCAAGTAATGACATGTAAAAGGTTCAAAAGATTTTTAGAAAATTTTCATCTCTATGATAATTCCAAGACTCCTGCAAAAACAAGTCAGGAATATGACAAGTTATACAAAGTTCGCCCTGTCTTGAAATTATTGAATTGTGCATGCCAAAGAGAAGCGAAACAAACTACTTCTCAGAGCATCGATGAAGCTATGATACGGTTCAAAGGCGTATCATCTCTAAAACAGTACATGCCAGCTAAACCCATAAAAAGGGGATTCAAGGTTTGGGTTCGCGCAGATAGTGTAACTGGTTATGTATATAAATTTCAAATTTACACCGGTAAAAATGACAATAATACACCGCAGTTAGGTTTGGGTGCCAATGTTGTCAAAGCCCTGACAAAATCTCTAATTGACGAGAAAGTTCAAGCTCATGTTGCTTTCGACAATTTTTTTTCCTCATATCCTTTGATGGAATACCTTTATGAACATGGTATTTACTCCACTGCCACCGTAAATGTAAATAGAGCAGACTTACCGAAATTCGTAAAAGGAAAAAAAAGGGAAAGTGAAGCTCGAAAGAGGAAACTACAAATGAAGAGTGAAGAATAATGTTGGATTCATGATTTGGAAGGACACAAAAAACGTCACAGTGTTGAGTACAGCTTTCCATCCTATGGAAAAACTTTTTGTCAACGAACGATAACGGATGGCACAAAGAAGAGTTTTCCTTGCCCTTTGGCAATCACTGAATACACCAAGAGGATGGGAGGAGTCGACAGGTTCGATCAAAAAAGAGGCACACATGAGGTTGGACGACGGAATAGGCGTTGGTGGTGCCGATTTTTTTATTTCCTAATCATTCTAGCTATCACAAATGCTTTCATATTACAATCTGTTTCACCGCGAAATCATAGACCCCCATCGAATCTACAGTTTCGCATCTCGATTGCTAGATCGCTTATCGGCAACTACACATCGAGAAAGAGGAGCCTTTCTAGCGAACCCAATTTTATTGCAAAGAGAGCTACAGGCAGTACCAACTACCAGAAAGTCGTAGGAGTGCAAGACGACATTCGTTTCCAAGATGTTGGAAAACATTTGATAGACAAGTCTGACACACCGCGCAGATGCCGTTTGTGTAGTACAAAGACAAATAACGTAAGAACCAAGTTGTCATGTACGACTTGTAAAGTATTTCTTTGTGCTTTCCCTTGTTTTACTCAATTTCACCAAAAGAATTGAAGATTGAATTAGCTCTTATGTGTGTTATTTTATAAGAAATATTGACTGATGATACTAAATGTAAAGAACCAAAGTTTCAAAAGATCTCAAATGTTCACTAGTTAGACCTAAGCATATTTTTATAAAGAAAAAGCATCTAAAAATAAATCTTTTTGTGTTGATAATTATTACATGGTTTTATTTCTAATTTCGTAAAATGTAAAGATTGAAAAAAAATGGAATTTACTTAATTTACAGAAATATTACCCTCATAGTATGGGCAGTGGCACATATACTGCCATCAAATTTGCCACACATTGCCCAACAGTTTTCAGATTTAAAAAAATATCTTAAAAATCAAATAAAAATACCCATATTAACATACCAAAATTTCATTTCTGTACTACCTCTAGTTTTCTCGGCCTTATAAAGGGATAAACAAGAGGTAATGAAAAATTCTATACCTCGAGGAGCATGTGAAGAATATGTCACTAATTTTGATAATATAGAAATATCCACTGTTTCATGGAAGGACAATAAACAAGTAGTCTTAGCATCCATTTACGTAGGTGCAGAACCTGCGGAAACAATCCATAGGTATGACAAAATATTGAAACGAAAAGTGGAAATTATTTGCCCCAAGCTTATAAAAGAGTATAATGCACATATAGGAAAATTCGACCTGATGGATTCCCACCTTGGCAGGTACAGGATCCGTATCAAAAGTAGAAAATCGTACATGAGAATATTTTACCATCTATTGGACCTTACCATCATCAATGCCTGGATTCTTTACAAAAAAGTAATGGATCAAAGAGGGAAAGCCAGCAAAGATATCATGAATCTTGCAGACTTTCGTTCGGAATTAGCAGATACACTTTGCAAATATTCCACATCTATACCTAGGGGTCGTCCACGTTCTACATCAACTGCAGAAGCTAGCCCGCCTCCCAAGATACGGAAAGGAAAACCCTGTCAAGTTTTACCCCCAAGCGACATTATACTCGATGGCGTGGGGCATGAACAAGTAAGAGCACCTAATAGAATAAGATGTATATTTCCAGCCTGCAATTTGAAGACTGTAATAATATGTGCAAAGTGTAGTTTATTTACGCGCTAAAAAAAGCAAAGACTGCTTCAACGACCTACACAAAAATTATTAACCATATAATATATGTGGTGCCGAAAACGGCACATGTTAATTTTTGGTAAAAATATACGTAAAAAGTCTAATTTTTTTATTAATTTTTCTCAAATCCAAGTACCATAATCCATAAAATATATTTTTTTCATGTTAAAATAAAAGTTCATGCATTTAAGGGTTATCCTAAAAGGAATACAAAACAATAAAATAAATTCTAAGGGTCGATTTATACTAGCGCAGAGTCGAAGCGCATCGAAGTGTCTATCCAAAACTGAACATGACAAATTCAACCTTAACTCCACAGCGTAACGCACACATTACTTCGGAGATTTTAAAAAGACGCGCGCATTCGTCGGAATTCGCGCATCTGCGCGCGAACAACGCTGATTGGTGCGCGCGCGTGCGAGCGCATTCTCGTGTATCCACGCGTCCACAGCGAACCAACGCGTCATCAGTCGGAAATTAGCCTGCGTCGGTGTTAATCGCAATGGACTCGTACGAAAAATTAATTTACCTGGTGCAAAAATATGAATGCCTATTTAATCCAAAAGCTAAAAATTAGAGTGACAAACATTCCAAAAATAATGCTTGAGAAAAGTTAGCGGGGAAATGAAATTAACTGGTAAGTAAAGCAAGTATTGTATTACTACGCAATATTTTCGCTGTCGTGCGATGTTGCCGTTGTGATTTCAACTTTTTGACAATTATCTCTTGCTTAACATCGTGTTATCATTTCATTTTGCCATGGTACTGCCCCATGTTTAGAAATGAAATAAGTTTTGAAGTTCTCTCTGATATTCATCGCGTCCACGTTTTGATTACCGGTTATGTCCATGTCTTGGCTGTCAAATGAATAATTTTGTAAAATGATCTTATTAGAAAGGGCGACGCCTTCAGACCCAAAATCTTCCAAAGTGTAATTATGCAGGCACGTGCATCCAAGAATCAGCGTATCTAAAAACTTTGGTTGCATTCTTATAGGTTTTTGAAGAACTTTCAATTTCTGTTGTAGTATTCCGAATGAACTCTCCACTAGACGCCTTGCTCGACTTAAACGATAATTAAAGATTTTCTTCTCGCTCTCGTTTAATACCTGACTTCCAGGATAAGGTCTCATAATGTGTTCACACAGAGGGAATGCTTCGTCTCCAACAAAAACATGAGCAACTGGTAATGTCGTACCTGTCGTATTAGGCGGTATACCAAGCATATTATTTGTAATAGTTGTCCAAATTTGGAACTGCTTAATATACCGCTATCGTTATTACGCCCAAATGCACCAACATCCACTTCAATGAATTTATATTTAGCGTCAGTAAGAGCTAACAAGACAGTGCTGAAAAACTTTTTATAATTGTAGTAGAGACTTCCGCTGTTGCAGGGTGCCCTTATATTAACATGTTTGCTGTCAATCGCTCCTATATAATTAGGATAATTCCATAATCTTCTAAAATCTTCCTCGATTTTAACCCATGACTCTGTCGTTGATTTTGGCATAACAATGGGTCGTTGGTTTTGGCATAACAATGGGTCGTAAATATTTCCAAATAGCGCATAGCCTATTCGAAAAGTATGAGCCAGTGCTTTGAAACTGATAGCAGTAGTTAGAAATCTGTAATAAATTAATGAAGTTTACTAGATACCTATTTTTATTCAACTGTTTTTTTTCTAGTGGCCGAATGTCAGAAACAAAAGAAGAAACTTCGTGACTGTTACGAAAAGGCTCTTAGATTGAGACAATATAAAAGCGGTTCTGTGTGAAAAACTGAAAAACCAATTAAATTGGAGAAGGAGTTAAAATTTTTAAAACCACACCTTCAGGACAGATCACAGACATCAAACCTTGATATTTCTGATAATAGTTTAGACGTGGACACTGAAGACATCTCAATTATAGAGTCACAAACATCTGACGTCGGGGAAAGTTCACGCTCTGATTCGGCATTATCAAATCATACTACCAGAAATAAAACACTACCTCTATCGCAGAAATTATTCAGACAATATGTCGAGGCCAAAGGAAAGGAAGAAGATCCTTTAGATGCGTTTTTTTTATATATGAGTAAATCAGTAAAAAAGATACCTATACGAATTCAAATTGAATTAAAACGGGCAATACTTGGCCTGGTTACTGACGTGAAGTAAAGCTTGCCTCCGAAGAAAGTAGCGATACTCCATCATCTATGACTAACTGCTATGGAACACAACAACAGCAAATTTATTCCTCATCATCAACTTCAACTTACATCCCATCCACTACTTATTGTCCACTACCTACTTTAACCACACCACCCAACCATACAAATTACGACACTATATCCAACACAACATCATCTGCTCCACCATCGCCTTACATACCACAACTTTTCAAGCTAGAGGTAGTATACATGGCACCATAAAAAATATTTTTTTATTCTCGACTGTATCTTTCAACGGGATTTTATTGTTTATTGATGGCAGCATCAGCGATTTTTACGTCAAAAATGAACGTACTTTTGACAAATGCTTTACAACTGTCAATTTGAAGTCGTTCATTATCGCTTGAAAGTTGTGATTTTCGGTTAGAATTTTTCATCCAGTTGCATCTTCTAAAATTTTGGCTAAAATGGTAAGAAAAGTAATTTATTTTATTCATTTGTGTTTATTTATTACGTTTTACGAGTAATTTTAGCTATGAATGTGTTGAAATTTGTTTTATTGTAAATTTTGTTGGTGGCCGTATCTATGCCACTGCCTGCTCACTGACATGTTTTGGTGGCAGTATAGATGCCATTGCCTGTTTATATTGCAGGCGTACTTGCGTGATGAAGATATTGAAAATGAACTTGAGCAGATGTTTGGACTTCCTGAAGATCCTGACAACTCAGAAGATGAGTACGAGGGCGAAGATGGTATAGAAACCAATTTTGATATTCGTGCGAAGTTAGAGGACCAAGATATTGTTCAAAGTCAAGGAAGTCCAACACCTGGACCATCAAGACGGAGTCTAGTAGATATGGGTTTGCTTTCTTCTAATGCAGTTGAAATAGAAAATATTGATCCTAACATAGGGGTACCTGATATTGAAAATAGCGAAGACGAAGAAATATTGCGACCAGTCAGGCCTTCACGAGTATCGAATCTGCGCTGTAGGCATATTTTGGAGTCTTCTCCGGAATCTTCTGGAGACTCTTCCTCAGAAGATGAGGACGACAATGACTGGAAAAAAGGTATGTGGTCGGACAGGTCAAGTGCTGATAAATTTGACGAAGCCACCTTGAAACCTAAAGTTTTCTTTCCGAGCAGGACTTCTCCAGTGGCTGATTTTTCAAGGTATTTTTCTGAAGAAGTAATTGATCACATAGTTGAGCAAACTATTTTGTATGCCTCTCAAAAACAGACCCAAAATTGGGAACCTGTTAGAAAATCGGATATTGATGTGCTTTTGGGAATTATTATTCTGATGGGTATACATGTTTTACCATCTATAGACCTATATTGGTCTAATGACCCATTTTTTAGAGTGGACGAAATTGCGCAAGTAATGACATGTAAAAGGTTCAAAAGATTTTTAGAAAATTTTCATCTCTATGATAATTCCAAGACTCCTGCAAAAACAAGTCAGGAATATGACAAGTTATACAAAGTTCGCCCTGTCTTGAAATTATTGAATTGTGCATGCCAAAGAGAAGCGAAACAAACTACTTCTCAGAGCATCGATGAAGCTATGATACGGTTCAAAGGCGTATCATCTCTAAAACAGTACATGCCAGCTAAACCCATAAAAAGGGGATTCAAGGTTTGGGTTCGCGCAGATAGTGTAACTGGTTATGTATATAAATTTCAAATTTACACCGGTAAAAATGACAATAATACACCGCAGTTAGGTTTGGGTGCCAATGTTGTCAAAGCCCTGACAAAATCTCTAATTGACGAGAAAGTTCAAGCTCATGTTGCTTTCGACAATTTTTTTTCCTCATATCCTTTGATGGAATACCTTTATGAACATGGTATTTACTCCACTGCCACCGTAAATGTAAATAGAGCAGACTTACCGAAATTCGTAAAAGGAAAAAAAAGGGAAAGTGAAGCTCGAAAGAGGAAACTACAAATGAAGAGTGAAGAATAATGTTGGATTCATGATTTGGAAGGACACAAAAAACGTCACAGTGTTGAGTACAGCTTTCCATCCTATGGAAAAACTTTTTGTCAACGAACGATAACGGATGGCACAAAGAAGAGTTTTCCTTGCCCTTTGGCAATCACTGAATACACCAAGAGGATGGGAGGAGTCGACAGGTTCGATCAAAAAAGAGGCACACATGAGGTTGGACGACGGAATAGGCGTTGGTGGTGCCGATTTTTTTATTTCCTAATCATTCTAGCTATCACAAATGCTTTCATATTACAATCTGTTTCACCGCGAAATCATAGACCCCCATCGAATCTACAGTTTCGCATCTCGATTGCTAGATCGCTTATCGGCAACTACACATCGAGAAAGAGGAGCCTTTCTAGCGAACCCAATTTTATTGCAAAGAGAGCTACAGGCAGTACCAACTACCAGAAAGTCGTAGGAGTGCAAGACGACATTCGTTTCCAAGATGTTGGAAAACATTTGATAGACAAGTCTGACACACCGCGCAGATGCCGTTTGTGTAGTACAAAGACAAATAACGTAAGAACCAAGTTGTCATGTACGACTTGTAAAGTATTTCTTTGTGCTTTCCCTTGTTTTACTCAATTTCACCAAAAGAATTGAAGATTGAATTAGCTCTTATGTGTGTTATTTTATAAGAAATATTGACTGATGATACTAAATGTAAAGAACCAAAGTTTCAAAAGATCTCAAATGTTCACTAGTTAGACCTAAGCATATTTTTATAAAGAAAAAGCATCTAAAAATAAATCTTTTTGTGTTGATAATTATTACATGGTTTTATTTCTAATTTCGTAAAATGTAAAGATTGAAAAAAAATGGAATTTACTTAATTTACAGAAATATTACCCTCATAGTATGGGCAGTGGCACATATACTGCCATCAAATTTGCCACACATTGCCCAACAGTTTTCAGATTTAAAAAAATATCTTAAAAATCAAATAAAAATACCCATATTAACATACCAAAATTTCATTTCTGTACTACCTCTAGTTTTCTCGGCCTTATAAAGGGATAAACAAGAGGTAATGAAAAATTCTATACCTCGAGGAGCATGTGAAGAATATGTCACTAATTTTGATAATATAGAAATATCCACTGTTTCATGGAAGGACAATAAACAAGTAGTCTTAGCATCCATTTACGTAGGTGCAGAACCTGCGGAAACAATCCATAGGTATGACAAAATATTGAAACGAAAAGTGGAAATTATTTGCCCCAAGCTTATAAAAGAGTATAATGCACATATAGGAAAATTCGACCTGATGGATTCCCACCTTGGCAGGTACAGGATCCGTATCAAAAGTAGAAAATCGTACATGAGAATATTTTACCATCTATTGGACCTTACCATCATCAATGCCTGGATTCTTTACAAAAAAGTAATGGATCAAAGAGGGAAAGCCAGCAAAGATATCATGAATCTTGCAGACTTTCGTTCGGAATTAGCAGATACACTTTGCAAATATTCCACATCTATACCTAGGGGTCGTCCACGTTCTACATCAACTGCAGAAGCTAGCCCGCCTCCCAAGATACGGAAAGGAAAACCCTGTCAAGTTTTACCCCCAAGCGACATTATACTCGATGGCGTGGGGCATGAACAAGTAAGAGCACCTAATAGAATAAGATGTATATTTCCAGCCTGCAATTTGAAGACTGTAATAATATGTGCAAAGTGTAGTTTATTTACGCGCTAAAAAAAGCAAAGACTGCTTCAACGACCTACACAAAAATTATTAACCATATAATATATGTGGTGCCGAAAACGGCACATGTTAATTTTTGGTAAAAATATACGTAAAAAGTCTAATTTTTTTATTAATTTTTCTCAAATCCAAGTACCATAATCCATAAAATATATTTTTTTCATGTTAAAATAAAAGTTCATGCATTTAAGGGTTATCCTAAAAGGAATACAAAACAATAAAATAAATTCTAAGGGTCGATTTATACTAGCGCAGAGTCGAAGCGCATCGAAGTGTCTATCCAAAACTGAACATGACAAATTCAACCTTAACTCCACAGCGTAACGCACACATTACTTCGGAGATTTTAAAAAGACGCGCGCATTCGTCGGAATTCGCGCATCTGCGCGCGAACAACGCTGATTGGTGCGCGCGCGTGCGAGCGCATTCTCGTGTATCCACGCGTCCACAGCGAACCAACGCGTCATCAGTCGGAAATTAGCCTGCGTCGGTGTTAATCGCAATGGACTCGTACGAAAAATTAATTTACCTGGTGCAAAAATATGAATGCCTATTTAATCCAAAAGCTAAAAATTAGAGTGACAAACATTCCAAAAATAATGCTTGAGAAAAGTTAGCGGGGAAATGAAATTAACTGGTAAGTAAAGCAAGTATTGTATTACTACGCAATATTTTCGCTGTCGTGCGATGTTGCCGTTGTGATTTCAACTTTTTGACAATTATCTCTTGCTTAACATCGTGTTATCATTTCATTTTGCCATGGTACTGCCCCATGTTTAGAAATGAAATAAGTTTTGAAGTTCTCTCTGATATTCATCGCGTCCACGTTTTGATTACCGGTTATGTCCATGTCTTGGCTGTCAAATGAATAATTTTGTAAAATGATCTTATTAGAAAGGGCGACGCCTTCAGACCCAAAATCTTCCAAAGTGTAATTATGCAGGCACGTGCATCCAAGAATCAGCGTATCTAAAAACTTTGGTTGCATTCTTATAGGTTTTTGAAGAACTTTCAATTTCTGTTGTAGTATTCCGAATGAACTCTCCACTAGACGCCTTGCTCGACTTAAACGATAATTAAAGATTTTCTTCTCGCTCTCGTTTAATACCTGACTTCCAGGATAAGGTCTCATAATGTGTTCACACAGAGGGAATGCTTCGTCTCCAACAAAAACATGAGCAACTGGTAATGTCGTACCTGTCGTATTAGGCGGTATACCAAGCATATTATTTGTAATAGTTGTCCAAATTTGGAACTGCTTAATATACCGCTATCGTTATTACGCCCAAATGCACCAACATCCACTTCAATGAATTTATATTTAGCGTCAGTAAGAGCTAACAAGACAGTGCTGAAAAACTTTTTATAATTGTAGTAGAGACTTCCGCTGTTGCAGGGTGCCCTTATATTAACATGTTTGCTGTCAATCGCTCCTATATAATTAGGATAATTCCATAATCTTCTAAAATCTTCCTCGATTTTAACCCATGACTCTGTCGTTGATTTTGGCATAACAATGGGTCGTTGGTTTTGGCATAACAATGGGTCGTAAATATTTCCAAATAGCGCATAGCCTATTCGAAAAGTATGAGCCAGTGCTTTGAAACTGATAGCAGTAGTTAGAAATCTGTAATAAATTAATGAAGTTTACTAGATACCTATTTTTATTCAACTGTTTTTTTTCTAGTGGCCGAATGTCAGAAACAAAAGAAGAAACTTCGTGACTGTTACGAAAAGGCTCTTAGATTGAGACAATATAAAAGCGGTTCTGTGTGAAAAACTGAAAAACCAATTAAATTGGAGAAGGAGTTAAAATTTTTAAAACCACACCTTCAGGACAGATCACAGACATCAAACCTTGATATTTCTGATAATAGTTTAGACGTGGACACTGAAGACATCTCAATTATAGAGTCACAAACATCTGACGTCGGGGAAAGTTCACGCTCTGATTCGGCATTATCAAATCATACTACCAGAAATAAAACACTACCTCTATCGCAGAAATTATTCAGACAATATGTCGAGGCCAAAGGAAAGGAAGAAGATCCTTTAGATGCGTTTTTTTTATATATGAGTAAATCAGTAAAAAAGATACCTATACGAATTCAAATTGAATTAAAACGGGCAATACTTGGCCTGGTTACTGACGTGAAGTAAAGCTTGCCTCCGAAGAAAGTAGCGATACTCCATCATCTATGACTAACTGCTATGGAACACAACAACAGCAAATTTATTCCTCATCATCAACTTCAACTTACATCCCATCCACTACTTATTGTCCACTACCTACTTTAACCACACCACCCAACCATACAAATTACGACACTATATCCAACACAACATCATCTGCTCCACCATCGCCTTACATACCACAACTTTTCAAGCTAGAGGTAGTATACATGGCACCATAAAAAATATTTTTTTATTCTCGACTGTATCTTTCAACGGGATTTTATTGTTTATTGATGGCAGCATCAGCGATTTTTACGTCAAAAATGAACGTACTTTTGACAAATGCTTTACAACTGTCAATTTGAAGTCGTTCATTATCGCTTGAAAGTTGTGATTTTCGGTTAGAATTTTTCATCCAGTTGCATCTTCTAAAATTTTGGCTAAAATGGTAAGAAAAGTAATTTATTTTATTCATTTGTGTTTATTTATTACGTTTTACGAGTAATTTTAGCTATGAATGTGTTGAAATTTGTTTTATTGTAAATTTTGTTGGTGGCCGTATCTATGCCACTGCCTGCTCACTGACATGTTTTGGTGGCAGTATAGATGCCATTGCCTGTTTATATTGCAGGCGTACTTGCGTGATGAAGATATTGAAAATGAACTTGAGCAGATGTTTGGACTTCCTGAAGATCCTGACAACTCAGAAGATGAGTACGAGGGCGAAGATGGTATAGAAACCAATTTTGATATTCGTGCGAAGTTAGAGGACCAAGATATTGTTCAAAGTCAAGGAAGTCCAACACCTGGACCATCAAGACGGAGTCTAGTAGATATGGGTTTGCTTTCTTCTAATGCAGTTGAAATAGAAAATATTGATCCTAACATAGGGGTACCTGATATTGAAAATAGCGAAGACGAAGAAATATTGCGACCAGTCAGGCCTTCACGAGTATCGAATCTGCGCTGTAGGCATATTTTGGAGTCTTCTCCGGAATCTTCTGGAGACTCTTCCTCAGAAGATGAGGACGACAATGACTGGAAAAAAGGTATGTGGTCGGACAGGTCAAGTGCTGATAAATTTGACGAAGCCACCTTGAAACCTAAAGTTTTCTTTCCGAGCAGGACTTCTCCAGTGGCTGATTTTTCAAGGTATTTTTCTGAAGAAGTAATTGATCACATAGTTGAGCAAACTATTTTGTATGCCTCTCAAAAACAGACCCAAAATTGGGAACCTGTTAGAAAATCGGATATTGATGTGCTTTTGGGAATTATTATTCTGATGGGTATACATGTTTTACCATCTATAGACCTATATTGGTCTAATGACCCATTTTTTAGAGTGGACGAAATTGCGCAAGTAATGACATGTAAAAGGTTCAAAAGATTTTTAGAAAATTTTCATCTCTATGATAATTCCAAGACTCCTGCAAAAACAAGTCAGGAATATGACAAGTTATACAAAGTTCGCCCTGTCTTGAAATTATTGAATTGTGCATGCCAAAGAGAAGCGAAACAAACTACTTCTCAGAGCATCGATGAAGCTATGATACGGTTCAAAGGCGTATCATCTCTAAAACAGTACATGCCAGCTAAACCCATAAAAAGGGGATTCAAGGTTTGGGTTCGCGCAGATAGTGTAACTGGTTATGTATATAAATTTCAAATTTACACCGGTAAAAATGACAATAATACACCGCAGTTAGGTTTGGGTGCCAATGTTGTCAAAGCCCTGACAAAATCTCTAATTGACGAGAAAGTTCAAGCTCATGTTGCTTTCGACAATTTTTTTTCCTCATATCCTTTGATGGAATACCTTTATGAACATGGTATTTACTCCACTGCCACCGTAAATGTAAATAGAGCAGACTTACCGAAATTCGTAAAAGGAAAAAAAAGGGAAAGTGAAGCTCGAAAGAGGAAACTACAAATGAAGAGTGAAGAATAATGTTGGATTCATGATTTGGAAGGACACAAAAAACGTCACAGTGTTGAGTACAGCTTTCCATCCTATGGAAAAACTTTTTGTCAACGAACGATAACGGATGGCACAAAGAAGAGTTTTCCTTGCCCTTTGGCAATCACTGAATACACCAAGAGGATGGGAGGAGTCGACAGGTTCGATCAAAAAAGAGGCACACATGAGGTTGGACGACGGAATAGGCGTTGGTGGTGCCGATTTTTTTATTTCCTAATCATTCTAGCTATCACAAATGCTTTCATATTACAATCTGTTTCACCGCGAAATCATAGACCCCCATCGAATCTACAGTTTCGCATCTCGATTGCTAGATCGCTTATCGGCAACTACACATCGAGAAAGAGGAGCCTTTCTAGCGAACCCAATTTTATTGCAAAGAGAGCTACAGGCAGTACCAACTACCAGAAAGTCGTAGGAGTGCAAGACGACATTCGTTTCCAAGATGTTGGAAAACATTTGATAGACAAGTCTGACACACCGCGCAGATGCCGTTTGTGTAGTACAAAGACAAATAACGTAAGAACCAAGTTGTCATGTACGACTTGTAAAGTATTTCTTTGTGCTTTCCCTTGTTTTACTCAATTTCACCAAAAGAATTGAAGATTGAATTAGCTCTTATGTGTGTTATTTTATAAGAAATATTGACTGATGATACTAAATGTAAAGAACCAAAGTTTCAAAAGATCTCAAATGTTCACTAGTTAGACCTAAGCATATTTTTATAAAGAAAAAGCATCTAAAAATAAATCTTTTTGTGTTGATAATTATTACATGGTTTTATTTCTAATTTCGTAAAATGTAAAGATTGAAAAAAAATGGAATTTACTTAATTTACAGAAATATTACCCTCATAGTATGGGCAGTGGCACATATACTGCCATCAAATTTGCCACACATTGCCCAACAGTTTTCAGATTTAAAAAAATATCTTAAAAATCAAATAAAAATACCCATATTAACATACCAAAATTTCATTTCTGTACTACCTCTAGTTTTCTCGGCCTTATAAAGGGATAAACAAGAGGTAATGAAAAATTCTATACCTCGAGGAGCATGTGAAGAATATGTCACTAATTTTGATAATATAGAAATATCCACTGTTTCATGGAAGGACAATAAACAAGTAGTCTTAGCATCCATTTACGTAGGTGCAGAACCTGCGGAAACAATCCATAGGTATGACAAAATATTGAAACGAAAAGTGGAAATTATTTGCCCCAAGCTTATAAAAGAGTATAATGCACATATAGGAAAATTCGACCTGATGGATTCCCACCTTGGCAGGTACAGGATCCGTATCAAAAGTAGAAAATCGTACATGAGAATATTTTACCATCTATTGGACCTTACCATCATCAATGCCTGGATTCTTTACAAAAAAGTAATGGATCAAAGAGGGAAAGCCAGCAAAGATATCATGAATCTTGCAGACTTTCGTTCGGAATTAGCAGATACACTTTGCAAATATTCCACATCTATACCTAGGGGTCGTCCACGTTCTACATCAACTGCAGAAGCTAGCCCGCCTCCCAAGATACGGAAAGGAAAACCCTGTCAAGTTTTACCCCCAAGCGACATTATACTCGATGGCGTGGGGCATGAACAAGTAAGAGCACCTAATAGAATAAGATGTATATTTCCAGCCTGCAATTTGAAGACTGTAATAATATGTGCAAAGTGTAGTTTATTTACGCGCTAAAAAAAGCAAAGACTGCTTCAACGACCTACACAAAAATTATTAACCATATAATATATGTGGTGCCGAAAACGGCACATGTTAATTTTTGGTAAAAATATACGTAAAAAGTCTAATTTTTTTATTAATTTTTCTCAAATCCAAGTACCATAATCCATAAAATATATTTTTTTCATGTTAAAATAAAAGTTCATGCATTTAAGGGTTATCCTAAAAGGAATACAAAACAATAAAATAAATTCTAAGGGTCGATTTATACTAGCGCAGAGTCGAAGCGCATCGAAGTGTCTATCCAAAACTGAACATGACAAATTCAACCTTAACTCCACAGCGTAACGCACACATTACTTCGGAGATTTTAAAAAGACGCGCGCATTCGTCGGAATTCGCGCATCTGCGCGCGAACAACGCTGATTGGTGCGCGCGCGTGCGAGCGCATTCTCGTGTATCCACGCGTCCACAGCGAACCAACGCGTCATCAGTCGGAAATTAGCCTGCGTCGGTGTTAATCGCAATGGACTCGTACGAAAAATTAATTTACCTGGTGCAAAAATATGAATGCCTATTTAATCCAAAAGCTAAAAATTAGAGTGACAAACATTCCAAAAATAATGCTTGAGAAAAGTTAGCGGGGAAATGAAATTAACTGGTAAGTAAAGCAAGTATTGTATTACTACGCAATATTTTCGCTGTCGTGCGATGTTGCCGTTGTGATTTCAACTTTTTGACAATTATCTCTTGCTTAACATCGTGTTATCATTTCATTTTGCCATGGTACTGCCCCATGTTTAGAAATGAAATAAGTTTTGAAGTTCTCTCTGATATTCATCGCGTCCACGTTTTGATTACCGGTTATGTCCATGTCTTGGCTGTCAAATGAATAATTTTGTAAAATGATCTTATTAGAAAGGGCGACGCCTTCAGACCCAAAATCTTCCAAAGTGTAATTATGCAGGCACGTGCATCCAAGAATCAGCGTATCTAAAAACTTTGGTTGCATTCTTATAGGTTTTTGAAGAACTTTCAATTTCTGTTGTAGTATTCCGAATGAACTCTCCACTAGACGCCTTGCTCGACTTAAACGATAATTAAAGATTTTCTTCTCGCTCTCGTTTAATACCTGACTTCCAGGATAAGGTCTCATAATGTGTTCACACAGAGGGAATGCTTCGTCTCCAACAAAAACATGAGCAACTGGTAATGTCGTACCTGTCGTATTAGGCGGTATACCAAGCATATTATTTGTAATAGTTGTCCAAATTTGGAACTGCTTAATATACCGCTATCGTTATTACGCCCAAATGCACCAACATCCACTTCAATGAATTTATATTTAGCGTCAGTAAGAGCTAACAAGACAGTGCTGAAAAACTTTTTATAATTGTAGTAGAGACTTCCGCTGTTGCAGGGTGCCCTTATATTAACATGTTTGCTGTCAATCGCTCCTATATAATTAGGATAATTCCATAATCTTCTAAAATCTTCCTCGATTTTAACCCATGACTCTGTCGTTGATTTTGGCATAACAATGGGTCGTTGGTTTTGGCATAACAATGGGTCGTAAATATTTCCAAATAGCGCATAGCCTATTCGAAAAGTATGAGCCAGTGCTTTGAAACTGATAGCAGTAGTTAGAAATCTGTAATAAATTAATGAAGTTTACTAGATACCTATTTTTATTCAACTGTTTTTTTTCTAGTGGCCGAATGTCAGAAACAAAAGAAGAAACTTCGTGACTGTTACGAAAAGGCTCTTAGATTGAGACAATATAAAAGCGGTTCTGTGTGAAAAACTGAAAAACCAATTAAATTGGAGAAGGAGTTAAAATTTTTAAAACCACACCTTCAGGACAGATCACAGACATCAAACCTTGATATTTCTGATAATAGTTTAGACGTGGACACTGAAGACATCTCAATTATAGAGTCACAAACATCTGACGTCGGGGAAAGTTCACGCTCTGATTCGGCATTATCAAATCATACTACCAGAAATAAAACACTACCTCTATCGCAGAAATTATTCAGACAATATGTCGAGGCCAAAGGAAAGGAAGAAGATCCTTTAGATGCGTTTTTTTTATATATGAGTAAATCAGTAAAAAAGATACCTATACGAATTCAAATTGAATTAAAACGGGCAATACTTGGCCTGGTTACTGACGTGAAGTAAAGCTTGCCTCCGAAGAAAGTAGCGATACTCCATCATCTATGACTAACTGCTATGGAACACAACAACAGCAAATTTATTCCTCATCATCAACTTCAACTTACATCCCATCCACTACTTATTGTCCACTACCTACTTTAACCACACCACCCAACCATACAAATTACGACACTATATCCAACACAACATCATCTGCTCCACCATCGCCTTACATACCACAACTTTTCAAGCTAGAGGTAGTATACATGGCACCATAAAAAATATTTTTTTATTCTCGACTGTATCTTTCAACGGGATTTTATTGTTTATTGATGGCAGCATCAGCGATTTTTACGTCAAAAATGAACGTACTTTTGACAAATGCTTTACAACTGTCAATTTGAAGTCGTTCATTATCGCTTGAAAGTTGTGATTTTCGGTTAGAATTTTTCATCCAGTTGCATCTTCTAAAATTTTGGCTAAAATGGTAAGAAAAGTAATTTATTTTATTCATTTGTGTTTATTTATTACGTTTTACGAGTAATTTTAGCTATGAATGTGTTGAAATTTGTTTTATTGTAAATTTTGTTGGTGGCCGTATCTATGCCACTGCCTGCTCACTGACATGTTTTGGTGGCAGTATAGATGCCATTGCCTGTTTATATTGCAGGCGTACTTGCGTGATGAAGATATTGAAAATGAACTTGAGCAGATGTTTGGACTTCCTGAAGATCCTGACAACTCAGAAGATGAGTACGAGGGCGAAGATGGTATAGAAACCAATTTTGATATTCGTGCGAAGTTAGAGGACCAAGATATTGTTCAAAGTCAAGGAAGTCCAACACCTGGACCATCAAGACGGAGTCTAGTAGATATGGGTTTGCTTTCTTCTAATGCAGTTGAAATAGAAAATATTGATCCTAACATAGGGGTACCTGATATTGAAAATAGCGAAGACGAAGAAATATTGCGACCAGTCAGGCCTTCACGAGTATCGAATCTGCGCTGTAGGCATATTTTGGAGTCTTCTCCGGAATCTTCTGGAGACTCTTCCTCAGAAGATGAGGACGACAATGACTGGAAAAAAGGTATGTGGTCGGACAGGTCAAGTGCTGATAAATTTGACGAAGCCACCTTGAAACCTAAAGTTTTCTTTCCGAGCAGGACTTCTCCAGTGGCTGATTTTTCAAGGTATTTTTCTGAAGAAGTAATTGATCACATAGTTGAGCAAACTATTTTGTATGCCTCTCAAAAACAGACCCAAAATTGGGAACCTGTTAGAAAATCGGATATTGATGTGCTTTTGGGAATTATTATTCTGATGGGTATACATGTTTTACCATCTATAGACCTATATTGGTCTAATGACCCATTTTTTAGAGTGGACGAAATTGCGCAAGTAATGACATGTAAAAGGTTCAAAAGATTTTTAGAAAATTTTCATCTCTATGATAATTCCAAGACTCCTGCAAAAACAAGTCAGGAATATGACAAGTTATACAAAGTTCGCCCTGTCTTGAAATTATTGAATTGTGCATGCCAAAGAGAAGCGAAACAAACTACTTCTCAGAGCATCGATGAAGCTATGATACGGTTCAAAGGCGTATCATCTCTAAAACAGTACATGCCAGCTAAACCCATAAAAAGGGGATTCAAGGTTTGGGTTCGCGCAGATAGTGTAACTGGTTATGTATATAAATTTCAAATTTACACCGGTAAAAATGACAATAATACACCGCAGTTAGGTTTGGGTGCCAATGTTGTCAAAGCCCTGACAAAATCTCTAATTGACGAGAAAGTTCAAGCTCATGTTGCTTTCGACAATTTTTTTTCCTCATATCCTTTGATGGAATACCTTTATGAACATGGTATTTACTCCACTGCCACCGTAAATGTAAATAGAGCAGACTTACCGAAATTCGTAAAAGGAAAAAAAAGGGAAAGTGAAGCTCGAAAGAGGAAACTACAAATGAAGAGTGAAGAATAATGTTGGATTCATGATTTGGAAGGACACAAAAAACGTCACAGTGTTGAGTACAGCTTTCCATCCTATGGAAAAACTTTTTGTCAACGAACGATAACGGATGGCACAAAGAAGAGTTTTCCTTGCCCTTTGGCAATCACTGAATACACCAAGAGGATGGGAGGAGTCGACAGGTTCGATCAAAAAAGAGGCACACATGAGGTTGGACGACGGAATAGGCGTTGGTGGTGCCGATTTTTTTATTTCCTAATCATTCTAGCTATCACAAATGCTTTCATATTACAATCTGTTTCACCGCGAAATCATAGACCCCCATCGAATCTACAGTTTCGCATCTCGATTGCTAGATCGCTTATCGGCAACTACACATCGAGAAAGAGGAGCCTTTCTAGCGAACCCAATTTTATTGCAAAGAGAGCTACAGGCAGTACCAACTACCAGAAAGTCGTAGGAGTGCAAGACGACATTCGTTTCCAAGATGTTGGAAAACATTTGATAGACAAGTCTGACACACCGCGCAGATGCCGTTTGTGTAGTACAAAGACAAATAACGTAAGAACCAAGTTGTCATGTACGACTTGTAAAGTATTTCTTTGTGCTTTCCCTTGTTTTACTCAATTTCACCAAAAGAATTGAAGATTGAATTAGCTCTTATGTGTGTTATTTTATAAGAAATATTGACTGATGATACTAAATGTAAAGAACCAAAGTTTCAAAAGATCTCAAATGTTCACTAGTTAGACCTAAGCATATTTTTATAAAGAAAAAGCATCTAAAAATAAATCTTTTTGTGTTGATAATTATTACATGGTTTTATTTCTAATTTCGTAAAATGTAAAGATTGAAAAAAAATGGAATTTACTTAATTTACAGAAATATTACCCTCATAGTATGGGCAGTGGCACATATACTGCCATCAAATTTGCCACACATTGCCCAACAGTTTTCAGATTTAAAAAAATATCTTAAAAATCAAATAAAAATACCCATATTAACATACCAAAATTTCATTTCTGTACTACCTCTAGTTTTCTCGGCCTTATAAAGGGATAAACAAGAGGTAATGAAAAATTCTATACCTCGAGGAGCATGTGAAGAATATGTCACTAATTTTGATAATATAGAAATATCCACTGTTTCATGGAAGGACAATAAACAAGTAGTCTTAGCATCCATTTACGTAGGTGCAGAACCTGCGGAAACAATCCATAGGTATGACAAAATATTGAAACGAAAAGTGGAAATTATTTGCCCCAAGCTTATAAAAGAGTATAATGCACATATAGGAAAATTCGACCTGATGGATTCCCACCTTGGCAGGTACAGGATCCGTATCAAAAGTAGAAAATCGTACATGAGAATATTTTACCATCTATTGGACCTTACCATCATCAATGCCTGGATTCTTTACAAAAAAGTAATGGATCAAAGAGGGAAAGCCAGCAAAGATATCATGAATCTTGCAGACTTTCGTTCGGAATTAGCAGATACACTTTGCAAATATTCCACATCTATACCTAGGGGTCGTCCACGTTCTACATCAACTGCAGAAGCTAGCCCGCCTCCCAAGATACGGAAAGGAAAACCCTGTCAAGTTTTACCCCCAAGCGACATTATACTCGATGGCGTGGGGCATGAACAAGTAAGAGCACCTAATAGAATAAGATGTATATTTCCAGCCTGCAATTTGAAGACTGTAATAATATGTGCAAAGTGTAGTTTATTTACGCGCTAAAAAAAGCAAAGACTGCTTCAACGACCTACACAAAAATTATTAACCATATAATATATGTGGTGCCGAAAACGGCACATGTTAATTTTTGGTAAAAATATACGTAAAAAGTCTAATTTTTTTATTAATTTTTCTCAAATCCAAGTACCATAATCCATAAAATATATTTTTTTCATGTTAAAATAAAAGTTCATGCATTTAAGGGTTATCCTAAAAGGAATACAAAACAATAAAATAAATTCTAAGGGTCGATTTATACTAGCGCAGAGTCGAAGCGCATCGAAGTGTCTATCCAAAACTGAACATGACAAATTCAACCTTAACTCCACAGCGTAACGCACACATTACTTCGGAGATTTTAAAAAGACGCGCGCATTCGTCGGAATTCGCGCATCTGCGCGCGAACAACGCTGATTGGTGCGCGCGCGTGCGAGCGCATTCTCGTGTATCCACGCGTCCACAGCGAACCAACGCGTCATCAGTCGGAAATTAGCCTGCGTCGGTGTTAATCGCAATGGACTCGTACGAAAAATTAATTTACCTGGTGCAAAAATATGAATGCCTATTTAATCCAAAAGCTAAAAATTAGAGTGACAAACATTCCAAAAATAATGCTTGAGAAAAGTTAGCGGGGAAATGAAATTAACTGGTAAGTAAAGCAAGTATTGTATTACTACGCAATATTTTCGCTGTCGTGCGATGTTGCCGTTGTGATTTCAACTTTTTGACAATTATCTCTTGCTTAACATCGTGTTATCATTTCATTTTGCCATGGTACTGCCCCATGTTTAGAAATGAAATAAGTTTTGAAGTTCTCTCTGATATTCATCGCGTCCACGTTTTGATTACCGGTTATGTCCATGTCTTGGCTGTCAAATGAATAATTTTGTAAAATGATCTTATTAGAAAGGGCGACGCCTTCAGACCCAAAATCTTCCAAAGTGTAATTATGCAGGCACGTGCATCCAAGAATCAGCGTATCTAAAAACTTTGGTTGCATTCTTATAGGTTTTTGAAGAACTTTCAATTTCTGTTGTAGTATTCCGAATGAACTCTCCACTAGACGCCTTGCTCGACTTAAACGATAATTAAAGATTTTCTTCTCGCTCTCGTTTAATACCTGACTTCCAGGATAAGGTCTCATAATGTGTTCACACAGAGGGAATGCTTCGTCTCCAACAAAAACATGAGCAACTGGTAATGTCGTACCTGTCGTATTAGGCGGTATACCAAGCATATTATTTGTAATAGTTGTCCAAATTTGGAACTGCTTAATATACCGCTATCGTTATTACGCCCAAATGCACCAACATCCACTTCAATGAATTTATATTTAGCGTCAGTAAGAGCTAACAAGACAGTGCTGAAAAACTTTTTATAATTGTAGTAGAGACTTCCGCTGTTGCAGGGTGCCCTTATATTAACATGTTTGCTGTCAATCGCTCCTATATAATTAGGATAATTCCATAATCTTCTAAAATCTTCCTCGATTTTAACCCATGACTCTGTCGTTGATTTTGGCATAACAATGGGTCGTTGGTTTTGGCATAACAATGGGTCGTAAATATTTCCAAATAGCGCATAGCCTATTCGAAAAGTATGAGCCAGTGCTTTGAAACTGATAGCAGTAGTTAGAAATCTGTAATAAATTAATGAAGTTTACTAGATACCTATTTTTATTCAACTGTTTTTTTTCTAGTGGCCGAATGTCAGAAACAAAAGAAGAAACTTCGTGACTGTTACGAAAAGGCTCTTAGATTGAGACAATATAAAAGCGGTTCTGTGTGAAAAACTGAAAAACCAATTAAATTGGAGAAGGAGTTAAAATTTTTAAAACCACACCTTCAGGACAGATCACAGACATCAAACCTTGATATTTCTGATAATAGTTTAGACGTGGACACTGAAGACATCTCAATTATAGAGTCACAAACATCTGACGTCGGGGAAAGTTCACGCTCTGATTCGGCATTATCAAATCATACTACCAGAAATAAAACACTACCTCTATCGCAGAAATTATTCAGACAATATGTCGAGGCCAAAGGAAAGGAAGAAGATCCTTTAGATGCGTTTTTTTTATATATGAGTAAATCAGTAAAAAAGATACCTATACGAATTCAAATTGAATTAAAACGGGCAATACTTGGCCTGGTTACTGACGTGAAGTAAAGCTTGCCTCCGAAGAAAGTAGCGATACTCCATCATCTATGACTAACTGCTATGGAACACAACAACAGCAAATTTATTCCTCATCATCAACTTCAACTTACATCCCATCCACTACTTATTGTCCACTACCTACTTTAACCACACCACCCAACCATACAAATTACGACACTATATCCAACACAACATCATCTGCTCCACCATCGCCTTACATACCACAACCTACTTCGAGAACACAGCAACAGCGGCAATCGAAGTTTGACGATTTCGAAGAATTTACTTATAATGACTGATAATAATGATTAATGACCTTAATAACTGTGATTTCACATGGTGAATAATTATTTCAAATTTTTAAATAAAGAGTCTGAAATACAAGCTTGTTTAATTATGCTATTCTATCTAAGCCATGAAAATATTGACATTTATGTTGAACAACCAAGAAGTGTTTAACCCTTAACTTGGTAAGGTACATTAGACTGTACATACATTTAAAAAAAAAATTACTGGTTAAATAATAATATTTTTTTGTTTTGTTTTTATTAAAAATATTACTAAATAATTTAGAATTAGTAGAAAAATATTTTCGTTGTTGCAACACTGAACAACACATGTCAAATTCAAAATGGCTTCGAAACAACAAAGTGTTGGCGGGACCCGGGTAAGTTTTTGCGTTATAAATTACTTTTTAGCTCAAAAACTAATAAAAAATGGTGTGTTATTTGATCTAAAAACTATGTATTACTCAAAAGGTGGTTTTATGCGTTACTGTCTCAATTTTTATGGCCGATTTTGGTTGAAACAAATGTATGTACACTGCACTGCACGTTGCCAATAAACACTATGCACTAAAATACTAAAAATGGTAACTATGGTAACCACGCTGTACATTGCTACACACAATTACACAGTTTTTGTTTTTCAACGAATCGGCAGTTTTTGTTTATTTATTTTTTTACCTTCTCATAAAAACTGTCTGCTTTGAACTTTTTTTTTTCTTTTTCCGCCTGCAGAACTTACAACTAACTCGCGCCCATAAGATCTTGGCTTTGGTACCCGCTCAAAACGCATGCTCTGACGATAGTTCCACATCTGATGAGGAAGCAAATGCTTATATACCGCCTTCACCAGATACCTCTGATCCACCTTCAATAGCATCATCACTAGAAGCCCTTAATTTGCTTGATACTTCAACTGACTCCAACAACGAACAGCATGATATACCCATTACTTTACCACTCACACCAACATTTGATGAAGTTTTTCCATCGCCGAATACAAGTAACTACAATGTTATACCCACATTGAACTCCATCCAATCTTTGCCATCTCCTTCTGTTGAACTATCATCTCCCCAGCCTAGCACCAGCGGACAGCAGTTACTACTTACCAGGTCCAAGCGTAAAAAGACAACAAAGACTGTAGTGACCAAAAAAGTAAAGGTTCAGAAATTCGCCCTAAATTATCAATGGTCAAAAGCAGTATTTCGTCACAATGTATCTCTTGAAGAAAACTTATACAATCTCTATCAAACACAAATAGAGACAGTACTGGATTATTTTTATTTCTTTTTTTCTCCTGACTTAATTACTGACATTGTTTATAATACAAATTTATATGCAGTTGAACAACTAGGTCGATCTATTCAGCTGACAGAAGATGAGATTAAAAGCTTCCTGGCCATTCAAATCATGATGGGTATAGTACAGATGCCAGCTTATACTGACTATTGGGCAAGAAAAACAAGATACCCTCTCATTGCTGATCTTATGCCTCTCAAAAAGTATCAACAAATACGTCGATATATTCATTTTGTTGATAATACTTTGGAAGATTCAGACCGTTATTTCAAGATTCGCCCCCTAATGGAGAAAATACGCAAAAATTTTCTGAAAATTGAAGAAGAAGGAAAATATTCCATTGACGAGATGATGATACCTTATAAAGGTCGTAAAGCAGGTAAACGAAAGCAGTACGTAAAAATGAAACCTAAGAAATGGGGGTTTAAGAATTTTGTCCGTGCGGGTGTTTCGGGTATCATCTACGATTTTATTCTGTATGGTGGCGACGATACCTTTCGTGGACTGACTTTTTCAGAGAAAGAAGCTACAATTGGTTTAGGAGGTATGGTAGTGCTTGCATTGTGTCAAACTATAAAGAAAAAGCCGGCCATTGTGTATGCTGATAACTTTTTTATGTCGCCTGAACTAACATATATTCTGCGGGAAGAATACGGGATCCTTAGTCTAGGAACAATAAGGACTAATCGTCTCAGAGGCTGTCAAGAGTTATTGCCAACTGACAAACAATTAAAAAAGAAGAAACGCGGTTCTAGCGCCCAGGTGGTTTGCAATAAGAATAAGTTGGCAGTCGTAAAGTGGAACGACAATAAAGTGGTTACACTTATTAGCACCTACATAGACTCGTACCCCTTAGAAATAATCAAACGATACGATAAGGATGAGAAAAAGAAAGTAGATGTAGAATGTCCTCAAGTGGTCAAACATTACAACAAACATATGGGAGGGGTCGATTTAGCAGATATGTTGATATCGTTATATAGAACTCCCTTCAAAAGTCACCGTTGGTACTTGGGAATATTTTCACAACTTGTTGATATGTGTATAAATAACGCTTGGCTCCTACATAGAAGAGATGGGAAGAAGACTTCATTGAAAGATTTCAGATTTGAATTGTTTGATGGGTTGTCTAAGTCTAATAGAATAGGAACAAACCAAAACGTTACAGACGATATAGGCGAGAATCTGAAAATCCATAAACCAGTCTCAGTCCGACCAACTGATAGCGTCAGATTTGATAACACAGGTCATCTTCCAGAAGCAGGTAATGAAACAATGCGTTGCAAATATTGTAAGAGTGGAAGAACATCTGTCTACTGTATAAAATGTAACGTACATTTGTGTTTTGTTGTGGGAAAAATAAAACGTAATTGCTTTCGTAATTTTCACCTAAAATAATAAAGAATAATTTAAATATTTCCTCCTTTTTTTGAAATAAATTTATAATAACCTGAATAATGTAATTCATTATGTCCTTGGTAGTGTACACCAAAATGTACAAACAATTTATTTATAATATTTCTGTAAAATTGGCAGTGTACATTGTGATGTACTTAAGTTTTCTCGAAACCTAGGATACCTAGATTTTTATTTTTATTTTTCTCAAGTTGTCCATTCATAAATTAAACAAAATTTATCAATAATTTCCTTTTTTTTCATATTTTTAGTTCTTGCCAAGTAAAGGGTTAACACCTTGCGTGTAAGTTAATAAAGTGCTACAATCGCAAGAAAGCATAAAACTCACCTTAAGCAGACTGATATTCGCTCTTCAACGGAAATGGATATCGTTAAATTTGTTTCTTGTTTTCTCGATGTGTGGTCTCAAAATATTGACTAAGTTTGTAAATTGATCGTAGTCCATTTTATAATAGTCGTAAAAAAACTCGGGTATCGATATAAATCAACGCAAAAAATAGTAAATTCACCACAAATACGTCTTTTCTTCCACATGTTGTGAACACTATAATTCCGCTTTCTTTTTCTTCTTTCTTCGTTTTCTTTTTCTTCGACTTCCGATATAAGTAATATCATAGCAAAATCAATGTCAACCATTTTACAACGTTTCAGCTACGAGAGTCAACTGGCAAGTGATTCAATAGCTCTGCTGTTGATGCCCATTACTACATGTGAGAGTGCGCGTCATTACTACATTTGCCAGAATACGCGCGCACTCTCGTGCGGCTTCGCTTTAGTTGTAAAAAATTTGACGCTTCGATGCGCTTCGACTCTGCGCTAGTATAAATCGACCCTAAATTGCTATTTTTTTTGTTTATTTGCAGTTTACAACAGTCAGAATAGACTAATTATTTTTTATGTCAAATTCATATTTTTGTTAATTGCCAACTAACGGCACCAACATCACTAGAAAAGTAATCACAAAAAATATTTCGTGTTAGATGTGAACTCATACTAAGTTCATTAGTTGTCAACGGTTCTAACATTTAAAGATCAGAATCATCAAAGATAATGTCATCAGACGCTTGTACTCCATCTCGGTTCAAAACAAAGTTATGTAGTACACAACATGCAACATGATTTTTCTGATTCAGGTAATGAACTAGTTTAGAAGTGGAAGGCCATAAAAGAAAATTTTTCTAAATATCAAAAAAAAAACTAAAAGATGCCTTTCGGTTTGGAGCTAGAGCTTCAAAAATAAAAGAATATCACTTGAATAAATAATTACAGTTTTTGAAAAAAGTTTCACAAAATGCAACTGATTCCAGTATAAATGTAGTGGAAGAAGATAGTGAGAACCAAACTGAAATAACAGCATTGCCTCGTTATCAAAGTCAAACACGAAAACAAAAGGCAGCTGAGAAGGATGGTTTCGAAGACAATATTTTGAAAATATTAAAAACACCGGAGAGTAGACATTTCCCACATCATTTTGTTGTCGTAAACGGACAAATGTGTAACTGTTCCCGCAAAATGTCACTGTCATTTTCTTATTTATGAGGTAACCTACAACATGAGCCAAAAGACACGTTTCCAAAACGAACGAAGTAAAAAAAAGGTGCCGTCAAAGTTTTACTTTCAATATTTTTTCAAACGGATAACAGATTTTCGTGTGATTTCGGACAAAAATTGTGATAATGCCGAAAAAAAGCCGGTAAGTGTTGACTATTGATTTATTTTATTAGATAAAGCGTCCCGTTACTTGTTTATGTAGTTCATTAGTATGAAAAACAATGAGTGACTGAAATTTAGCACTCAAAACTATGTGGGAAAAATATTTCGGCAACAAGCTAATAAGCTTGTTGCCCGTTTAGGTTACAATATTTATTATATTGTGGGAAATGTTTTCCTGCAAGGAATGTTTATGTTACACAATCAGACTGACGGTAGTGTTTTTTTCTTTCAGAAACATCTTCGCGATTCAGATATTGAAGCCCAACTGTCCGCGCTGTTATGTTCGTCAGAGGATGAGGAATTTGATGATGAAGCAGTTGGTTATTTTGTCTCTGACTCCTACAATATCGATTTTGATCAGCGTTTGGATGAAGTACAAAATCTTTCTACAGAAGCATTGCACAGTTTATTGGAGGGTGAGTCAGATTTATCACTTTTTCAAGATACTACTACTTCACAAGATGTCACTATGGCTGAAGTCTATGAGGAAGCTATATGTTCAATCCCTGAAATTTCAGTTGCTGCTTCAACATCAACTTCTCTTCCACTACCTGAAGTGACTGTGTCTGATGAACAAAATACTGCACAAACTACATTGTCTTTCTCTGGAGATACATTTAGGCCATTGCAAGATATATCAAGGAATTGGTCCTTTATGCATGAAAATGGTACTTGGCCTAGTTTTGACAGAGAAATGCAAGTAAAAAAGAGGTACACTAACAGAACTCACTTGAATTCAACTACTTGAATATTTCATTGATGTTTTTCCAGAAGAACTAATTGATATTATTGTTGAAAACACAAGTTTGTCTGCAAATTACACACATTCTAAAGCTTGGACAGATGTCACAAAACAAGAAATGAAAGCATACTTTGGTTTGATTATGCTTATGAGTATAAATCCGTTAGCCGATATAAATACACATTGGTCAACAGATGAGTTTTTCAGAAACCCAGTCATTTGTAAAGTTATGCCATCAAAAAGGTTTAAAAAAATATCTCAAAATCTACACATATCAAACATTACAACAGAGGCACCAAGAAACTCTCCTCAATATGATAAATTAGGAAAAATTAAACCTGCTATTGAAATACTAAACAAAACATTGAAAGATAATGTACAATTTAATAGATGAAAGTATGATAAGATTCAAGGGGCGCAGCCACATGAAACAATACATGCCCAAGAAACCTATAAAGAGAGGATATAAATGTTGGGCAAGGGCTGATTCAAAAACAGGGTACTTATATAAATTCCAATTTTATTCTGGGAAAGTCGATAGTGGAACAGAAGAGAACTTAGGCGCTAGAGTAATATTAGATTTATGTGAATCTTTGCCAAGCAACACATTGGTAGCATTTGACAATATTTTCACCAGCCTTCCATTATTGGAGATTCTATTTGAGAAACATATTTATAGTGTTGGAACCGTAAGAATAAACCGCAAGGGTTTACCAGACGTATTGACAGGCAAAAATCTAAATAGTGAAGAAAGAAAGGAAACAGTCCTAAAACCGGGAGAATTTATATGCCAGTGTGATGGACCAATAACTGTTATCAAATAGAAAGATACAAAAGATGTTTTTGTTGCAACTACTGCATTCAATCCTCGAACTGTGGAAATAATTGAACGGAAACAAAAAGATGGTACCAAAAAAATGTTTTGCCCTCTTTCAATCAAGAAGTACACTGAGTTTATGGGAGGAGTTGATCACTTTGATCACTTTAGAGCTTCATACCCACTTGGGCGCAAATCTCGAAAGAATTGGCATCAACTTTTTTGGTTTTTGCTGTAGGCAGCTGTGATCAATGCATACATTGTTTATATGACAACTCATTCGGAACGGCGAAATACGCATAAAGAATTTCGTCTGTGATTAGGCCGGGGCCTAATAAATAATTTTACGTCACGATCAAAAATTGCTCCAGTATTCAAGACCAAAAAAGGAGGTGCCACTGCAGTACCTGAGGAACTAAGAAAAGCGGATGTTGGAACACAACATGCCAGAACTATCTTAATTTCGGAGGTGTAGGATGTGCAGTACACGTGCAAAGGAAAAGCGCAGCAAATACATTTGCAAAATTTGTAAGATCTCTTTATGCACTGCTCCTTGCTTTGTAATGTTCCACCAATAAATAAATATTATTTTTTTACATTTATTTGTGTTTTATTTACATAAAATAATTATCCTGTAATTAAAATAATCACAATATATTAGTTTCTTGCCCCTACTAAGTAGTATTTCTCATAAGTAAGAAATTAATTTCCCACATAGCACTTACATGTGTTTATCTAAATGGGCAAGAGGAATTATTTTGCATAAATTTTCCTGAAAAACTGAAAACACTTGGGGAGCAAATGATTTACTATCCGACAACACTATACACCCATAATGCCAAATTGACTGCGTTTTTGTTTCAAACATCCACAGTTTGCCCATGTCCTATTAACTCGGCAGGAGGCGCTACCAGGTAAATACTAAAGACCCTCTTTATATGATAGACCGTGCCGTCTGTAGACCAAATGAGTCTACAGACGGCACTGGTTCCGATATCTGTTTGGCAGCAATGTCACGTAAGCGGTTTCATTTCCTTTTGAGATGCTTACGTTTTGACAATATACATTCACGAGATGAAAGAAGACAAGGAGATAAACGCACAGCATTTCGGAAAATATTTGAAGACTTCAACGAGAATATTAAAAAATATTTTTCACTGGGAGAACATGTCACAGTTGATGGAAAATTAGAAAAAACACGTGGTCGATGTCCATTTCGCCAATATCTGCCCAGTAAACAAGGGAAGTACGGTATAAAAATGCTTGTATTGTGTGATTCTCGTCTGTTTTACACTGCGAATATTGAAATATATGTGGGCAAAAATGAAGGAATTTACGATCAAAGTAACTCTGCGGCTGATGTGATGAAGCGTTTAGTGGAGCCGATAAAAGACTCTAATAGAAATGTTGTGATGGACAATTGGTTTACCAGTTTTCCGCTCATGTACGAGTTACTCAAGGATTATAAACTCACTACATTAGGAACTGTGAGAAAAAATAAGCCTCAAGTGCCACCCAAAAAAAGGGAAAGTTGTACTTTTAGCTTCCACAATGCATCATGATGCAAAAATTGATGAATCGACTAGTGACGCTAAAAAACCCGAGATTATAACTGATTATACCCGACACAAATGTGGAGTTGATGTCATTGACGAGTTATGTGGGACGTATTCAGTGTCACGCGTCACTAAAAGGTGGCCTATGGTTCAATTCTATGGCCTTATGAACATCGGTGGCATAAATGCGTATTGCATCGTAAAATCAAACAAAGAAAATTGTGGCGATACTGTTTTATAAAGAAGAGATTATTTGAAGGAGCTAGCTGTGTCACTTGTTATGCCAGACATTAGAGCTAGATCTTCTATAACAAACCTGTCTCCTGGTATAAAAGGTAAAATAATGTATTTACTTGGCGGTAGTAATGAACAAAATAACGGTCTAAGCCGCGCGCATCAAGAAAGAGCCATGCAGTCGCGCTCGCAAATGTCTGCATCACGATGTGCAGTGTGTCCTTGGAAAAAAGATCGAAAAACTAAGATCGATTGCAATTTATGCCATAAAAAGATATATAGAGAACATACCGTTCCTATACGTGAAGAATGTGCTCAAAAAGTATAGTATTATAGAACATTATTCACATATATAAAGAGGGTGATTATTTTTAGGTTATACTTTGAATATTTTTTTCTCAAAAAAACGCCAAACGAATATATGTTACAATTATTATTATAAGTAATTATTATTATATGTTGTGTTACTTTTATATTGATTTCGTTTTTTGAATTATCTGATATGTTTAGAGTCTAATTTTTGTTTCTTTATAAGTCATATGCAAAAAATACTTATTTTGTGTTGTAATTTCGTTAAAAAAAATAATACATCGTCGTTGCAAATTTAAAACCTCTTATGTGTAATTTTGGTCGAAAATGAGTTTTGCAGATAGTTGAAAAGTATTTTAAAAAATCTATTGTCTGAAAAAACCCCCATGTGAATATCTTCATAATGTAATAACTTACGTATCATGTTTAAAATATCTTATGTGTTTGCTCACATTTAACTGTTTAGCAAAATCTCTTATGTGCCTCACTAACACATTTAATAACAATTTAGTTACCAAAACTTGCAATCTCCTATGTGCGTAATAGTGAAAAAAAGAGCACAATAATAGGTACGTCATAACGTGAGATAGAATGATATTGTTTTGTTATTTACCTATTAGATTCAAATTCATTATTTATTGGTCCACGCGTAGGTACCTACTTACTCGTACGACCGATCCTGTGACGATCGTGTTCGATGCGTCAGTCACGTCGCGACTTGTCGCGCGTAAACTACCTAATTATGTAGGTAGTTTACGCGCGACATAATTTATTATAGATTCTTACTTTTTGTATTGTTGTGATTAGCGAAGTTATAGATTCTCATTAAATTCAAACATGACGCACATTAACAGTAGGGCTAAGCGAATGGTGAATTTAGTGCTTAACTCTCAGTTTTCTACGCAAAATAATGACGAAAAATATAGTACTTCAGCTGACAACAACGGCGTCGCAAATATATCACCGATATCTTTTAATAATTTAATAACGCCGGAAGATCTAGGATTGGAACCCGCTGCATCTTCGAGATCACAGTCACCCTCGCTTTTACGACTGCCGACACCAACAGCAGCTATACTACAAGACTCGAGCAGCGAAGAAGACGAATCACTGTTAGTATTATCTACTAGTGCCATTGTACATTCTACGTTAGACACTTCTCATGTGGGACGCAAACCTTTATTAGTTTTGCCACAAACACCAGTTCCTAAGCCACTATCGCCTAAGTTTGACTCAATCTTCAATATGATTGATAGTGATGATAGTATTCAAGATCCACACTGGGCTCCGGTATCTAAAAAAAGGCGAATACGTCTTCCTTCATCGTCAGATAGTGAAGATGAAGTACAGATTTCAAGCAATATAAATTTGCTAGAAAATATTCCACCTATCGCAGACATTGAGGATGAGATCGAGCCTACACAGGTACTCCAAAAAAGAGCAACTAATATTGTGCAGGTGAACAGGAAGGCTAGAGTATTAGGAGAAGCTTACCTAGGGTTTAAGAAAATAAATGATGATAAGTGTAAACCGTGTATAGATAGACCTAAACGAACTTTGAAACCACGTTGTTTACATTCAAAATTATCGACAGATCAAACATCAAAAAATTCATTTATGTGTGCACTTATTACGGACGAAGAGCGTGAAGCTATTCATTCTTATTTTTGGAATCTCAAGACGTGGGCTGAAAAGAAAACCTTCGTTAAAAGCGCTGCAGTTCGTAGGGGAATAAGACGTCGTCGTCGGAGCAATAGTCAAGTTTCTACAAAGAAAGGAAGTGGTCATGACATCTTTTTTAATAAAAATGATGAAAAATGCTCTAAAGTGAAAGTACGTAAACTGTTTTTTTTTAAATACACTTTCTCTAGGTGAAGACAGTTTCAGGCGCTGGACCAAAGAGTCAGACACAGTGATTGACGCTGAAGATTCAACTGCTTCTACATGCAATGATAATGCTGAAAATAGGATAGCTGCCGCTGGTCCTTTACTCAAATACACAGAGCGAACAAAAATAGTCAAAACTTGGTTAGATTTAATTCCAAAGGTACCAAGCCATTATTGTCGGGCAAGTTCAAATAAACTGTATGTTGAGCCTACTTTTAGATCCGAGAAACACATGCACGAAGTTTTTGTTGAATGGTGTAGAGAACACAATAATAAAGCAGTTAGTCGGCCAACTTTTCTAAGGATTTTAAATCAGGAAAATATAGCAATTCATAATCCACGTAAAGACCAGTGTGACACTTGTTGCAGCTTTAAAACGTGTAATATTTGACAGAAAGAGTATGATGATCATATTATTAAAAAAAACGAAGCTCGGGACGCAAAAAAGAATGCCATCGAATCTGCCAACAATAAGGTGGTTGTAATTACGGTGGATGTGCAGAGTGTCTTGCTTGCTCCGAAGCTTTTAGCAAGCGCCGTCTATTATAAGCTTAAATTACAATGCCACAACTTTACTATTTATGACTGCAGAACAAAAAATGTAACAATATACTTTTGGCATGAAGCTGATGGGGGTGTATCTGGAAATGAATTTACGTCTTGTTTGGTCGATTACATGACAAACTTAGAAGCGGCAACTGAAAAAGTTATTGTTATATCCGATGGATGTGGCCACCAAAATAGAAACCGGGTGTTGTCAAGTGCATTATCTGATTTATCTCAAAGAAATAAAATAATTATTGAGCAGCTATATTTGGAAAAACGCCACACGATGATGGAAGTTGACAGTGTGCATTCCACAATTGAGCGCTACATAAAACCTCCAATTTACGCACCGAGTGACTATGTGGTTAGAATGCAACAAGCTCGTCCAAGGAACCCTTACGATGTCAAATCAATTCACTACGACTTCTTTCGTAATTACGAGGAACTGCCATCAAATTTCAAGTCAATTAGACCCGGCAAGAAAAATGGAGATCCTGTTGTAGTAGACGTTAGAGGCCTAAAGTATTTGCCAGATGGTTCTGTGTTGTATAAGTTGCGACATACTGAGGAGTGGACCGTCTTACCGCAGCGAAGATCTGTATCTCGCGAACCTTTTTTGCCAACACCATTATATCAGCAGTCGATTAAAGTAACAGAAAGTAAACACAAACATTTACAAGAATTAAAAAGTGTTGTTGACAAGAATTATCATCCATTTTATGATTCACTCTCATTTAATCCCGGAACATAGATTCATTCATTTTATTGGCAATAAATCATTTAGTAATAATTTGCAGATTTACATAATAAAATAGATAAAATACAAAATTTATGTTTTAATTCATTCCCCATAAGAACTCCTATGTGATTACAAAATTGCAATTAAAATCTCTTATGTATTGAGAATGGTAATCAATAGGCTTTATCCTGTGCTTTAGTTGTTGTGATACATATTAAATTTCTTCTATAAATTTTTATGTCATGTCTTATCTGTATATAAAAAAATAACAAAACATTTTCAAACAAAATTTTATAGGAGAAAGTTTTTTTCGTTTTCTGTGATGTATACTTTTATCACATAGAAGGTATTACATTTGCAACGACGACATTACATTTATAAAAACATACGTTATTCACACACTGTTTCGTTAAAAATATAATAAAAAATACCGTTAAAAAATGTTTCGTTAAAAATATAATTAAAAATACCATTAACCTTTTAACCGCCTACGTCGGATTAATCCGACAAATATTTTCGGGCCCATTTCGCCAGAGTCGTATATTTACGACCAAAATATCACTGCTCGTTTAATCAGCTTTTTTATTTAATTACGCTGTATTCTATCAAAAATATGTTTATATTAGGTAAATAGTTAACTAAGTAATCATTTACAGTTTAATACACTTTAGTCTCTTAATTAGAAGTCCTAAAAATAATGTCCAAAGTTAGATGAATTACTAACATAATTTTTAGAAAATTGTATTGATGTGCAACGCCCATGACGACAAAATCCGACATGAGGGACGGGACATATGCCAAAATTTACCGATACAAAAATAAACATAAATCAAAATATTTCTCGTTATACTGACTAATTAACTTTAAAACAAATACAGCAATTGTTAATAAAACATTTTTTTACAAATGTTTGTGAGTATTTCATTTAATTCCTTTAAAATTAAGTAAATTTACATATGAAATGTCAGCGATTGAATTGATGGTTCCCATCCCTAGCCTACATGTTCCGAAACTTACTTTGTTAGTACGTCCTGCGCTACGGTCGGATAAAGACGACCGCTTCTTACGTCATAAACGAGTGCCGACTTCTGGAATTTTCCATCAGTGTTGTGCTTGTGCATGAAGTTTTACGTTCGTATGTCGATAAATGTACATGATAGAAATGTATCATGACGACTACTGAAGAGTTAATACGAATTCTAGAAGGCGATGAAAATGAAGAATTTTTAGCAGACGAAGAGTTTGACATTGATGTAGAGGTAATTATTTTTTTTATTACATATCTAGATAAATGTATTTTAATTTATTGTGTAGTATGGTGGTGATGTTTGAAAGGAAATTTTAAACTTAGAGTGAGTGAGATGGCGAGAGCGCGCCGTGCGATGAGAATGCGCGCGCGGCCACTCTGGAACGGTGATTCTGATTGGTTGGAGCGCGAGTCACGTGTGGGCGCGCTGACTCGCTCGTAGATACCTACATAGGTAGAGTTTATTTTGTGCGTGCCGCCGCGCTGCCACACACCGCACTGAATCGCACTGCTAATTTTGCTTTTGTAGGCTATTCAAATTTCCTACCTTGGAGACCGATGTATTTTTATTACTCTACAATTATTTTTTTGTATTATTTCAGATTCAAGGAAACAATGTCACAACCACTAATTGGACAACGCAAATTGCTACCCCAATGTTAGAAGAATTCGACGACTTTGTTTGTGGACTGTCGCCTGCTGTCAAATTAGATGATACCTCCACTGAATTCGAATTTTTCGAACATTTTTGTAGCAAAGACTTGTTACAGAAAATAGCCAATTGTACGAATAAATATCATCAACACTTCGTAAGACATACTGATCTCAGAATATATTCAAGACTGCAACAATGGCGCGACGTGACTATTGACGACCTGTACATTTTCCTAGCAGTAACAATGCTTTTCACTAGAAACAAAAGAATAACAATTGAAGAACACTGGTCTACAGACCCGTTATTACATAGTACGGTGTTCAGTAATACTATGTTTCGAAATAGATATTGCTCAATTCTTGCAATGTTATCTTTTTGTGAAGCACCTGCAGGGACAAGTAGTGTACCGAGATTGCACAAAATAAAAATGATGATTGACCACGCTCGTGAAACTTTCAAAACAACATTTATCCCGGGTAAAAAAATGTGCATTGATGAAAGTATTGTGCCTTTTAAAGGTCGTCTAATTATAAAACAATATTTACCTAAAAAACGTAATAGATTTGGCATTAAGTTATTTGTTTTATGTGATGTCGAAACCGGTTATATCGTGGATTTTATAGTGTACTGTGGATCGGAAACAGAAATAGAGACCGTACCAAATTTAGGCTTAACTGGATCAGTTGTGACTGAACTTTTGAAAGACTACTATTTTTGCAACCGAGAGTTGTATGTAGATAACTGGTATTCCAGTCCTCAGCTTTTTATATATTTAAAAGAAAGGGCGACTTATGCATGTGGTACCGTAAGATCAAATAGGAAAGGGATGCCTAAATTCCAAAAACTGAAACGTGGACAAATAGCCGCTTACTCGTCTCCTCCCCTCTTAGCCCTAAAATGGCAAGATAAGAAACCGGTCGTAATGTTGTCTACAATGCACGATGACAAAATAATACCATCAGACAATGTAGACTACTCAACTGGGCTACCCAAAATGAAACCACAGTGTGTGGTAGACTACACAAAAAATATGGGGTCGGTTGACACTTCTGATATGATGACTAGCACATTGGGCTGTATAAGAAAATCAAAAAAATGGCATAAAAAGCTTGGGTTTCACATATTTGACATGTTTTTACTTAATGCATTCTATTTCATTAAAGTGATTAAAAATAAACAAAATTATAGTTTAGCTGATTTCCAATTAAACGTTATCAGACAAATAATAGAAAAATACAAACAATGTTCTTTAACTCAACAGTCAACTTCGCGCGGCGTCCTTGACCCTAACCGTTTTTTACATAATAGTGCCTTAGAGCACTTTCCTGTTAGAATACTAACCGGCAAAAGTCAGCGATGCAAAATGTGCGCAGCAAAAAGAAAACGGTCTGAGACTCGTTTTATGTGCCAAAAATGCAAAGTTTATCTGTGCATAGATCCATGTACTGTTGAGTACCACAATTCTACAAAACAATCGGTATCGTAATCCCACATCACTATTTTTGCGTTTAGTCTATTATGTCTATGGTCAGCTAGACGTTGTCGATACTCGACAATATCCATTATTCCGTATTCGACAGTGACGACTGTTAGTGGCACGACGTTTGTAAAATCAAGTGAACATTTCACAATTTTTTAATATCAAGATGGGGTCCAAAAGTAAGTGGTCTTCGAAACGTATTGCATGTAAATGGTGATATCATTACAAAAACTCATGTTTGATTTGTTTTATAGGGAAATTTGAAGAGAGCCAGTCAATTTTGGCTCCTTTAGACTATAGCCAAGATGAAGTAGACATAGACTGTAGCCAAGATGTTAACTTACCATCAACGCTGACCAACGACGAGTATATGGTTTATTTAAATGAGGGTCAGTCGCATCTAAGAAGTTCTGATAGTACGCCAGATTTATATAGATCTACGGCGACACAAACTTTAGTCAAAACAACAAATGCAAGTACACAATACGAGCAAATTGATAATCCAATCGAAGAAAGTGCCAAAATTTTAGCGGACAGTTATTTTGTTGGCGATGAAACTCGTAAAAATAAGTTTATCGAATGTTACACAAATGTGGTCTCGTCAATAATTCGCCTCGTCGATAGCGAGCATAAATAATTTTTCGACGATTAATGAAAAATATTACCTCTGATTGTTAGACTGATTTTAGTAATAAGAAATTATATCTGTGATTATTTGACTGATTTTATTGAAATTAGTGTTATACAAATTTTATTGTGATTGTGATATATCGTTACATCTAAGTCAATAGGTAAACTGATAATGACATTGTCAAGTAAAATTTTTATTTTTATGTTTGTTGTTAATTAGTGTGATACAAATTATTGTGATTGTGATAAATATCGTTACAGATAGTTCAATTCATCTGTGCACGAAGCGCCATGTGTACGTGCGCTTATTTATACAGCTTTCATTTGTGTGGCAGCGTAAGCGGCAGTCGTCGTCCGAGCAAAACGTGTCCTTATCACTTTACCCACACATAGCGCCGCGCGCACAGATGAGTTGAACTATCTACAGGGTTATTGGTAAATCATTAACAACCTCTAAATAGTAAACTATGGGACCAAACCTAAAATCGTGAAAAAAAAAATCAGCTGTTCCCTACATTTATGTTCGTATAACTCGCCAAACTCTTCTCTGGACTGATTTTATTGTGAATAGTTTAAGTAATAATTAATAAATCGTTCAAATTTTTAAACACTTTTTGTTTTACTGGCTTGCGAAAAATGTCGTATAATTTCGTAAGGTACCTAAGTAGTATTCAAGTAGGTAGGTACCTATATCTCCACCAAGCTAAGTTTACACCTCGCTGGAATGCGGCGTGTACCCGTGTACCTACGTATAATATAATGTTAAAAACAACAAATACAAAGTAAAATCTAACAAACATTTGTTTACTTTTTTAAAGTCATAACGAATCCTTTTTTACAGCCCGTACCTAAGCCTCAGTGTGACGTAAACGACGCGAGGTGCAAACTTAGCTTGGTGAGATGTAGTTGTTAGTTAACCACGCTCGCAAATGCAAATGTCGTTATTAAAACGAAATATCGACATCGCAAAGTTAAGTATTGCACATCTCTCTATCTTTTAGGTATTTAATTTTCGATTCACTGTGCCGGGCGCTAGGGACACGCCAACTGTTCTGAAGTCGGGCGGTTAAAAGGTTAAAAAATGTTTCATTAAAATACCCATTAAAACCCCCCATTTTTATCATAAATCCATTATGGTATTTTTTACCCGGTAGTGACAGTCCGTGTTGCATTATGGGGCGCACCTCCCGCCGAGTTAAGGGTTAAGTTGGCATTACTTTTCAAGATAGCGACCGATGTAACAGCTGTCGAGTGATTTATTCTTAGTTTGGTTTGGCAATTCATCATGAATAGACTCACGCCTGAACAACGCTTGCAAATAGTGCAATTTTTATTTTGAAAATAATGGTTCTGGGCGGAAAACGTATCGCACACTACGTCCATTTTATCGTCGACAAAATCGTCCATCAGAGCAGTTAATTCGATTAACCATGGAACGTTCTCGCACCACGTTTACTCTTATTGATAACTCGCATCTCCAGAGACGCCGTACGGTACGTACAGAAGAAGCTATTGCTGCTGTAGAGCGTAGCATTGAGGAAGACCCGGAGGAGTCCATCCACCATCGAGCACAGGAATTTGATCTGTGTCCATCCACTTTATGGAAGATTTTGCGGAAGGATCTTGGTTTTCGTGCTTTTAAAATCCAACTCGTGCAAGAATTGAAGCCAAACGATCATCAAGTAAGGCGTAGATTCGTCGAATGGGCCCAAAACGAGATTACCGTTGTTCCCGATTTTCATAAGCAAATTTTGTTTAGCGATGAAGCGCACTTCTGTTTGAATGGCTACGTCAACAAACAAAACTGCCGCATTTGGAGTGAAGTTAATCTTCAAGTGTATGTCGAAACACCGTTACATCCACAAAAACTGACTGTTTGGTGCGCTTTATGAGCTGGTGGAATCATTGGTCCGTACTTTTTTAAAAACGATGGTGGCCAGAACGTTACAGTTAATGGTGATCGGTATAGAGCCATGATTACTAACTTTTTCATTCCTGAATTGAATAACCATGATGTCCAGAAGATGTGGTTTCAACAAGACGGCGCAACATGCCACACAGCTCGTGCCACAATAGATTTGAAAGACACGTTTGGTGACCGCCTAATTTCACGTTTTGGACCTGTGAATAGGCCTCCAAGATCTTGTGATGTAACACTGCTAGACTACTTTCTGTCGGGCTATGTGAAGTCATTGGTCTATGCGGATAAACCACAAACGCTTGACCATTTGGAAGACAACATTCGCCGTGTTATTGCCGATATACGGCCACAAATGTTGGAAAAAGTTATCGAAAATTGGACGTACAGATTGGACTACATCCGCGCCAGCCGTGGCGGTCATATGCCAGAAATCATATTTAAAATGTAATGCCACAAGATTATCTTTCGGATAAATAAAATTCATGTCAATCGAATAATCCATCGTTGTTTTATTGTAACTTAAAAACTTGTTTTTTATAGAGATATAGAACTTCGTAAAGTTCTATATCTCTATAAAAAACACTCTTTATAAGTAAAACTTAGATTGTTTTTGGCCATAAATGCATAAGGTATCGATAATGATAGAAGTGGAATTTTTGCTAAAATAATAAGAAATAAAAGTTTTTTTTTAAATGTTTTTTTGTTAAACTATACCTTGTTTTCTACTACATATAATTTTCCCGATTAAAAACGGGTTAATATGCATTTAAGGCTTAAAGTCTATAACACTAGCTTTCCTGCCGCCGAATACAACATCAGTACTATAGCCAATGGATCAGGGAATAATAGGATCACTCAAAACGAATTTTAGAAAGAACCTTGAGCTTAAAATGATTAATTGCCTTGATGCTAATGAAAACCACTCTTCTAAAAAAATAACGGTGCTAGATGCAATTCTGATGGTTAATGATGCCTGGAATAAAATGTCATAAAATACCATTCACAACTGTTTCAGACATGCAGGATTCATTGAAAGTCACGACGGTTTTCCTATTCAAATAGAACATGAATTTGATAAAGAAGATAACGTCCCTTTATCTTTCTGGTCACGAAATCTAAATTCAGATTCTTTGGCAGCACCGGAAATGTGGGAAGATTATGTTGATATCGATAGCGCTCTCCTCACATTCGAAGAACCCACCGATGAAAATATCGTACAGAACATTAATGGTAAGGAACAACTCGAAAGTGATGGGGAAGACGAAGTCGAGGAAGAACCGTTACCTACCGCAGAAGAGGCATTAAAAGCTGCAGAATTATTATCACGATTTGTTCATAGCAATATTGAAAATGATAATTTGACCATAGCGATGTCTTCTATACACAATAGTATTAGAGACTGTTTTTACAATAAAATGAAAAAACAAAAGCAGACAAAAATTACAGATTACTTACGTTAAAAAATACAATTGTATTACGTAAAAGTTTTTATTTTATAAGTTACTATGTTTCTCTATTAAAGTACTTAAATAGATACATATGTACTTTTTACATAAAAAGGTTTATTTTCACAAAACGCTTTGTATGACGTCTGCTTATTATGACGTGTTTGTCAATTCCTTTCGATGTCATTATAAACGGATTCAACTGTATATTAATTTATTGTCTATTGAAGAAAAATGATAGTTTTAGTTTGATTTTATAATATTTTTTTTTAGTTTTATTAACACTTAAGGACTCGCTAATGGGTCCAGTGGACCCAGTCCATTGTATTTTGTTGCATTACTTAAAAATTACGACGTTTGCGACGTTGCCGTTCTTAGTACCTTTCGACCATAGTATAGGGCAGTAGATAACGATCTAATTTGTCAGTTAGCGCGGTGCGTGTGAGTGCTACGGACGTATAAGGTTAGTGTGGGTCCGTTGGACCCAGTAGCGATTAAATACGTAAGTGTTTTTTTCATCTAAATATTTTTATACCGTCTTACCCTCTCCCCGCCTTCGCGTGACCGACTTCAACAGTGGCTTGCGATTTTTGGTGGACAGAGGTGCCAATGTATCCGTTATACCAACAACTAGAAAACCATATAGCAACGACAACGACAACCGACGATTTCATTGGTCAACTTTGCATTGCAATTGAACATATTAGTGGTTTAAAGAACATCATTGCGGAGACCCTGTAGAGAATTGAATCTATTGACATGCCATCGCCTTTAGACCATGAGATATCAATAGCTCAAGAAAACGACGAGGAATTGCAAAAGCTTCTCCAAAGCAAAAATCTACTATACCGAACATTTAAATATCCCAACTGCATAAAGCCTATTTATTGTGAGACATCGCTCGAGTCCGCCTCACATACTTACATACCTCAGCAGTTTCGTGAAACTGCGTACAACGCTATTCACGGAGTGAGACATATGGGCGTACGAGCTACGAGAAAAATGATTACCTTACGATACTTTTGGCCTTCAATGAACAAAGATGTCAGTCAGTGGACAAGGTCATGTTTGGAATCTCAAAAATCCAAAATTCAGCGCCACAATCTCGCCACTAGGATCATTTCCAAAAAGCGATCGTTTTCAACACGTAAATATCGACATAGTCGGACCCCTTATATACTGTCAAGGTTACAGGTACATCCTGACAATGATCGATAGGACTACTCACTGGCCCGAGGCAGTACCTCTAAAAGATATCACTGCCGAGAGTGTAGCAGAAGAGTTGTACAATCACTGGATTACAAGGTTCGGATGTCCATTACGAGTTACGACCGATCAGGGACGTCAGTTCGAATCCTATTTGTTCATTAATTTAACGAAACGATTGGGTGTAATGAAAATTCATACGACCGCATACCATCCGCAGGCTAACGGTAAAATTGAACGGTGGCACCGGACACTCAAGGCAGCAATGATGGCACGAGGAAATACGGAAAGTTGGGTAAAAGAATTGCCAACCATATTAATGGGGCTCAGAGCAAGTTTACGCGACGACACCAATATCTCTCCAGCTGAATTGGTATATGGTACGACGTTATGTTTGTCAGGCGATTTTATAGAACCAGCTACACCCACCCATTTTAACAGATAGTGACACATTCCTACAAAGCTTACGAGAGCGTTTACAACAACTGTCAAGCGTGCCATACAAACCTCATATTCGAAACAAGATTTTTGTACATCCAGAGATGAAGACGTGTACACACGTTTTCGTACGCAACGATCTTGTCACAAAGCCATTGACACCTCTATATTCTGGGCCCTATAAGGTATTAGAAAAGGGCGAAAAATGCTTCAAAATTATGTATTCGGGTTGTGAAAAAATAGTGTCAATCGATCGTCTTAAACCAGCGTACATTGCTGTGATTGACCCGACCGTTGCACCCAGCAGTACTCCCTGTATGGAAAGTAGAATGCATTTATCAGAACAACATAAACACTATGATGATGGCATCGTGAATCACGCGCCGAAAAAGGAACCAATACGAACACAATCTGGACGCCTAGTTTTAAACCAACACACAGTATTTCGCCTAGAACATGCTAGGTGGACAAAATTCATGTTATCATTTCCAGGTAATCTTAATTGCATAACGTAAACAATACCCCTAAACTTCAAATTCCGAGAATCGGTTGTTTGTCACATTCCTAACTGATGAGTCATAGGGGTTATAAGTATAGATGTAAAAAAGCCGATTTAAAACGTTTAAAACCAAAAGTGGGGCGGTTTAAAACCCCAAATAAATCTTTTTAAACGGTTTAAAACTCGCCTACTAAAATATAAGAATAGTGTTTTTACACATCATTATCGACAATACTTGGTCTTGTGTCAGTTACCTATGCAGTTTATACCTATATAGATAAGTATATTACATATAAAGTACTATAATTATAAAGAAACAATATTACATACAATAGATTAAAATATGTACCTAAATCATAAAGAAATTGTGGATAGGAGTTTTGACCTTTATTTCCAAGTAGTTAAGGTCTACTCAAAGGTTCACTCCTCAATTTCTGTTCAAAGAGTTTGCCGACAGAGAGCCACCGCCGACTCCTATGCACACACACTCACACACACACACAGTGAATGCCCTCTGTTTTACTTGCACATGAAAGAGACAACGTTAGGTATGGTATGTATGTATGGTATGACCAAACCAAGTTAAAATAATATCTCCAAATATTAGACTTATATTAATATTAGACTTAATTGAATAGGAATAGGAGTAATCCGAGTAATTGTTCACAAAAGGCTACTGAAATATAAATATTAAACTTATAATAGGTAGGTATTCGTATTTCGTTTGCATTTTTTATTGTCATCGTCGTAGGTAATTTATCGCCCTCGCTTCGCACTCGCACACGCACACAACGATACGTAGTTGAAACGGCAACGTCGCATTTCTCAGATTGCTGATTGATCGAATCGACCAGCCAGTGTTGTCATCGTTGCTTTCACGAATGGATGTGCTTTTGTGAAAATAATATTTCGTGAATAATATTGGCATTTTAGTGTGAATAACTTTTAGTTTGAATTAACATAATTATTATGCCGCGACCTATAAGTTCCGTTTGGGAACATTTTCTGGTGTTGTGTGAAACGGACGGTAAAAAACATGTGACTTACAGTTATTGTTCTATGCAATATAAACATGCAATAGCCTTTAAATTAAAACAACACTTATTAAAATGTAATAAATGTCCGAATGACGTGAAAAGTTTATACAAACAAAAAAAGTTCCAACCACCTTGCAGTCACCTTTAGAAGCAACTGTACCTCAACCTACATTCACTTCAATTATGGCACCGTCATCGTCGAATAGAGTACCATCTTTGTCGGCCACAGCACCGTCATCGTCGACTGTTGAACCATCTTCGTCGGCCATGGAATTGTCATTGTCAGGCATAGAACCATCAGTCAGGTCACCGCTGCCGTTATTTTTCACTATTAATTCTGATGCTGCGCATAACACGACATTTACGACGCCATCAGTAAGTCACAATGATATAAACACTGCACTAGCGAGGGCTATATATGCACCTGGACAGCCAATGTCTCTGCTCGAGTCAGAACACTGGAAGCGATTATTCTATTTATTTGATCCATCGTATACAGTTCCTTCGAGATACTTGTTGAGCAATACTCTTCTTGACCAAGAACATAAAAGAGTAAAAGATGCAATTGATATCAAGTTGACCAAGTCATTCGCCCTTGCTCTCATTACTGATGGATGGACTAATATAATTGGCAAAGGCGTAATAAATTTTATAGTCACTACTCCGGAACCCATATTCTATCACGCAATTTATCCGGAGGTTCAGAGAGAAACCGGAGAATTAATTAGCAGCCAAATTATAAAAGTAATAAACGAAATTGGCCCTGCTAAATTTGTGGTGCTTGTTACCGACAATGCTGCAAATATGAAAGCTGCATGGAGAATAATCACAAGAGAATTTCCTCATATTTCTAGGTTGGATGTTTGAGCCATTCGCTCAATTTAATTTACAAGGCCGTTTTTAAAGACATTGTTTTTTTTAAAGACACCCTGGATGATATCATTAAGTTTATTTAAATTTATAAAACACACACCTGTAGCCTTAGCACAGTTCGAAAAATATCAGGCCGAAAAATTTGGTGCTTCTGCATGTACTCTCAAATTATTTTCCAGGACAAGATGGAGCGGTGCATATATAAGCTTAAATTCGTACCAACAAAATAGAGAAACGTTAGAGCAACTTGCAATATGCCACAATATTGTTGTCCCACAGGAAATCAAGAATATAATTTTAGACACTGAAATTTGGTTGAAGGTAGATGAAATCACAAATATTCTCGATCCACTTGCGACAGGACTCCTAAAATCAGAGCAAGACTTCTTATTTTATTCTTACATTTTCAAAATTCTCTCCAAAGCAGGCATCAACGCAAGCCAACGAGTTTTACTGTAGCTTGGCTACATCATCAAATGCTTGGCTACAGTAAAACTCGTTGGCTTGCGCTGATGCCTGCTTTGGAGAGAATTTTGAAAATGTATCAGCCGTTAAAGGAATATTTTTTGAGCATTGACAAATGTCCCAAATTATTAAAAGACTTTTTTGAAGATCCTACATCTGAATTATGGCTTTATTTTTTACACGCTCAGTCAGCAAGTTTTCATCAAGCTGTTTTGAAGATTGAAGGTCAAACTTAATCGGCAATTGATGTTGCAAAAGAAATAAATCAACTCAAAGAAAATTTGATACAGAAACAAACCAATCAGTTTCTTCCATTTACTGTTCGTACATTAATAGTAGAACTAAAAGATAATGGCTCTAATATTGATGAAGATTTTGTGAAAAGAACAGCTACAGAATTTTACAAAACGAGAACAATATCTGGCAGAATGTACTTGCATCCTTACTAAAGAAATGGAATTTTTTTTTTTGGGCTGATTTAAGAACAGTACCTACAGAGAAATACAGAAGTATTTGACGAATTTACATTAATATTAAACTACGTAACTTCACAGAAAATTTCCGAATGGAATCATTTAAAAGTTCATACTGAAACTCGTTGGGTTGAGGTATTTAAACACTTTAGCGCCAACAATCTTAAGCATGAAAATTTTAGTCTTTTAATTGAATACATTTTATGTTTACCCGGTACAAATGCTTCAGTAGAAAGAATCTTTTCTTTAAAAAGCGTTTTGGTATCCGTCTATTAACCATATCGGGCGAGAAATTATCAAGCGACGAATCTGCAGTACAGACATTTATCCAACATTTTAAGAACAAAGTAGGAGAACTGGGTCTTCTTCCTGACCAAATCTATAACGCAGACGAGAGTGGTCTGTTCTGGAGACTGTTGCCCAATAAAACATTTGTATCTTCTAACGAAGCAAGTGCACCAGGTCGTAAAGTGAGTAAAGATAGAATTACATTCATGCCGTGTTCAAATGCTACAGGAACGCACAAATTGGATGTGTTAGTGATTGGTAAAGCAAAAAATCCTAGAGCTTTCAAGAACATTTGTCTCCCGGTCTGCTACAAGAACCAAATTAGAAGTTGGGTCACGAGAGAGGTATTCAGCGAATGGTTTCATAAAGACTTTGTCCCAGAAGTCAAGAAGTTTACGAAAAGATTAAACTTGCCCATAAAAGCTTTACTCGTACTTGACAATGCTCCAGGCCATCCAAATAAACTTAAATCAAGTGATGGGACTATCCAAACCATCTTTCTACCACCAAACTGCACATCTTTACTTCAGCCGATGGATCAAAATGTTATCCAAAAAGTAAAGTCTTTGTATAAAAATAAATTGCTGATCTATATTATATTTCAGGATGGTGATATAACACAGAGCCTTAAAGGATTGAATTTGAAAGATGTTGTATTTTCTCTCGCTGAGAGAAAATACAACATCTTTCAAATTCAATCCTTAATACGAGAACAATATGAAGTTGGAAATCAAGATGAAGACAGGTTATTCATGATGTCTTTAGTTGGCACTTTAAAAAAAGTGCCTCCTCAATAAAAAATGGCAACCAAAGTTAAAACAATGTCAATTCTTGAAGAAGCAACCCGTTCTGTGCTCAACATTGATGATAGTGCATTATATCGTCAAAGCTACTGGTCACAAACAGAACCGCCGCCGTCACGAAGTTATCACCCTGGATATTCTACTGTTCGCGGAGAAATCCTACCCATGATGGACTACAATACTGAGTCATTATCTAGTGCACCGTTTAGCACACCACCGTCAAATATGACAAATGCTTCAGAAGATTCATCTATTTTAGATATATATGACTACTTTAGATTTATTTTAATTTTTTTTTCTAAACGAAATCAATACAAATTTTGGTATTACGAGTAGATTACAAACTCACCAAACTATTACGTTTGATGGTAAATGGCGCGCTTTCACATTGTAACGGTCATGTTTCATTTTCATAACTTTGATTAAAATTCTACTTACCTGAATGACACAAATAGTTTTTCTTCCAGACTTATCGATTTTCTAAATATCGTATCCTGTTTAGTTAAATTATTTCTACATAAGTTCAATAATTCGTCAAAAGATGCTATTGACATTCTCGTGTAATTGAAAAATTTTCAGGATATTTTCGTAAATCTCCATACAGTTTAAAAAAAAATACCACTTCGGCTTCGATCTGATATAAAAGGATGAACCCATAGTTTCTTCTTTTTTTCTATTTTTCTACGACGTACATAGATAAAGAAGTGCGATTTCTTCTACATCCATTCCTGACGACGTAAACGAACTGACAGTCGAGATGTCATGGCCACTCGACTTGGCGACCTTCGTATACTAGAAGTAGCCAGACCTGCGCCGCTGGCGACGTCGCCATGGCGTCTTAATGAGGCAGAGCTCTATCTGTGAACTCAAGTGTCCAAATTATTTTTTTTAAAAATGTCTGTAAGTCAAATGAGGAAACTGGTGAGTTGATAGTTTTAAAGCTATCTCCTGAAGACGCTGAAAGAGCACAATGGGGTTAGCATATATTAGACAAGAAATTATTGTCATATTTCAAATCTTATTATGAGAAAGGTTATGTATTTTCGTATTCATACATAAAAATTGCTTATGATATTTTAAATCATGAATTTTTACAGCAAGTGGTTCATCAAGAACTTTCACAGAGAAGTGACTGAGTACTTGAGGAAGAAACGGAGGACCACTTACCATCAACCCATACAGGGCAAGAAGATACTGCTGCAGCAGATATCGATAATTGTACAGGATATTTTTATTACTTCTTTAAAATCCTTTTACACCTTATGCCCAACTTAGACTGGTGAAAATAAAAAAGTTAGTGACTGCGTGAAGTATTCACTTCTTTAGATAGTGCCTATCGTCCAGCCACTCACTTGGCACGTGTTCACCAGTTCAAGTTATCGAATAGCCTCCCTAATTATTTGATTGTATAGTATTATATTTTTTACAGGCAATGATAAGTCTCCATTCATCTGGACAACGAAATGTATTAATTTGCTGTTTTAACATTGTATGAGGAAAATATGGAAAATTTTGAGTCCTGTAGTCAGCAGAACAATAAAATTTGGGCCACGATATCATCAGCGATGAAGAAAAAATTATTACCGTTATTATTAAACTTCCAGCGCATGGATGAAATCTTTGGCTCCAGTGGTTGGGTGCAGCCAACAGCTGTCGCAACGGAAGCCGGTCCAAAAGCATCAACATCAACATGCAGTGATGAAATAAATAGCAACCAGACCAATTAAAAAAGAAAGGCATCAATTGATATCGAAAAATATTTGGCTGAAATGAAAGAGGAGAAGAAGGCCACGAGAGAAGAAAAACAACGTCATCGTGAAGAAATGATGAAAGCAAAAAACGCGAAAATAGACGAAATCTTGCAACAGAAGAAAAAACAGCACCAAGAAAAAATGGCGAATATGCAGCAGTTGATAAATGCGTTTGTTGCTAAAAAATATGCAATTTTATCTGTTGACTATCTCATAAGAACTTGTACAACAACATAATATTAAAGATTGTTTTACAATACAATGGTCACGTGAAGATTCACGATCAAGTGACATCAGTATTATGATAGGTGAGATGATTGCACTTGACAACCAGCCGTTGTCAATTGTTGAAAATACTGGCTTTAGAAACTTGATTGGTAAAATTAAACCTAAATATAACATATGGTACCGGACAGAAAGTATTTCACAGATAATATCATTCCTCAACTTTACGACGAGACAAAATCTGAAATATGAAGAGGAATGATGAGTGCATTTGAATTTTCCATCACTACTGATATGCGGACAAACACAAATAATAAAAAAAATTTTTTGAGCTTCACAGCTCACTGGTTCGATGATAGTTTCAAATATCATCACGCTGTATTGCAAATGAAACATTTCCCTGAAACACACACCGCCAATAATATAAAAAACTGTTTAGAAGAAATTCCAACTTTGTGGGATATAGATTAGACCAAAGTTCACGCTGTTGTACGAGATAACGGCCGAAATGTGATGAAAGCAATCGACGATTCAGTTTTTAAGGGTGTGCCTTGCTTTGTACATATCCTGCAACTGGCAATCAATACGGCTTTGAAACATGATATCATGGTACAAATATGTACTTGTAAAATCGAGACGAATTGCGACACACTTCAACCACTATAATCAAGTCCAGTCAAAACTTCGTGATTTGCAGCAAGAACTAAATTTATCAGGCCACCAGCTTGTCCAAGACGTATGCACACGATGAAATTCCACATATTATATGATATCTCACCTTTTCGAGCAAAAACGGGCTATTTCTTTATACCTGGCTGAAACATCAGTAAACTTCGAAAATCTGTCTACTGAAGAGTGGATAATACCACGGCAAAAGCATTGAATTACTGAAGCCATTTGAAGAGATAATCAAGATAATAAGTTCCAGTTGCTCTTCGGTATCTGAAGTAATACCACATTTGAAAATGTTACAGAAATATCTAGAAATTTACAATGATGAGAACCAAGAAATCATGGCTATGAAAGTCCTGCTGGTGAAAAATGATTTGAAGAGTAGGTTTTCCGTGGAGCAAAACAAAGCCTTCACTCTGGCTACATTGTTAGATCCTAGATATAAGCAACAATTTTTCGAAACAGAGGATCTCATCACCATTAAGTCTCAATTTTTACTAGAATCTTTGAAAAATAGCATGAGTGATGACGAGAGCGACAGTGGCAAAGACGATTCACCGAGTACTTCCATCGATGGACGCAATATAGAAACAACTTTACAACTGCAACTTTACATCGAGAAAAATAAAGGTGTTCAAGATGACAAATCAAGGGCAGCTAATGAACTGCAGTCTTACTGTGCGATACCGGTGATAAAACGTGATGATGACCCATTTCAGTGGTGGAGCTGCGATAGTTCTAGGTATCCTGAAATGGCTCGTACTTATAATATTGCAAATTCATTCTCTTATATAAATATTTATTTACGATAAGAAGATATAAGACAGATATGTTTTGTTTGTTAATTATGATACTTACAAATTTTATTTGATTAGTCATAGAAGACATGTTTTCTTTAGTACCAAGAATAGGTTGCTTTGATTCACATTTAAAGATAACTATGCGAGACTGATTGAAAAATAAAAAAATAAAATACACCAAAAGTTTTTTTAATTTACCTACGTAATTCCCCCAACATACATTTTATTGAAAAATAATATATACAAAATAAGAAACCGGATAGTCGGCGCTCTTTGGTGATTATTTGCCGACTAGTCGCCGACTATGATAGATATGATAGTGGCCAACTAGTCGGCTTTACCGACTAGTCGGCACATCTCTATTTTTAACTGTACTTCGATTAAAATTCTAAATTTTTTTAAGAAAATAAACATTTATTTTTATTATTAAAGTGTAATCTATATATTAATACGTGATGCAAAAACTTAGGACACCTTTTTACGAAAATTGCGCGGACGCATGAGCATAAAATTTGGCACACTTATAGTTTATGTGTAGGAGAAGTGCAGAACGCTAATATTTTTTAATAATAATGCTTATAAAGTACATTAAATCAATAAATAAAACATTACACACACTACCATGCATTTCACACACACATACATACACCAGAATTGTACTTTTTTTAAGTTTTTGAAAATTGTTTATTTTTCAGAAGTTTATAAGATTTATGTTATTTTTTGTTAAAATACTAATAGAACATTAGTTAATATATAATTACATAAAATAAATAACTGTGTATCTTTGTTCATTTCCGAAATATTTGAGGTTCTCCTTAAGTGGTACGAATTAGGTAAGTTTACCCTACGACGATTCAAACAAGAAAACTAGCATATGAGTATGCCAAATTTTTGTGTTTGAAATATCCAGCAAAGTGGGAAGAAAATAAGATGGCTGGTAAAGAATGGATGTATGGTTTTCGCAGAAGAAACCCGGAACTCAGTTTACGCAAACCCGAAAATACAAGCGCTGCCAGATCTTTTGCGTTTAACAAAACTTCGGTTACCAAGTTTTATACGGTTAACTTGAAGACAGTGTTGGAGCGACATCCATTAACTGCTGACAGAATCTATAATTTCGACGAATCAGGTGTATCTACTGTTCTAGATACTCCCAAAGTCTTGGCTCCAAGATATCAAAAACAAGTCGGACAAATTGTATCAGCTGAAAGAGGCGAGCTCGTTACTTTTGGTGGCATTATATCTGCCAGTGGAAATACCATTCCTCCAATTTTCGTGTTTCCACACGTTCATTACAAAGATAATTTTCTCGAAGGAGCACCCGAAGGAAGTCTCGGCGCTGCAAATAAAAGTGGCTGGATAAATAGCGACATATTCGTCTCTGTTTTAAAACATATCCAGAAGCACATACACTCTGCACAAAAGATAACCCCATATTATTGTTGTGTGACAACCACGAAAGCCATGTTTCTCTTGATGCCATTAACTGCGCCAAAGAAAATGGCATAATTTACCTATCTTTTCCACCACATACCTCTCATCGCCTACAACCACTTGATGTGGGAGTCTTTGGACCATTTAAATCAAAGTTGAAAATTGCTTTCAATAATTGGCATATATTGAACCCAGGCAAAGCATTGACAATTTATAATATTCCAAAGTCGGTCTGCACCTACTCTGCAGCCAATTGTCTCTGATATCTGCCAAACCTCTATTTCTGGAACACAGGATTTCTTGGAGGTTCCGCGAGAATCTACAGAACAAGCTATTAACTCACCATTGATAACAACTTATGATGATGAATTACAAAGGTTTAATATCCGACTGTTGTAAGAAGTAATAAAACTAAAAAAGGACGAGGACCAGGAAAATCACGTATTTATACTGACACACCCGAAAAAAAGCTAATTGAAGAGAAACACAATGAAAAGCAATTGAAAAAGCTAAAACAGGAAAGAAGGGCGAGGGCAAGACAAATGAAACGTAGTTTAGCTGATTTTAATTTAAAAACGAAGAACAAGAAAGCTAAAAACAAAGAAAGTGATGAGTCTGATTGTGATGGATCTGATATAAGCTTTCAAGAGAGTTCAACTTCTATCACAGATGAAGATGAAACCGAGCATGAAAATTTTGAAATGAACAGAAACCAATTGACAGTTGATGTAATACCAGAATATATTAAAGACGGTTCGTTTATTTTAGTGAGGTTCCCTAAGAAAAAAAATATTATTTACTACATATGTAGGAAAAGTTATCGGCCACTATAGTCAGACTGAATTTAAAGTATCTTATCTAAGAAAGAATCCAGGTTGTTCGTGGACGTTTGTTTTCCCTAATGTTGAAGATATTCATACTGTTTATATAACTGATGTTGAAATGATTCTTCCTGAACCTAAGCCTCCAACAGTTTGTACTTCTAGAACATCAATACTTTTCATTTTTTCAGTAAATTTTTCTAATTTAACTGTTCAATAGTTTTTATTATCTTGTTAATTAACAACAATTTTTTGCAGTGCTAATCCGCACCAAAGATTGAAAAATGTGATTCTAAATTTAAGTTAACTAATTTACGTAGAAAATGAAGCAATTTTATGTTTAATGGTTAGAGGGAAGTAATTTAATTTTGGTTAATTTTAAGAAAAATCATTTAAGTTTTGTTTTACATAGAAAAGCTATGTAATTTTTGTTGACTATAAGAAAAGTATTTTATTTTTGTTTATTAAATCTTTATTTTTGTGTTTAATTTCATTGCTAATAAAAGAATTTTGATTTATATGTGTCGTTTTAATCGCATGTACGGAACTACCCCACAGCGTATGAAGGTACCCCAACACTGTATATAGGTGCTCCGTTGTTGGGGCAGATCGTCGGCAGTCGTACATATTCCAGATTTAGTTCAAATCATAGTTATGGTTGAAACATCAGATGAAATCATCTGTCATTTTTTATATGAATCTCAGATAGTTAGACTATAAATTTAAGCTGTCGTCTATTGATTCATGAAAAAAAAAAACTAAAAAAAAAAATGTGGAAACCGTACGAAGGGTCCCCACCTTCCCCTAAGTACGTTTAGGTTATAGTTTGTATTTAAATAGGTTAGATTTGTATCTGTTTTTTTTGTTTAATTACAGTAATTTGTTAAATAAGTAGTGATTACAACCACTCTAATAGTTACATGTCTATCCTCCTGGGTACATTTGTACTACACATAGAACGTAAGAAAGAAAAAAATGTGGGGTCTGTGTTTAAAATGGCAACACTAACACAATTTGTCAGTGGCATCGAGTAACCTTATTGGTTATGTTTAAAACAATAAAACGTCAAAGTCAATTGTTATTTAGTTAAAAATGGCGACGGCGTATAAACGTGATGGTCTGAGTGCGCGCAAGAGTAAGTAAATCTTTTTAAATCTAAGTTTTCTTTATGAATTGATCATTCTTTTGTTATAAAACATGTAACATAATTGCAAACTACACGTGTGGGTTACACGTTTACACACATTATCCTAATTATATTTAAGCAATGTTTAATATGAATAAATGTTCAGTCTTAATTATGATTTCGGTGTTTTAATTCGTCTCCTAATACACTCCGTACAGTTGTAATATTTTCATAAAAAATTAAATAAGTGGCTTGTGACTATGATTCTATTTTCTATGTCCTTTGCAAAGTACAACAGTATCCAATTAATATTTTCTTACGCTATGTGCCCGTGTACTACGTAAAGTACATTGAGCAGTTCTAATAAAGGTTTACCTTTGTTACAGCTTTAATGGCGAAGGATATTACGGCAGTTTTAAATGACTCCGAATTTGATTATTCTGGGGATGATTCAGATCAAGATCCTGAGTTCCATCCACCAGAGTCGGACCAAAAAACTAGTAACCATCGAAATAGTGAATCAAGTGATTCGGATTCGGATAACGACGTATTGGTTACTCCAGCACCATCACCAGCATTATCACATACTTCAAGTTTAGCATCTTCGCGATCGAGAGGACGAGTAAGAGGACGCGGTGGTAATCGAAACCGCAGTCGAGGTGGAAGACAAATAGCTACAAGTATTAGAAATCGTCTTAAACCTGAGATTCAGGATACTTGGACATATGACACTATGGAATCACGAATAAATAACTTGATGCAACCAGATTACATTCACAAAAACATAGAAGAATGGCAGTGGTTCCAATTTTATGAACAATACATAGATGACGACATTCTAAACCATATAGTTAATTACACCAATAGAACACATGTTTTGGAGACCGAAAAATCCTTAGGACTCACTTTGAAAGAGTTAAAAATATACATTGGTATTACTATGATTATGGCTGCATTACAGTACCCTCAAATATCTATGTATTGGTCTGCAAAATGGAAAGTGCCAATAATAGCAATGGCCATGACCCGTAATAGATTCTTTTTTATTCGACTACGACTAAAATGTGTATATGATCCTGACGTTACACCGGAACAAAAATTGCGGCAAATATGGAAAGTCCAGCCCTTATTTGACCGCATTTTAAGTGGATGTCATGAACAAGATCGTCCACAGGAATTAAGTATTGACGAAATGACACGATCCCTTTCACAGGGAGATGCCCCATGCGTCAATATTGTCCCAACAAACCCAATCCTGTCGGCCTAAAGGTGTTTGTTTTAGCTACACCACAAGGTGTGGTATATGATATGGTAGTTTATGAGGGAGATACTACATTTTCTGAGTTAACTAGTCAAGGATCTGGTTTGGGTGAGAGCGCTGTAATATATTTGACAAGAACTCTGGTCCTTGGTCATGTATTATTCTTCGATCGATTCTTTACAAGTGCAAAACTTTGTGAAGATTTAACAAATCGTAGTTTCCATGATACCATTATGAAAAACAGAGTCCCAAAAGACTGTGCATTAACAGAAGAATTCACGTTTAAGAAAAACGCAAGAGGCAGCAGTGAAGTGAAAGTCAGAAAAGACCGTAAGCTTGCTGTCACAATGTGGCTTGACAATAAGCCAGTTTTGATGATGTTTACCTGTTATTACGATGAAAACCACGATGAATGTGAGCGATAGTCGAAGAAAGATAAAAGATATGAAAAAGTGAGACGGCCAGAAGTTCTTAAAAAGTACAATGCAAACATGGGTGGCGACGATCTTGCTGATCGCATGCTTTCAGTGTGCCCATCACGAAACCGAACGAAGAAATGGACGATTCACGTAATATCACACTTTTTTGACTTATGTGTGGTTAATGCTTGGCTTCAATATCGGGCTGTTGAAACTGCAAAGGGTACTGCAAAGAAAAATATTGTTCAAATGAGAGAAAATAAACTGAATTTAGGTACTAAGCTTGTTACGGATCAAGAAGAAGTTAGTGAAGACGAAGGCGAAATTGAATATGAAGAACTTGAACCAAAGCACAAAAAACGCAAAATCCTGATAAAATCCGTACCCTCCAAAGTTAATCGTACCAAAAGTGCAGCACATTTACCCGAGTACGGCACAAAGCAATGCCGCTGCAGAAAAAGAGGCTGTGATAAAAAAACAACAGTGTTTTGCAAAAAGTGAGAAATTTATTTGTGTTTTACACCAAATCGTAACTGTTTTACAAGCTTTCACGAAGACTGAGAATTTTAATTGTTAACTTAGCCTGTTTTAGGAATAAGAATAACTGATTGATCTCTTAATGTTCCTCTTTATTACAGTTTTTTTTAAATTATGTTGAGTTACTTATTTTTTTGCAATGTTTAGAAGTTAATATGTAGAATATTTTTTTGTTTATTTTATAAAACTTTCAATAAAAATAATATGCATTAGTCTTTTTATTTAAATATTGCTGTTAATGTACAGATTTGTTTTATTCCAAGCACAATTGTTGCCAATGTCCTTTAGAAAGGACATGTTAGTACTGTTCCCTTGTTCTTTGAGTAGGACATAGTGAAAAACCAGATTTTCCAACGCTTGTTTTTTTAATTATTTTTTTCAACATATTTCATTACTAATAAATTTACCAAAAGAGTTTCAAAACTATATTCCAAAAAAAGGTGTCTGGAACTCAGGAGGCTATAGTTTGACTATCGACAACACAACTTCTTGTTTTCTGATTCCGGTTTTATAGATATTTTTTACTAAAAAATGATGACTCGCAGAGCCCTGTCACGTCAGGAGGAAACTAAACTCCAACTGAATTTATTAGAATTAAAGAATACCAAGGAGTTGTGTGCTCAATTAAACAATGAAAGAGAGGAAAATGAGAAAGAACTCATAGCAATCTTGGACACTAATACTAAATTAAAAACAGAAATGACTGCTTTGGATAGGCAACTAACAGCTATTGTTGAAGAACGGGACAATCTCCAAGCCATAGTTGGTAACTTTGACCAGTGCAGTGATGATTATGAGCAGGACCTGGGTAAGATAGAACAAGAGCTTCGAGAGGCCCATACCCATCACCCAGTTACAAGAAGATGCTCAAAAAGTCACTGTACAGCATAATATTAGTTTATTTGAAGAGTTGGTGGAGAATGCCCTTCGGTTGGTTTCTCCTGCGATTAACAACCATTTGGCTATGGATCTCCCAGACAATAACTCTTTATCTACTATTAAGTCAACGGTAATGTCAAATTGCAGTAGAAATAAACTGAAAAAATATATCAAAGTTAATAAATTCATTCAAAGAACAAAAAAAAAAATAAAAAGTCATAACAGTGTCTCTAAATGTGCTAAACTTAGTAAAAAAAAATGTGAGTTGTATGATGATTTAGAATTGTGTACTTTTAAGTTAAAAAATTCTAGATTAAAATATGAATTTGACACACAGGCATTGTTATTTAAAATTAATAATCTTAAAGACTCCTTAGACATACTAAATAACAAGTATGATATCTCCCAGAAGGAGATTCAGGAGTATTCCAAGGCTTTAGATGATCTTTTAAAACTATCATCAAATAATACAGAGCGCTTTGATTCATTGGTAAATAATCATTTATGTGAATGTGCTCGCTCACACAATCATCCACAGCCAGAAAGTACTTTTCATTTTAGTACGCCTGAATGTGACACCTTACATACTCGTACCAATAATAGAACAAAGCAGTCATTAGGTGCATCATTTCATATACAAAGTACATTAAATAATGCACAAAAATCTATTATGTTCAGCGATGACATTGGAAAAAACATGGGCTCTAAATTAAGATCTAATCTTACTGGTCAGTCTGTTTTAAATATCTGCCTACCAGCTGCATCCTTTGATGTTATTATGCAAAGGATTGTAAATTACGATTTCACTGATTGCAATAATCTTATAATTTTAACAAGAAACAGGGGTAATGTTAACAAAAAAGCTTTAATTAAATATTGTGAGTCTCTGTTATCTTTAAGTGTCAATAAAATTATATTGTTTACATTTCCCTACTCTAAAATGTTGCCAGATGTAGAAAATAGACTTAGGTATAAGCTTAATGCTACACTGCATACCATACGCACTTACAATGACAAATCTCATTTGATAGATACTAACTGTGTTACTAAGTCTTTTTATCAGACAAAGGGTAAGCATTACCTCACTCCTAGTTTTACTAGACAGATAGCATCTTCGCTATCCTTTTTTTTACAAACTTTGACCAAAGATTTGACTACAAGACCTGCTTCTGGTGTTCCCGAGGCCTATAGGCTTTTAAGCTTTTTTTTAAGACTAGCCTATGAATGTGGGGCTACAGCGGGATAAAAGCCTAAAAAGTCTTTTAGGCCTTTAGGCTAGGCCTTTTTCATAGCCTTTTTTTGTCCACCCGATGACTATAGGCTTTTAGCCTTTTTATTGAAAGCCCGAAACCTATATAGATTTCTCGTCCTTTAGGCTAGGTCTATTTTATTTATTATTCGAGTATTAAGTATAATAATCGTAAACTTAATGTTACGATTTAAAACCGCCCTTATGTCGGGGGCATAAGCCTTAACTTTGAGTGTCTGAGTATTAACCGTACATCGGACGAGTCGGGCATTTAATCTTACTCAAGCAACGTTTGAATGTCGCACTGTAAACTCATGACCCGCGTGAATGATTCTCAAACTATCCTCAAAATATTTCATTATTTTAGTATTCGTATTGTAGCTTGCAGTCGTTTTGTATGATTTATTTATTGTTCCGGTTGATCTGTCAAGGAAGAGTACTCTTTGTATTGTGGTTTTCCTGCAAGTGTTAATCACATAAATATTACAGTATTAAAGTAAAATTAACTACAGTGAGTTTTGCGTATAGAATACATGGTCTTCGAAGTAAAAGTACACAATAGCATCAATCTTGTTATTTCCTAACACTTGGAATCAATGGAACGTGTAGATGATTCTGATGTTTCTGAACACCAAAGAGAAGCGAGTGAAGAGAATGTTTCGCCAAATACGAGTACTGCATCTAGTACAAAAAAGTACAAAAAAGTAAAATCTTCGCATTTTACCAATTCTCAAAATAGATTTAACTGTAATACAGTGTAGTCTGTTTAGTACGACTTCGCATATAGCAAACAACCGTTTTTAGCGACGAAAGTTTAGGCATTTGTTTGGTTTTAGTATAAACTTGAATAAATAGACATTCGTTTATTACGACTCCGCTTACAACGACCATCGGCTTTTAACGACCGAATTTCACACATAATTGTCCGGTTACAACAACACAACGACGAGCGTTGCCGTGTTTACAAATAATTCAAAGAAAAGAATGAAATAAATGAGTAGCTATCTCAGCTATCGCCCCGCACGACGCCTCTGATTGGAAATTGACTGTTTATTTTATAGCAGTACGAATTTGTAGGTAATGTATGAGTGACGCGTAAAAAATGGCTTTCGCTAAACGAAAATGTTTCTCCATTGAAGAAAAAAGTGTTATAATACAACGGTTAGAAGCTGGTGAGTCAAATGTAACGATTGCGAAGGAATTCGGTGTAAATCATTCGACAATATCTACAATTAAGAAAAATAAACACAAGATAGAACCGTTGTTCAATGCGAATGTTTTAAAACCCAAACGTGTGAGGGTGTCGTCTCAAGGACAAGTGGAAGAAGCACTATTGCAATGGTTTAAGTTGCAACGTAATCGCCTTGTGGAAAAAGTTTTATAAATTCTGATACAAAACAGCTAACTGGGTATCAGAATTTATCAGTTAAAAAAATATTTATAAGATTGAAAAAATTTTCTGATACAGATTTCTATAAGAATCTATCAGTTAAAATTGAGACCAGTTTTGTATCAGGAATTACTGCTTATTTTTTTATAAGAATGATTAAGACTGAATAAGTCATGAAATTTTATCGGGTAATACCGCGGAAACAAATAAAAGATTCTATAAGAATATCTGGTTTCATAAGTTTATGTAAGTTTATTCTAGGATATTTTTAATGAGATATACAAAGTAGATTCACATAGGATAATACTTGTAGAATCTTAGAGATAACATTTTTTTACTCAAATAAGAAAAATTTATAAGTTTGTATAAGAATTTTCACTTGCTGAAGTATCTGATAAAGTATCGAAGATCAGTTATCATTTTTTTTATGAAATTTCTGAACATTCTTATTTTCAAACTCTATAAGATCAAACAAGGAATTCAGAGGACAAAGGCAGACCATTTTCTGGTAAAAATTTTATCAGATTTGATTAGCAAGTTATTGTTCGAATAAACTTGTGAAAACTCGAAGCATGTATTATTTGATTCAAATAACCACTATAGCTTTTATGAGATTTTTCAAATTTTATCTAATATTTTTGATAATTCAAAGAAAACTTAAAGTAATTATTTCCCTACTAAAAACAGAATTTAGATTCATATTTATTTCATTATTTATAAATTTAAAGTTGTTTTTTGAACAACAATCATTGTCATTAAAAAAAATTATGTTTTGTGGAAAAATGGCTATGAATTTTATTGTTTTTAAAAACAGAGTTTAAGATATAATTATCTAACCTATTGTAACTCAATTTGTTAGTTAAAATTTAATTTTAACTAAATCTTTTTTTGCAATTCTTAGTATTTTTCTTTTCAATCCGAAAAAAATACACATTTTTATTATCAAATGCAATCACAAATTCTTTTTTTTTTTAGTATTTATAACAGTATCTTTTCGTATCTATAATCCATCATTTTTTTCTATATCAATGTTGAAAATTAAATAGTGCAAATATGGTTACTTTTGAGAATATTATTTACCAATACAACGATAATTAAATAATATAAAAATTTACTTTATAATGATGCTCGTATATATAAAAGTAAATATAGATACCAAAGTTTTCAGTTGGATTAAGTATTAAGTTTTTATAAGTATATATAAGCATTATAAAAATATTTCGGAACATAAGAATATATCAGAACTTATAAGAATTCAATAATAACCACCTGACGAAATTTAATTTTTTTGGACTGTAATTATTTCGAATAAATTTTTAAATGATTATTACAAAATCACTATTCATTCTTATCAATGCTCTGATAGAATAAAAGCATGTTGACTTGTTTTGATAAAGGATAAGATTTTGAAAAAAATTACTATTTGAAATTCAAAGAATGAACATTCAAGTACAAGTAATTAAAAATATATAAAGTTTAATATGTGATGTTATATTACTTTTTTAGAATTGACAAAAAAAAATATTAAATTTAACAAAGTGTATGTGTGTGTTATATATGTTTACATGTGTGTATCGATGTTCGCTGTCTGTGATAGAAGACGGATACAACGTACTATACAGTTGCAATATATCGGAAAACGGTGAGTATTGTTTGCATTTCTCTTAACCAATCACAGGGCTTCCCGCTTTAAGAGTAGCTAAGTGTGGCTCGGGTCTCGGGTTCCCAGTAGCTAGTAGACGCTTGACTCACGCATACGACGGCAGAGTTTTGTTTTTCGCCCCATTCTTTCTTATAAGTAATAAGTATCTTGCGCTTTTTTGCGATGTAATTTTACTTGAGATTTGACCTTCATTTTATTTTTAAATAATTAAGTTCAGTGTTGAAGTAGTATCCTCATGTATGCGTATGTGAAATTAATCAACAGTGGAAAATTTACTACTGTTGGAATTAATCAAATAAAAATTACAAGCCGAATCGTCCTAGCAAAGTCTTTGAAGTGAAAATAAGAGGCGAATACCATAAATGTTTGATTGAATTAACAAATGGTGAGTTTTATATAGTATTACACTTTATATTATATTCTATGTATTTTAATGTTTTAATGTTTTAAACTTTCAAATCATCTATTTAAACTAAAGTCAACATGTTGTTCTTTCTAAATGACATTCAAAATCTTATAAATTATTTCTTACTTTTTATTAATTATATTTTCTTAAAATAATCGAGTTTCATAGAATATTCATAGTAATAAACAAATATTTTCCGTAAAGTTTTTGATTCGTAACAAAGTTTGAAATTCTTTGTTTAATGAAACTCTTAGAATCTTGTAAAAGGGAAAAATTTTTTATCAGAATCTATGAGAAGTGTATTGGAAATGTAATTTTCTGATAATATATCAGTTCTGGTATGGCATTTATAAGTTTATCAGATTTTGCATGTTTATAAGAAACTATGAGAAGTTTATTAAGAATAAAAGTTTCTGGTATAATATCGATAGCTACTAACATAGAATTTATAAGTATATTAAATTTCATATACGTATTTTACTAAATTCTATAAAAATTTATAAGATCTTTACTGTTTTATTGTTATTAATTAAAAATATGTTATTTTAGAATCTAAAAAAGGACTGGCACATCAAATAAACAAGGGTAGACGAGGCCGATTTCCAACAGCAGCTCTGTTATCAGATTTATCTGAAATTGATGAGAAAACTTGTCGTAAAGAAAATAAATCTGTCGTTGAAGACAACACCCGTGACATTTTGAATAAAAAGTTATCAGCAATAAATAAGGTATTATTCATAATTTTAAATGATTAATGATTTTAATTGTTTAAACAATTAAACTTAATTTTTTTATTAAGTGAAAACCACTAATGAACAACACTAAATACTTAAATGAAAATTAATAATTCCTTTCAACAGTTTTTTTTTTTACTTTTAATTATTGTCCATACATACAAGACATTTTTTTTTCAAAATCTAGATTATTACTATCTTTGCCTAATTAAATTGACTGTACATGTCGCTGTAATTTTATACTTTATAACAATCAATGAGTTTTTATGTCAGAATTTATGACTTCCTTCATTAATTTTTATGGACAATTTTTTTTTAATTCTCTTTATTCATGCTATAGACAAGATTATAACAAATAAACGTTATAGTTATTTTTAAAAATTTTAGAAAAGTATGTAAAATGGATCTGGTCAATTCAGAAAATTACTATAAGTCTTTAACTTTGAAATTTATTGCAATTGACTAGAGAAAAATTTTTATTTTCATTTGTGTTGTTAGGTGGGGTTTTGAATCTCTTTTAAAAAGCTTATGTTGCATGTAAATCACCCCAACTTAGATGGTAGTGGGGCAACGATGAATTCTCATTGAGGGTCTTATTTGTAATCCTTTAAGCCGTGTGTTTTTCTAAAATTTTTGATTTTTTAACTTTTTCAAATTAAATCTATTTATTTCAAAATTTTGAATTTTTCTGAAATATTCTTTAATGATTGGAGATATCCAAATTAGAGATAATTTTTTTTTTTTTATTAATTTTAAATTTGTGAGCATCAAAAATTAATTCAATTCCTTTTTTTTTGGTTTTTAAATTGAGAAATGAAACTTTTCTGTTTTCTATTTTTCATCTAGAATTGATTTTTATGTCATCAATGTCAAAAGTAAATTGTTTGACGAAATTTGCAATTTTCTTCATCGTTTTTTTTACTTCTCGTAAATTATTTATAATAGAAAACTGTTGAAAATTTATTGTTTCAAATAGCTTCTATGCCCAGATGAATGTAACAGAATTAAAAATCAAACTAAGTATTTTGACGGCTTAACTTTCATTAATGTAATGAAAAATTATTATTACCAAAAATAGCAGTTATTATGTATAAAATAATCTTTTATCATGATATTATTAGAGATTAACCATTATAAAGTTCCTGGGTAGTATTTGTCATTATACGAAACATAATTTTTGAATAGCCCTGTTTGCTGTAGTAACTACTACTGTTTCAAAATGATTTTTCGACATAAAATTTGTTAAAATTAATATAGCATTGTTTATAAATATTTCTATCATTACTTACTTCTATCACTAGTGATATCATTTTCGACAAAGCAGCATGTTGCAAAAGAATTTACGCGTATTGAGACTAGTGTTGTCAGTCACATTGGAACCTAACAATTATTATATTAGTCTAGTGTCATCTAGTATCAGTACAATTTACACTAACATACTATTATGTGCGAATCACCCTAGTGATTTTCTTTTACTTTTTTATGACTTCATGCCGCCGTTTTGTTAAAAAATGTATGCCTTAGAATTTCGTTATGAACTCTAACTTGATCATAATATCTTATGTTATTTTTTATCATCTGTGAATGATAGATATACAAGTGTGTCCGTCATTTTCTTGAGTAATTCTTTAATTTTTGGAATAAATTCAAAGTAAAACACAGTATAAAATTTAAAAAAGTAATTGCATACACATGTAATATTTATAAAGAGTTGATATCAAAGCTTTTAAACAGTACTATGCATCAGTATAAAAAGTGAAAACCATAAAGACCAACAAAATAAATTTGTAGTATAGGGAAAATTTTTTCCAATGTGCAAATAATGATTGAAACGATTCATTCTTTCAATAGTTGAGTTCGACTTTTTTTTATTCCAGTCCTAAAATCAGATTTATCACTTGATTTCAATCCCGAGAAAAATAGTGAAAAGAATTTTCTTGAAACTTTTTTTTTATTTAATATCTCATATAAACCACTCTAGATTCATAAAATGTACAGGTTTCAAAACATTGAATTAAGATATTTACATTAATAGCATGAAACTATAATTTACTTCTTAATGATGTACCTTCATTGTTGAATGTATCTTATCCCATATTTATATAAAAAATATTAGCAACTAATTTTTATTTTATGGTACAAATTTTCTCCTAAATACTAGGATCAATAATTTGTTTCAATCTATTAAGATGAAAAGATTAAATAACCGTTTGCTGAATTCATCGTGCGATGAAAGCAGTGTAAGCAAACGAACAGTATACCGTTGGAAACAAATATTTGCTGATACTACTAAAGAAAAGAAAATAGGTAGGCAAAACCATTCTTTCCAATAAATTATCTGCAATATATACAGTATTAGTCGATTTAATTCTGAATAGATTAAGACAATTTCTCTCAGGAAATATAGTTGATGAAAATATAGATCGTTAATGTTTTACACATAATAATTTGTGATTAAAAAAATTACATTGGGACTTATACGAGTAAACTTATATAATTCAAAATTATTCATGTTGTTTTATAGCTACATATTATATGTGACATATTTAATAATTATTTGAATTCTTTCAAATATTTTGCTTCAAATGAAAATCTATGAAACATATATCTGATAGTATGGTTAAGGAGATCCACGCAAAGTAGTCAAACTTTTGAAACTTCCTGAAAATTTTTAAATTCAACCTACGTAACCTAACAATTAATAAAAAAATAAAAAAAAGTAGATTTTCGGGATATTTAATGAAATATTTCGGTTTGAAAATTGTAATTTTTACATCTAGGTAAATAGAAATTCCACCAGCCGTGTATTTTAGTTAAAAATTTAATGCAATTAAAGATTAAAAAAAAAAATTATTTTCATTAAATTTGATTGAAAAAATATTAATCTTTCGATTAAAATAGTAAAAAAAGGTAAATTGCCGAACGTATTACGGAGATATTTTATATTTTGTATGTATGAAAAATCACAAAAAACTTCCGTTCTTTGAAGTCTTGTAATTGACTTGGCAACACCGCTTGCGCAGTTACTCAAAGCATAAGTAACCGCTGTTTTTTAAATGCTAGAAGATCTTAGTAATTTAGTTAAACAATAAACATAAATAAATTTAAAAGTTAGGAAACTCTTGTGGTGTTGTCAAGTGTATACCGGTAATTCAGAGAGCTATATTTTTTATTAGTCAATTAAATGTTAATAATTATTCAATAAGTAAATTTTTCGTAAAGTTCTTCAAAAATGTTATTAATTAATTTAAAAATTAATTTCAAGATGCATAACAAAAGTATTTCTACGTATTATTTTTTTATACACATTCTTTACCCTCCTAGCGTATTTGGATCTCCTTAGACTTACTTCATTGTTACTTATATGAAAATTGTAAAAATTTTAATGAGAGTGATGAATAATTTTTCAACTTTTTATAGTTAAATATTTATGACCGTTTAGATGTTTAATTTTTTATATTAAATAATCATAAATTGCTTACCCATATTTAATTAATTAATTTATTTGTTTACGCCACAGGTGATGGGCTTTTGCTCCCCAAATATTCAATTTGATTTTGACATTGTGTAATTCAAGAAAGTTGTAAATCTCTTCAATTTTTTTTTTGCAATCATAGGTATCAATCAATTCATGATTACCGATTCAGTATTCCTTAAGAAATATTTACTTAATGTAATCAAATATCCGTATTAACTAAACTATATGTTTATAATTTAGTTACTATTTAGAATCTTTGTGTTTTCAATTTCGTCTTATATCTTTATTTTTCTTTATGAATCTAGATGATGATTTGTCCGACGAAGGGAGGGTAGTTAAGCAACAGTGTAATAAAAATGATCCTGATTTCGAAAAATCTACAATAACAGATGACGACACCACTGTAGATGATAATATAACTGTTTTAGATGATCATATATAAACTTACTTTGATAATGAAAACATATGTGATGATGCATCTATTGACAGTAGTTGTGATGATATTTACAGTGTTTGTTCATGTTGTAATGACAATATTTCTTCAGACGAAGAGCTTAATACTGAAATTGATAACGAAGTACTGAATGAAAAATTATTAGAAACACATAATGTAGAGGGTGATCGTATTATGTTTCCAGCTGCCAATTTGAAAGTGTCAGATGTATTGTTAATGATACAAATGTTTTCTATTTCAAAAAATTTAACTAAAACTGATGAAAATGATTTACTCAAGTTAGTAAAGGTTTTAGCTGGACCTGATTTTGAAGCATGGGACTGTAGGTATTATTTAAGATCAAAAATTTTTGGTGTAGCAGATGATAAAGTAACACTCAATTTCTTTTGTGAAACTTGCAACGTGATTCTTACAAAACGAAGCTTGCAGAATGGATCAAAGAAAAAGTACAATGCGAAAAATGTAAAAAAGACCATAACATTTCATCTCAAGCAACGAATTATTTTATGAGTGTAGATGTTAGATATCAGATTCAATTAATATTGAACCAAAATTAATTGAATCTGATATCCAAGACAGTTTTTTTAAACACATAACAGCAGATAATCAATCATCTAGTATTTCAGATATTCGAGATTCTAACTTATATAAAAAATTTAAAAGAGAGTATCCACATATTTTTACATTAAATTATAATACTGACGGTGCTCCAATATTCAAGAGTTCAAAGCAGAGCTTTTGGCCTCAACAGTTAATTATAAACGAATTACCACTAGAGGACCGATTCAAACATATTATTCTTGGTGGTATTTTTTTAACGGACGCGGAACCTAAATCAGAATTTATGAATCTTTATAATGAAGAATTGTGTAATCAAGTTATCGACTTAATGGACAATGGTGTTGATATATTTAATCATTCAACCAAGAAAACTTGTAATCTAAAATTTGCATTACTTTGCTGTTGTGTTGATACGCCGGCACGTGCAACTTGTCAAAATCGTGTAAAATTTAGCGGTTACTATGGATGTAGTTGGTGTTACGAACCCGGTTTTTATGTAGGTCATGCGGTCCACTATCATACGAACACATACAAGTCATTTAGCAAATATGAAGGAAATAGAAGAAATCAAAAAGTCCTCTGTCATCAAAAATAAGACACCAACAGTTATGAGTGTCAAAGGGTCTATGATTTTTGTGGAAAAATTGCCGTTTTTTGATAGTATTTGGGGGTTCCCGATAGATTACATGCACGGTTGTTTGTTAGGGGTAACATGCCAGGTTTTGGAATTATTAAAAATACCCGGAGTAAATTATAAATTAAACAAGCAAGACCGTGAAGCTGTTGATCAACGTTTAATGTCGATAAAACCACCTCATGAAATATATAGATTACCCCGACCAACTGCTGATATGAGTAAGTGGAAAGCGTCTGAATTTGAATCTTGGCTTTTATATTGGAGTCTTTTATGTCTCGATGGCATTGCAAATCCAGAGTTTTTGGAAATGTATGCTCTTTTTGTTCGAGGTGTTTTTACTTTACTTAAAAGAGACAACAAAAGAAGATATTGCAAGAACCGAGTACGACTTAACTAAATTTGTTGGAACATTTCAAATTGAATTTTTAAAGTTAGCGATGACGTTCAATTTACACTCCGTTGGGCATTTGTGTAAATCTGTACTAGAAACTGGACCAATGACAGGAACATCTACTTTTGTATTCGAAAATGGAATTTTTAATTTTAAAAAAGAAATTACTGGTCCCCGAAGCGTGAGTCACCAAATTACTAAGAAATTCTTGAAAAAAAAAATGCTTTTATGGAGACTAGATTACTTAACTACATCCTCTCAATGCAAAAATTTTTGTCAAGAATTATTTCGTCACGATGACGTAAAGGATTTTTTGAAACTGTCTGACGAAATAACTTTGACAGCAAAAACACGCATATCTGTTCAAACTGAAAATGAAATAAAGAAGTTCATGAACGATAATAGTATTTCCATTAATGTGTATAAAAAATGTATTTACAAAAAAACTGTAATTCACAGTAAAGACTATACTCGAGCAACAAAAACAAACGATACCTACATACAATTACAATCTGATGAAGTCATTCACATCCATCATTTGTTAGTTATAAAAGACCAATGCTATATCTACGGCTGTTGCTTCAACATTATTCCTTATGCAGTCGGTAATGTCGAAATGGATCACATTCATTGTATTACTAATAAATGTGGAGATCAGAAGATAATAACAAACATCCGTAATTTCAAAAATAAAGTAATATTCATTGAAATAGATCATTCTCAGTACATTTGTTTTTTCCCATATATTTTGAATTTGAATTGATTTATTTATACCATTACACTACTATAGATTGTATCAAGCAAATCTACTAAATTAATGAACGGTTAGTGTATAAATAATTGAATTCATATATTTTAAATTCTTAGTTAATTATTATTAAGCATCTATTTATTTCAACAATAGAATGAAAATATAAATTCTCAAGTCTGTATTATTATCGTTGTCTGCAACAAAACTAAATAATGACTCAATTGGTAAAAAATGATTTTAAATAGTAATTGATAAAGTATAATTATAATTTTGTAAAAATATTTAGTTATTTTCAACTGAAAATGAATTTTCATTTTCTAATAAATGAGATTATTCATCATCTTAAAGAAATAAATCATTGGTTAAGTGATAATAAAAAACATTATAATAATCATAATAAGTAAATACAATAATCGTTTCAGCATGTTTAAAACGAGAAAAGTTTTGGCTACTAAAATACAGTTTATATATTTGTAAATTTTAGAATATACTATTACAATCTTTATTATTATTGATTAAGATACTATTATTGAAAAAAAAACTCATTCGTAACAGTTATATAATATTTTAATATTATAGGATCGTTATAGTACTGAAAAAGACGGTATTATAATTTCAAACATTGGGTCAAGTAAGGAAACAAATTATGATTCCAAAGTCAAAAAGAATAAATCTAGCAAGGTAAATTATACTTATTAAAATTATTGTCTTATATCAAATAATTTTTTTTCTAATATGCTCTCTATGGCGAAGCCATAGTATTATAATAGTTTAGGTCTGTACGCGGCTACGTGCTACATTAATTATTTACTCAGTTGACCTACTCTTGATATTGTAAATTATTAAATAAGGAAGCATAAATAATATATTGTCAATTTAGCAATTTAAGTAAACAAGCAAACAACCTAGTTACCCCCACCTAAACCTGTCCATATTACATACATAAATATTATTGTATATAAACTTTAGTTTATGTTAAGAAAAGGAGTCGTTATTAAATATTACAATCAACGTGTCGTCTAATTGGTTCCCTGGGCAAACACGCAATAATTGGTGACCCCGACGTGATCTATTGGTATCTAGTGCTGATATAATACCGGGACGACCGGAACCCTATTTGGTGTTCAGCAGTGAATCTAGAAATCAGTAGCATTACGAAATTATCACATCCCAAAAATGGCTCCACCAACAACTCCTTCAAGAGGCGACACTGGGTGCGAATCAGTTGCTGCTATCACGGTCACAGAAAAACTACCGCAATTTTGGACAGACTCGCCACGTTTATGGTTCGCCCAGTTTGAAGCAATAATAGCACCACAAAAACAGGGCGAAGATTACAAATATAACATGGTAATATCCAAATTACCAAAAGAGGTCGTCCATCAGGTTAGTGACATTTTAACTAACCCGCCCAGCGAAAATAAGTACTCCACCATCATGGAACGTCTAATAAACTGCTACGAAGAGAGCGAACACCGACGTTTCCACAGACTACTATCAGAAATGGACCTTGGAGACCAGAAGCCTTCCCAGCTCTTGAGAAAAATGAAGGAAGCCGGATGTGGAAAAATAAACGACGACACTATTCGCCTGCTGTGGCTAAGGCAACTCCCCGCTTCACTAACAGCGATATTATCAGTTACAAACAATATATCGTTAGAAAACTTGAGCGAGTTAGCCGATAAAATGTACGAAAACTTGACTTACAACAAGAAAAATACTCAAGAGACAGCGGTTGACATTAACCTAGTTACAAACATATCGTCACAACCTGAAGCCATGCGAATAGAAATAAATGCATTACGCAGCAAATACCAAGCACGACATACGTCACATGCACGTTCAAGGCCGCGCCACAGAAACTCACATAATGGGTTATGTTATTTCCATAATCGTTTCAAGCAGGAGGCATATAAATGCAATAAGCCTTGTTCATAGAATATAAATAAAAATAACAGGCTGGCGGAAAACTAAATTTAGCACAGAATACGACGGGCCTCTGTGCTATCCACCCAGCAAACCGTCTAACTATAACTGACTCAAACAGTGGTTAAAGATTTTTAGTCGACACGGGTGCTAACATTTCGGTCATAAATAGCACAAATAATGAGAGCCAGGCCTGCGAATACCAATTATTCGCCGCGAACGGGATATATATATACATACGGGGAACGCGCTTTAACGCTTAACCTAGGACTGCGCCGAAGCTTTAAATGGACATTTACCATGGCCGACGTCAAGATACCAATCCTGGGAGCTGATTTTCTGGATCATTATCAATTATTAGTGGATATACACGGAAAAAAGCTGATCAATAAAAAAACAGGTCTGGAAACGCCTGCCGAATTAGCGAGAGCAAACATTGCATCCGTTCGATCGTTAAACGCTTCTCTACAGGAACCAATAAAGGGATTATTAGAGAAATATGAAGATATTACAAAGCCTAGATCAATGAATCTACATACTAAGCACCAAGTTCAGCATCAAATAATAACAAATGGTTTCCCAGTATTTACTCGAGCACGTCCATTACCTCCTGATAAATACAGGATTGCAAAACAAGAATTCCAAGAGATGATGGACATGGGAATATGCCGTCCTTCAAGCAGCCAATGGGCATCGCCACTCCATTTAGTCAAGAAGAAGAATGGCGAATGGAGAGCATGCGGAGATTACCGCGCACTAAATAAAATAACAGTACCAGACAGGTACCCGCTTCCAAGGCTACTCGATTTCACATATGTAGCAAGCGAAAAAGGAATATTCAGCAAAATAGACATAAAGAAAGCTTTTCACATTCTGCCCGTTGCTGAACCAGAGAAAACAGCGATAATAACCCCTTTTGGACTTTTTGAATTCATCAGAATGCCATTCGGGTTGCGAAATGCAGCACAGACTTTCCAAAGATTTATGGACTCTATATTCAGAGACTTGGACTACGTATTTATATATGTGGACGACATATTTATTGCGGACAAGAAAAATAATTTTAGGGAGCATTATGAACACTTAGAAGAGGTGTTTAAGCGCCTACATAAAAACGGCATAACAATAAATACAAACAAATGCGAATTTGCCAAGTCGGAGATTGATTTCCTCGGTTATCATATAACGAGCCAAGGGTTGACTCCTACTATGGAAAAGATTCAAGCTATAAACAATTACCCTAAACCACAAACGATAAATGAGTTACGACGTTTTTTGGATATGATTAATTTCTACAGAAGCAGTATCCCACATGCAGCAAAGCATCAAGCCCCGTTAAATAAATATTTAATTAATTGTAAGAAAAATGATAAGACAGTTATCAAGTGGAACACCGAATCAAACCACGCGTTTCAATGCTGCAAGCAGGACATTCAACAATTAACTACATTGGCATGTCCGGACAGCAACGCGCAAATAGCTTTAATGACAGATGCTAGCCTCAAATGCGCAGGCGCGGTACTACAGCAGCGAAAAAACACAAAATGGGAACCAATAGCTTTTTTCTCCAAATCATTAAGTATAGCCCAAACAAAATACTCTACCTATGATAGAGAGCTGTTAGGAATCTATATGGCAATAAAACACTTCAGAAGACTCATCGAAGGACGAGAATTTATAGTCTACACGGATCACAAACCACTAATGCACGCGTTCGACAAGAAGCCATCATTGGATGATACCCCTAGACGAAGCAGATATCTGGATTATATATCACAATTCAGTACGGATATCCAGCACATCAGTGGCCACAAGAATGTGGTAGCCGATGCTTTATCTCGAGTTATCGAAACGATAACCTTACCCTCTCCAATCGATTGGCACGAGGTAGAAAAATATCAAAAGAGTGACAGCGAGTTAAAAAGACTAAAAGCCAATAAATCATTAAAAATAGAATTAATACATTTTCCAAATAAAAATATTAAGATTTATTGCGATATATCAACAGGGAAACAACGCCCTTTTTTGCCACTCAAATTCAGGAAAACGGTTTTCGAAAGTTTTCATAACATTAACCATCCTGGTAAGAATACTACGAGGAAACTGATTTCAGCTAACTATATATGGGAAAATATGAATAAAGACGTAAATGAGATGACTGAGACATGTTTACAATGTCAACGAGCAAAAATACATCGTCATACAAAGTCACAATTCGGAGAATTCATGCCAACGGGAAGATTTTCCCATCTGCATATTGATTTAGTAGGGCCTCTATCCACTTCTCAAAACAAACGATACATAATCACAATGATAGATCGTTGTACTTCATGCCCAGAGGCATTCCCCATAGCTGATATAACTGCAGAACAATGCACCAAAACCAGAAGACTTGTTAAATCTGCACTCCCAAGTGGTCACGGAAGTGCAAGGAATTCGAAGCTGGTTAATTGTCATGGCGATAACAGGGATCGTCATATGTGGTATCACTATACTTGTCATCATTTGCAAATCCGTAGCCAAGAAAATCGAGAAGAGGCTTACGGCTATAATGAGAGATGCAAACGTGGTTTAAAGTCACACCATATTTTTTACAATGTATAATAATATTTTTTTCTTCAAAGGGGGAATATCTATGGCGAAGCCATAGTATTATAATAGTTTAGGTCTGTACGCGGCTACGTGCTACATTAATTATTTACTCAGTTGACCTACTCTTGATATTGTAAATTATTAAATAAGGAAGCATAAATAATATATTGTCAATTTAGCAATTTAAGTAAACAAGCAAACAACCTAGTTACCCCCACCTAAACCTGTCCATATTAATAAGCAGTAGTTTTAAGATAAATTGTATCATAGTAATAGAAAAAATGTAACTAAAAATAAGTGATGTCTGAAAAATAAGTAGATTAAGATTCATGTATATAGTATATGTAATATCACCTTAAATAAGTAAATATATAGTCTGTGTGCACCCAATCGTACCCTAGATTAGACAGTAGTGTAGTGTTTTTGGCGATGTTAAGGGATGTATAAGAGCGAGATGTCTGAACAGAATATGGTGTAATAAAGGCTCCAATTATGTTGGAGGACCTAGGACCAGGCAGCAACACCCTGCGATGGCGGGTGCCTGCTTTTAAAAAAAAAAAAAAAAAAAAAAACCTGTCCATATTACATACATAAATATTATTGTATATAAACTTTAGTTTATGTTAAGAAAAGGAGTCATTATTAAATATTACAATCAACGTGTCGTCTAATTGGTTCCCTGGGCAAACACGCAACACTCTCCATATTTTGTACAGCGGAAAAAAAAATTATGACACTTTAATCTCGCAATCTGATGGGCGTTATGACAAAGAAAATGTATGTTATTGAAGTTCAAATTTATAAAATTGTAATCAATTGCAAAGTTCATATCATTATTTTGTTTTATTTTCATTTTTTATAGGAGCCCATAAGTCCAAAGAAATTAAAGAAAGAACCGGAATTGCCTAAGGTAAGTTTCTAGATAACATAAGATATTTGATATAGTTACTAATTGTATTGTATCTTACAGAAAAAAGAAATAATTAAAAAAAACAATGAATTAATTACTAAACAAGTATGTATGCTATGAAAAAAATTTAGTAATTTTTCTAGTAAATTGATGACTAATAAAATCGTTTATATTCATTTAGATCATTATGGTGACATCGAAAAATGACAAAGCTTTTGAAAGACCTGTAGAATCAGAAGAATGTAAAGTTGACAAAAACAAATCAGTTCCGAGTAAAGAAATTCGGTCATTGACTGCACCTGACAATACATTGGCTCTGATTGACAAAACAATTGAGTTACTATTAACAGATACAAGAACACATATGTACATACAGAACAAAGCTAGCTCATCATAACATGGCACTGTACCATTTGAAAGGAAAACAAAATCATCTGATGATCCAACTACTTCAAAGTAAGTTTTGATTATTCATATACATAATGAATGTTATAGATTTAATTATAAACAAAAATAATTTCTAGAGATGAAACGGATAGCAGTTTGGCCGGATACCGGATATTCGGCCTACCACCTGGCTGGATAGCCAGATATCCGGCCACCGAATATCCGGCGGAACTTAGCCGTTTGGTGCAGCGCACACACACTTGGCGTAGGCGATGCGCGAACGATCGGGTGGCCTCGGTTTGATTCGGGTCTTTTCGTTGATGAGCGAAGTTAGCAATTCTTTCATTCATTGACTTATTGTGTCGATTGCAGTGCAGACACGTGCGTGATTTTAGGTTATTATTTCATTGTGCTATTGTTATTTGAAAATTTCAAGTTGAATTTTAAAAGATTTAACAACGAGAAATGGCATAGGCGAAGAAAAAGTCGCCCTTATGGGAATACTTTGACATAAACAGTGAAAATAATAAGTTAGCTGTTTGTTTATTATGCAATGTTAACATTTCACGTGGCGGCGAAGGCAAAAAAGCAGGTATGTATCTAATAAATCTAATAGTCCATACTTCCATACTATCCATCCATACTAATATTATAAATGCGAAAGTCAGTTTGTTTATTTGTTTGTTTGTCCGTCTTTCACGTCGAAACGAAGCAACGGATCGACGTGATTTTTGGTATGGGGCATGGGGATAGTTTGGGGGCTGGAAAGTGAAAAAGACATAGGCTACTTTTTATCCCGGAACAATATCACATTCCCGCGGGATGACGTCGTGTAGTCCACGCGGGCGAAGCCGCGAGCGGAAAGCTAGTAATAATCTAATTGCAATTCTTTATTTATCGAGTACAGTATCTTGCACGTTTAAGTGCAAGTTTAAAGTATTTATTTACATTAAGTATTTTTTTTTTTTTTTTTTCTAGGTACTTCTGCTATGAAAAATCATTTAAAATCAAAACATCCAGATGAATTTCGTGCAGTGAATAAAGACAAGGCCGCTGTCGAGCCTACTACAATTTCTTTAGCCATTGCGGAGACAAGTTCGTCGTCATTTGCAAGAAAGCAATTGACTATGACAGAATCTTTCGAAAGAAAATTGCTCTGGGATATAAATGATGCTAAAGCCAAAAAGTACCATTATTTAGTAGCCGAAATGCCGAAACTCGACAACGAGCCATTGTCCATAGTGGAAAGAACCGGATTTACCAGACTCTTAGAACAAGCTTTACCCCGCTATAAATTGCCAAGCCGGACTTATATTAGCCAAAAAATCGTTCCTGATATATATGACAGAATTTACGAGAAAATCAAACGTAACATTTCGAGTGCCTTCGCTATTTCAGTGACTTCTGACATATGGACTTGCTTACACAATAATGCTAGCTTTCTGAGCTTCACAGCTCATTGGATATCATCTGAATTTAAACTAGAACACGGAGTTCTGGCAATGAAGCCTTTCTCAGGGTCACACACAGGAGAAAATATATCCATGGAACTTAACACTGTCGCAAACTGCTGGGATATTGAGCACACTAAAATACAGTTGTTAATTCATGATAGTGGTGCTAATATGGTGAAGGGTGTCCGTTTGGCTAAGTACGATTCTGCTAGATGTTTTATACATACACTTCAAAGAGCAATAAACGAGTCACTCAAAGTGCAGACTGAAGTTGTCACTTCAGTCTGCTTGCTGTCGCAATGATTGCTGCTGGCAGGCGACTTGTAACGCACTTCAATCACTCAGGTTTAGCTCAAGAAAAACTGCTGACGATTCAAAAAGAGCTAAGTTTACCCGAGCATCAATTAGTGCAAGATATTAGCACTAGGTGGAATTCCACTTTTTACTTGATTGAACGTTTGTTAGAACAAAAGCGTGCAATATCATTGTATGTTGCTGATCACGATACACTCGTAAATTTGACAGCTCAACAGTGGAGTTTAATGGAGCAGTGTATCAATTTATTAAAGCCCTTCGAAGAAATAACAAAAATAACAAGTTCTGGACTATCCTGCGTGTCGGAAGTTATTCCACACGTAACTGCTATAAAAAAATACTTAGATAAAGCTGAAACTGAGCAAAGAACTCCTGATTTATCACATATGCGCGCCTCGTTAAAAGCTGAATTAGAAGTTCGTTTTAACTCCATAAGTCAAGACTCAAACTACTTGATTGCAACTTACCTAGATCCCAGATTTAACTACTTGGGGGTGATTGACGCTGAAAGAGCACGCCAGGAGATCTTGTTGGAATATTTAAAAATGTCTTGTGAAGAGTCCTCAAGTAGCAGTTCATGTTCAACACCGGCTAAAAAGAGTAGAGGAGAGGAGACAGAGTCAGCTGTATCTCGCAAAGCTCATGACACGTTTTGGGATTGTTTTGATGAGGTAGCAAATGAAAACAATACTGGCCAGGTTCAACGCGAAGAAAGAAACGCGATAACCTGTGAGCTGGATTTTTATCTCAAGTCAGTGCGAATTGATCGCAATCGTGACCCTTATTCTTGGTGGGCAGCTAATGCCAAACAATACCCAAATTTATCAAAGTTTGCCAAAATATATCTTTCAGCACCTTGCAGTAGTGTGTATAGCGAAAGACTTTTTTCTGAAGCTGGCCTTATTTATGAAGAGAAGCGAAACCGCCTGCTGCCTCTCAATGCAGAAAAATTGGTTTTTATTCACCATAATTTGCCCTTAGTACAGTATGAGTACTAATTAATTAATTTTCTACTTTAAACAATACCTAATTATGTTTCTTAAGTCTTACTAAATAAAGTAAATAATTACTAAACAATTTTTTTTATCCAGATCTTTTTTTATTTCCAGTTAATCGTCAGCAGTTTTAGTAGTTATCCGGTATTCGGCCGGATAGTATTAAGGCCGCCGGATAGGCCGGATACCGGATAGTTACCGGATATCCGTTTCATCTCTAATAATTTCTGTTTCATAAGAAAAAAAAGGCACTGACTTTTTTATTTTTTTTTACGTACCTAGTTTATGATCAAAATCATAATTTGTAATATAAGATGTTTTTTTACGTTTATAACATGCGTTTAATTAAATCTATGTTTTTTTGTTCTGTTCATGCTGAATTTTTTTTGCTTGTAATTATAGTGCTCACAAATGTAAAAGATACTATTAAAATTAATATACTTCATGACTTGAATTTATTTTAGTGTTTTGAAATCTGGAAAAGCAAAGAAGAAAAAAAAATATCATGATAATAAGAAGGATGAGTTGATCGTGCGAATGAGTGAAATTGAACGTCGTATTGAAGACCTCAAAAAAGAATTAGAACTTCAAAGAAAAATGATCCAAAAAATATTGGATTTTTGGAACGAGCACAAAGGTATTAAACTTATTTGTTATCAAATCTTACTGTTCATAGTTTCATCAAATTTCAGGTAATTTTTAAAGTGCCGTAGAAAAAAGGCAATCAATATTTTTATCATCCATTTTTTTCATAAGCTATCTATTAACATAATAAGAAACAGATAAAAAAAGTTTAAAATTCAAACTTTTTTCAATTTTTTCAAAAATAGTAAAAATTTTAATTTGGGGATGACCGTAGTTCCGACCATTTTATAATTTTTAGGTAAAATTGATACTTAATCAAAAAAATTTAGGGAGATTTCAAATTTACAGATACTCCGTCAAATCATGGATCTATTGAATTGGAGAAAAAAACAGGGCATCCTCAAGTCGGTTTTAGTCGTGTATCTGATAATAGTGTAAGTGACATTTCCTATTAATATATAGAATAAAAAACTTACAAATAATTACTAACTACTATTATAGATTCATTTAGGACAAGGTGTTTATGTATCCAAAAATTCATATCTGACTGCAGCAAGTAGGTCTAAAACTCCATCACAATTTGTTCGGAAAAATGATCATGGCTGTATTCTCACCAAAAGAATTACAAGACAGTAGTGTTCACGGGGCCAAATCAAATAAAGTGAAACAAAAAAGTCAAAAAGAGGGACTGGATCCTGTAAGATTACAAGCCGTGAAAGGTACACAAAAGGCATCCTTAATCTTACGTTGTCAGCATGTTTTCAATTTTTTTTTCTTATTATATATAAGGTAAAGTATCCAGTAGTTGAACAGGTTTCAAAGTAAATATACTTAACCTTATTTTCAATAGTTAAAGATGTAATTATTAGTTTAAATTAGTAATTTTCATGAAAATATAAACAATTTTGAACCGATTAAAGCGCAACATAACAAAAATAATTGAATATTTATATTATTACAACGTTTTTAAGATATACCATGAAGGGAATAGTAGTTGAACAATTAATTCTGACCAGCTGCAGTAGTTAAACACTCCGGGAGCAGTAATTGAAATAATAAAATATATGGCAATAGGCACACTAAAAATTTTCACGTTTTATTGAAATATCAAAAGAATTAAAACATATTACCATTTAATATTAAAAAATAATACTAAAAAAATATTTGTATTTAATTTTTTTATTATATTTTTTATGAATGCCAAAGTAAATTTTCAATTATAAATAAAAAGAACTCAATTTAAAACGTTCAATAATTTTTAACTGCACTAATCTATACCTGTAAAACTTATTCAATTTACAGAAATTAATACAAATCACAATAGTGATCAGTAGTCTATAAGCCTATTAGAGATTAGAGTGCTGTTAAAACTATACGGATCTAGCGTGTTCAAGTTCTGGGTACCACTTTGAAAATTTGGAGACATAGTTAGAAGCTAAAATTTAATACAAAAATTTCAATTTATGTCTTTGCAAAAAATATGTATTATTTCTGAAAGACTATTCAATTAGGTGGTACAAGGTATTTTACTTAAAATGAGGATATACCGTTTTTTTTTACTTATGGTTCGGTTTACGGTTCAGTACGTTTTTCATGAAAAAGTAGCATCTATCGGGTATTCTCGACATGTCAATTTTTAAGTTAACTAAAATATAATTGTTTTGATTTATAATTAAAAAAACTTACAGTAATCATTTACTGTATCATTGAATAATAATTATAACATGCGCATATTGTTCATAATAAATTTACGGATTTTGTATTACAACAATTCGAAACATCTGTTCAAGTACTGGTCACATTTTCATAAATGTTTAAGTACTGGGTACTTGACCTTATTGTTAAGTATCTATTTGGTATAATAACTATTTCAAAATGTTTTTTTATTACAACAATTTAATGACAATGTTTATTAGAATGACTAACTTTATTTTAAAAATTAAATGTAAGTAACTTTCACAGTAGTATGAGTACGTCAGTACTTGTAATTAATTTTTTAACTATAAGCTTAATGTTATATATATATACAGGGTGTGGCGTAAATAGTGGTCCACCGTTCAGGGTTAGGTACATCAGGTAGGTACCTACACCATACCAAAATTTTAAATCGGTCCGCCGACTGGTTACAGAAAAAAAAATATTTTTAATTTTTTTTAAGAAATTCCCATTTTCATTACGAATTTGACCACAGTTTCAACAAAGAACATTATTTTTGATTTTCTATTCGTGTTTATTCATGTTGAATGTATGAGCTATCATAAAAAATAAAGATTTGTATTGAAATTGTAGCCTTTACGAGAAAAAGTGATTTCTTCTCAATTCTTAACCTAAATTTTATCGCATCACTCATATTCAGGAGCGTTTTTTGAAAAAAAAATGTACTACACTGTTAGTGCCCATGCATTTAAAAATATGCTCATGATGTACTGATTATAAAATGGTATAATAGTACCGCTTTTCAAAAATAGAAAAAAAAATACTGCATTTGTAACTGAAAATAAGTAAGTCTACCTGTTACCATTTTCGCAACATAATATTGAAACAAAAATTTCGTCTACCTAATTTATGTGCCCATTCTTACTGTAAACTTGGTCACAGTGACAACGACAATATTATTATTGTAATTGTATTCGCAAATGAGAACACAAAAGTTACTACAGACAGGGTATTAAAAAAAAACAACTTTGACATCATAATTATTTATTTATTGATTATTACAATCGGTGCTCAAAATGGCCCCCATTCGCAGCTATACACGCTCTGCACCGTCGAATAAAGGAGCGTTTAAGACGTCGAGCAAACCCGCTTTCATTGATTTTTCCAGCTGCTGTCAGAATCCTGGTCCTTAATTCTTCAATATTATTTATTGGTTCCTTGTATACGTCTTCCTTTAAGCATCCCCAATAAAAGAAATCCAAAGGATTAAGGTCTGGGGAGCGTGGTGGCCATAGTATTGGGCCTAACCGCCCTATCCATCTGTTTGGATAGGCCACATTAAGGTGCTCTCGTACCCTTACTGCATAGTGAGCGGGACAGCCATCATTTTGTAGCCACATGCTGTCTCGGATCTCTGTAGGGACACTTTCTAGAAGTACGGGTAAATCTGTCTGTAAGAACCCAAGATACCTTTCTGCGGTTAAGGTTTCTGGCAGTTCGAATGGACCAATTATTTGTCCATTAATAATGCCGGCCCAAAGGTTTATTTTAAATTGGTATTGCGATCGATCTTGTCTCATGACGTGCAGATTTTCTAACTGCCAGCTGTGCAAGTTGTGTAAATTTAAATATCCATCTTTTCTGCAAGATGATTCGTCACTCCAAAGTATTTTATTAAAAAATTGCTCGTCCTCTCGTATTCTACGCAGCATTTCTCTGCAAAATCTCACTCGCGGAGGATAGTCCCTTGGTAACAGAGTCTGTACCCTTGTATAATGGTAGGGATGTAGCTCGTGTCTTTTTAAAATGCGATGTACGGTTCTGGTAGATATCCCCGTTGTGCGAGATAAGACTCGGACTGAGGTTGTAGAATCTTGTTCTGCCAAATTTAGTACCTGATCATCGGCATGTCTCCGTGGGCGTCCTTCTCTTGCACCGCCTACGCCTGAGCCGGGTATCCTCCCTTCGGTGTATGCATTGTGGACTCGCCCAAACACCCTGTGGTCTGGATGTTTGCAATCGGGATATCTCTCCCTGTAAAGCCGAGCCGCCTCTCTGCCGACTCCTCCACATTCTCCGTAAATAAAATGAATGTCAGCATATTCGCGCGGTGTACACTGAGACATTTTTGTTATCACTGCACTGCACGTTTGTCCAAATCGTTATGCAAATCAGAGTCCGGTAAACGTAAGCAAGATTGTTAGATGTCACCAAAACGACAAGTCCAAATCACTTAGGCAATCAACCGAAGTCCAGGGGAATAGCAAGAAACAGCGGAGTTAAACACAAATGAAACGAAACGTATACGATGCACGGGAGCGTAGATCGTACTAATTGTTTATGTACCATTTCTTTCCGATCTCAATTGCTAGAAAGGAAAGGGACAACAACAATAAACTACATCCTTTCCTTATCACTATCCTATTGTTTAGTTACTCCGGCTACGCTACGCATTACAAGAGTGTGCGCACTTCAATAGGTCTTTTGTTATGGTTCAGGTACAGAGCGACCTTTTTTTATAGGACACGACATGATGTAGAATTATTTGGAGACGTGGAGTCAAATATCAGTTGTAAGATTGAGACTTTGTTTTATTTAATTCCATATTTAAATGGGTAAAAACAAAAAGACAACATTTTTGTTTCAATATTACGTTGCGAAAATGGTAACAGGTAGACTTACTTATTTTCAGTTACAAATGCAGTATTTTTTTTTCTATTTTTGAAAAGCGGTACTATTATACCATTTTATAATCAGTACATCATGAGCATATTTTTAAATGCATGGGCACTAACAGTGTAGTACATTTTTTTTTCAAAAAACGTTCCTGAATATGAGTGATGCGATAAAATTTAGGTTAAGAATTGAGAAGAAATCACTTTTTCTCGTAAAGGCTACAATTTCAATACAAATCTTTATTTTTTTATGATAGCTCATACATTCAACATGAATAAACACGAATAGAAAATCAAAAATAATATTTTTTGTTGAAACTGTGGTCAAATTCGTAATGAAAATGGGAATTTCTTAAAAAAAATTAAAAATATTTTTTTTTCTGTAACCAGTCGGCGGACCGGTTTAAAATTTTGGTATGGTGTAGGTACCTACCTGATGTACCTAACCCTGAACGGTGGACCACTATTTACGCCACACCCTGTATATATAGAGGAAAGTCACTAAATATGAAATAGTATCCTAATATGGAATACCTTCATTTCTCTAAGACTATAAGTATGAAACGCAACAATCGACCATCTTCTGTTTCATTCGGTCTACTAACTATCGCACTCACACCATCGAGTCAGTTGCGCGAACGCTTCACGTGTGGCAGGCGTGTTTTGTTTTGTTGTCGTGCAGAAAATTTTAAAGGTAAGTAATAAATGAGTATTACTAGCTGTTATGTTTGTATACATAGGTGTTATACTATTTAGTATATCGGTATTATGTTCATTTCACCATTTTGTGATCTTTTGTCATTAAAATATTGTGACTTGAAAAAATATTTAGAAGAGTTTGAACTAGTATAAAAATCCAAATATGGACAGTCGTCGGTGTCTAATTATGGAATATTCCATAATTAGGTCTTATTATTTCATATGATAGATACTTGCTATTATGTCTTTAAAAAATATATGTAATGTTTGTTTTTAGAATGTCCGGTTCACAATCAACCAAACGAAAAACCTGGGATGAAGAAAAAATGGGACAAGCTATAAAATTCGTCCGGGAAAAGAAAATGGGGTATTTGAAAGCGGCACAGCATTTTCAAGTGCCTAGGACAACTTTATTTCGTCTCTGCCAAAAAGATGAACAGTCTCCAGAAGTGGCAGCAGCTACTACATTAGGACGAAAAACTATCTTGGGCACCGAACTTGAACGTCAGCTAGTAGAATACATACTAATAATGGAGAGCAAGTTTCACGGTTTAACAAGAACTGATCTTCGCCGTATGGCGTTCATGCTAGCAAAGCGAAACAATTTGCAGAATCCCTTCGGTGAATCAGGTATGGCTGGAAAAAAGTGGTTAAAGTTATTTTTAAATCGTCATAAAGATAAACTTTCGATAAGAAGACCAACTGGTACATCATTTGCCAGAGCATTTGGATTTGATAAAGAAAAAGTGGAAGCCTTTTTCAACCTTCTTGAAGAGCTTTACATTAAAAATAACTATCCACCAAATCGTATTTACAACGTGGATGAATCAGGCCTCACAATAGTACAAAGTAAGATACCACAAATCATCGGCCACAAAGGTAAACGCCAGGTAGCTGCACTGACTTCAGCAGAAAGAGGATCTCTGATGACAATAGTTGTTTGCATGAATGCTACTGGTCATTTTGTGCCACCGTTCATTATTTTTCCCAGAAAAAATATGAGTGCTCAGCTAATGAGAGGCTGTCCTTCAGGATCAGTCGGAGTTGCACATCCATCAGGGTGGATACAAATAAACATCTTTACAAACTGGTTCAAGCACTTTATTCAACACACCAACCCGACTCCTGAATCGAGGGTTTTACTGATACTAGATGGACACTATAGTCATACTCACAATATCGATATAATAGATATTGCTAGGGGAAAATAACGTGGACATAGTTTCGTTACCTCCTCATACGACTCATAAATTGCAGCCGTTAGATAAAACTTTCATGGGGCCTTTAAAAACATACTATAGTGAGGAAATACGCATGTGGATTAGAGACAACAACAGACCTCTAAGTCCATATGATATTGTGGAGCTGTTTGGCAAATCCTATTTGAAAGTACAAACAGGCGAAATTGCAGCCAACGGGTTCAAAGTCACTGGATTGTGGCCTTTAAATAAAAATGTCTTCAGTGATGTGGACTTCATTGCTGCGCAACAAAATGCTGTAATAGACGGTTGTACAACCAATATCCCTCCGCTAGAATCAAGATCTGAAACTGGTCAAGTTCTGGTAGAAATACCTGCACCACAAACAACTGCTAATTTACAACCTGAACCTGCACCTTCGACTTCTGGGCTTAACCGCAGCAGTTTGGGTCTGGTGTCTCCGCATGCCTTAAGTCCAGTGCCAGAGAAACGAAGAAAAGTATCTAGCAGAGGAAGAAAAGCTGCTGTAGCAGCAGTCATAACATCTTCTCCCTACAAAAATGATTTAGAAAATAAAAATATGAAGAGACAAGAAAAAGAAAGTAAACTAGTCAAGACAAAGAATAAGAAGAAAACTGCGAAGAGAAACAAACAAACGAAGAAAAATAAGGATGATAGTGAAGAAGAAGACTCTGAGGAACTAGACGTTATCCAGTTTGATGAAGGTAGTGAACATGATGAGTTGATGGACCAAGTACTTCCTGACTCTGCTGATGCAGAATGTATGTTCTGTTCAAGACCAAGTTCCATGGATAAAAGTGGAGAAAGCTGGATTAAATGCTTGATGTGTGGGCTCTGGGCACATTATGATTGTGCTGGTCCAGAGTTTGATACTTGGATCTGTGACTTTTGCAAGTAATTATGTAACTTCTCTCATTTATCACAATATGTTATATTCTTTCAATTGATCTCAAAGATATTAATGTCCATTTTTGTTATTGTTATGTTAATTTATGCTTATATTCTATATATGGGTACCTATTCCATATTTGGTTACTTATTTGTGATTTTGTTTTTTGTGTTAGATTTTGATTTGATAACTAATATATTTGATTAAAGGCTGTTAATTACTACCTATAAATGTATGACTGATTAGTAAAAACATTAAACTGATTTAATTTATAAGAAGTTTTTTTTTTTATATCCCAAAAACAAAATGGTATTCCATATTTGGTGACTTTCCTCTATATATATTCTTCACAGAAGTTGTTTTAACTTTTTCATCTAATTGGAATTTATTATCTTAAACATTTAAATTGCAGATATTTTTTCATATTATCTGAAAGAATCAGCCCAGTTTGATAAAGATAAACACGAAGCACAGATGAAACAGTTTTATAACTATGTATCGAGTAAAATAACAGATACCCGAGCCGAAAAGAAACGTCCAAACGAAAAGAAACTACCAAAGGTAATTAAAATTTAAAAGCGTGATCAAAAATAAAAAAAATTATAAATATTTAAACTCAAAAAAAGTTCAACCTATTTAGAAGTAAATTTTAATTGGTAATTTGTTTATTCTTCAGCATAAGAACAATAGTATGAGTGTTTAATAATTTTTTTTTTTTTTTAGGTAAAGCCGGTGGAAAGCAGTGACACTGAAGATATTTCAGACATTGAGGAAGATACCATAGCCTCAAATGGAGAGGAAGATAGCGGAGAGTCTACCGATGAAGTGTCTGATCAAGAGTTTGATAATGCCATGATTCAAGAATGAGAGGAAGAAGTTGAAAAAACTGATGTTGATCATGAAGCTGAGCCTACAGTCGCAATTGTAAATACAATTGAGGAAAAATCGATTGAAGAGAGAAAAGAAGAGAGTGAACCCAACAACAGTTTCAACCCTAATAATAGTGAGGAAAAAGTAACTGATTAAGATTGAAAAAATTTTAAAGTGACGGATATATTCATTTATACTCAAATATCTGATAATTTTAAAGATATAAACCAATACGATTTTTCATTACTATAGTTATAAGTTAAATTAACTAATTATAAACCTATTCTAATATTTTCTAATATTTCTAATATTACATTTATTGGCTTACTACAAGTTTAAACGTATTTATACTTCTAAGGCTCACAAATGTTATAAATTTGATATTTTGATATGTTTCATTGAAAAAATAAAAAATATAATAATTATGATTATATACTTAATTAATCAAATTCTGAATGTTTTCTTTTAGTTTATGTTATAAATAAATGTCTATAGATTCAGCATAAATAATTTAGGAATGATCGTAAGTGAGTATTAAAAATTGAAACATAATAAATATAATTAACCTGAATATGATCAGTTTGATCTTTTACATTGACTACTTGAATAATTTTTGAATATTGATGTAAATTTCGAAATCGTTACTGAATCTCTCTCGAGATTCTGTATTTTAAGAAAAAAAAGTCTTATAAAAATTGGTAACTGTACTGAATGAATTCATCAGTGATAAGATCATACCGCTTCCGACACTCGCCCCGTGCGGACGTGTCCCCAAGCGCTCCCGGAACTCTCCACCGCAACGTGCCGGTGCGACGCCCCGCGTCCCGCCGCACCCCTACCTGCGCCCGCGTCCACGCGGCCACCGCAACGCGATAACCACGTGGCAACCTCGTGGCCTCCGCAACGCGGCAAACACGTGGCTAGCCGGCGTTCACCCAACGCCCGCTATGCCAAACACCAACAGCGAGCACGGCGACCGCGGCGACCCACGCCGCCGTCACCAAGTGCACCAGATGGAAGAAAATAAACAACAACAACAACATCAAGAACATCGACATCACGAAGAACAACAACAACAAGAACAACAACATCAGCAAAATCAACCACCAACGAGCAACGCGCTCGGTGCTACGCGCCGCCAGCCTGCTCCCCGAAACCCACGCTCACCATCGGCGGACTCCAGCCGCAGCCGCAGCCGCAGCCCGACCTTGCGTTCGCCAAGTGCCTCGCGACCAACCTCGGCTGCTTCTAACGAAGCACCCGCGCCTGGCACCCTACATGACGTTGACGCCATGGAGACCACCCCATCTAGGGACGAAGAGGAGCCGACGCAAGACGCAGAGCAGCAGGACCAGCGTCGCAAATACCAGGAAGACCTGCGTATTTACAACTCCCTCCTAGAGAAGGCAGGCATGTCGCAGGGACTGCAGCGCTGGGTCGAGGCCTACTTCCGGGTGATGGAAGTCCAGCTCGGCGTAAGGAAAAAGGAAGACTGCAGTGTCGCCGACCTGTAAGTGCTTCAGACGGTGGAGCGTTCGCTACAACAGCGAATGCTCACAAACAAGGTACTCGAAACTCCTCTCGCTAAAAAGCGCACCCGAGAAGACACGGGTGACGACATCACCGCAATCAAGAAAGCAGACTTAAAGGCGTCGCCGGTGGACACCAGCGACCAGCCTTTAGGCCGCTCCACGCCTCGCCCAGGAGAGGAGGGACGCCCTGGGGAGGGATCCCCCACCTGCGGGCCACAGAAACCAAGGACCATGGCGGCTGTGTTGTCCGCTCCGCCTCCTCCCAAGCAGACCAAGCAGACCACTCAGTCTCCGCAAACCCAGCAGGCCAACACCAAACAGCCGGCTGTCGAGAAGCAGCCGATTCTGGTGGTGGACCGTCTAGAAAACTGGACGGCCCACTTTAAACAGTTGGCCGAAAAAATCGGACACCCACCGAACGTGAGACCGTTCGGTAAAGGGTTCCGATTTACGCCCAAGAGCGACACCGAATTCCGAGCGATCCAAGCCCACCTAGACGCCCTTGGTCAAACGAAGGCGCCTTATTACGCCATCGCCCCTCCCCACCAGAGGCCTATAAAAATGGCCATCCGGGGACTTCCGGCCGACACCCCTGCAGAAGAAATCGTGGAGGACCTCGCAGGGAAGGGCGTCAGCCTGAAGTACGCCAAGCACATCTGGGCTCGTACAGGCAGACCGGGATGTATCTTCTTGGCCGAAGCCTTCTCCTTCGAAGTGCTGCTGATGCCCGGTGTGGTCATCGAGGCCTGGAAAGGGAAGAGAGGCGCTGCTCAGTGTCACCGCTGCCAGGGCTTCAGACACAGCTCCCAGAACTACCACAGACCTCTCGCCTGCGTGCGCTGCGGAGGCGAACACCCAGCCCACGAGTGTCCGCGTGCCAGGGACCAACCCGCTACTTGCGCCAACTGCAAGGGCCCCCATCCAGCCAACAGTATCTCGTGCCCCGTCTTCAAAAGAGAGGCACAAAACAAGAAAGCCGGACTAGCCCCGAAAACAGGGCCCCCGAAGACCATCGTGAAGACCATCGTGCAGCCGAACGTGGTGCAAGAGTCTGCCTCGGCCACACTCATGGCACAGGCAAACCCACCTCCGACAGCCAAAACTGCATCCCGGAAAAGGCGCCGCAGGAAGGCGCAGGCACCCGACAAGGCACCTGCCACCTTGGACAAGGCACCTGCTACCTCGGAGAAGGCACCTGCCACCTCGGACAAGGTCCCGGAAGACCCGGAAAGGGAGCAACTCGCTGCCTTACTGTTGATGTTCGCCCAACGCGTAAAAGCCGGCGACATCAACACTACTGGAATACTCTCGAGCATTACCAAGCATGGATAAGCCACTGAGGGTAGTGCATTGGAACGCGGACTCGTTAAGGAGCAAGATGGGCCTCCTACGGCTCTTCCTTAAGGAGCAGCGAGTCGACGTTATGCTCATCAGTGAAACGCAACTCAAGAGCAGTAGCTCTTGAGTTGCGATACTTATACTTGAGTCTTAAGTGGGATACTTCCCACTTAAGATCTCGGGATACATCGTCTACCGCAAAGACGAGGTTTCACCTAAAGGTGAGGCATACCGTGGGCTCGCCGTCCTGGTGAGGAGGACAGTGGTGCATCAACTTGTCGAGCCGGTGGATCTCGGCACCCTGTACGCGCTCGGTGTTGACATCCAAGTCGGCGGCAGGGAGATGCGCCTATATGCGGCCTATCGACCACCACAAGCAGAGTTCCGAGTAGAAGAACTGCGGAACCTCCTTCTCCCCTCGACTCCAACCGTTGTCGCTGGGGACTTGAATGCCAAACACCAGGCCTGGCACTGTTCCAGACCCAACGCAGCAGGAAACACTCTGATGAGCGATGCCCAGACATACGACTACGAGATCGCCGGTCCACGAGAGCCTACCAGGATAGACCCGATCGATCCTAGCCGGGACAACGTGCTGGACATCATCGTTTTCAGAGGTTTGAAAGCCCCTCCATCACAAGAGGTCCTTGAGGATCTACCCTCTGACCACAGACCGGTGCTACTGGTGTTCAGGGAGCCCGCGACGATGGTCAACCCGCCCAAGCCCTCAAGCCATACCGACTGGCTTAAATTTCACCAGCTCATGACCTCGTATGAACGCCCTGAGATTGTGAAAACGTCAACCGAAGTTGACGCAGCAGCCCAGGGACTCACCGAGGCCATTAGGAACTCGCTATTCATCCACCATCCACCATCTATCATCCACCGTCGTCAAGCCACGGTCAGAGAGGTACGACAAACTACCTACAAACCTCCTATGGTTGCTGGCGGAAAAAAGGAAGTCCAAGAAACTGTGGCAAAGGACTCGGCATCCTCAGCACAAATCCACGTATAACATGCTGACCAACAGGGTTAAAACCGCCCTATGGACTCACAGAGGAGAAAGTTGGGAGAACTTCCTCTCCCACATCGACGAAAGTGAGCAACCCTCGACCCATCGACTCTGCCGAGCACTATCCACGGAACCCAGTCCCGTCAAACCTCTACTAGGCGAGGACGGACTCCCACGTTTCAAGGCTCAAGACCGTGCCGAAATATTGGCACATAGTCTTGAAACGCAGTTTACACCTCACGACGCTGCGGATCCCAGTGCCGCACGGATAGTCGAAGAAGCCGTAAGGCGACACCTCGTTTCCATACAAGCGACAACCAACAACAACAACAACAACGACATCAACAACATCATCCCAGTACTCACAACACCCAAGGAGGTTGCCGAACTGTTGAGGAAAACGAACCCCCGGAAGGCTCCCGGAGAAGACGGAATTCCCAACTCGGCATTACATCGATTACCTCTGAAGGCCTTAGTTGCGGTCACGCAGCTATATAACGGCATCCTAAGGACCGGCCACTTTCCGACCATCTGGAAGTTGGGCCGGGTGATTGTGATACCAAAACCTGGGAAGAATCTCGGGAGGCCGGAAAATTACCGGCCCATCACTCTCCTACCCGCACTGTCCAAAGTGTTCGAGAGGCTCCTGCTGACCCGCATGAACCGCCACATCCAGCCGAGGCAGGAACAGTTCGGGTTCCGAAGGGGCCACTCCACTACCCTGCAACTAACGCGCGTCCTTGACGAAATGGCCACATGGCTGAACAGGGGCGGTCACACGGTGACACTGATGCTTGACATGGAGAAGGCCTTCGACAAGGTGTGGCACGACGGGCTCGTCCACAAACTGTCGACGACGTCGCTACCGGCCGTCATCATCAGGGTCATCGCATCCTTCCTGAAAGACAGGACCTTCTATGTGGCCGTCGAGGACGCCACATCCGAACCCAGGAACATCCGGGCAGGAGTCCCTCAAGGGAGCTGCCTCTCGCCAACCCTGTATGCCTTCTACACAGACGACATACCGGTGGTGGGAGATGTAAAGTTGGCGCTGTTCGCCGACGACGCCGCATACATAGCCAGCTCCAAGAACGCAAACCACGCAGCGCGCAAACTGGCCCCCACCCTGGAAGCCCTCCTAGACTGGCTTCACAAGTGGAGACTAAAGTGCAACGTCAGGAAAACCCAGGCGTTACTGACGGGTAATTGCCATTACCCACCCCCCATGCACTTCATGGGCGAAGACATCCCGTGGAACCCGACCGTCAAATACCTGGGGATAACTATCGACAGAACTCTGTCCATGTTACCCCACGTCGAGACCGTCATCACTAAAGCGCGGCTCGTGAAGACAAGGCTGCGCCCACTACTGTCCTCCAAACTTCCCTTGAGAGCCAAACTCAACATTTATAAAACCTATATCAGGTCACGCCTCACATACGCGGGGCTGGCCTGGTATAACCTAACTGCAAACACCCTGCGTAAAAGGCTCCAAGGCGCGGAGAACACATGTCTGCGCATAACGGTCGACGCCTCCAGGTACTTGAAGAATGCCACCATCCATCGGGACCTCAAATGGGAACCAATCGAGGGCTTCATCAGAAGACTGGCCACGGGCATGTTCGAGAAAGCGGTCCTTTCGGGACTGCCGCACCTCATCAACATCGCCCCCTTACCGCACCCCGACACTACTCTAATGGTCCGTAGGCGGTTAAAACGCCCCGCCCGGGAGCTCATAATGGCTCCCTTGAGCGGGGCAAACGCAACCTCTGCGGACACCGACCAGGAACCGCCAGCCTCTCGCAGGCGTATCACCGGTCCCCTCCATGGAGGGTCGACCAGTGGTCCATCCTCGAGGCCGGCGTAAAAACAATGACCGGCTCATAGTAATGAGCCGCGACGAAGTACCACTGCAAGGAGCCCAGAGCTCCCAGCAGTCTCCCCACCTGACAAATCAGGTGAGATGAACACCAGAGAGAATGAATTCTTTATTATTGCAATTTTTTTCATTATCAGTTTTTCTTTTGGTTTTTGTATTGAGCTATTTTTAAAGAAGCTTTAAGAAAATAATATGTTTGCACTTTTTTTATTTTTTGCATTATGTTCTTTTGCATTGTTTCTTTTTTCGGTGTTTGGATGAGCTTTTTTTTCTGCTTTTTTAATATAAGAAGACAACGACGATCTCGGGGACGACGTGGAAGTGGAGCGACTACGCGCGGGGGTCGAGGTGGTGCGCAGGGCAGGGGCCGTGTCCGCACGCGAGGCGGTCGTGGTTGTGGTCTTGGTGCTGGTACTGCTGGTCTTGGTGCTCATAGGCCCTCAGTTTCTGACTTGTAATTGCTTCTTATTTTTACTAACAAAATGCTTATAAATATTATTAATAATGAATTAAGTATTTTAAACAATTGATTTATATTTCAGTGTAACTAGTGGATCGTTGCAGAGCTATAACGAGGTTTATGGTATGGAAAGGCCACTCCATGAAAGCAGGAGGAGGGAGCTGCCGTCAGTGAGGACAGTACCTGAAGGGTAAATTAATGTTAAATTATTATAGTTTATTCTATAGCAAGTGTTTCATTCTGGTATATGGTAATAAAATTAACACTTTTTTTGTAGATACCAATCCTTATGGTCGTCCATACACGAAATGGTGCCCCCCTCCCCCTCCACGAGTCAAAAATCTCCGATGTGCTCGGCTCCACCGTCTCTGGCTCTGTAAGTATACTGTTATTTTTAAAATTTTCAAATCCAATTAGTTATCAACTGTAACAATTAACATCGAATACTTATATTTGCAGGTATGTTGAATGTAGTGGGAGCGGGCAGTCAACTCCCCGAATTACCGCTGTAAAGAGACCCGCGTAAGTTTTCATTTTATTTTATTGGTTTCTAAAGTTTTATTTTATGAAACAAGAAAAAATATTTACATCTTTTTGTTGTTATAGAAATAATGAGTCTACTGGAAAGAGCGAGGAGGTGTGCTTGTAAGTTCAAAAATGAGCAAAATTATATTTTTAGTTATTACGATACTGGTGCTGATTTTCTTATTTTCTAAGGATTCCTCCAGTCGGGGCTTCATCTTCATCATCAGCCGTCAGGGCTCGTCCTTTGAGGAACGAGGAAATTGCCCAAATCTTGAATCATGGTAAGTGAATATTTTTCTTTCAGACCTATCTTTTAGTAGTATATATATATCTGTTTACATAGGTAAAACAGACAACAGTATATTATTATTATTAACACAGGCAGTGAAGAAGATGCTGACAGCGATGATGAAGATGAAGATTTAGTTCAGCCAGTGCATCTGCTGAGGAGAGCTGAAAGGCTTTTTATGTCTGAGGAAGACACTGAGGTGCCACCGATAAACGCTGCTATAGGCTTTGAGTGGCCACCTCAACTTCCCTCCGGCCTGCAGCCCCAACCTAGCGCCCAGCCCGAGCCCGAACCCAACGCCGAGCCTGAACCCAGTGCCGACCCCGAAGCCAGCGCTGAGCCATACAATAAGTTTGATTTTAAGTGGAGAGGGTTTTCAGAATCTCAAATTCCTCCTGAATTGAGAAAGGAACCATTCTCCGAAATTAATTGTGGTCCCACAGTTCCATTAGCGAACCCATATGAGGCATTTACTGCTATATGGGATCGCCAAATAATGGAGCACATTTCAATGGAGACAAATAGATGTGCTCAGCAAGAAGTAACGGCCATGATTCATCAGGGGCTACTTTTGCCAACCAGTCGTATCACGCGATGGCGGGATACGAATCCAGATGAGCTGTACGTGTATTTCGCAATACTCCTAGCGACTGGGATTATTGTGAAATCACGTGCAGACTCATACTGGAATACAGCCCAGGATTTATTATCTTCTCCTGGGTTTTCAGCAACGATGAGCTTTGACCGTTACTTCTTGCTTTCTAAATGTCTCCACTTCTGTAATAATGATGACTGCAACCCACACACAATGACGCGATCGGAGGCAAAGCTTTTTAAGGTGCGTCCTATTACAGATCATCTTAACCAGCGGTTCCAACAGTTATGTATTTTATAGAGATGGTCGTTTTTGTAAAAACGTTATTGAGCAACGATGCCAGTATACGATGCCGGCAACCGATGCCGATATATTGTATATTGAAAAACGGATGCCCGCAATACCCGATGCCAACGACTCTAAGCGCGAGCGAGAGACACCAGTCGATCATGCAACGGAAAACGCACCGAACGGCTCGCACTTATGGAACATAAAACGAAGAATCGACGCGAGCGATATGTCTGACGTATCGCTCGCTCGCTCACTCTTGTTATGATTGGTGATTGTGCGAGAAACACAGGCAACTTAAACAATGGTAATGTTTTATAATTAGTGATAGACGGTTACGGAATTGTTATTTCATAAGTAATTAGGTTACTAGAAGCGACATCACTTTTTAAATTGATTTTATTATTTGCTAATGTTAAGACTGAATATTGGGTTTTATTGAATGCGTAAATCTTTTGAATTTCTGGACATGATATATATGTTTATGCGGATGATTTAAGGCTATCCAATACTAACTCTAACATAAGTACTTAGTTAACTTTGTATGTGTATTTGATATTTGTAAAGTAACATCCAAAAATGTATAATTACCAAGTGGCTTTACTCGGGGTCAATAGGATAATGTCTAATTTTAGGTACCTACATGTATTATTTACCTACCAAAATGTTGGTTTTATGTATTTAAAAAAAAGGCTCAATAAATTGTACTTATAAATTTAAAGATTATATACGTATTATATTTTTTAGTATCTATACTTCTTATAAAGCTGTAGAGTTTGTTTGTATGTTTGTTTGAATGCACTAATCTCAAGAACTACTGGACCGATTTGAATTTTTTTTTTTGTGTAAGATAGTCCATTAATCGAGGAAGGCTATAGGCTATATAACATCACGCTAAGATGAATAGGAGAAAAACTGCGGGTGAAACCGCGTGGGGCGCAGCTAGTGTATTATAAATTAAGGTCACCTGTACCTATATTAATACTTAAGGACAAAAATAACAAAATAGTCAAGAAAATACTATTGAAAATTAACTTACCTCTTTTAGCATGTCATTAAAACAAATAACTAATTCAAAAAAAAGTATTGCACTTTTAAAATAAATTAATCACATTCGTAGTAGTCTAATTAGTTGGGTTCATGTCTTCTCTAGTCAACTCAACATCTATGGCGTAAAAAATAGTGGCACTCTTTCTAGGTCAAGTTTGTTTATGTTTTGGTTTTTTCACTACGCACGAAGTTGTGGTGAGAGCGACAGTAATTAATAGTTAAAAGATTATACCTGCGAAGTACAGTCGTAATTTTTGTGTTCAGTTTGTAATCGATCATGCCACGACGGGAAGCAAACCCGTATTGGGACCATTTTGATAAAAAAGATGAGTCTATTGGAATTTGTAAATATTGTAGTCAGTGTATTAGTTACAAATCTACAACAGGTAACTTAAGATCGCATTTGAAAAAAAAACACCCACATATTCTGGCAAATGATGTTACCATAAGTCCACCAGCCCAGCCTCTACAACAAATGCTTCCTCAACTTGTGCAACCACAAGAAATCACAACATCGACAGAAGCAATTGTGGACTTCACTACTACGAGTTCAACAAATCCGAACGCAGAGCCATCTTCTTCACACACTTCAAATATTGCTACAACTTCCGGTGCATGCACTGTTCCCGTTAGACAACGCCGACAAAGGACGATAAATTCATATATACCTAAACCTATAACACAAGATATGAAAAAAAAAATTGACAGAGATTTGCTCGATCTATTTATTGAGGATATGCAGCCGTTCAGTATGGTGACTGATAAAGGATTTCAAAAGTTACTGTCATGGATTCCAGGTTACACACCGCCGTCAAGAAAGACAATTTCCAACTCGTTAATACCAGCATTACATCAAAAAACTTTGAATGAATGTCAAGAAATACTAAATACTGAAGTTGTAACAGCATGCATTACAACTGATTACTGGACGTCTAATAACAATGACAGTTTTATTGCAGTAACTGCTCACTACATTTCGCCAAAATTTCCCGAATGTAAAGGATGTCCCGGTAGTCACACAAGTGAACTCCTTGCGCAAACAATTAAAGGAATAATTCTTGAATGGAATTTAACTGGCAAAGTAAATTTTGCAGTTTCAGATAATGCCCACAATGTTTGTAATGCATTAATACATCAGTTAAAATGGAAGCATTATGGCTGTTTTGCACACACTATTAATTTGATCGTAAAAGAAGCCGTCATACCTATCCAGCTCACTTTAGGAATGGAACAACCAAAGAAATTGCTAATGGAGGTTGCCACAAGGTGGAACTCTACTTACCACATGGTGAAAAGATTTACTGAGCTTAGTGAGGCCGTCAAAGCTACTATAGCCGTAACTAATAGAGAGTGGCCAATTTTGACGGAAGAAGAGTGGGTGAATCTTGTCTTGTTGGTTAACGTTTTAGCACCATTTGAGGAAATAACTTCTAGTTTGAGTGGTCAGAACTATGTGACTGGGGGACTAGCAATCGTTTTAGGTAATAGCCTTCGAGATATATGCCATGAAATGTTACAGGACCGACGTTACACAGATGCTGAAGTAAGGGGCCGTTCAATTATTACGTAAGCACTATTTCTTTGCTTTGCTTATTTTGGATGACATGGGGGGTAGGGGAGTCTAGATGATGATTACGTCATCGGTAGTTATTTTCTTCTTTACACGAATGGCAACCCACACATTGTCTTTGCTTGAAAACGAAAAGCATTTTCGGGGATTCCCGCAAGTAATACATACATTTAGTGAACAGTGCGCGGTAATTCCCCTACTCGCTTTAGAACCGAGTAAGGGAATTACCGCGCGCTGTTCACTTGTCTAAATTTCCTCTATCAGTGTATTGTTTCGTTTGGCTGCTATAGCGAGTAGACGTATTGTAAGCATAGTAAAGCAAGTTAACATTTGTGTTACCATTCATTCCATTATCCAAAGTTTAATGTTTAAATAAGATGTCATTTCAAATAGACAAATCTAAGTTATACCAAAAATTGTTTGAAAGTTTTAAAAAATCTCATACAAGTACGAAAGTACAAAATGTACAAAAGTTAGTTAACGAAGTGTGACGAAATTATAAATTACAAGCAAAATCCGACAAGGAACTAGATATTATTGTATCTAAGAGAATCGAAGAAGAATTGCAAGCAGCGACTAAGAATAAATCCAATTTACTACATTTTTTTTCTAAGGTGAGTGACGAAATCATTTTAGGTACCTATGAGTACCTACTAGAAATATTAGAAATCGCCAAAAAGTTTCTCTTTGCTAATTAGAAAATATTATGGCCTATCTTAAAGTATAGAGGTAATATTCATTATATAGATTTATTTCTTATAATTGATTCCGTCAATTGGTCACAAAATACAGGATGCCAGTTTTATACATATATATATATATATATATATACCTACAGAAAACTATACTCTATTCAAATAGGTATTTAACAGAATGTAAACAATCTTTATATGTCTTTTTATTGAAATATGTGGTTTAAAATTGTAAACTGTGTAAAATCTGTTGTGATTCATTTAAAAACTCAACCAATATTAAAAAATTGCTTTTCTGTAAGTACATAAAGGCGCGTACAAACATCGTGAGGCGTGCGCCGCGAATGGTTCGCACGTATACATGTGCCGTAGCATGCCTCAGGTTGATGTATTCGAGACGAACCATTCACGGCGCAAGCCTCGCGATGTCTGTACGCACCTTTACAGATATCTGATTTTATAATTGCATATTTCAATAAAAAGACATATCAAGATTGTTTATATTCTTTTAAATACCTACTTGAATAGACTATAACACCCTGTATTTTGTGACCGGAACGATTTGCTCGTTTAAAGATATTAGATTTAAAGCCATAGGGTTTTGTATTTACCATATTTATTGCCATACTTTGTATTTATGTAGCTTAATAAGAGAATCTTTAGCAGAACCCATAGAAAGTTTTTATTTTTAGGCAACCTGTAAACCTGCAGAAAAAACACAAATTACACAGCCAGCTTCAAATATTAAAAAACAGGAAGAAGATAAAATAAAAACTGGTAATGAATCACAACAGCAATGCGAAATTAATAAAAATACAGATAAACAGAGACCAAAACCTTCTCAGGAGGCTATGAAAAATAAGATTGCTCTACTCGAAAAAAATTTGAATGCTTTGTATTCTGCCAGAGATACTATGTCAATCCGTGCTGAAGTTGATAAACAGATCATTAAGTTGCGCGAGGAAATAAAAACAGCAAAACAGTCTTTAAACAGGAAGGTTCAAAACGCAGTTGCCCAGAAGAAACACAGGGATGGTATGAAAAGAAAGTTAGAAGATATTTGTCATGAAAATCCAGAAATGAAAAAAAGACTATCTCTGAGGGATTCAGTGGGACGTCCTAATCTTGAAAGCAATCAACCTTTACTATTGAAAACAATCGCGGATATAGCTTTATTTGGAAGTGCAGCAGATGATAGAAGACGAACGGAATCAATTCGCAGCGTAAAAACTCTTGATGAACTCACACAAGAATTACGTAAAATGGGATTTGACATTAGTCGCAGTGGGACATATCTTCGTTTGATTCCCAGAAAATCTAATTCTGCAGAGGGACGAAGACATGTATCGACAGTCCCTGTTAAGCTCATTCGGGCTCAAACTGATCACCACAAGAGCCACTTAGATAGCAAGTTCGCTGAAACATCAATCCATTATTTAGCGAACATAGCATCCATACTAGGACCAGATCAAGTATTTTTCATATCTCAAGATGATAAAGCTCGAGTCCCTATTGGCGTAACTGCGGCAAATAAGCAAGCACCTCTTCTAATGCACATGGAATATAGAATCAAATTGCCTGATCACGATTGGGTAATCGCTGAGCGTCATAAATTAATACCATCTGTTTATGCTGGTATCAAAATCACTTCCAATATGCTAGGACAACCGCAAGCCGTTGGATATTCTGGACCAACATACATCGCTATTCGAAGTGGAAAGCATAGTTCATCTACTGCTAATACTCATGCTCAGGATTTCGAGACGCTTCTCGAACTTGAAGAGTTTCGACCATTAGCTAAAACTGACCATGGACTAGTAAAACCAGTGGTAATCATGACGGTTGATGGAGGGCCAGATGAAAATCCGCGTTATTAAAAAGTCATAGGGTTTGCTATACAACACTTTAAGCGACATGATCTCGATGCATTGTTTTTAGCTACCAATGCTCCCGGAAGAAGTGCGTATAACAGAGTAGAGCGCAGAATGGCTCCTCTTAGTCGGGAACTGGCTGGTTTAATATTGCCTCATGACCATTTTGGGTCTCATTTGGATGAACGTGGCGTTACAATTGATGAACATTTAGAAAGATCTAATTTCGAATTTGCAGGAAAAGTATTAGCTGAAGTATGGAGTTCAATGGAAATTGATGGCTATAATGTTAATGCAAAATATGTTGGGGCAGGTGAACAAGATCTTCCTGATTTTCCAGACATTAAATGGTATTCAGAACATGTGCGTGAAAGCCAATACTTGCTCCAAATTGTAAAATGTAGAAATACAGAATGCTGTCGTCCAAGAAGTGGACTATTTAGATTACTAGACAACAGGTTTCTTCCACCACCTGTAAAAGTAAAACAAACAGTTGATGACTTGGTTTTAGATGAAGGAGGGCAATTTCTTAATCTTCCAGTCAATTTAGCTCTACGCTTAAGTGCTTCACTCAAAGATTTCCTGCAAATGCCATACGATTATTTTTGTCCGACGGTACAATTGAGGCTATCAAGTCGAACATGCAAAACGTGTGGTCTTTATCATGCTTCCGTCAAGTCACTAAATCGTCACATCGAAAAGATCCATAAGAAAGTAAACACGCACACTGATAGGAAAGTTAGACCTGTAAGAGTCGCTGCTCGTCGTGCTAATGAACTGATGTGCATTATTCAAAATTTAGAGCACCATGATGTTGAATGGCTCGATGAGAATGACGTAGACATTCCAAAATCGGATGAAAGCGAGCAGACTCACAACACTGAGCAGCAATCAAAGCAATCCAATGTCATCGAAAACTTAGAATCATGGATTCGGGTTTCATGGACTGAAGATTGTTAATTTGAATTTAATATATGTACCAAAAATTTAAAATAAGTTTGTTATGTTAGTAAGATATAATATTTTTGTCCTTTACTCTATGTTGAATACCGTTTCAGTAAAATATAATCTCTATCCTAAATCTATTTTCTTATTTTTCAAATTATAATTATAACATTATAAAATTAAAAAAACAATACATTAATTGACAAATGTTTACGTAAGCATGGGGGGAGGGGGTAAGAGCTTTGCTTACTTTTGCTGACAAGGGGGATGGGGGGGTAAATAATTGCAATAAATCTGCTTACGTAATACTTGAACGGCCCCTAATTCAAAATATATTAATAAAATTTAAAAATGGTCTCGATACGCGATTTCAAAATATTGAAAAAAGCAAGTCCCTGGCCTTATGCACATTGTTGGACCCAAGATTTAAATTAGAAATATTTAAATCTGATGTTGACAAAAATGCCATAAAAGAACATTGCTATGAGATAATGGCAGGCATTTTGTCTAAACAGGTTCCACTTCCAAGTACAAGTCAAGTTGTCTCTAATACGTCTGTTTCCGTATCGAGTGTATGGAGTAAAGTGGATAGCCAGCTAAATAAGACAAGAGTGCCAGGTACCCCATTGTCAAAAGCAATTAGGGAGATGAGAATGTATCTGGAAGACGAGATTTTGCCCCGGCAAGACATTAGCGGGAAATGGAACGACCCAACAGAATGGTGGCTTCGTCATTCGAAAATATATCCGACTTTGGCAGAAATATACCGTACAAAGTGTAATATTGTTATAACATCTGTGCCATGCGAACGGATATTCTCCAAAGCCGGATATATTTTGAACGAACGAAGAACTCGCCTTTCAAGCTCTAAATTGGAAAAATTAGTTTTCTTAAATGTTAATGCCAATTTTATCAAAAATAAAGACAATTAAAAACTACATTGTGTATTTTTAAACCTTGACACCCACATAAAAATATATATAAAAGGAGTAGTCGCACCATGAAATATTATTATTACGGCACCGCGCATCGATACCGAGTGCATTTTCTAAACGCTGACATCAACCGGTACCTTTGACAAATCAAGTCGCATTCGAAACGATGCCAGAAAAAACGATGCGAGCATCGGATGCCGTTTACAAAATAACGATGCGCATCGATGTCATAATTTGATGAAAACGACCATCTCTATACTTGGACAAACTTTTCCAGCCACCGTTATGAGTAGGAACCGCTTCGAGTTACTACTGCAATACCTACACTTTAGCGACAATTTATCTGTCGACAGAAACGATCGTATTGCCAAAATAAGACCTTTAATCGATGCTCTCAATGCTACTTTCCAGAAATATTATTCGCCTAGAGAAGATGTTTGTGTGGATGAAAGCCAAGTACCTTTCAGAGGTCGAATAATATTCAGGCAATACAATAAAAGTAAGCGACACAAGTATGGCATGAAGCTATTTAAGTTATGTACTGTTCCCGGATATACTTGCAAACTTAATTTGTATAGTGGGAAAAACATTGACGCAATAAATACTACGCCAACAAATGTGGTGATGGCACTATGTGAAAATATATTTGACAAAGGACACACGCTAGCAACTGATAATTGGTACACTAGCTTGCAACTGGCTTATCGGTTATTGGAGAAGCAAACCCATTTAATTGGCACATTGCGAAAAAACAGAAGAGGATTGCCTAAGGCTGTTGTTGATTCGAAACAACGGCTATGGAGAATGAAGATGGAGTAACAGTGCTTAAATGGAAAGATAAGAAGGACGTGCTTATGCTGTCGACAAAGCATTCCGACAAAATTGCTGTGGTGGTGAAAAAAGGCAAACAGATTCGTAAACCAAAAGTTATTTTGGATTATAATAAATCGAAAGGGTCTGTAGACATGAGTGACCAGATGGGTGCCTATTTTTCGCCATTGCGGCAAACCGTAAAATGGTATAGAAAATTGGCTATAGAACTACTTCTAAATACGGCAGTTGTAAATGCTTGGGTCATGTACAATGAAAATAAGCAGAGCAAATCTTCAATTGTCGACTTTAGGAGGGCTCTCATAAATTATTTGACTCGGCCAGCAGATTCCCAAGAAATAATTATCAATGAAAGACCTAAAAGACTCAAGCATGTTCTAAAATTAAGGGAAGGAAAAGTAAGAGACACGCGTCGTTTTTGCGTGCAATGTTATAAAGATTCAGTACAGGAATTTGGTCGTAAAGTAGCTAAGAATAAAGCTAAGAAAGTGAGTACGTACTGTGTGCAATGTAAGGGGGAGCCTCACTTTTGTCTAAAATGTTTCAATTATGTCCATCGCTAATATGTTGATGCTATAAAAGGTTTCTTATCTCATCTTTTACAGCATGTTTTGTCAAATATTATGGCTAATTATTTATATTTTTAATGGTTGTTTGTAATTATGCTTACTAATGAGAACTTTATTTTATTTTTCAGTAAAACTGATTTTTATGTTTGTATTTCATTAAAAAATAAAGACTGCTAATTTTCGTTTAAATAATAAAGACTAATTTGAATTATATATCCTGAATTTTTATTTTGGTTACTTTTTTCGCTGTCTTTCATTTTTTCAATTCCTTACAAGGTATGTTTGTCCCACTGCGCAGTATAGTTCTACAGCGCCGTGCCGGTCACGGAGTACGAATAAAGTAACAGTCAGTATGGCCGGCGGCGAGAAAAAGTAGTTTGAATATGACTATACGTTGAGGTCACCGGTGACCCCCATGGCGCTATGATAGAGGAAGGGTGAGGTCACCGGTGACCCCCATGGCGTTTAACGTGTTAATACTTTTGCTGAACAAAAAGCCAGAAAAAAGGAATTTTAATAATTGTTTGATACTAAGACAAAAATTGTTATTTCATTTTAATTCGCTCTCAATTATTATGTTTTTTTTTATAATTATATCGTTCGTACCTACTTCACATAGTAATTTATTGTAAAATAAAAAAATACTATATCATTTGTTTAGCTTCTTTATATTGGGGGAGGAGAGAAAGAAGGGAGGGCCCCATCCGGCGAATTTACCACGGGCCTCAAACGGTATAGTTACGCCACTGCATGATATAGAAATTCTACTGAAAAACAAGTCACTGAAAATGAAAACCTTCAAGCTGGACAATGGACTGAACTTATGGTGCGAAGTATCTACAGTCAAAAATCGGCCATACATACCAATTGCTCTACGTCAATGGTTCCCAACCAGTGGTCCGTGGACCACCAGTGGTCCGCAGAAGCCAAAATATGGTCCGCGAATGAATTCTTTAGCGGGCGCGCCCGCTAAATTCGGTGAGCCATCGGTCGCCGCGCCGCCGTGCACGCACACGCACAGCCCGCTGCACGCTACTTACAGGAGAGCGTTCAGAGCCTACGCTCGAGTGCACTCTAGGTCGTTCAGAGCCTCAAGGCTCGGTTGTCATATTCCATATATTTTCGAAGTATCTTGTGTCAGTCGATGACAGTTGACTTGACTCCAAAGTTTTTTATGTTCCAATTTGACGTTAAACAACCGACCTCGTTCCGAGCCTTTGAGCGAGTTAAAAAACAACCAAACAACTACACTTAGAGCCTGTCCAGATGAAGCGTTTTACGCGCGAGTCCACTCGCGCGTAGACACTCGCACGTTCTTGAGGTACTAGAGCTACATATATCCCGTCCAGAAGACTTTGCGCGTGTCATCACTCGCGCGTAAAACGCGTGCAATAACCGCGACTCTCGACTCGCGCGTCGTACGCGCGAGCGGCGCGCGAGTCGAGATACTCGGGCGCCATTGCTGCGTCCAGTATTACGCGCGAGTGCGTGGCGTATGGACGTATTTAGTTGCGATGATGGAGCGTGACAACTTCAATACCGAACTGTTTATTGATGAAATTGAAAAAAGAGTAGCCTTATGGGATTTAGAATCAACAGAATATTCCAATAGAACAACAAAACGTAGGAACTGGGAAGAAAGAGGATAACTGGAGGAGAACTGGCTCTGGATAAGCGATAGTTGAAAATTCTTTTCGTGGTTGTTAGAGATTTACCGCAATAAGGGCGCATTATGTTTTCTGACAGACTGAACGCCTCATCTCCTACTATCACATGGGGTAAGGGTGTAGTGTCTGTATGTGATATTGGCTTTGGGTCTGGAATATCTAAAGTTTTCTCGACAAGTTTTTTATATAATACAGAGTCTCTAAAAATTGAGGAGTCATTACTTTTTCCATATGCGCCGATATCTACTGAAATAAAACAATAATTTGCATCGCACACAGCCAACAAAACAGTTGAAAAATAATTCTTATAGTTATAAAAAAGAGACCCAGAATCATTCGGTTTTATAATACGGATATGTTTGCCATCAATGGCGCCGATGCAATTAGGAAAATTTGTGTATTTTGTAAATTGTTTAGAAATTTCTTCCCATTCAACCTTCGTAGGTTCTCTCATTACTATATTTTGTAGTTTTTGCCATATGACGTAACAGGTTTTCTGTACTATTTCGACAACTGTAGATTTTCCCAATCTGTAGGCATAATGCAGATCCGCAAAATAACATCCTGTGGCCAAATATCTGAAAAGAAAGTTATGTTATTAAATACAGTATATAAATTAAATGTAGTATTTCAATTCAATCCATTTATTGATTTCAGGTATTTCATTGCAAAAGAAGTGGAAAGGGTTGCGTGATAGCTTTGTAAGAGAAATGAAGAGGAAGAAAACCACACCGTCTGGATCAGGAGCCTCCGGCAAAGCCAAATATATTTTTTTTGAACGTTTAATGTTCCTTGAACGATCGACACAGAATAAAAAAACTGACGGCAACATCAACCCCGCGCCTGTTACAGCTGAAGAACAAGACTTTTCTGGCGATGGGGAAGATGTAATGAGACCTCCAATTAGTCAGGCGAAAAAGAAGAAAAAGCTTAATGCGGCCGACGAAGAATTTCTGGACATCATAAAAACAAATTTAGCACCTAGAAATCAGCGACAGACATCAAACCAAACGGAGCCAGATGATGACAAACTATTTTGTTTGTCTCTACACAAGGAGCTCCTTAAAGTACCAGAGGCAAACAGACTCGAAACAAAAATAGAATTAATGAAAGTGCTTCAAGCTCATCAAGCCCCATGTTACGAACCCCCAGCTGCCTACCGACCCTCACCACAATATCAGTACCAACGCGGACAGAGAGATTATTTTGAAGAAGCAGGATATCATACAATAGAACCTTCGACATCTTCGTTTTCAGCAACAAATTTCTCGAATTACAATCGAGGTTATTGCACTGTGCAACGCAATACCCCATCAACTGCCTACAATAACCCAACTACTCCATTACCGCCATCAACTGCCTACAATAACCCAACTACTCCATCACCGCCATCAACTGCCTACAATAACCCAACTACTCCATCACCGCCATCAACTGCCTACAATAACCCAACTACTCCATCACCGGCATCAACTGCCTACAATAACCCAACTGCTCCATCACCGGCATCCACACACGATTCCCAAGAATCTGATTTGATGGATCTGTACTCTTAATTTTAATTTTTGTTCTTAATTCTTAATTTTTGTTAATTTTATTCATAGTTTAAAAAGGTTCAAATTGTAATAATATTAAAACTAACCTCAAAGTAATCACGAGTTTTTCTTCTGCAGAAACAGTATCCCGCACCACATAATTTTGACTTGGAGTCAAATCTTCTTTAATAATTTCTAGCAAATCATCGAACGATGTTATTGACATCCGAAAGTAATTAAAAAATTTTTCGCTGTGTTCTCTAAGCTTTGGGTATAATGTTATAAACATACTATGCGTCATTCTGTCACGTAGAATTGGATGCACGTTAAATCGTCGATTTTCTCTTCGTTTACGACGTTTCCATCGACGGTATGCAAGCCACAACACAACCGCTGTATCCGAGTCCATGTTTATAACTGAGTCCCTCCCAGAGTAGAACGCGCGTAAAACGCGGTATCTGGACGCAGTGTAAAATTGATACGCGCGAGTGGACTCGCGCGTAAAACGCTTCATCTGGACAGGCTCTTAGGTTGTGAACGTGGCCCAGCGCGTTAGAGTGCGGGTGGAGGGGGCGCGGTACGCGGGGCCGGCCGCCCGCGCGCGTCTCTGCGAAGACGATACAACGTCATTTGTTTTACCTATTTCAGTGTCAGTAATAACACGTAATATTACTTAACTGTGTGAGGAAGTTAATCATTCATTTATTAGTTACCTATTACTGATCGTTGTTCTTAAATTGATATCTTGAAATAGTTCGTAAATACAGGTGAGTGAATATTTTATTTCGATAAACCTTTCTCAGGGTATTAAAAATGATGATTTTCGGGTCGTTATCAAGTAAACGACGTTATCAATACGTATATGTATTATGTATATTTGTTTATTTCATTTTGATGATTCGTACGTATGGCAAAGTAGTATATTTTTATTTATTCATTTTTGCAAAGAAGCGTAAAATAAATTAAATTTTTGAATTTTTGGTGATTCATCGCGGGCTCGCGGTATTCGAATCCTTTTGCTGGTCACTAAATTTCTTTGTAATGTAAACTAAAACTACCTTTGCTATTATTTCAAAAATATTTTTATGTAAGCTAGCTTAGCACGATCATATTATAGAACTTGATCTTACGCTTTTGTTTTTTCGGTTTGTATTCGGTTTCATTTTTTTGTATCTTATTTTCAGAACATGGCGCCTAAGAGAAAATATGACAATAATTATATAAAATTTGGATTTACCTCGATAGAAAGTAACGGGGAAATAAAACCACAGTGTGTTATATGCGCAACCGTTCTCGCAAATGAAGCGTTGAAACCAGCAAAATTGAAACGCCACTTAGAAACGGTACATCCAGATTTATCTAACCGCCCGCTTGAATTCTTTCAAGGAAAATTAGAGGTCCTAAAAAAAATGAAACTCGGGCCTAGCGGCTCGAGATTTGCAACATCGGAAAAGTTATTAGTAGCGTCGTTTGAGATTTCTAAATTAATAGCACAATCTAAAAAGCCACACACAGTTGGAGAAACACTCATAAAACCTTGTTTGATCAAAGCCGTCGAAGAAGTTTTGGGATTAGAGGCCAAGAAAAAAATACAAGACATACCTCTGTCCAATAACACGGTCAAAGCTCGAATTGAGCTTATGTCAAGTGATATAGAGGAGCAACTTGTGTCAAGAATAAAAAAATCGCCATTTTTCGCTTTGCAGTGTTATGAGTCGACCGACATTTCAAATTGTTGTCAACTACTTGTATTTGTTCGCTTTTTAGACGACGACAACATAATTAAAGAAGAGTTATTGATTTCACGGGAACTGGACACAACATCAAAAGGTATCGACGTCATGAACTCAATATCCGAATTTTTCGAGAAACATAATCTTATGTGGGATAAACTCGCTGCCCTCTGTACCGACGGTGCTCCAGCAATGTTGGGATCAAGTTCCGGGCTGGCGACATTAGTAAAACAGAAAAATCCTAATGTAATTACAACGCACTGTATCATACATCGCCAGGCGTTGGCTTCAAAAACTCTTCCTGGGTGCCTCAATGATACACTAAAAATGGCCATAAAAATTGTAAATCTTATTAAAAGCAGCGCCTTAAATACACGACTTTTCAAAAAGTTATGCACTGAAATGGACTCTGATCACGAGACACTTCTCTTTCATACCGAAGTTCGATGGCTATCGAAAGGTAATATGCTGGGAAGATTATATGAACTGAGAGCAGAGGTTGAGATTTTTCTGGGTGACAAAAAAAATAATGATTTGTTGAAACAATTTACTAATCTGGCATGTCAGATGGACTTGGCGTATCTTGTGGATATTTTCACACATTTAAATAAATTAAATATACAACTGCAAGGTTCTGGAAATAAAAACTTAGAGAATGTCGCAAATATATTCATTTTTGAAGATAAACTTCGTGCTTTTATCTGCAAACTTCAATTGTGGGTACGTAAAATTGAAGAAAATAATTATTCTGCGTTTGCGACATTACAATCACTTGTGGAAGACAAAAAGTATGACGCTTTTACAGCAAATATTCAAGAAAACATTAAGACTCATTTACATATGTTGATTGATGAATTCAATCGTTACTTCCCAGAATATAACGAAGAAGCTAATCTTGATCAAAAAATGATTCGTAACCCTTTTAGCACGGACGCTAGTGAAGTTACAGAAGAAATCCAAGAAGAGTTCATTGAATTACAAAATGACAGAAACTGCAAGGATGCTTTTGAATCGAATTCACTTGAGTCATTTTGGTGTAAAAAAGCACTTTCTTATACTAAACAACTTCGAGAAATCGCCTTACGCTATTTTATCGTTTTCTCAACCACTTATTTATGTGAACAAGGATTTTCTGCTTTGCTGGTATTAAAAAACAAGGCGAGAAATCGTTTGAAAGTAAGTGATGATTTACGTGTGGCTCTGAGTAACAATATCAGTCCTAGGATAGCCGAACTCGTGAAGAAGATGCAAGCTCAGAAATCGCATTAATTTAAAATTACGAAAGTTTATCCTAAAATGTTATTATTTCTTTTTATGTAATTCATATTAGAGTTTGAATTAAAGTTTCAGTTTGATTATTACAGTTTATTTTACTACACTAAAATTTAGTTAATTAATAACTAAATAGTGGTCCCTGCCGAAAAAAACTATGTCAAAGTGGTCCCTGACCAAGAAAACGTTGGGAAGCCCTGTTCTACGTAGACAAGTATTTGATACAATGCATATGACTCATCATCCGGGAATTCGTACAACACGAAACCTTATTGCAAGTACACATTTTTGGCCAAATATGAATAAAGAAATTGGAAAGTGGACTAAAGAATGCATATTTTGCCAAAAAATTAAAATAAACAGACACAACTGCGCACCAGTAGGCAGCTTTCCTAGCTCAGCTCGTTTTGAACATTTGCACATGGACATCGTGGGCCCCTTACCCTTATCCAATGAAAACAAATACATCGTTACAATGATCGACCGTTTTACACGCTGGCCCGAAGCGGTGCCGGTTAAGGAAATAACAGCACATACGGTGGCAAAGGTTCTGTACAACCAGTGGATTACACGTTTCGGTTGTCTTGTCAAAATCACAACTGATCAAGGTCGCCAATTTGAGTCGCAGCTATTTCAAGATTTGGCAACGCTTATGGGCATCAAGAAAATCAGGACTACTGCTTATCATCCTATGTCAAACGGCGTTGTGGAACGGTGGCATAGATGCATGAAAACAGCATTAATAGCCAGAGGAATTTCCGAGAATTGGTCACAAGAATTATCGACTGTATTATTGGGATTACGCACTGCATTGCGCAACGACGATAACATCAGTCCCGCGCAAATGGTATACGGCAGTAGTATAAGATTACCCAGCGAGTTTTTCGTACCCACGACGTACACAAAGTCATCAGATGAATTTGTACGGGAATTACAGAACAATATTAGAAAATTAAAACCCGTTCACGTGCGCACAAACTCAAAGCACGCTACATTTATTCACCCTGAAATGGATAAATGTACACATGTGTTTATCAGGAACGATATGGTAAAGGAACCTTTAACTCCAGCATACGAAGGGCCATATAAAGTTTTGGAAAAGAACCCTAAGTTTTATACAGTCGCAGTAGGTAACAAAAATACAACTATTTCAATAGACAGATTGAAACCAGCGTTTGGCATATTAGATAATGATTCGCATATAAAACACGTAACATCACGACTACAAATACAAAGGAACCGTGCAGAGATGTATTGAAACCTACAAACAAAGAGCATCAAATTCAATCAAAGTGCACTAAATCAGGGCGGATGATTAAACCTGTGGTTCGATTTACACTCTAAATATGGAGGACACCAGAAGCTATGTGTATATTACATCATCGCATGAGATAATTAATTGAATTTTAAGCAAATCATTCCTCTATCGCAGCTCACCCTGTGCAGTATCTTCACCATTCTCTAGTATTTCGACTGTATTGTTTGCAATGGGAAAAGGTCAAAGCAAAGAAGAAGTGATTATCGCCCAATCCGCCGGTGGACAGCAGAGCGCCTCAATAACACACATGGACATGTATTTGGCAATGATGACAACAGTAGTACTGTTGTCCATCGCTTATCTGCTATATTATCGCTGCAGACATCGGTTGCGCAAGTTTGTGCAAAGGAATGGAAACCAGGGAGCAAACATCCAGGGGGGAAACAACGTCAATTTCGTGCCATAACAGTGTAGTGCAAGTGTATGTGAAATCGTGTTAAAAGTTAATCCAAAACGTAATCTTAGCAATATGTAATCAACCAACTATATTCTATTTTTTATTTTGATATTTGTGCTTAATTGTTAAAATATATATTTTTTTTTTTTTTAAAAGGGGGGAATATTGTAGCGGTCACTGACCGCGCCCTAGTTTTATTCTAATGACATCATGACGTTAGCATTAGTAATAATGATGTAATCTCAACCTTTATACATAGTGTATCCATAATAAATTGATTACATTCTTTTACCACACCTTAACGAGTTGACATTATTTTGCTCCTCACCAAAAAAAACCCTATACATACACATGGGTCATTGTCATAACCGCCTAAAATTGTGTTACAAGCAGAAAAAAAGCAAAGTAAATAAAATACCATGTTTATTTTTTATAGTAAAGATAACCATTAAATAATTCAAAATTAAAAGTAGGGGGAAGTCCCGTAACGCCGGACGGCACCTAGCGCCGGACACTCGTACTATTCAAGCGAGTATAAACCTGTTCGATTTAAAATACAAGTGAAAGGGGCGGGGAGGGCACACAGGTACAGGACCACGCGCCGCGTCTCGCCAGTGACGCACACGGCCGCGGCGGGAGCAACCGTTTGCTGTTTTAGGCGCGAAATCACGGCGTCATCTAAATATCAATGTAAGTAATTCAAGTATATTTATGCATTTACATTTGAGTGGTATTCAAAGATAAAAGTAGTACTTGATTGTTATCCGTAAAATGGTAGAATATTATTAAATCTTTTAAACAATTATAGTAGGTACCACCTAATGAACGAAAATGTGTGTCCCTTAGCACCGGACACTAAGTCGTCCCTTAGTGCCGGACAATAAACATATTGATATTTCTTGTAAGAAATTACCTATTTTATTCTAATTATTTAATTTTGTTTTAGAGTATAGAAGAAAAAGATAATTAAAATGGAAGAGAAGAAAAAGAAAGGATCCTGGGAGCCACAGAGCTTACAAACTGCTGTTGATAAGGTTATGTCAAAAGAAGTGAGTGTAAGACAAGCTGCAATGCAATACAATATTCCTAAAAGCACTCTACACGATAAAATAAAGGCCCTAAATCGAGGAGAAGAAGTAACAATGAAACCACAGTTAGGTAGGTTCACCAACACCTTCTCAGCAGAGTATGAACAAGTTTTGGTGGACCACATTAAAGATTTAACGAATAGATGCATGCCGCTCATGAAAAAGGAGTTTCTAAAATTAGCATATGACTTAGCTGAAGTCATGAAGATTCCTCATCGATTTAATAAAGAAAAAGGCAGTGCTAGTAAACATTTTTATTACGACTTCATGGAAAGGCATTCTGACATTTCGTTGAGAGCACCGGAATCGACAAGCATGATGCGCGCCGTGGGATTTAACAAACCACAAGTGGATCTATTCTACGACAACCTTGAAAAGCTGATGAAACAGTACAAATTCACACCCTCAAGAATTTATAACTGTGATGAAACTGGTGTTAGTTGCGTGCACAAACATCAAAAAGTTCTCGCTCCGAAAGCCATCCGTCAAGTAGGTAAGCTCACTTCTGCTGAGAGAGGCAAAAATATTACAGTTTTGTTCAGAGGCGGCGTAGGGCGTGGGCGACGTGGGCCACAGCCCACGGCCTCGCGGTCCAAGGGGCCTCGCGCCATGGAGATTTATGTATTACTTAAACCTAAGCCATGAACGCGCCGAAAAAAGTGCTTGCGTCGCTATCACACGTGAGAAATCCCCGCTGTAATGCACGTCACCACTGGCCTAAAAAAGGGTATTCCCCTGAAATTGCGTTCCTATCGCTAGCGAAGAATTTCCGCTGCGCGGCGCCGCCCAAAACAAAATAGGGTATTCCCCGTTCGTCAAATAACAGCCCCGGTGTACGGGACACCGCAACTTTTTGACGATTTGTTTTCATGCTGTTGGTCGTCAAAGCAAAGCGTATGTATAGTCTACTTGGGTTGACTTGTCGTGTATAAGTGATAATATCTTTTTTTTTATGTGACATTCTATTTAAGAAATTAAATCTGTGGTTTACTGTTTCAATACGCTGTTTTGTAACTATAACTACTTATAAAATAATAGATACGTAGTCTTGTACTAACTATTGATTTATTGTTTGTGATCTGAAGAAAAATAATTGTACCGGGATTAAGTGAAAGGTAAGAAATCATTTTATTTACACATAATACTTCTTTTTTTGACTTCAAATGTTTATTTTATTATCTGATCGAGGAATGTAGGTTTTATTTTCAATAAATTTAAATTAATATTTAAAACTTTATTTTTATAAGAAAAAAGCGTAAAGTGTACTAATTATCCAGTAGTATTACGTAGGTAACTAAACCCAGCAGACATAAAGTTACACGAGGCAGGGGAATTCTATATATCATGTGTCTGCCTTGTTTATGGACCACGAGAGCTAGTCTTATAAAGTATTATTGTTTTTGCCCACAGATTACTTATCATGTCAGGCTTAGGCCCTAAGAGAGATAGAGATGCTGGGAGGAAATGGGAATCCGGATCAGCAAAACGAAGAAGAAAAGCTGAAAGAGCAATATCAAACCAGGCGTTAAGTACAGGTACAGGTACGATGAAGTTTCTTAATCCAACTGCATCTGGTACGACAGAACCATCTGAATCGACAGCGTCGACTTCTAAAAAATATTCAGCCACGATTGAGATTCCTATGAATTTGAGAAGTACTGATGGAGAACCACTAAATACTGATACCGAACGACAGTCTGAAATTGATACAAAATCAATATCTAACGAATCAGATTCCGACGCTGAAATTCCTGTGTTTCCAGAGAGCAATATTCTAGATCACGAAAAAAAAATGAAAATTTGTTCTCCACCAACTAGCAGCGATGCGAGTGACGCAATTAAACAAGTATTTGATAATTTTGATCCAGGTATGTGGTCGTTGCCCATATCAGATGTTCAGCGTCATGATATAGTTCAGAACGGCCCCTCACAACAATTAAATATTGATGATGAAGATTATCCCAAAGACGACGACCGTAGGCACTTTTCAAATTTTCATTTCTCTAGAAAACTAAATAATGGTGAAATTCAACATCGTCGCTGGTTAGTTTATTCTAAGTCTCAAAATAAAGTATTCTGTTTTCCATGCAGACTTTTTGGCAATTCACAAACTCAGATGGTACAGGGAGGATGCTGTGACTGGAAACATTTAAGCAGTATTTTACAAAGACATGAGAATACCAAAGAACATATGGCATTTATGTTCCAATGGATAACATTAGAGAGAGGCATAAAACACGAGAAAACAATAGACAAAGAAAACGAAAGGCTTATTCGTGAACGTGAATCTCAAAAACATTGGTACAATTTGTTTGAGAGGTTAATCGATATTATTAACTTCTTAGCCTCTCATAATCTTGCATTCAGAGGTCACAGAGAAACTATAAAGACAGACGGTGACTTCAGGAATAGTGGGAACTTTATTGATTTATTTAGATTGATATCAAAATTTGATCCTACTTTACGAGAACATATGAGACGTATTACTGACAAACAACTTGCGCATCATTATTTAAGTCACGACATACAAAATGAATTGATTACACTGATGTCAAAAACGGTAACTGATGAAGTGATTCGCAAATTAAAAGAGGTAAAATATTATTCTTTTTTGCTTGACTGCACTAGAGACTGTAGTAAAGTAGAACAAATGTCTGTGATCTTAAGATTTTGTAATACATCAACGGGCACAATAGAAGAACATTTTATTGGATTTCTTGCTGTAAGTGAGACAACAGGAGAATATTTAAGTAATGCCATACTAGGCGAGCTAGAAAAGTATGGGTTAGATATTCAAAACTGCCGTGGCCAAGGATATGACAATGGCGCAAATATGGTAGGCATAAATAGTAGAGTCAAAACTCGAATATTAAATATAAATCCTAGGGCATTTTTCACGCCTTGCGGTTGTCATAGCTGGAATCTGCTGTTGGTAGACGCCGCTAATTCTTCGGTGTCAGCAAAAACATTTTTTGGTTTTATCCAAAAAATTTATTTGCTGTTTTCAGGTTCCAGCAAACGCTGGGAATTGGTCAAAGATAAATTAAAACTTACCATGAAGCCTTTATCGGATACGAGATGGGAAAGCAGAATCGAGGCAGTTAAGTCCATACTATTTCAATTTGATGATGTTGTAGGATGCATAGAAAGTTTGAAAAATCAAACAGATCAATCAGACACTCTCAGTGATTGTGATTCAGTATTAAACGAAATGCTTAGTTTAGAATTTGTAATATCTTTACATGTATGGTATGAATTGTTATCGCGTGTTAATGTGATAAGCAAACTATGGCAATCTGTACAAGTCCATTTGAGCATTGCCCTTAAACATTTGCATACATTTTGTGACTGGATCAAAGAATATCGGCAAACTGGATTTGAAAAATGCTTGTCTGATGCTCAACAATTTATTGACAGAATCTGTTATGATCTGCCGAACGAATTTAAAAACAAAAGAGTAGTGAAAAAGAAAAGGGTCTTTGATTATGAGGGCGAGGATCAACCTATACAGTGTCCCAAAAGCCGGTATGAAGCAAATTTTTTTAACACTATGCTTGATTCAATTATTACCAATATGGATTTGAGATTTATGGCTTTAAATCAACATCATGAAAATTTCGGTTTTCTGTATGATATAAGTAAATTAAAAAATATTCCACACGAACAAATATTAAAAAATTGTCAAGATTTACACACAGTCCTACGAGTGGGTGAGAGCAGTGACTTTCAACCTTACGAATTATATGAAGAATTACAAATAATGATCCCTAATTTACCTAACTTTATAACAGACGTAAAACAGTTGCTTCAATACATTACACATAATAACTTAAAAGAAATATACCCAAACATTTACATCGTCATTAGAATATTATTAACAATACCAATTAGTACAGCCTCCGCTGAAAGGAGCTTCTCAAAATTAAAACTCATTAAGAATTATTTAAGGAGTACGATGTCACAGGAACGACTTTCTGCGGTCGCAATTTTGTCTATCGAGGCTGATATAGCATCCAAGCTAGATTACGAGCACGTAATTAAACAATTCAGCAGTGTGAAAAGTAGAAAATTTCTGTTCCTGTAATAATTAAATTAAATTGTTTTTTAACGTTGGTCTTAATATCTTAAATATTTTTAGGTTAGCTGATGAAATTTTTTTTTACCTAATTATATATAATCATATATGATAATACATAATTAGATAAAAACATTTTTCATCGGGTAGTTGTAAGTTTGACTATATTTTGCATGAATAAAAGTTTAATAATGAAATGACATATGTTTTTTATTTTAACAAATCTGTCTTTATGCCCGAGGAGAGGGCCTCGCAAAATGTATCTTGCCCACATAAAATTATGATCTGGCGCCGCTACTGGTTTTGTTCTGTATGAGTGCTAACGGTCACTACATACCCCCATTTTTTGTATTTCCGAGGCAAAGAATGAATGAAAGGCTAATGATGAATGCTCCAGATGAGAGCATCGGTGTGGCCCAGCCAAAAGGGTGGATGATTAGTGACTTTTTTTTGCAATATCTAAGAATATTCGTCAAACACACGCAACCAACCAAAGAGAACCCTGTGTTGCTTCTACTGGATGGCCATTGCAGCCACAAGACATTGGCGGTAATCAATTTTTGCAGAGAAAATCATATTCACTTGATGAGTTCACCACCACACACTACGCACAAGCTTCAGCCTCTGGACAGAACATTTATGAAGCCATTTAAAGACGCATACAACCAACAATGCGACTTGTGGATGAGAATAAATGCTGGATGTCGGATAACGGATTACGACATTGCTGGTTTGGTCAAAGAAGCATTTATAAAAGTAGCTCGATTGGATATTGCAGTATCTGGATTCAAATGCACTGGAATCCATCCATTTGACAGGCATTTATTTTCTGACCTAGATTATTTGGCTGCAGATATGACTAATATACCACTAGAACAAACAGAAACTTCATCTAATGCACTAAACAACGAACAAGCTGTCGTGGTATCAAATTTAATCATAGAAGAGCAAATGAAAGAATCTGAACAATCTATTAGTGAGCCTATAACCACAAATCCCAAACCGTCGACAAGTTCTGCTCCCGATCTTGTTCAGATAATCCATAACTTATCACCGTTGCCTGAGGCAGCAAAAAAACGAACAGCATCTCGAAAAAGAAAGAGTGAACGAAGTGAAATTTTAACTTCATCGCCATACAAAAAAGTGGCAGAAGAAAAAGAAAATGAAAAAAATATGAAAGATAAAAAGAAGGAAATAAAATCTAAGTTTGAAGTAGCAATGGGAGGTAAAGGTAAGCAAACCAAAGGAATTAAAACCAAAGGGAAGAGCGTAGACAAGGAAAAAGAAGCGAAAAACGTGAAAGCTAAAGGAAAGAAAGGAAGTGAAGTAGAAGCATTAACTGAAACATCTAACACAAACTTAACAATTTGCGTAGTTTGCTTAGAAGACACTGACGAAGACTGGATCCAGTGCTCATCCTGTCGTGGGTGGGTACATGAAGCATGTGCCGACATTCCAGAGTCTGGAGATGGCTACATATGTGATCGATACAGGTTGTTTTGAAATGTCCGGTGCTAGGGGTATGGCATAAATATTCGTCCGGTACTAGGTGCCACTTATTAAAATTATATTTTTTGTTTATAATTATATAGTTTGATTGATAGTATTAATTAATTTTTAACAGAGGTTGCATTTTTGTTAATTTAATTTGATTTCTAACTTTGTTGTCTAATATAAGTCATAATTTAATAAACATTCCTGAGATATTTTCTGTTTTATTTATAAATAACCTTAGGTGTCCGCCACTAGGGGACTTTCCCCTAGTTACTAAACAATTTCGAAAGAAAAGTCCGCTTCGGTGGGCTGTTACCGCTCTCCCTATTCATGCAAATTCGATCATATAACCTCCTGAGACCCGCGGTATCACCAGTGATACGTTCACTTGAAATATTTTTCCACGCCATCTACCGGAGTTCTAAAGTATTTTTTGGTTCTACTGTTAGTTAAAGCTTTCTTTTGTTTTTTCATTCAACGTTCGATCGTTACTTGTCAAAATTTTAATGATTAGTGATCAGTGCAAGTTTGATAATTTTGCGTTACCCGACATGGCGCGTCCGTGTAAAGGTAAATATTATTTTTTGTTATTATCTTTGTGTTTTTATAGTATAATCGTAAACTATAAATTGTGATATTATGCATCATTTACTATGTGTCATGTGTAACCCCATTATTTTGATATTTAATCGATGATTTATACAATAAATGCGCAGTCTTAATTATGACTTCATTGTTTTACTTGGTCTCCTAATACTTCCCGTACATGGCGACCCTGCCGAAACGGTCGACCGTCCGCGCATCTCGGTTATATGATACCGCGTTACCATAATCAGTGTGGAACTTTTCTCGATTACGTGTTGCAATTAATATAACGTTATGAAGAAGATTATAGACGTATAATGGCACAATTAGAACAAAGCGGCCAGTCTTACAAATTAGACGTAGTTATCGTGTCTTGTGAATCTTCAAAGAATTGTAACCAAAAGTCTCAAGAAGTTGTGATTGCCCAGAATGCTGCAGGCGGAGAAAACAAAGCTAAGGCAGACGAAATACAGCAACATATGTCGACTACGAATTTGTTGCTCATGGTAATATCGGTATGTATTTTCTTGGGAGTGCTGTATTTTGCATATAAGCTCTATAAGAAATGTCATGTGCAATGGATATCGCGACAAATTAATAGAGCTACGTTGAGAGCTTCCTTTTACCGACGACAACCAGGGGCGATTCCCGGGTGTCTCAAGGACGAGGCACAGGCTCCAAATAAACTCTATCCCGGCGTTGTGTAGTGAAAAGCGTTAACGATTGGGTTGTGCGATGAGTGTTCGGTTCGGTTAGGCGCTTTGCACATGGAGCAACTATTGGAGCAACTGGCAACTGGCAACTAGCTGTTTACATATATTTCAATTGAACCGCGCACACATAGCAACTCGAGTTTCGAGTTCCGGTAATCGTCAACAGTTTTCAGTTGCTGTAATCGATGACTAAGATAGTTCCTAATTGCCGCAACTAGCAACTAAAGTCAAAGTCAAAGTCAAATTCATTTATTCATTTAGGTCACAAAAGACACTTATGAACGTCATAAAAAAAAAAAACAATAAAAGATGAAAGATGAACAATCTGTCGATTAAAATTATAGCTAGCTGGGTTCGCAGATTGTTCATGGTAGAGTGGTGAGAAAAGAACCCAGGAAAGAAACTCACCACCACTCTTTTAACTCAAAATCTTTTAATATTAAAATAGCAGTTATATTCACAATCATAGGTCTTAAAAAAAGAGCAATTCATTTCCAAACATCTAAATCTGTGACATAGTCTGAAACTGAGTAATAAGCCTTTTTGGACAACCTCAGCTTAACAAATTTCTTAAATTTACTAATAGATAATAATACTATGTTGTTTGGTAATTTGTTATAAAATTGTATACATTGACCCACAAACGAATTCGATATTTTATGGAGCCTAGTAGTGTGCAAGGCAAGTTTATTTTTATTTCTTAAATTAAATTGATGGAGATCACTATTTTTCTTAAATTTACACAGATTTTTATGAACATATAAAAGATTCTCGTAAATGTATTGTGAGTGTAGTGTGAGAATGTTAATTTCTTTGAATCTGTTTCTTAGTGACTCACAAGGGCCCATCTTATAGATAGCCCTAATAGCTCGTTTCTGGAGCACAAAGATTGAATCGATATCAGAGGCACTGCCCCAAAGCAATAAACCATAGGACATAATGCTGTGAAAGTAACTGAAATAAACTAATCGCGCAGTATCAACATCCGTCAATTGACGAATCTTTCTCACAGCATAAGCTGCAGAACTAAGTCTACCAGATAACGTTTCTATATGTGGGCCCCATTGTAACCGTGAATCTAAAGTTATACCTAGGAAGACAGCCTTGTCTGTCAATTCCAGTTCCTCCCCGTTCATCAAAACACTAGTTTTTACTTGTTTAACATTTCTAGTATAAAATTTAACACATTTGGTTTTACTCCTGTTTAATAACAAGTTATTAGCGCAAAACCAAAGTACCATTTTAGAGAGAGCATTGTTTACATCGTCAATTACCGATTGCTGTCTGTTAACTTTAAATACTAAGGATGTGTCATCTGCAAACAACACTATCTCATGGTTATCCCTCACAAGATGAGGCAAGTCGTTGATGTACACAAGGAACAGAAATGGACCCAGAATAGACCCCTGGGGCACCCCCACCGCCACAGCTGATCCCTGGGATAATTTACCATTAACATCTACTCTTTGAATCCTATCACTCAAATAAGAAGTAAGAAGATCCAAAGCACTGCCTCTTATTCCATAGTGGTGTAATTTCCTGACAAGTGTTTCATGCTGCACACAATCAAATGCTTTAGATAAGTCACAAAACACCCCGTAGGCGTCACGTGACTCCTCCCAAGCCTCAAATATATACTCTAATAATTTAACCCCAGCATCACATGTTGACCGACCATGAGTGAAACCAAATTGTTTAGTATGCAGCAATTGATTTTCATTAAAATAATTAAGCAACTGAGTAAGTATCAGCTTTTCAAAAACTTTACTAAATGTTGGTAGGACCGAAATTGGTCTAAAATTTGTGGGGTCTAATGGACTACCTGATTTAAACAAAGGAGTTATCTTGCTATACTTCATCAGGTCAGGAAACACACCATAATCTATACATCTATTAAATATAATAACTAAGTCAGGTACAACTGTTAAATATTATACCGGTTTTTAAAGTTGCCGGTTTCCTCAACCGTCAATCGCAACGCGTCGGGCGATTTCACACCCTCCCTCCCCTCTCCCTGTGCCCGATCATTCCAGTCAAGTGCCGCTCAATACGTCGCCGACTACACACGTCTTGACTTTCGTGCGCAGTAAATATGGCTGAAAACCAAGCCGACGACAGTAGCCGAGACAGTACAAGAGACGGTACATTGAACACAGAAGATTTTATCGATGAAGTAAGAAAACATCGTGCTATTTGGGATTTGAGTGCCGATGAATATTTTAGTCGCACAGAGAAGATAAAAGCTTGGGAAAAAGTGGGCATAAAGAGTAATGTCACGTTTGAAGATTTGCCTGCAAGGGAAAAAAATAAAATAGGTAACATTTTTTATAACTTTATTTAGGTAGGTACAAGTACCTTTTATATCATTAAATCTTGCCATGGAACCGATCCTTCAGGACTTATAAAATAGTCCTTTAGGATATCCCTAGTATTAATTGACCTTTCAGAACCCATAATACTGTTTGTGTTTGCAAGTGTGTTTGACACTGCATGAAAATGTAGTCCCTCGTGCTTTCGAATCATGTTATGCAGTATACAACATGTCTTAACAATTATTTCTGCAAAATCGGCTGATACTTGCATTGGAGATTGAAATATTCGAAATTTACTGCTTAGTAATCCAAAGGCGCATTCAATACAACGCCTTGCTCGTGATAACCTGTAATTAAACATTCTTTTGGCATAATCCAATTGTTTTCCAGAATAAGGTCGCAACATATGTTTTGATAAACCAAAAGCTTCGTCACCAATAAAGCAATAGTTTATGGCATTAGGAAGTCCCGAAATATATCTGGGTTCTGGTATTTTAAGAGTTCCATCATCAATTTGTTTACATAATGTACTCTCTTTATATATTGTCGAATCAGAAGATTTTCCATAGGCGCCAGCATCGATAAACGTAAATAAACAGTTTGCATCACAAGTAGCCAAAAGTACTAGTGAAAAATAGCCCTTGTAGTTATGATATAGAGATCCAGTGCCCGGTGGTTTGGTTATTCGAATATGTTTGCCATCTATTGCACCCAAACAGTTGGGAAAATTAGCTATTTTTTCGAATCCAGCTGCTATATTAACAAATCGATCTTCATTTAGTTCTGGTATATACTCAGTTTCAAGTTTATTGCATATAAGTTGACAAGTTTCTTTGACTATTCGTCTTGCAGTTGAGGTACCACGTCCAAATGTGTTTTCAAATTCAGCAAAGCCACATCCAGTTACTAAATACCTAAAAAAAAATAAGTATTTTAGTAAGGCGATTAATATACCATACCGCCGGACCGGCTACCGGCTAATACAATAATCCTAGATTCAGGCCCAGCCGTTTTTGAGTTATAAATGGTGTAACTAACCCGACTTTGTTTTATGTATATAGATATACATAATATTATATGGAAACACACCCAGACCAAGATAAATAGATACGTTTATGCACACAAACATTTATATTGTCCAGGATTGGACCCGCTACCTCTGGATTAGTAGGCAGATTCACTACCACTAGATACATCAGACGATTGTCGACATCACAAAATAAATCTGAAATATACATACTTTTTTTTACAATTTTCAGTTGTCGAGCTACAGAAACGATGTAAAAATTTGAAAACATGTTTCAATAGAGAAAAAACTAAAAAGAACAACATGAAGAGTGGCTCAGCTGCTAATTGCAGAAAGGAATATGAATATTACCAGCAAATGTCATTTTTATTAAATGTTTCAAAAACAAGACCCTCTCAGAAGAATACAACAAAATATGATAATCCTGGTCCCTCAAATACGTCTAAAAAAGACCAGTCTGGAAATAAAACGGAGACATCAGTTGAAGATAAAGAGAGGGAAGTGTTACAAACAATTGCAAATAACTTGAAAAGAAAAAGGGGAGATGATAATGACCCTGACTTAGATTTTTTGCATTCTATACTACCTCATTTAAAAAAAGTACCCGATGATTGTAAATTGGATCTTCAGACAGATATTTTGAACACTATAAAAAAATATATACCCAATACTAATTATCAATCGCAATATGGTTATTATTCAAACAGATCATATTTACACAGTTCAGAAACTGATGATCCTGTATCACCGGCAGTTACTAATGTATCTCAAGAATCGGATATAATTGATGATATCTATTTTGATTTGTAAGAAATAAATAATTTCTAATATAACAGGAAATTTTAATTCCGATTCCCTTTCATGTACTACTCATAGAAAGCAAGCCAGTTATTTTCGTTTCGTCTATGTATTTCGCATCGAACTAAATATTTATAAACATTGTTTATAATCAATAATGAACATTAAATTAATATTAATCAATTGTGTGTTTATAATTTATATTGTTTACGTAATTTAAAATTGTTTTTTAAGAATTTTATTACAATTCCTTCACTAATTAATCGAAAGGAACTTCGTTCCATCCGGGTGTCCCTTGACACCTCTCAAGTTTTTTTTTTCGTTATTTACTGATTACCTGAATAACGTTATTGATTCGAATATTTTGGTAAAAAATGTGATTATAACTATCTAAAATTACCTACTTACCTTATAGTAATAGCAAGTCGTTCGAACGGAGGAATACTTTCCCTCATTGTGGTATCCTGTCGTTTTAAATCACTTTCCAATACTAGCAGCAATCCATGAAATAAGTTAACAGACATTTTAAAGTACATTTTAAATTTATCATTATGTTTTAGCAGATCTTTTATGTTAATAAATTGGGATCGATCTAGAAAAAAGGGATGAATCCAAAACCGACGATTGCTGCGAATAATTTGTCTTTGTTGGCGCCGTCGACGGCGACGACGTAATAAAATGAGAGCAAGTGCTGCTTCTTCGATATCCATTGTCACACTGAACGCTGATCGCTGCGTAGATTTCAACTCGGCTATGAAAGTTGCTCACAGATTGCCATAAAATTGCGGCAAACGTAAACGTTATAGCAACTATCAACTTTTTACAAGAAACTTTTAAAATGTTGATAGTTTCCTCAACTTAAGTTGCTCCATGTGCAAAGCGCCTTAAATGCGTGGTAATCATTGTGCGAATAATGCGGCTAAATAAATAGTGCGACAAGTGCGTTTTCTATACGGTACGGCTCGTTATTACGGTATACAACGAAAGTAAATAGTGGTAAAGTACAGGCTAAAAATAACTATATAGTGGACTCTATTAGTAATACATTATTATGTTAGTTGTTTACGTTCTGGTGGTATGTTATGGCAATTATCTTACAGTCTTTATATAATGAATTAAAAGAAGTAAGAACTTATTTAATAAAAATTGGCTCAATTAGACGGCAAGGTAATATTTTAAAAAATAAGTTAAATGAAGCTAATAGTATATATGAGAGATATTTAAGTTGGTTAAATGAATATAATGTAAAGTTAAGAAAAGACGATGATGATGATCCTCTTGTGAGTAGTTTTTGTAAACAATTTTTGATATTATATAACGAGGTAACTGATTTATGTCATAGTGAGACATCAACTTCTAAGAATACTTTAACAATGAATACTTTTGATTTAAAAACCGCTTTAAACTTATTGCCCTGTATGAATGATACAGAGGCTAATACTAAACAATTAATAGATAATATCGATTATTATAATACTTTATTGGAAAGAGATGTATGTAAAATTAATTTAATTAATTTTATTTTGAAAAGTAGGCTTTCTCAAGCTGCTAAATTAAAGTTAAAGTCGAGTTATTCTAATGTGAGTGATTTAATAGCGGACATGAAAAGTCATCTTTTACCACGTAAGGCGGCAACTTCGATTTCGTGTAAATTAGAACAAATTAAACAAAATAATTTATCTATTTCAGATTATGGAAAAGAAATATCGGAATTATTGGTGAACCTCACGATATCGCAAGCAGACGGAAATTCTGACAATTATTCAATTTTAAAACCATTAAATGAAAAGATAGCCATTAAAAAATTTGCGGACGGCTTGCGAAATCGTAGGCTCAGTACTATTATTGCAGCTAGGAATTTTAGCAACCTGAAGGACGCAATCCAAGCGGCTTTGGATGAAGAGGTCACCAGCGCGTCAGGTTCAGGAGAAATTATGGGTATGCATAAAAAATATTATTTTAATTCAAACTATAGAGGTACAAGGACTCAGTTTAGTGGTCAACGAGGTGGATACTACAACCCGGCTTCGTCTCATAGGGGGCCCGGACAAGGCTTCCGTGGCAACCAGCGAGGTTACAACCAGCGAGGTTACAACCAGCGAGGATACAAACAACGAGGCTACAACCCGCAGGCCATGACTCGAAGTACTCGAGGAACTGGAAGTTACCAGTTCAGAGGTCAACATTTTACAGGTATGTCTAGAGGAAACCAAAGGATACGCCAACAACCAAATGTTCACATTATGAATGAAAGTCGGCCTATAGATTCATTTCAACATTCAGAAAATGCAGAAAAATTTTTTCGTGACTAATTTTAATGAACATTCTATTTTATCATGTGATAGTAATTTTTTCACAAATTTTTCCGTATATGACAAAACATTTTCATTTTTAATAGATTCTGGCGCATCGTTGTGTGCTATTAAATATGAATGTATTTTAGACTTGAATCTTATACTACACAAAGAGAACATTATTATAAATGGTCTTGGAGGTAAAGTCAATGCAATAGGATACGTGTTTATAAAATTTAGCTATGATGATTTCATTGTTAGTCATAAGTTTTATGTTTTCAATACTTTGCCAATTATGTCTAATGGTATAATAGGTCGAGACTTTTTAAGAAAATACAAATCGGTTTTAGATTTCGAAGAGAATATTTTAACAATGCGTGATAGGTTTAATAAAATAATTAGTATGCCCATTACAAATAAACTAAATAATCAGTTAGAAATATCGGCTAGATGCGAGTCCATTCATTATATTGAAACTGAACTTCAGGAAGAATGCGTTGTATGCTCACTAGAGATACAAGACGGCGTTTACTTAGCGAGTTCTATTGCGATGCCTATCAACGGTAGTATACCTATTAAAATATTGAATACTACGGAAAATAATATCATTTTGCCACAATTAAATCCGAATATTCATAAATTGAGTGATTACAATATTTGTTCCTTTAATAAGATAGAGAATAAAGCAGATAGAGTTAAACAATTATTTTCTTGTATGAATTTATCGCATATGAATGAGGAGGAACAAACGTCCATTAGGAATTTATGTGCTAAATATGCTGATATCTTTTATTTAGCGGGAGATAAATTAAGTACGACTGATATTTATACTCACACTATAACGTTGAAACCAGGGACTACACCGATATTTTCGAAACAATATAGATTACCTCACGTACAGAAAAATGAAATAAAAAAGCAGATCGACAAAATGGTTCAAGAGGGAATAGCGGAACCAAGTAAAAGCGATTGGTCAAGTCCTGTGTTATTAGTACCGAAAAAAGTAGACGCGACAGGTTCTAAAAAATGGCGTTTAGTAGTTGACTACCGGAAATTAAACAATTGTGTAGTAGATGACAAGTACCCATTACCTGACATAACGGAAATATTAGAATCATTGTCTGACAGTATTTATTTCAGTCATTTAGATCTTCACCAAGGTTACTATAACGTAAAATTAGATGAAAATAGTCGAAAATTAACAGCATTTGCATCTGGTCAATTTCAAATGACTAGAATGCCAATGGGCTTGAAAACAAGTCCCAGTTCTTTCTCTCGTATGATGAATATAGCTTTAACAGGTCTTAATCACGAAAAATGTCTAATTTATTTGGACGATTTAATTTGCTTCGGAAAAAATTTAAATATACACAATAAAAATTTACAGGACATTTTTGAAAGATTACGTAAAGTAAATTTAAAATTGAACCCCTCAAAATGTGATTTTTTAAGAAAAGAAATTTTGTATCTGGGTCATGTAATATCTAACAAAGGTATACAACCTGATCCGGCGAAAATTAATACAGTAAAAAATTACCCATGTCCGAAAAATTGTGATGAAGTTAAGAGATTTGTAGCTTTCGTGAATTATTATCGAAAATTTATTAAAAACTTTGCAGAGATTGCACATCCTTTAAATTCACTATGTCGAAAAAATGTATTATTTCATTGGGATCAAAAATGTCAAAATGCTTTTGAAACCCTTAGACACAAAATTATATCACCTCCAATTTTACAATATCCCGATTTCTCACCACAAAATGAATTTATTCTTGAAACGGATGCGTCTAATTATGCTATAGGATCTGTTCTAGCCAATAGAGATGGGCGTCCCATTGCATTTGCAAGTAGAAGTCTAAACAAAGCTGAAAAGCACTATCCCGTGATAGAGAAAGAATTATTAGCAATAGTATGGGCGGTAAAACATTTTCGTCCGTATCTATATGGCAGGCATTTTAAAATTCGTACAGATCATAGACCTTTAATTTATCTTTTTAATATGAAAGACCCATCAAGTAGGTTAATTAAATTCAGACTTGCTCTAGAAGAATATAATTTTGATATAGAATATGTGAAAGGTTGTAATAATAGCGCTGCAGATGCTCTATCTCGAATTTCGTCAGATGAACTAAAAGAAATGCATGAAGGTATTGTACATGTTTTAACGCGTGCACGAGCTAGGAAATTGAAAGATTCTTCGGTTGGTATAGCACGCTCAGACAGTTGGCCTGATCATCCAAAAGTTGTAGGGACTCATATTAGGCCGAAAGAATCAGTCGAGCTAGTATTTATAGATTTAAATAGTTATAAAAGAATTAAAAGTGAAGGTATTATTACTAAAGAGACGCAATTATTTTGCTTTGTAAGCAGCAACCGTACGATATTTATTAAATATTTAGGATCTCAATCGCGAAGTACACGAAGTGAATTCGTGAGAGAACTAGATAATTTGTGTAAAGATATTAAAGTCGAAGAAGTTTGTATAGTTAAAAAGAAAGATAATGAAGATTTTATTAGTAAATTATTAGAAAATATAAAGAATATAAGAGATAGGATCGGTCCGCGAATATGTATTGTTAAGGATGTTGAGAGAATAAGTGATAAAGACGATAGACGAGTAATCCTTAATGACTTTCATCTCTTACCCAGTAGTGGCCATGCTGGTATGAGAAGAATGTCTAATAATATTAAAAAATATTATTATTGGCCTGGTATTGATAAAGACGTAAAAGAATTTGTAAGACGTTGTGATAAATGCCAACGACAAAAACATTTTACTTCTAATAAAGAACCCATGAGTATTACAACTACAGCCAATTCGGCATTTGAAAAAATATTTTTAGATCTTGTTGGACCCTTAGAAACCGACAACGATAATTTTAGTTATATACTCACTTTGCAATGTGAACTTAGCAAATATGTTGAAGCTTATCCTTTAGTTTCTAAAAAGACCAATGACGTTGCTAAATCCTTAGTTGATAATTTTATTCTTAGGTATGGCGTGCCAAAGGAGATAGCTACTGATCGAGGTAAGGAATTTATATCATCCACATTTCAAGAAGTTTGTAAATTATTGAAAATTAAACAATTAACCTCTACGGCCTATCACCATCAAAGTATAGGTGCGTTAGAAGTATCTTACAAACATTTAAATTCATTTCTTAGAATTCATACTGATAAGTATCCAAAGACTTGGAGCCAATGGCTTCCCTTTTGGTGTTTTGCATATAATACTTCGGTACATACAGAAACGAAGTTTACTCCTTATGAATTAGTTTTTGGTAAAAGGTGTAATCTACCAAGTAACTTATGTAAAGATTTAGTGGAACCAATATATAATTATGAAAGCTACCCATGTGAACTGAAATACCGTATACAGCTTTCACAGAAAGAAGCTAGAGAAAACTTACTTAGTAGTAAAATGAAAAGAAAAGAAATTTACGATAAATGTATAAAACCTGTTACATATTGTGAAAATGATTTAGTTTTAGTAAAAAATGAAGTAGGCAATAAATTGGAAGATTTGTATTCAGGTCCTTATAAAGTTGTTAGAGATATACCACCAAACGTCGAAATTTTAAAAAATAATAAACTAGATGTCGTTCATAAGAATAGGACTAAGCTATATTATTCTTAATAACCTATGTAATCATGTTAATCATAAATTGATATTATTATAAAGCATGTTAACTTTAGACAACTAAGATATAATATAAAAAAAAAAAAAAAACATTGTACAACGTATTTTTTTTTTATGAAGAAGGGAGATGTAGGGTGTGTTATCTAGAATGTTCTATGTAATTGCATCATTTACTATGTGTCATGTGTAACCCCATTATTTTGATATTTAATCGATGATTTATGGCCTATTCCACTCTGATCCACTGGACAGATCCCTTAATGGATCTGTTTCTACTTTTCGTTCCACTCTGAACCATCAGTGGATCTGTTTCTACTTTTCGTTCCACTCTGAACCATCAATGGATCTGTTTCTACTTTTCGTTCCACTCTGATACAATAAAATAGCATTGAATAGATAATGCACCTCTTTCGTAATGAATAACTAGTTCCGTTGTTGATAATAATTATAATGACAGTCAATGTCAAGTATTTCATTTAATTATCCGTATATTTTGCTGTTTGATTTACTCTGATCCACTGGAATCATAAATTTAATAACAAAAACAAAATGGATGATGAGGTGGTTTATATTCAAAGGGGCAGAGGTACAGTTTTGTTGTATGACGGGCGTCAATACCACAAAAAAGCTGAATTCAAAAATGAGTCATGTTTTTGGAGATGCTCGGAATATAAAAAAATTAAATGTACCGGTTCAGTCACAATACAGGTGTGTACCTTCCTTGTTCAAAATTATATTTATGTGAATGTCTTAAACTCTTTCTCATAAGAATAGTAATAGAAAGTAATAATAATAAAATAATCATCTAAACCTGTTCCCAACATTTTTTTCGTTATGGTCGGTTTCCAGTCTAACCTAATGCGGCCGAATTTCAATATTTTCCATGGAGCGACTGCCATCTGACCTCCACAACCCCATAAGAGGCGATATCAAAATTCAACGATTATAGGGTCATTTCGCCAGTTCGCGTCCATCACCCTATTCGCGTCCATTTTTTGGACCTCCCTATAAAAAACCTCGAAAATAGGTATAATAACGCACGAAATCACCGAAAAGTCGTTACCGCCAATACCTCATCGTATAAGAGGCACACACACATAGACAAAGATCTGTATGCCCAACCAATCATGGGTAGAAAAAATAGTTAGTCTCCGTTTATCAACAAAGAAGCGCGGACGCGCCGAATGTCGGCAAAAAAATAGTGTGCACGGGCGCGTTCGACGGTAAGTATTTTATTATTTTATGCGTATTTTAGAATACACGGTTGTTTCTAGAGATAAAGCATGAAAAAATGAGTAATATTAACTAAGTATTTGCTAGTTTTTTAAAAGTTAACAGTTAAAATAAGGTGGACGCGAATTACTACACCGAATTTATAAAACTTGCACTTTGCGACCACAATGGACGCGAACTCGTCTATTCATGATTTAGTTAGTTTTCATTTTTAAGTGATTAAATTCTGAAAGGGAATTTGTATTTATTTGTTATTAATGCACTAATATCATGCAATCGTAATGAGCAATTTGCGTCCACATTATTATGATTATAGAAAAAGATACAAATATAGTTCATCACACGTGGACGCAAACTATACCTACAGATGAATAGTATTGTGCCAAATTGCGTCCATTTTTCCATTAAATAAAAACAATAGCATAAATATTTATTTACAAAAATAATTTAATTTGTAAGTATTTTTTAAAAATAAAACTAAGAGCTTAACATTATTTTTTTACAAACTAAACGCAGTGAATTGCTTAATTTTGTATTTTTTCCTTTTAAGATGAGTTCTTCGGAAGGCAGTAAGAAAAAAGAAAAGAAAAGATACACAGAAGAAGATTTAAAGAAAGCAATAGGTGAAATTCGTGAGAAGAAAAAATCTATAAGACAAATATGCAAAGAATATGCTATTGCCAAGACTACATTATTGGACAAAATCAGTGGGCGCAGACCAGATGGAGTTAAGAAACCGGGACCAGAACCAGCGCTAGGAATGGAAGGTGAAAAAAAGGTAGTTAAATGGCTTCTTAATATTTCCAAATGTGGATTTCCAGTGAAAAAACAGGAGTTGTTGGATACTGTGCAGAAAATAATTCGTGATGGTGGATTTAAAAATAAATTCAAAGATGATCGCCCTGGTCAAAAGTGGTTTGAAAAATTCTTGGCCAGAAATAATGAAGTCTCACTTAAAAATGCGGAAGGTATTAACAAAGCTAGAGCTCAAGTCACAGAAGAGTCGATAAGATTGTGGTTTAGAGAACTTGAGGAATATTTGGACAGTATACACCAAAAAGATATTTTAAATGATCCGAAAAGAATATTTAATGGAGACGAAAGTGGATTTGCTCTTTGTCCAAAGACAGGAAAAGTTTTAGGCCCAAGAGGTTTTAAGAACTTATATCAAATAAAACCAAGTAATGAAAAAGAAAACATAACGGTATTATTGACGTTTAATGCGAATGGAGATATGTGCCCACCTTGTGTCGTGTTTCCATACATTAGACCACCAAAGGCTGTAGTGAATAGTATGCCCCAAGAATGGTGCTTGGGTAGATCGGAGTCAGGTTGGATGAGAGGAGAAGTATTTTTTGAATACGTGACCAACGAATTTCACAACTGGGTGGTGGAAAATAATGTCATAAAACCAATTCTTCTGCTGGTAGATGGACATAAATCGCATATGTCACTAATGCTAAGTAGTTTATGTGAAGAACTGCAAATTATTTTGTATGCCCTTCCGCCCAACACCACCCATATTTTACAGCCAGCTGACGTCAGCGTATTTGCCCCAGTAAAAACATATTGGAAATCTACGGTCCGCGCATTCCTATCAAAACCAGAAAATTTGAATTCTGCCGTTACCAAAACAAACTTTTGCACATTATTAAATGAAGCATTACAACAACCTAACATGGCTGACAATATCAAAAATGGGTTTAAGCGATGTGGTCTTTACCCATTCGATGCAAATAGTCCTGATTACACTAAATGTGTTAGAAATACTTTAGAAAATGTACAGGCCGTTGATCAACAGTCACAAGATATTACCCACTCGGACATTAAAAGTTTTAAAAAAGTTTTAAAACACCTGAAACCGACATTAAAAGAAAAAAATATTAATATTCGAACTATTACGAGGGCAGTCAATAATTTAAAAAATACTCTCCCTGCAGAAGTTGGCTTTGCAGAGATTTCTATCGAAACTGAATCTGAGAGGTCTATTATGGATCTATCAATAGAACAAAATAGTACTATTTTAGAATTGGATGCAACTAAAGAAATCATCTTCTCTTCATTGCACGTAGAAGAGGCAAACATAAATGATGAAGCTAACTCCGATTCGACTGTGCAGGTTCAAACAGTAGCAGCCGAAATACATTCTGCACCAAAATCATCCACCAATTTCGAGCCTTGCACATCAAAAATAACCAGCAATAAAAATCTAGCTGCTTCTAAAATTGACTATGATGAAATCACATTATATCCGGATGATTCTGAATTTAAAACTACCAACAAAAACAATTCGTTCCCTGATTGGTCTCTTTCGACGTTACACCTTTCTGGCCTTGATGTTGACTCTGTCGTGTCCTTAGACGACGTTCTAGTTCTACCATTAGAAGATATTATAGTATCAACTCCTATTTGCACTACGTCAAGAGTTGAAAAAGAAACTCATACTAAGGAACAAACGCCAGAACCGCCTCTGACCTCTTCTATTCATACAATATCAATTGTATCACCATCCTTTGTTTTACCTACAGAAAACTCTCCTCTAGTACAACCGTCTTCAGCAGCTCTTGGCGATTCAATCCAAAAAAAAACCTGTGATCCATTTAAAAACCACCTGATGCTACCCGAAATTTCTCAAAAAGCAAGAAAACCTAATAATCAAAGGACTCCAGCAGCCATATCTTCTGCTGCATGGAGAAAGTATTACGAAGATAAGGAACAGATCAAGAACGAAAAACAGGAAGCAATACGAAAAAGAAAGTTAGAACAAATAGAGAAAAAAGATCAGGAGAGAGCTCGAAAGGTTCAAAAAACTGCTCCGAAACGAAAAAAGAAGATAAAAGTCACACAGGATACGATAAAGTCGATAGATGTGGAATCTGAGAAAGAAAATGTACCAGCCGTGGAGCCAATGAAATGTGCTGAATGTGATGATGTATTAATTTCTGATGTAGAAGATGACGATGAGAAAAACATTGGCTGTGACAAGTGTATTAGATGGTATCATCTGAAATGCACGCGGTTTTTAGGATTAAGTTATTCAGAAGCCAAAGATAATTCTTTTGAATGTGACTTGTGTGGTGTGACTAACTAAAATTTGAAGGCAATAGTAATCATACATTGTCTCGTAATATTATGATTCAACATTTGTTTAAATCAAGTTATCAATCAAGGCTGATCTTTAGTGATATTGTAATATTGTGATTTTAGGGTAAATTTAATAGAACTAATTGTTGTTGACCTGCGACCTCTAAAAGGTTGAAAATTATTTGTTTCAGAATAATATTTCGTTTTTTTAAGTAGTTTTGTTTTAAGTTCTATCAATGGTGAGAAGAATAAAAAGATATTCTTATTTTCTTTATTTAGTGATGACAAATAATAATAATGTTGATTTTCAAATAACTATACTCTTGAATAAAGAATCTGTTAAAATATAATTTTTCGTTACATTATCTTAAAAATCACCCTCTACATTCCTTTTCTTAGCTGGTGGACGCAAAATGGTCGGTGGGTGGACGCAATTTAGATTTTTTGGACGCAAAGTGGGTAAAACGCGTATTTTTGAAGTTTGTCTATTTATAAAAAAAACACAAGTAGTTTCGAAAAAAACTGAAAGCGAACCCTATAGTAGACTATATAATGAACACATTGCATAAATTTTTCATTGAAACTAGTACTGGTACATTTTTATCTTCTCCTTCAAACTTACCAACTGCACTAAATGGACGCGAACTGGCGAAATGACCCTACCTACTGGATCAGATATTGGGCCTAAACTACCCATTACAATTGCCAAATATGTTGATATGATAACCGGGACCGCCGGCTTAACGTGCTCTTCGAGTCACGGAGCGAATAAGAATAGGTACAATATAAAAATACATCAGCAGTATCTTTAAAACTTGCTCTTTATTTTTCAGAAGGATACAGTTATTAAACGGAAACAAGTTGTTTCCGTTTAAATGAAACAACATGTTTGCATTCAAAATCATGCCCAAAACTTAATTAACCAACAACTCAGTATATGTAAACAAAAAAAATATTATCTGAAGAATGTACTCCAGTACCGAAAGCTTACAAAATGGTTTTCTAATGTACGCACAAAAGTGCGTACATTAGAAAACTCGGGTATTGATTTAATACAAAAAATTCCAGCTTTTTCTAAAATAAAAAGTGGTCTTTACAAAAGTAGAAATTCCAACTTGGGTGTTAATAAAATTTGCCACAATAATGCGTGTGATGTAGAAATGTCACAAAAAGTACCACGATTTTATTTTAGGTGATTATAATTGTGACGGCATACGGATAATCATATTTTGTTCAGAAGACGCTAAAATTTGTATGAAATCGGTATATCTTTTCTTCAATGATAGGACCTTCAAATCCTGTCCTTCGCCTTTCGCTCAATTATATATTATCCAAGGGGATATGGGTGGTTCCTACTCAACCTTAAATGTCAGCACTTTAGTTTATGCCCTTATGAGTGAAAGAACGGAAAAAGCATATTCTATATTAATACAGGTTATAAAGTCACAGATACCTGAATGGTGTCCAGAAAAATTCATGACCGATTTCGAATCTCCTGCTAGAAATGCGATCGTATGGGAATTTACAAATATAAAATTGCAAGGATGTTTTTACCATTTTAAAAATAGTTTGCGTAAAAAAGGGAAGGCACTAGGTCTATTAAAGAACAAATTAACATCAAGGATAGTATCTGTATGTTCGGCACTACCATTGCTTCCTGAAAATAAAATAATGCTGGACATACATACAAAAAAAATGCCCGCCAAATCATTCCGGAGTAAAAAAGTTTATTAACTATATGTCTCGGTTTTGGATTAAAAATGGTAAATTTATTAAGAAATGGTGTATTTTTGGCGAGCAGTTCAGAACGAACAATAACTTAGAAGGTTGGAACTTTAACCTCAACTGCGGTGTTGGGAAGAAAAATCCAAATATAATTCAACTTATTAAACAACTAAAAGAAGATGCAACATTCTTTGGCGTTAAAAATCAACAAACACGAGCTTTGTCTAGCAATTCCTCGTCAACATTGTTAAAAAAGAAAAATAAAAACCAAATAATGGTTGACAACTGGATACAAGAAGCTCAGATGGAAGTTACAACTGGCAGCGTCACAGTTGCTCACTTTCTAGAAGTGAAATAATTTTCTAAAACATTTTCACAAAAGAAAAGAAGGAAACAAATATGTGGCTTTCATTTCTTTTATATAATTTAAGTGATTAAGACATTGTTTTGTTTTAATATATACTAATAAAAATAATAGTAAATAATTTTAAAAGTAAGCGGTATGTTGATTTTTAGGGCAATGCCTTAAACCTTATCTATTTTAGATAATTATATTTCTGTTTCTCTAATACATTTGGAATCATAGTATTCAGAACCTGCTATTATTTAAAAAAAATACATAGCAGCAATGGTTTAGAGTGGAATATTAAAGCTAGTGGAAAATACTCCATCGCAGCAATGGCTTAGAGTGGAATATTAAAGCTAGTGGAAAAGAATCCACCGCAGCAATGGTTCAGACTGGAACAAAAAGTAGAAACAAATCCATCAAGGGATCTGTCCTAGGGATCAGAGTGGAATAGAGCTGATTTATACAATAAATGCGCAGTCTTAATTATGACTTCATTGTTTTACTTGGTCTCCTAATACTTCCCGTACAATAGATATTCTAATTATTTTAATAACTGAGAACTTAAAATAACCATTAAAAATAAAAACACTTTTTGTACGTTGCAATATTGTTACTAAAATTTACATCTTTTTGGTGGACTTACTTCATTTATAAAAATTATTATGAAAATAATAAAATTCTGTGGACGGAACGTTATTCAAGAACGCGTCCGATACTCAGCTGATCACGCGCAGCGCCATTTTGACGCAGCTCGCATACGAACGAAGTTATTGCTCCTTGTTTAAAAATATCTAGTGGTGTCAAAGTTAAGTGTATCTTTTCGGTTCCTTGTGTATTTTGGTAAGTAAAACCTTAATAATTCATAACTTTACGTTATGTGTTAGATTTCTAAAGTATTTATCTAAAAAGACTTGTGATTTCGACCTAACCTCAAAATAATGCTTGGAATTAAATAATTTCTCAAAAAAATCCATTTGGTGGACATCTTTTCGGTGGAATTTGTGTGCACCAAAAAGATGATTGTCCACCAAGTGGATGAAATATTTTATTTTTGTTTTGTGCACTCTGGTTTTGCATGTGGTTGTTAACGCGAAAAAGATATTTAACTGCATAATAGAAATATTGCATTCGGGAGGCGGTTTTTGCGAATAATATTATTATTACGTATACTGTTTTTGGCGTTTTACGTTGAATGTGCCATCTTTGCTGTTTATTTATTTATTATTAAAGCAGAATAAAATCAAATAATACACGAATAAAGTCAGCTATTTGACCGATATGTTTCCATCGCATTCAAAAATCATCTTCAGGGTGAAGTCAGATTATCTCTAGACAATGACTTAACATGTTGGCTTGAAGTTGACTTATACGTGAAACATTTGTAGTCCACTTTAATAATAAATAGTTTTGTTTGTGATTTGTGACTTGCTTAGGCTCCCTCTTTTCTTTACCCACAGACAATGGCTAGAACTAGAAATAAATTGACTGAAGATGAGAAGAAGAAAAGAAGACGCGAACAGAAGAAGTTAAGTATGAGGAGAGCAAGAGAAAAATTAAAGAAAGATCCAGTAGCATTAGAAGAAAAGCGGAAGAAGGATAGAGAGTACTATCATAGGAAAAAATCACAAGGAGAAATTAAGACAATAAATGATTTATCAGATAGACAGCAGAGACAACTACGAAACAAATGGAGGAAGGACGCAAAATCACGTAGAGATAGACTAAAGAAACAAAACGAAACTGCGAGATTTACAGATGTTACCCCTCCAACAAGCCCATCCACTTCATTTTCATCAAAATCTACCTCCAGGGCTGAATCTGGCAGAGCTGTAGCGGCAAAAAACAAACGGTGGCTTAAATTAGAAAATCTGTTGCTCAAATCGAAACTGAAGATTGTAGAAAATAAGCTTTCTAAGTACAAAATGCGCTTAAATAGAATACAGAAGAAGAAAAATAAAGAAAAAAATAATAAAACGATGATAATTAAAAAAGATTTAAAAGATGTAGTTCATCGATTTTTACTCAGTGACGAATCCAGTCGTTCCACCGCAGGAAAAAAAGAAACTATTACCAGATTTAAACAAAAGAAACAGATACGATTCCTCAACGATTCTCTTATAAATCTGCATAAAAAAATTGTGATTCAGATGAACTTGAAGATATCGTATAAATCTTTTTGTCGATATAGGCCTTTTTGGGTGTTGAATCCGAAAGTTACAAGTCGTGAGACTTGTTTGTGTGCAACACATACCAACATGGAGCTGCTGATAAAGTCACTGAAAAATTCCCGTATGATAAATGAAAATTCTGCAATGGAAGTGTGCCGATCTATTTGCTGTGAAGACATGAAAAAAAATTGTCTTGAACGAAAATGTTTGATATGTAGACACAAAGATATCGCATTTAATAAATTCACACCAAATGATACGATAAAATATGAACGATGGGTCACAAAAAAGGTTATGCAAACAATCAAAGGGCACTAAAAGCTCTGCCAGAAAACTATTAAGGAAACAGTGAATACATCAAAAAAACAACTGAAGGACCTCCTGTTGAATAACATAGAACGATTCATGAAGCATACTTGCAATATGTTACACCAGTTTCGTGTTGTTAAAAATATTAAAACAAATATGTCCGTAGGCGAAGGCTTATTGCATATAGATTTCTCAGAGAATTACAATTGCAGGTATTCTTCAGAAATACAATCAGCCCATTTTGGTGGATCTAAAGATCAGCTTTCTTTACATACTGGAGTATTTTACTACATTGACGAAAATACAGAGGAGAAACGTATTATTACTAAGTCATTTTGTACGGTTAGTGAATATTTGAATCATAGCCCCATATACATTTGTGCCCACTTGCAACCAATTATCAAAATGATAAAGACACTATTGCCAACTCTCAAAGTTTTGCATGTTTTAAGCGACGGTCCCTCCACACAGTACAAAAATAAGACCATGTTTTATTTAATTGGGGCTTACTTGGGCAAAGAAACACAGGCAGATAATATAATGTGGCACTTTAGCGAGAGTGGCCATGGTAAAGGGGCGCCTGATGGTATAGGAGGTTGTCTCAAACGAACGGCTGATAAGTATGTAGCAAAAGGAAATGATGTAAGTAACATTGATGGGTTCATAGAATGTGTGAATGAGAACTGTAAAGGAATCAAAGTAATTAAGATTGACGATACTGTTGCAAAAGACATTGAAATTAAAATTCAAAACTGCGATATACGCCCCTTTCGTGGTACTATGCAGGTGCATCAAGTTACATGGGACAAACTCGAACCAAGAACCCTGCACTTCCGAAGACTAAGCTGCATAACTTGCCATCCGAGTGCTAAATGTCATCACTATGACTTAGGTTGTATATGTCTTGGCTTACCACTACCCACTTTGCACGCTGAAATACCTGCTCCCACCCCAGTTCAGTCTTCTATTCCCAGCCCCTTACCAAGTCTATCAAGCCCATTAATGAGTCCTAACTGGACTCCAATAGTCCAACAGTTGCTCAACTCGATAGACAGGAAAAAGTTGAGCCCAACAGTTACTGAGATGCAAACCAATGATTTAGAAAAACCAATATGCTCCAAGATCCTGCATGGCCTTAAAAGTCGAAAACGCCTTAAGTTTTCTGATGTTTACTCTGACAGTTCATGTTCACCACCTACTTCAAGACCCGGAACTCCGCTGAAACTACACAAGAGGCATCATCAACACTTTTGGTCGTCATCCGAGGATGAAGATATTATGTCCACCAAGAAGACATAGTATTTTTGGTGGACAAAGGGATTTATTTTATTTTAATTTACTTTTCAATGATACTGCGTTGGCTTTTTTTTTATCGTTTCTTGTGAGACGATTTGATTAATATTATAGAAAAAAGATTATATTTTCATGTGTAGATTGTTGCTAAATTACACTTTTAGTACATTCAGTAGACATCGGTGTCTTTTCGGTGGACCTATAAAAACGTTTTTTTTAAATAACTATTCTAATTGTTAAGTTTGATCTCAGACAATAATTTATTATTGTTACAATTGATCTCTTTCATTAACCCTTAACTTGGTAAGGTACATTAGACTGTACATACATTTAAAAAAAAAATTACTGGTTAAATAATAATATTTTTTTGTTTTGTTTTTATTAAAAATATTACTAAATAATTTAGAATTAGTAGAAAAATATTTTCGTTGTTGCAACACTGAACAACACATGTCAAATTCAAAATGGCTTCGAAACAACAAAGTGTTGGCGGGACCCGGGTAAGTTTTTGCGTTATAAATTACTTTTTAGCTCAAAAACTAATAAAAAATGGTGTGTTATTTGATCTAAAAACTATGTATTACTCAAAAGGTGGTTTTATGCGTTACTGTCTCAATTTTTATGGCCGATTTTGGTTGAAACAAATGTATGTACACTGCACTGCACGTTGCCAATAAACACTATGCACTAAAATACTAAAAATGGTAACTATGGTAACCACGCTGTACATTGCTACACACAATTACACAGTTTTTGTTTTTCAACGAATCGGCAGTTTTTGTTTATTTATTTTTTTACCTTCTCATAAAAACTGTCTGCTTTGAACTTTTTTTTTTCTTTTTCCGCCTGCAGAACTTACAACTAACTCGCGCCCATAAGATCTTGGCTTTGGTACCCGCTCAAAACGCATGCTCTGACGATAGTTCCACATCTGATGAGGAAGCAAATGCTTATATACCGCCTTCACCAGATACCTCTGATCCACCTTCAATAGCATCATCACTAGAAGCCCTTAATTTGCTTGATACTTCAACTGACTCCAACAACGAACAGCATGATATACCCATTACTTTACCACTCACACCAACATTTGATGAAGTTTTTCCATCGCCGAATACAAGTAACTACAATGTTATACCCACATTGAACTCCATCCAATCTTTGCCATCTCCTTCTGTTGAACTATCATCTCCCCAGCCTAGCACCAGCGGACAGCAGTTACTACTTACCAGGTCCAAGCGTAAAAAGACAACAAAGACTGTAGTGACCAAAAAAGTAAAGGTTCAGAAATTCGCCCTAAATTATCAATGGTCAAAAGCAGTATTTCGTCACAATGTATCTCTTGAAGAAAACTTATACAATCTCTATCAAACACAAATAGAGACAGTACTGGATTATTTTTATTTCTTTTTTTCTCCTGACTTAATTACTGACATTGTTTATAATACAAATTTATATGCAGTTGAACAACTAGGTCGATCTATTCAGCTGACAGAAGATGAGATTAAAAGCTTCCTGGCCATTCAAATCATGATGGGTATAGTACAGATGCCAGCTTATACTGACTATTGGGCAAGAAAAACAAGATACCCTCTCATTGCTGATCTTATGCCTCTCAAAAAGTATCAACAAATACGTCGATATATTCATTTTGTTGATAATACTTTGGAAGATTCAGACCGTTATTTCAAGATTCGCCCCCTAATGGAGAAAATACGCAAAAATTTTCTGAAAATTGAAGAAGAAGGAAAATATTCCATTGACGAGATGATGATACCTTATAAAGGTCGTAAAGCAGGTAAACGAAAGCAGTACGTAAAAATGAAACCTAAGAAATGGGGGTTTAAGAATTTTGTCCGTGCGGGTGTTTCGGGTATCATCTACGATTTTATTCTGTATGGTGGCGACGATACCTTTCGTGGACTGACTTTTTCAGAGAAAGAAGCTACAATTGGTTTAGGAGGTATGGTAGTGCTTGCATTGTGTCAAACTATAAAGAAAAAGCCGGCCATTGTGTATGCTGATAACTTTTTTATGTCGCCTGAACTAACATATATTCTGCGGGAAGAATACGGGATCCTTAGTCTAGGAACAATAAGGACTAATCGTCTCAGAGGCTGTCAAGAGTTATTGCCAACTGACAAACAATTAAAAAAGAAGAAACGCGGTTCTAGCGCCCAGGTGGTTTGCAATAAGAATAAGTTGGCAGTCGTAAAGTGGAACGACAATAAAGTGGTTACACTTATTAGCACCTACATAGACTCGTACCCCTTAGAAATAATCAAACGATACGATAAGGATGAGAAAAAGAAAGTAGATGTAGAATGTCCTCAAGTGGTCAAACATTACAACAAACATATGGGAGGGGTCGATTTAGCAGATATGTTGATATCGTTATATAGAACTCCCTTCAAAAGTCACCGTTGGTACTTGGGAATATTTTCACAACTTGTTGATATGTGTATAAATAACGCTTGGCTCCTACATAGAAGAGATGGGAAGAAGACTTCATTGAAAGATTTCAGATTTGAATTGTTTGATGGGTTGTCTAAGTCTAATAGAATAGGAACAAACCAAAACGTTACAGACGATATAGGCGAGAATCTGAAAATCCATAAACCAGTCTCAGTCCGACCAACTGATAGCGTCAGATTTGATAACACAGGTCATCTTCCAGAAGCAGGTAATGAAACAATGCGTTGCAAATATTGTAAGAGTGGAAGAACATCTGTCTACTGTATAAAATGTAACGTACATTTGTGTTTTGTTGTGGGAAAAATAAAACGTAATTGCTTTCGTAATTTTCACCTAAAATAATAAAGAATAATTTAAATATTTCCTCCTTTTTTTGAAATAAATTTATAATAACCTGAATAATGTAATTCATTATGTCCTTGGTAGTGTACACCAAAATGTACAAACAATTTATTTATAATATTTCTGTAAAATTGGCAGTGTACATTGTGATGTACTTAAGTTTTCTCGAAACCTAGGATACCTAGATTTTTATTTTTATTTTTCTCAAGTTGTCCATTCATAAATTAAACAAAATTTATCAATAATTTCCTTTTTTTTCATATTTTTAGTTCTTGCCAAGTAAAGGGTTAAATAAGGGAAGAATTCTTTAAAAATAATTGATTTTGTTTTATTTTTTTATCTGAACCCTGTTTTGACAATGACCCACATAGACGAGATCTCCACATTCTAATGTGGAAACAGATGATGACCTTATAAGAAAAGCTGCTGCAGCTATGTTTACCAAGTTGCAAGAATTTTCACCGTTACTGCGTACTGATTATGCTAAGTTTTCTGTCGTGTTGGATCCAAGACTAAAAACTGATTATTTTTCTGAAATAATTGATTATAAAGACCCCCTGACGTCTATAACCTTATTTTATAATACCAAATATAACCTTCAAAATCAAGGAAGTAATCAACAACCTGAACCTTCTAGATTGTCGAAATCACCGCTGGCAAACTCAATTAACACGTTCGCGCGCGGTACGTCGGTGGGCGATAGAAGATAAAAAAACTAACGCGACACTACGTCGACAGTCGTTCAAGTTTGAAATCTAGTAATCCACCGTACGTCGACGGGTGGTATTGTTTCCTATTAAATATTAGCGGGAAATTTTTTTTGTCCCCGTACGAACCCTCAGAAATTTGCTAGTGCCACATTGAATGGTAAAAACTTACTAGAAAGGGACAGCCATATCTTCACTACATTGACAATTGTAATACACACTGCACACAGACACAACGTCCGTCAGCGGTCGCGGTCAATAGACTTTGGTTCACTCGTTCGGTCAGTGCGCATTTGCGAGCGAATTGGAGTGGGTGCGTGCGAGTTTTGCGCGGTTTCAAGGTAATATCGTTATAATAAAAATATTTACGTGTACTTGTGTATATTATATGTGTTTAGTGTGATTTATTACACTCTTATATTTACCAATCGAAGTTATATGTTTGTGTTTTTACCCTTTAGATGGAATCCAATGACCCATACCAAAGACAACAAAATCGTATACAAAAATTGTTTGACGAAGCTTCATCGTCAGAATCTAGCCAAGATCCTTATGCAGATGATGGAGAATATGGTTCCGACCAATGCTACGTACCTTCTGATGAAGATAATTGCAGTAGTTCCGATTCAGAAACCGTGGTAAGAGTACATCAACTGAACAAGTCACGACGACGTGTCGGTGGATCGTCTGATTCAAGTAAGTCTTCTACCGATTTATCAGATGTTCCTGACCAAAATTTATCACAATCGGAGCATCAAACTGAGCAAAAATCTCAGCAAATCGAAAATGTTCAGCCTTCTACTAGTAGAACTGAGATAGAAAGAGATCTATTCGTACTTACTCATAATTCCCAGTCTAATAGTAACAACGAGCCAAACAACGACGACTTCGATAGTCAGGATTGGTCCTCTACACTAGTTGACATTCCAGAATTTAATTTTGATTCATCAATAGAAGGCATATCAGTAAACAAAGAGAATGTAAACAATCCTCGGGATATGTTTGATATTGTTTTCCTAAACATTTCGTCGATTATATTGTGCAGTGTACAAATGCCTATGGTAATAAGTTGTGTTCTACTAACAGACCACACACCAGACATAGTCGAAGGGCTGTATTTCGAGAGACCAATAATGAAGAAATATTGAAATTTTTGGGTCTATGTTTGCTGAAAGGACATGTTAAATGCCCCAAACAACGTAACCTGTTTACCTACACAAATCATTTGTATTATCACCCAATTTTTATATATGTTATGTCTGCTAGAAGACATGAGCAATTATTGCGTTGTCTTTACGCTTCTGAAGTTGATGCTAAGGGATCAAGAAAAATAACTCCGTTTATTAACACAGCTATAGCACATTTTCAAAAGATTTACAATGCTGGTAAAAATCTTTCTTTAGACGAATCTTTACTTCTATTCCGAGGGCGATTGCAATTTCGTCAATATATTAAATCTAAAAAGGCTCGTTACGGTATCAAGTTCTATGAGCTCACAACGTCGGATGGATATGTCTTGAATATTTACATGTTTTGTGGTAAAGAAAATCTAGAAGAAAACATTTCAAAGACTGAAGACCTAGTTTTGAGGCTAATGCGACCTTACCTTTTGAAGGGACACCATTTATATATGGACAACTTTTATAAACTCTGTTAGCTTGTGCAAGAAATTACTCGGTTTGAGAACTCACACTGTTGGAACGTTGCGGTCAAATAGGAAAGGTAATCCTGACAGTATTGTAAAGAAAAAATTAAAGAAAGATGAACACGTTTGGGTCCGAAAGAACAATAAACATTGTTCTTTCGGACCCAAACGTGTTCATCTTTCTACGTATCTAAATGGAGGGATAGTCGCCCTGTCCTGATGATTTCTACAAACACTCAACCTACAATGGTTGAAGTACAAAACAGATTTGGGAGAAAGAAGATGAAGCCTCTTGAGGTGGCGACTTATAATAATCATATGTCAGGAATTGATCGCTTAGACCAAATGGTCTCTTATTATTCAAGCCCTAGAAAAACAATTCGTTGGTATAAAAAAGTATTATTTCATCTTTTAGACATATCAGTGTGGAATGCATATTTTTTGTACAAAAAATACAAAAAAAATAATGACAAAAGTTATGAATTTATTATGTTTAGAGAGGAATTGATAAAAGACTTGATAAAACTCGATACTAATATAAATGTAAAGGACTTGGTAAACAAGAAAAGTATGCATTACAACAGGCTTCACAATAATATACCAGCAATTGAGCGTAATGAGAGATCTTTAGATAGAATGAAAGGCCACTGGCCTGAACGAATTGAATCTAATCCTGGTAGCAAGAAAAAATATGCTTTTTTAAAATTCCGTGTTTGTTCCAAAGATGGAAAACGCGTAGAAACTAGTTACCGTTGCAAAGGATGTCCACAAAAACCTCCACTTTGTCCATCTTGCTTCGAGGCCTGGCATAACGAAATTAATTTATAATAACATAATTACCGTAAAACGGGGTTAATAGAATTCACGGGGTGATTAGACACAAAATCGGAAAAGTTTTACAGAGCATATTATCCGAGTAGCATTAGCTTTAAAAACATACGCGTTTGTTTTTTTTACTACTCCATTAAATTATTTATAAAGTGGCAACACCTGATTATCCGTAGAGTGAGACACAAAAAAGAAATAACGTCAAAAAAGTGACTTTGTAATTCGCTGCAAAATTAAGCTCGCAAAACTTGGTGTTTTTTAATAAGTTAAAGTGCAGTTACATAAACAAATTTGGTGTATTTTGAAGCGTTAGTGAGTGCCCATTATTTTTGACAAGTAACGGTAAGAACTACTTAGATATATTAGTTAAAACAATGCAATCTGTAAAACTGGGCGATTTTTAAATAGATCAGAGGTTAATAGACACGCTAAAGGGGCGAATAGACACGTAGTATGGGGTGTATAGATACGACATGAGGGGTCATTAGGTACGGGAAGGCTTGAATAGAAATGCGAAGGGGGTTATTAGATACAAAACCATTAGGGTTGTCGCATGTACTAAATTATTTTAAATATTATTTTTAACGCCGAAAAATGGATGAGGTTATCAATTCGACTGTATGAATATTTCATCAATTTTTTTTTAATTTGATTTAAAGAGCGAATCACATAAAAAAAATGTTTTGTTATAAATCTGAAACCAAAAACTTTTATCCTTACTTCCTTACTTAATATATCAATGTGAAAGTGTGTTTGTTTGTTTTTTTGTTTGTTTGTTTGTCCTTCCTTCATGTCTTAACGGAGCAACGTAATGACATGAGTTTTGGTATAAAGATAGTAGGGAGGCTGGAGAGTGACATAGGCCATTTTTTATCCTGGAAATACATCCCATTCCCACGGGAAGATCAGATCAGAGAGATTATGTTCATTCCTATTGATCACGCGGGCGAAGCCGCAGACAAAAGCTAGTAAAATTATAAATTCGAAAGTATTTGCTTGTTTGTTTGTATGTTTTATTATGCTCTCATACTTTGACGACTTAACCAATCATCATAAAATTTTGCATACATCGTAGGGATATCTTATAGATATGTAGGTGCTTTTTGTTAATAACTTGCATTTTCTTCGTAGGTAACATGCCGCGCCAATATAAGCCTGACCCTAGAGGCAGGCGGTACAAAAAATATGAGGAAGAGACGCTCAATGCAGCTATTCACGAATACCAAAGAACAAAAAATAAACCAAAAGTATCTTTAAAGACAGTAGCTGATAAATATGGTATTAATAAATCTGTCTTATACAGGCACTGCACTAAAACCATGAAAAAACAGGGTGGGCAGACAGTATTTTCATTGGAAGTGGAGAAACACATGATCAAATATATAAATATCTGTGCTGATTGGGGGTATCCTCTCGATTCTTTTGGATTTTTAGATATTTTATTAAAAATTACCTAGACAAAATAGGAAGAACTGTATTAAAATTCAAAGATAATTTACCCGGTCCTGACTTTTTAGCAAATTTTCTAAAGCGTCATAAAAATGAAATCACTCAGCGAAATTGTCAGAATATTAAAAGAAACAGGGCAGCAGTATCTCCTGATACTATCAAAGATTATTTTAAGGAATTGGAAACTTCTCTAACTGGCATTGATCCCAAAAATTTAATAAACTATGATGAGACAAATTTATGTGATGACCCGGGTCGAAAAAAAATATTAACTAAACGCGGAACAAAATATCCAGAGAGAGTCATGAACCATTCGAAAGCTTCTGTGTCCATCATGATCTCCGCGACAGCTGCTGGAGACGTACTTCCCCCCTATGTGGTTTACAAGGCCCAAAACCTTTACGACACCTGGACTGAACATGGGCCTCCTGGTACACGGTATAACCGTTCTCAAAGTGGGTGGTTCGACGCCAACATTTTTGAAGACTGGATCAAAACCATTATTCTGCCGTATTTCAGGGGAAAAGAAGGAAAAAAATGTTTAATTGGGGATAATTTATCCTCACATCTATCGATCGACGTGATACAAATGTGCCAAGAGGAGAATATATGTTTTGTGTTTCTACCATCTAATAGTACTCATTTAACACAGCCCTTAGATGTGGCTTACTTTCGACCAATGAAAACCGCATGGCGTAATATTCTTTTAGAATGGAAGAAAAAAGACGGTAAAAAAGAATCTTGTGTTCCAAAAGGATGCTTCCCAAAACTTTTAAAAAGGCTTATGGAAGAATTACATAAAAATGCAAAAAACAATATATTGGCTGGATTTAGAAAAACAGGAATAAATCCTATCGATCAGAACCAGGCGTTAAACAGGTTGCCAGCTGAAGATTGTGAAGAAGAAGTGGAAAAATCTATTTTGGACTTACTAAAGGAGCTACGGTATGGAACAACGAGCATCAAGCAATCTACGAGGAAAAGGAAGTTAAATGTAATCGCTGGAAGAAGTGTTGGGGATGGATCTGAAGGAGAAAATTCCAGGATTTATGATGAAACTGAAGATTATGTTGATTCTGGAGACGGAGAAATAAAAAAACGGAAAGAGACTACTAAAAGTACTGAGATCTCTAAAAAAGGAAAGGGGAAAGGAAAAAAGTCCAAGAAACACAATGAAAAGAATAATAAAGAGAACGTAATGGTTCAAATTGAAGAAAACTCTATAGAGACGGTAAATTATACAGAAAACGATAAAATATATTCTAATATGACAGAAAATAATAATACAGACTGTGAAAATTTTGATATAGGATCAATGCCATTCGTTTATGATGATGAATTTGTAATAGAAAATGAATACTCTCTTGGATTATCAATGTGTGAAGAGGACAATAAAGATACATTTGAAGATTTTAATACAAGATCACAAGTCTTAGCAGATGTTACGATTGAAAATATTGAAAAAGAAGAAGAACAAAAGAACAAAATTAACATTATTTCGATTGAAACCTTTCCCTATTCTAAAAAAATACATATCAATAAATGTAAAAATATATCGAAATACTCCTACATTACAAAAACAAAACATGTTATTGATGATGAACCGAAACCTAGTACAAGTGGCGTAAAATGTATTTCCTCAAGAAGACCGTCTTATTACAAAAATGAGGACGATATTCTTAAAGATTTAATGGATGAGGACCTAGAATGATTTAAACTAAGACATGCCTAGTTTTAATGTGAATCAGGCAAGAAAATTACATATTAATTTAGTAGTATAGTTCGTAAGATTTTAAAGTTCCTAATTTCAAAAAAGATTTAAGTGTCTCTAAGTATATTATAGTAACAAGGTTACTTAACCCTTAAATGCATAAAGTAGTAAAACTGCAACATACCATTCAAACGACCATAAAATTATTAGTATGAGTTCAATGCATGCTGTTGCAGGATTATTACTATCATGGTGATATATTTAATCGAGTGGCAACACACTTTTTTTCTTCACGACTGTCAAATTTAAATTGATTTTGACAAATCAAAGCCGATCGTAATTTTGGAGCGGATGAAAATTGTGTATTTGCTTTGCAGTGTAATTATTTGGTTTTCGAAGGTACGTTCAAACAAAATTAGTTATTTTACGTAATAATTCATCTTCTTTTCAGTACAATTTATAAGTTATAAAAAAAACTTTTGGTGTGTTCGGAAATTTTGTTTATTTTGTTGTTGTAAATCTGCAACAATATGCATTTACTAGAAAATGTCCCTGTTTAGTTACTAACTATCACTTTTATTGGTTTTCAGATGCCATACTTGAATCAAAAGCAAATAGAAGAGTATTTAGCTCTAATAAATGATGGAGAGATTTCGGAAGATGATCTTGAGGACTCGGATACAGAAGGTAATGAGAATTTTTATGAAAATGGAGACGATTTGCTTCACGATCTTGAGAGTCCATTAGAAGAGGAAAATGATGACCCCGATAATGATCCATTCATGGCAGGAGACCCGCCATTGATAAATGAAGCTACAGCAAATGATCAAGTGCCACAGGTTCCATTCCCCTCAACAAGTCAAGCTAGTCGCCGAGCAACTATGAGAGGACTCGTATGGAAGGTAAAAAAAATTGTTTTGAATTCTGACCAGACAGCTTTTCATGGAGACACTACATACCCACCTGAACTGAAGGATGAGGCTACTACTGGTACTCCCTATAGTATTTTTTCACATTTTATTACATCAGAAATAGTTCAAAGGATTGTGGAAGAGTCTAATTTGTATTCCGTTCAAAAAAATGTGACTAAACCATTAAATTTATCTGAAACTGAGCTAAGAAAGTTTATGGCGATACTGATATACATGTCTGTTATAAAATATCCCAATGTACGGCTATACTGGTCAACCACTGTAGGTTTTCAACCAATCAAGGACATAATGACTGTCAACCGATTTGAGACTATTCGTAGATTTCTACATTTCAACAATAACGAGAAACATTTACCCAAGGAACACCCACAACATGATAGGCTCCATAAGATAAGGCCTATAATTAGCCATCTAAATGAGAAATTTGCTTTAGTTCCTATGGAACAAAAACTCTCAATTGATGAACAGATGTGTGCCACAAAAGTGGCACACTTCATGAAGCAGTATTTACCTAATAAGCCCCATAAGTGGGGGTTTAAATTATATGTGATGTGCAGCGTGAAAGGTTATGCTCATAAATTTGAAATGAATCGGTCATTTCAAAAACCACTTAAGTCACATTTTTTCCAACATGCGCTTTTTTGCAGAAAATGCTTCCTCAAAGGTAGATGCGTATTCTGGGTAAAAACCGCTTAAGTCAATACATTCCTTCCTCTTTTAATAATACTGCGTGAAAGACGTTCATTGCTAAAACAACATTAGTCAATGACTTAGGCCTCATTTACGGAGACGCGGCGCGTCGCGCGTCGCGTGTGGCGTGGCGTCTCGCGGCGCGTCGGACGTTTTTATTGTTTACGTAGCGGCGGCGCGTGAAGCGGCACGTATCATCGCACGCGTAAACACAAACTTATAGCAATATACGATGTTGTTTATAGAGACGCGAGGCGGGAAGAGTGGCGCGGCCCGCCGCTGCGCCCGCGTCGTATTCTCAAGCGTGTAGCGAAGCACGCGGCGGGCATCGCTGCGGCGCACGCGGGGTTCTCAGTTTACCGACTTAGTTTTAGGTTAGCGAGAGATGAGAGCGCACGTGTCGCAACTTACAGCATGAATGACGAAAAATTGGAACTAGTTATTTCTGCAATACAGGAGCGACCCCAGTTGTGGATGGCTGGTCATTCACAGCATAAAAATAGAGTGATAACCAAACGAAAGTGGGTGGAAGTATCAGAAATTGTGGATATGGATGGTAAGTAGGTACCTATTTAAATAACAAGCTGTTTAATATGCTTACTAAATATTTATTTGTTGACAAGTTAAACAGTAATACAAATAGTTATATTATTATTATTCTTTGTTATGGTGCCTCCACACAACATTTATCTTTTGTGGAGCAACCTTTACATGTGCTACAGAGTAGTTCCATCACTATTCAGTAAGTACCTACTATTTAGCATTAGCGTTCCTGCACACGATGCCGTCACCGTGCCGACGCCGTGCCGACGCCGCACAATTACACTGTAGATACGAGTCGCGCGAAGCTCGCCACCGCGCCGCCGCCGCGCCGCCACCGCGCTCGCCACCGCGCCACCGCTTACGAAAGTGCACTTTCGTAAGCGGTCGGAAAAGGAATGAAGACGGAGGGAGGGGAACGCGCGCGGTGGCGGCGCGGCGGCGGCGCGGTGGCGACTCGTATCTACAGTGTAATTGTGCTGCGTCGGCGCGGCGTCGGCACGGTGACGGCATCATGTGCAGGAACGCTTAGCAATAAGTTATCATTAGACAATTTTAAATAGCATTCATATATTAAACAAACGTAATATAATAGGTAAATGTATGTACTAACTGCGGTATGGAGCATCCCATTAAACAAGTAGGTATGTTGATAATTAGGTCTATAGTATACCTATTCTATATACAAAAAAAAACATTATAGTTGATTTTCTGTGAAGTAAGCCATAAACATATTACGTGTGCTAATTGCATTTGACGTAGAAGAATTGTTTCTCAGATGACGATTTCTAGAAGTTTCCATCACTATTGGGCGATTATAGTCCTTGTCCAGTAGCGTAGCTACTAAGGGGCTAGGCGGGGCAGTGCCCCGGGGCCCTCAAGCTCAGGGGGCCCTCGAATCCTTACCAGAAATCTCAATCGAACTCAACTTTTGAAAATTTCTTCCATTTTCAAAATAATTATGACAGGTGGCAACACGACTTTAATCATGGCAACTCAGTTTCAGATAAATTCGAAAGTTATAAAAAGGGGATTCCCCTAAATTATTTCTGAGGGTTGACAGTGTTATCAATTTGACGGATATCAATATGTGCGTTTTATTATGTAGCGATGTGCGTTTTTGTGATTCGCGAGTGTGAGATTTTTTTCGAGAATGGTTAAAAAGTTAATGTTGTATCAGGCTTACTTAAAGCATATATGTAAATTTTTTTGGTACTGGTTTAAACAAAGTTTCAGTTTTATTTGATCTTAGTACCACTCATATTGATGACCGTTACGTAAATAAATCTATAGATTTCGGCTACTCATTGTATAGCGCAAAATACTGTGAAAAATACAAGTCAACTGCAAAAGGTACATTAATTCAGGCGCGAGGAGTTTGTTTTTGGTCTCCACCGTGGTAACACTGTCGGCGATAAAATGTTTGCCGGGGATTCCCCTACGACGTCTTGTATCGTATCATTACGTTTCTCCCTCCTTTTACTTTAAACGTTGTCAGTGCGCAGTGAGTACCTACTTGAGCACAATCTTATATAAATATTGCGTAAATAAATTAGAAAACTAAAATTATGGACAAAAAGAAGAAACCCAGTGGTGCATTTAAACGCAAACAACGCCAAGAAAGAGAAGAAGGTAAACAAAAATTGCCCAAAATTGACAAGTTTTTTAGTCAGGCTTCTGGAAGTACTTCTGGACAAAATATTTCTATTGATAGTGAGTATAGTGACTCAATTAATGTGGTAACTTCAGTGTTGGTTGATAATCCTACTGAAGAAAATGCAACAATTATTGCAGTTGAAGATACCTCCGCCGCCGATCATGTGAACGTGAATGATGTTTGTGTGGCACCACAGGAGGGACCACAGACCTCTAAATTTATCGAAAATGTGTACGATAAATCGTCTTATGACTTGGGAAACTTCACGAACAAAATATTAAATGATAATGAAAGACGTCAAATTCTTGATATGGGACCTTTACAGCCTTCAGGACCTTTTCCACCTGATATCAACCAGAATAATAGGTGTTTTTCAAAATCATACTACGTTTTAAGTTCAAAATATGGACCAGTTAATCGTTTTTGGTTGTGCTATTCCAAAATTCTAGACGCTGCCTATTGTCAACCCTGCTGGTTATTTGCTTCACAGAGGAATAATGTCTGGTGTACGGGAATTCGTGATTGGAAACATTTATCCGAAAGAATTAAACAACACAGTTGTTCGAGTGGCCATACGGAAGCATGTGCTGTGTATGAATTTTGGAAAAAAAATGATACTACTATCGACAAGGAACTTGAAAATGAAATTCGCAAAGAAACATCCTTTTGGAAAATGGTTCTTCAAAGGTTATTTGATATCATACTTACCCTAGCAAAGAGTTCTTTGGTTTTGAGAGGACATCGAGAAGACTTAAGTCAGGAAGGATACCATGGAATTTTTTTGTCCTTTGTACAGCTTGTCGCCCGATATGATCACATTTTGCGGCAAGTTTTGGATATGCCCAAAGGTATAATTTTATTTTGTTTTAATATTATTCATAATTATTAACTGTTTAATGTAAGGGATTTTTTAAATTGTGTTTTTTAAATGTTTTTAGGATCTACAAGATATCTGAGTGCAACGATTCAGAATGAAATGATTGAGAGCATGGGGACCAATCTCGAAACCCATCTACTAGAACACATTAGGGCGTCACCATTTTTCGCCATCATAATGGATACGACACAGGACATATCGAAGGTAGATCAGCTAAGCATTGTTGTGAGGTATGCAGTAATAACTAGATCGGAAAATAGACAGCCAATCGATATAGAAGTAAAAGAAGTGTTTCTAGGCTTTTATGCAGCCACCAAACATGGCGCAGCGGATTTAGTTAATCAAGTAACTACATTATTTAAAGAGAAAAATATTGATTTAAAAAAATGTGTGGGGCAAGGTTATGATGGAGCCAATGTAATGAGTGGTGTGTATAATGGTGTACAAAAACATATAAAGGATATCCAGCCTAACGCAGAGTACGTACATTGTGCCACTCATAATTTAAATTTGGTGATAAATGATGCCATTAGCAGTTGTGTGGAAATACAGAATTTTTTCGCAACGTTGCAAGATTTGTTTAACTTTTTCGGAAACAGCATCAAGCGTTGGGATCTACTGTCAAAATTCACAGGCGAATCGGACATCACCCTAAAAAAACTAAATCCCACTAGATGGTCCAGTAGAGTCAATACAATATCTGCAATAAAACTTCGTTTTTTTGATATTATCAAAGCATTATCAGAAATAGTTCTAAAGAGTCCTAATAAAGATGAGCGTAATGAAGCAGAGAGTCTCAAAACAAAAATGCTAAATTTTGAGTTCGTGTTGCTTTGTGAATTCATGCACAATGTATTGAATGACATCAATTATGCATCCAAAATTTTACAAAAATGCGACATCAATTTGGGCGAGGCAAGTAAAGCTTTAGCAGAGACCAAAGCAAAGTTGCAAGTTTATAGAAATGATTTCGAATCATTCAAGTGCAAAGCCTGTGAAACTGCAAAGAAATATGGTATAGATACCCATTTTCAAGAAAAAAGGCAAAGGAAAGTTAAAAAACAATTTGATGAATTAACTGCTGATCACCGATTTTCAAACCGAGAAGAAATATTTAAAATTGAGATTTTCAATAATGTACTTGATACATTAATAGCTCAATTAAATACTCGATTTACTGGTATGAGTGCAGTCTGTCAAACATTCGATTTTCTAACACCTACATTTTTATTACAAGTTGATGAAGCAACTTTATTACAAAAGTGTGACGAATTCCAAAGAAAATATTCAGATATAATAGGCCCTAGCTTTTCACTTCAATTTGTTAATATTTACCACCTACTTATACCTCAATTAACTCAAGCATGGACTGTTCACCAATTATGTAAAGAAATAATGAGTAAATATGGAGTGCTAGAATGTGATCTAACGGAAGTATTTACAGCAATGTTGTTATTCTTTACAATTCCTGTCACTTCTGCAGCAGCTGAAAGGTCATTCAGCAAATTAAAGATAATAAAAAATTATTTAAGAAATAGTATGGGCCAAACTCGACTCCGACATTTATCGCTAATAGCAATTGAGAACAAAACCGCATCAAATCTGGATTTAATGGAAGTTATTGATACTTTTGCGAAAACTAAAGCTAGGAAAAGATTGTGAATATAATAGCTATTTATCAGTTGGTAAGTCCGATCTTTTTTATTCGATTAATAGTCCGATTTCTATTATTATATAATGTCTCTAAACCCTTGAATCTTTTCTATTTCGTTTTATTGCCCAATACATTGTGAGGGTCCAGCCCTTGCCATCGAGCCATGAACGGACATTCAACTCGTTCGTGGCGTTGGTACCGACAAGAGACTGGGAAACCCTTACAAATGAAGACTTTTGGCCGAAAGGCGCAGTGTTTAGGCGATTTCGTGAGCGACCACGGATCCCTTGTACTACCGAAGACACATACTACACTCTAAAGTGAAACGTGAATGGTGTAGTTTAAAAGTTAAATAATTGTTTAGTATATAGATTTATATATATTAGTTTATATTGTTTTTATTAATCATTGTTATGTATAGTTTTTATTTTTATATGGTATAAGTTTAATTTTGTCTATGATTTTGTACTTATTATATCTATGGGCCTTGTAGCCTGAAAGTAAATGAATAAATAAATAAATAAAATAAATAAATACCTACTCCAATTATTAAAATAATTGTAATTTATGTTGTTAGAGTTTAATATTTTTATTACCTGCCCTGCAATGCACGAAAAGGAGCTGATGATAAAGTAGCTTAGCAATTTTATAGTATTTGTATATTTAATGATTTTACTTCATAAAACAAAAAATTTAAAAACAACTGAAGCCAATTCATCAGTTCTAAACCTATGTAACTATAGACTGGAACTAGCTGAGGTATTAGCCAAAGTAAATAACTCATTTGAACTCTGCAACAAAAGAGGAAGGCCAAGTACCAGCAACAGTGTTGAAATGGAAATACAAGCAAAAAAAAGGAGAGGACCAGCTCAACATATTCCTCCTAAGGACATAAGGACTGATAATGTTGGTCACTGGCCTGGTAATTGTGTTCGCAGCAGATGCAAAATGCCTGGATGCAAGGGATACACGCAAAACAGGTGTGAGAAGTGTGGAGTAGCTCTTTGTCTTACCACAACCAAAAATTGTTTTAAAAATTTTCATATGTAGTTATTGTCTAGTGAGTGCATAGTGTTGTAGTTCTGCAACAAATGGTTTTTAATAAAAATAGCTATGAAAATAAAAAAAACTATTTTTTTTATTATTTTTCCCTAAATCAGCATATTCATGGCTCCAAAATATATTTTTTCTCGGTCTAAAAATAAAATCATGCATAAAATCATGCATTTAAGGGTTAAACATAAGATTAGGACTAAGAATGAAGATCCTATATACTTAGTCTGGCCATAAATACTGTTACACTTAATTATAAAAAAATATTACATTTGAATTTCGAATCTGTCATTTTTATACGATTGTTCATTGTGTTTTCTCATTTTGGCGCCAATACATTGTAAAATATTTTGCGATATTAAAATGGTGTGGGGTGATAAAGAGAACCGAATCGCTGTGATAGCATTACACAAAGTAGGTATGGAGCCAAATGCAATTTTTAAAACTCTCCATACACTTGGTATTAGTAAAATGTTTGTGTACCGGGCTATTAATAGGTACAATGAGACCTCCTCTGTTTGTGACAGAAAAAGATCTGGCCGTCCACGTAGTGTTCGTACGAAAAAGGTGGTCAAAGCAGTAAGGGAAAGAATTCGAAGAAATCCTGTCCGAAAGCAAAAGATTTTATCTCGGGAAATGAAGATAGCACCTAGAACCATGTCGCGTATTTTAAAAGATGACTTAGGACTTGCAGCCTATAAGAGACGCACTGGCCATTTCTTAACTGATAATTTAAAGAAGAATAGGGTGGTAAAATCGAAACAACTACTGAAGCGGTACGCAAAGGGAGGTCACAGAAAAATTTTGTTTACGGATGAGAAAATTTTTACAATTGAGCAACATTTTAACAAACAAAATGACCGTATTTATGCTCAAAGCTCTAAGGAAGCTTCCCAATTAGTCGACAGAGTGCAACGTGGACATTATCCGACTTCAGTGATGGTTTGGTGGGGTGTTAGCTATGAAGGAGTGACTGAGCCATATTTTTGTGAAAAAGGTATCAAAACATCGGCACAAGTGTATCAAGATACCATTCTTGAGAAGGTAGTTAAGCCCCTTAACATCACCATGTTCAATAACCAAGTATGGTCCTTCCAGCAAGACTCGGCGCCGGGTCATAAAGCTCGGTCCACGCAGTCTTGGTTGGAATCGAACGTTTCGGACTTCATCAGAGCTGAAGACTGGCCGTCGTCTAGTCCCGATCTTAATCCGCTGGATTATGATTTGTGGTCAGTTTTAGAGAGTACAGCTTGCTCTAAACGCCATGATAATTTGGAGTCCCTAAAACAATCTATACGATTGGCAGTGAAGAATTTTCCCATGGAAAGAGTGCGTGCTTCTATTGATAACTGGCCTCATCGTTTAAAGGACTGTATTGCAGCCAATGGAGACCACTTCGAATAAGCTTTTTATATTTTTAATTGTTTTATATTTATGTATTAAACTGACACACTGTAAAAGTAATAAATGTTATTTGCAGTTAACAATTTTCTTTTTTCTTTATTACAATATTTATGGCAAGACTAGGTATATACGTCCATATAGACATCCTATAGCTCAAAACGAGGAAATTCAGAAACAAGTAAATAAATTATTAGAAAACAATGTTATTACAGAGTCTCACTCCCCATGGAGCGCCCCTGTACATCTTGTACCAAAAAAAATTGATGCCTCCGGCGAACGAAAGTTTCGTATGGTCATTGACTACAGAAGGCTTAACGAAATAACGATAGACGATAAGTACCCATTACCAAATATTTCAGATTTATTTGATAGATTAGGGAATGCTTCCTATTTTTCTACGATAGATTTAGCTAGTGGTTACCATCAGTTAGAAGTAGATAAAGCCGATCAACCTAAAACCGCGTTTACTACTCAATCAGGTCATTACGAGTTTACTCGAATGCCCTTTGGGTTAAAAACAGCCCCTGCTACATTTCAAAGGGCTATGGACAACGTACTCAGAGGATTGCAAGGAATACATTGCCTCGTGTACTTAGATGATATAATAGTATATTCAACTAGTTTACAAGACCACATTAATAAACTTAGAAAGATATTTGATAGATTAAGAGAAACTAATTTAAAAGTTACGATAGACAAATGCGAATTTTTAAGAAAAGAAGTCCTATACTTAGGCCATACAATATCCAAAGACGGATTAAAGCCAAATAATGATAAAATAAAGGCAGTATTAGATTTCCCATTACCGAAAACCCCTACGGAAATAAAAAGTTTCTTAGGACTAGTAGGTTATTATCGTAAGTTTATTAAAGATTTCTCTAAAATAACTCAACCACTTACGAATTGTTTAAAGAAAAAGAATAAAGTTAATCTAACTGAGGAATACATAAATTCATTCGAAAAATGTAAAGAACTATTAACTAATGCCCCATTATTACAGTTTCCAGACTTTAGTAAACCATTCCTTCTAACCACTGACGCATCAAACTTTGCGATCGGTGCAGTACTATCGCAAGGCCCTATAGGTAGTGATAAACCTATTGCTTACGCGAGTAGAACTTTAAATGACGCCGAAACTCGTTATAGTACAATAGAAAAGGAACTTTTAGCCATAGTTTGGGCATGTAAACATTTTAGACCATATCTATATGGGATTAAATTTAAAATATTGAGCGATAATAAACCTCTTGCATGGATTCAATCTTTTAAGGAACCAGGTATTAGATTAACAAGATGGAGACTTAGATTAGCTGAATACGATTATGAGATAGAGTATAAACCAGGTAAAAAGAATAATAATGCAGATGCACTGTCGCGTATAAAGTTAAATGCATTGGATGATGATATATCAATGATAGTAAACACTGGAGAACAAAATGATCCAATTCTTATTTCTTCAGATGATGAAAATAGTTTAAGTCCGCCTAACTATAAATCTAATTATTCTATACCTTCCGTTAGTAGCGTAACGCTTACCGCATCGGAAAAACCAAACTCATCGATAGGAACGGTACATTCAGAGGAAAATACGGATTCCTCAGGTATTCCTATATTGCACGAAGCAATTGATAGCAAGCCAAATCAAATATTAGTGTATACTTGGAATAGAAACGAAACTACGGTTAAGAATCTTTCGAGAGATAAACAAAAAGTACTTGAAGTACACATGCCTATAAATAATACAACACTAATAAAGAATTTCCTTAAAGAATATATTCGCCCTAAAATAAAATATTTCATTTATTTCGAAGATGAACGCCATCGTAAATTATTTATAAACGTAATCATAGAAATATTTAAAAAGGATTCCATTCAAATATATGAATGTACAGAAAAAGTAGTATACGTGGAGGATGAAACTGAACAACGAGACATAGTTCTAAAGTGTCATGTAGGGAAAACATGCCATCGTGGCATCAAGGAAACCGTGGCACATTTAAAACGTACATATTTCTGGAATAATTTAGAACAAACAGTAGCCAGCATTATAAATTCTTGCGAAACTTGTAAACGTATGAAATACGATAGAAACCCTTAAAACCAGAATTACAGTTAACGCAAACGCAAACAAAACCTTTTCAAGAATTATTTATAGATACCTTCTCAATCGAAGGAAACTATTTTTTAACAATTATCGATGCTTTTAGCAAATTGGGACAAGCATTTGAAATTAGTAATAGATCTACCCCAGAAATAATTAGAGCATTGCTAAAGTATTTTTCATTGTACGGAGTACCTACAAAAATCAGCACAGACCCAGGTTCTGAATTTAATAATAGCTTATTAAAAGAAATGTTAACCTTTTATAAAATAAATTTACATATAGGGACACCACATAATCCTAACTCTATGGGATTAGTGGAAAGATTCCATTCCACAATTCTAGAAATTTACCGACTTGCTAAATACGAAAGAAAAATTACTGACCCTGTTTCAGTAATGACATACTCTATTATGTCTTATAAAATCAGTCGATACTTTCAACAACCGGTCTTACACCTTTCGAAGTTATATTTGGTCATACCGACTCCTCGAATATATTCGATGTAGACTTCGATAGAAATTACACCCAACAACTAGTGAGAGAACACGTTAAACGCACAAAATATTTGTATAATTATCTAACAGATAAAATATTACAATCTAAGGTTAAAACTAAACAAAAACATGGTGGAGAAACCAACTTCAATATTAAACCGGGTGATAAAGTATTTATCAAAGGCGTTAATACCCGCCGTAGTAAAGATAAACCGCGATACCAAAAGGCAGTAGTCACAGATGACGTAAACAGAAACACAGTAAAAGTGCAAACACAAAATAGAAATACTAAAGTACCCGTTAAAGATGTTAAACGTCCTTCACAGGTTCGTCCTGATGATAGCGACGCAAACAACCCGCGCCCTTCAACTTCAAAAGATTGAAGAAAATCCAGGGGTTCTTCCCGTAAAAGAAGGTCAAGCATTTGTAAGCCTCTATAATTGGCACATATATAAAGTATTAGATCTAGAATTAGTTAGTAATAGTTTAAACTATAATATAGAAAAATATAATCAAATCATTAGCTATATAAAAGATAAGTTAAACATATACATTTTAGACGATAATATAGTAGACGCTGAACTACAAACCCAATATTTAATGAATTTAACTATAGAAAGATATAATCAATTAGTTCCTAACGTTAGAATAAAGAGAGGTATCATTGATCCCCTTGGATCTATAATAAAAGCAATCACAGGCAACCTAGATAATGAAGATGCCTTGAGATATGACAATTTGATTAACAAAATAGAATCAAAACAAAGCGCAATTGTCAATAAGATTACTTTAATTTCCGAAATAGTTGATACTTTTGTTAACTTAACGAATTCTACAAGAAATAACTTTATTGTACTAGATAAAACTATCAGGGAAATAGAAGAAATTTTAAATAAGACCCAGTATCAAAGAAGCAAGGATCTTGTCTTGCAGACGTTTAATTTAATAATTCATAATTTTCAAATAGTATTAACACGATTGGATGAAGTGGAAACTGCTGTAGCATTTAGTAGATTAAATGTATTACACCAATCTATATTGGACTCAGATGAACTGTTTAACATCCTTAAAGAAATCGAGGAAACCGACAGATTAGTTTTTCCTGTCACTAAGGACAACTTGATTAATATAGAAAATTGCATAAATATAAAAGCCTATGTAAAGGGCAAACAGATAACATTTATCATGTCAGTTCCAACAGTCCAATTAGATGTGTTTGGATATTATAGACTACACCCTTTCCCAATGTACAACTCTGGTCCAAACCGTACATTCCTAATTATCCCGAAACATCCCTATATCCTTACAAAAGGGTCGAAAACTTTACCACTTTCTCAGCCGTGCAAAGAAGTCGACGAAGGAAAATTCTTGTGCTATGAAAACCACATCTCGTTTGAAGACACAAGGCAGTGCATCAAAGACTTAATGAAGTTTTCAACTAGGATAACATCATGTTCCCCGTTATCAGTCGAAGCAGAAGACATTAAGTTGAAATCCATACAGCCAGACTCGTGGATACTATTTACGGGTCGTCAAACTATTCTCACCGAGATCTGCGAGAACGACATGAGCCAACATGATATTATGGGTACATACATAGTAACCATAAATAATAAATGTGAAATCAAGATCGAAAAACTTACTCTACGCAAGCGTCGTGTACAAGCAGGCGAAATCATATATACAAGCACACCTAATATACATTGGCCTAAAATTGTCACTCCACTGGATGTCTTGAAGAAACCAATCAACTTAGATAACATCGACTTGGAAAATCTACAGTTCTTATCACACGTTTTAAGCAGGAAAAGTGAAGTGCTAGATACTGAAAGTCATTTTGTGAAAGTGCATAGTGTTAGTTTATGGACTCTAATCATTTACTTAATACTTACCTTTGTACTATTTGTAATTCTGTATAAATATAAAAATGTATTGTTATGCAAAGGACAAAATCAACAGCCTCATAAATCGGATGATGATTTTGAACTTACGGAGGGAGGAGTTATGCATTCCGACCCCATACTCAGAACTGTGTTAGTACACTAAGGGCGCATCACGCCACCAACGCTGTCGATTAGCAATTTGACACCTACACCGATTTAGTATAATGATCATAAAACTAATGTAGACCAAACACATTAAATTAATTACCATGTACCAAGAAGCTACCCGTGGGTCCCATCACACGGACAGCACACACACACACTGTAATCCAGTATGTAAGCTAAGTTTAAGAATTAGATGATTCATTCTGGTCATTCTGTTCATTCTGTTAGTACCATCTTGCCAGTGACATACTGTCCTGTATTCTTAAATAAAGTATCTTTTTTGTGAACAACAAGTGTTCATATTTGACTACCTAATTATTAATTAACATTATTATTGATCTCACACTCCTAAGATTGTTTTGTTATAAGAAAGTTGATTTATTATAAGTAAATGTTTAGTCGCTAATTATAGTTCAACATATTATTGATCTCACTCTCCTAAGATTGTTTTGTTTTGTAAGTTGATTTATTATAAGTAAAAGTCCGTTACCTAGTTATATTTAGTTTCAAATATTGATACCTTATTCTTAAGATTAATTAAACATTTTAGTACAAAAAATATATGTTTTATTATTGAACGCCTCAAAACGTTGTAGGGCAGAACACCTACATGTTTGAATGAAATCTGCCAGAACGTCCTAGGACGTGCGATGCCTGAAGACGTTCTGTCATTTGGTATGGTATTGGTAAGCGGACCTACACAAGTACGCCTATGGACTTAGTATGGAAAAAACGTGTGTCAAAATGCCAAAATTTGTCATGCATTACAGCGCGCGAACGTGTTAATAATGTATTTTCTTCGATTTACAAACGGAGAAGAAGTAACGAGAGTGAACTTCAAAAATATTTATCATATCCCATCGAGACAGAGGATATAGATGTTATATCATGGTGGACCAAAATATAAGGTCTTCGATGTACTTGTCATCATGGCTAATTTTTTTTGGAAATAATGTATAACAAGTAGATACTTATTATTTCCAATTTCAAATAATATTCGTTTTCATTTAATTTGAAAATAAATACAACACAAAAATACTTGTTTAATTCATACTAAGCTATAACCTGAACAATACCTATAGCCTTATAATAAGCCTACTACTCGAAAAATACTTTAGTCGGAAATAAAGCCTAAAAGGCTATATAGGTTTTTTTAAACCTATAGGCTTTTTAAAATGAGTAGCCTTCTAAAAGCCTAGTAGGCTTTTTAAAATGAGTAGCCTTTTAAAAGCCTAGTAGTCTATCATGGCCATAAAAAGAACTAATAGGCTTAATTTTAGCCCTAAAAGCCTATAGGCCTCAGGAACACTAGTTACAAGGGGTTAAGTTGTGGTTTTTATGTCTTATAGATTAAATAAAGTACTTTCATAATTACTATTTGCTTATTTCACTAAAAAAAAAGGAATCATCAAATTTCATCCATACAAATTAGGGTCACCACAGACCCCGTGCGAGCAGTTAAGCGATTTAAGCAAGTAGTTAAGGGTTAAACAAAATGTTAATTTTTTCATGAGTCTCAACTGTAAGCACTTATTTCATAGATTTTTAGAAGAGTGTTAGTGACAAAGGTATGTGCTAATGTTTTCTCATCTACAAGGTCAAGCACATACTATTTAATGAGAATGAATGTCTGTTCTACTCACTACTATGTTAATTTGTATAAACTGTTCTCATAAAGTAAATTTCTTTTGAGAAAATAAAAGATCTTTAACCACAAAGTCAACCAATCTTCTGAACTACATCATTAAAAACGCAGAACAGTGTCAAATAGACATTATCACCATTGATTGAAACTAATTATATTTCATTCAGGGACACAAAAATCAAACAGTATATTCACCCAGAGATATATTATTTTTAATTAATAGTGGATTTAAAAACAACAGTAACTTAAACAGATAAGTTCACTGTAAGACATCTATTCAGTAAAACAAAAAACCAAAACAAATATTATAATGCAAGACAAAGGCTAGTAATGTGCCAGTACACTCCATTTCACAAAACTTTTTCATCAATTCATCAAACTACATATCTATAACATGGCTGCAAGATATTAAGACATGTGTAAAGACCCTGAACTCGTCTACAAATGACATGGAATCTTCAAAAGCCACAAGACGAATAAGTTTGCTATGACAAGAATCATCAATCATTGACGGACTTTAAAGATGCCGAACATGTAGATAGCCTTTTTGAATGTACTATTGATCCACCACCGTGAGACATAGTGATGACCCATCTTTAGAAACAATAAGTGAAACGCCACAGCAGTATTAGCCATCTGCATTATTGGGCCCGTTCTTGGACACGCAGGACTAAGAAATACAACAGAAATATTTGATGATATCAACTTTTTTAGTCAATCTTACAATAATTACACCAAATTAATGTACTTTTTATTTAAAACTGACTGAGTATTCTCTTTAAAATTACATGGAAATGTAAAATTTAACATCTCTATGTACCTACACAACAATGGTCAACAAAAAACTTGTTGCAACGGGACTCGACGTCAAGGGAATAACTTAGGAAATACATCCTGTTCCCTCGAGGCCTGGGCAATCAAATAACATCAAAAAATACAAACAAATGCAAACAGACTATATCGAATGGACGCCTTGTACACAAATCAAGGTTCTGCTTCTTACTTTCGAAAAAAAAATTTCAATAACCTTATACTTGTGTGCTGTCACATGTTTGATGACGCACGTTTTTACTTAGAACATTTATAATTTTATTAGTTTAGTCATTTATTTTACATTATTATTTTAACCAAAGTACTTACAGGTGTAATATGATAACAAAGCGTAACATATTCCACTTGAGTCAAGCATTTGTAACTGTTATGGATAAATACAAAGTACGCATATACCTTTTATGTTGTATTGTATTCCATGTTCTATTTAGTAAAATCGTAAAAACGACAGTTATGATAAACGAACAGGTACCTACATCTGCAAATATCACAGGTTTCGACTTGAATCATTGATAAAATTACTACAATTTAATAAAATTCAGATCAGTTCAGTTGAACTAGTAAGTTGCCAGTTTTTAAAAAGCCAAGTTGCCATTTGCTGCAGGGATACCAACTTTAAACATTTTTAAACATATTTAGCTTTTATTTACACATCGACCGGCAAGTAAGACTTATATTATAAAATTAGTTTAAATTTAATTAAAATGTGATTATTTAATAAAATTTAAATGCAACAAAAATAATCTGATATTCAAAAAATCTATTTTGAATTAAATGGAATATAAGTGTCATTTTATTTTTTATTTTAACATGTTTATTAACTTTATACTTATTTATTGCAGTTATTTAACAAATTAATAACAAAATAAATTGGATACATATTTTTATATGAAATGAAACACCATAAAACTATTATTTTTTTAACAAACTTACAATCATCTACAAATGTTAACACTCTTCAGAGAAATAACTATAGAAATACAAAAGAAAAAAGAAATGAAAAGAAACTATGATAAATATAAATAATATAATATATAATACAATAAATTTCGGGTTCAATTGCCGGGGTGGACAAAAACTGCCAAGTTCTTCACACATATTTTTTGGATGACCTACAGCGCCATTTGCCCATTCCTCTCTTTTCTCTGTCAATATCATCTGCAAAGCGTTTACTTTCTTAGGGCACAATCTTATGTCAAGTCCTTTTGTTTGTAAATATATTTGTGCATCATTCATTTTATGTAGCACCGGTTGCCACACGCTCAAATAACAAAGAAAGGAAAATGACTGCATCGAAACTCGTAAAGCACCTGCATCTCTCCTAGTGTTTAAGCTTTCACCTGCCTCTGTCAGTTTTTCTAAAGTAACGAGAATGTCTTTCTAATGATGCCATGTCACATTTATGGCATCGCCTCTTGCACTCCACCACGTGTCTTAAACCCCTTTTAAGCTTTTGCCTGTAGCTGCTATCAGAATTGCCCAACGATGTGTCAATGTGGAAAAAAAAATAGCAACATTCTAAAGTGCTGAAAAAAGTTACTAAATCTATCTCAACTGAGGCAGCGTATAAACAAACTAGGTTTAACGAATGATTTGAGCAAGGTGCAAATTCAGCTTTAGGGTGTATTTCTTGAATTCTTTGCTGAACTCCTGAATACTTTCCAGCTATAACAGCAGCATTATAATATGCTTTGCCTCTACAGTTCCTTATACTCGTATCAAAGCCATCAGCTTGAATCTTGTCCAAAATCATCTTTGAAATTCCTTCAGCAGTTTTGTCTTTAGTTTCAATGAAATCTATAAAGGATTTCATAACTTTTATTTCCTGATTTTCAATTACTACGTATCTTAATACCTGACTTGTTTGATCTTTATGAGAAAAACCTGGAGTGCTGTCAAATATAATTGAATAATACTTAGCCTTTTTTATTTGTCCGATGATATGTTGGCGAAAATTATTTTCCAAAATTACAATAAATTCGTTTTGTGTTTGAAGTGATTGAAATTTTGCCACACATTTTAGACCTTACTAGATGTTCACGAAGTATAGGATCGTATTTTGCTATTAAATTAACCAATTCTAAAAAGTTACCTCTATTGGTATGAGTGTCGTTTTCTATATTTGGTAAGAAATCTTATAATATTAAACACTTTAATGAGAATTTCCTTCCATATTTTTATTTCTATTGCCACTATGTCTTGCTCTTTTTTGTCAAGTCTGTTCATTTTGAAGTCTACTCTCCAACTCTCTCCAATCCCTCCGCAATCATATTGGAAGGATTTTTTATTATTTTGGAATATTGCACTTGATTTGTGACTTGAAACCTTAGGATTTCATTTCCAACAAGTATTAAATCCTTCGTATAAGTAAAATTTAGATCCATTCAGTTTATTTGCGTTCTCAAACAAACAACAACTAAAACAAAATAATGATGCTTTTGATGCAGAGAGAATAAACCATCCAAGTATGTAAAACTTTTTCACCGTTGGGCAATGTTAAGTAAAATCATTCTTTAGTAAGCCGGCTTGTTTCTCCTTTTGATGTTAAAGAGCACGAATCTGAGCGATATTCTTTTATTTTAGCAATATTTATTAATTTCTTTAGGAATAGTGTCAAGTTCTTGTATTTTTTCAGCTTGTACTGGATTTGAAAACCCAGTTGTTTGTGATGAATTTAAGCCTAGTGAGGAATCTGACGTCTCAGGAACAACACTTTTCACATATTTAAGTAAAGTGCCTTTTATTTACTCTAATATTTTCCAAATTAGCTTATTTCTTATCACGGTAAAATGCCCCACTTTCTTCTACTCTTTCCATTTTTTGACGCTAAAATCATCAAAACTATCGAATTTTTCAAAAGAAATACCTAGTGCCTTTAAAAAATCCTTGCTTTGCTGAAATTTTCCGTTGTTAGGGTTTTGTACCTCAAAAGGAGAAAATTGAACCTTTATCTATCTTTACTTTCATTAAATCATTTCATTGACCATCTGTCTGTCTGTCAAGACCTTTTTAAATAGGAACGAGTATTTACTTACACATATTAAATAGAAATTTGTATCAGAGTTGCCAGTCTAGATCCTTTTAAAACGTGAAAACACTTTAGGGACTTGGGTGGCAATTTTTTTTTATTATTTTAATAAATTAAAGTTTGAACAACATATTAGACAGTCCAACATACAATTACATAAATATAATATTTAACACTCACACAGTTGAAAGTTATTCAATAATTTCACAACCACTACACGTACTTATTTGCACAAAAATCACAATTTAGAAAGCGTAACATAATTAAAGTGCGAGACAATGTGAATTGGACAACTGACGATTTATCAATAAAACTTTCTTTGAATTGTCAAACTTTGTCAAAGCACATAATTCCCCGTACCTTAAAGGGGCTTCCCCGTAGGTACGTGTAATAAACTATATTGAACTTAATACATATATAATATAAGTCAATCTCGTTGATTGTTAGTCATAAACGGGGAATTCCCACAAGTCAGTATGGACGTTGTTGCCAGTCGCTACAAAATATCATTCAAAGAAATGGAATTCCCCAAATTCGCCACAAAATAAGTAAGGAAAAATGCCGTACCCTTTTCAATTACAATCGGTCTGAATTAGTAGTTGCGATAAAAATATAAAATGGTTCAAATATTTACAAAATATTTTTATTATTTATTGTTCAATTTTACCGTCCCATAAAAAGTGCTACGCGGGACGGGCCGCCCCTGCCTCCCCCACTACGCTACGCCACTAGCCCTCGGTCCTCGTTGTCACGACCATCTATGGCAATCGCTTTTGAGAAGCCAGTGTCCTCAAATAACTAGTTTGACTTCAAAATGCCATTCTCAGTTTAATTTCTGTCTTCGTTTAGTCACTCCGTGGTACCTAACAGTCAGGTAAAACTGGTTGAACTGGTACCTACGATTTGGTAGGAATCTTGAAATGAATATAGCATATTTGCTGAATCCTCTGTCAGTTTCTGCTTATCCTTAAGTGTACCTACCTCATCTTTTCTCTGCATCGTCCAATTGGTTGACTGGCAGAAAATGCCTTAGGCATTAAGTGCGTCGACGCATCTATTTGTGGCTTGTGGAATAAAGGCTAGGAAGATGAATCAATAAAAGATGAATAAGCTTTGGTTCAACTTTATTCTTATAACCTCTTACGTCTAATGGAACTCGTGCACTTGTTAAGTACTTACAACTAATCTAGTCTTAGGAGAGGCTCAGCGGCGCGGAGGAATGCTTTCTCGAACTCCATCTCAGAGAAACGGTCGACGGACGCCCTGAGAACAATCAAAATACTCTCTCATCAATACAACTAGACAGGTAGTAGAGCCACGCTGATTTCAGCATGAACGGGCCGGCTCGACCAGGACAGTACTCACACAACCGCACAACCACAGAAGATCAACCTAAAGTGACAAAATCCGTGCTGTCGTGTTTCATTGGTGAGTGCGCGACCGGAGGCCTATTGATGCAGTGGTGACGATTGTCGTAGTAAGTGTGTGCAATACGATGACTGTTATATATTTTATGTCCCCAATTGAGGCGTAAAAAAGCATCTTAATGAGCCGCCATAGTGTGGGTCACCATACTACATTGTCAGCATTCGCATTGATTATGGTGACTACAACTTTTGGATTCTATTCATGCTTTCCATCAGGCAGAGTAGACTCATTTTGGCAGACTCTCAAAAAATAAAAAAAAACTGTAGAGGAAATGGAGTCATGTCCTCCAACATAAACGGAGGATCCTCCGCCCAGGTGAAGTAATCATGTCTGTTATAAGTAAGAAACGTGGAATAGGAAATAGTCATGTGAGCGAATCCGCAGGCAATAATTAGAGAAAAATAAATGACTACGAAATTATGTGAGGATTTAGAGACTGATGTTGAGTGAAATAGCCTAAAAGAAGTAAATGACATTGAGTAAAATCTGAGGAAAAATTTTTTAAGTATGGATCTTGATATCCATCAACATTCACACAAAAAAAGATGGATGAACAGCGTGAAAGAGGATACGGTTAAGTAGAGAGTAAGCAAATTGATGACCCAAGGAGAAGAGTATGGAAAGACAGAATACCTTGCAGCTTCAATAATTCTCTTCCTCTGATCACTTGGTAAGGCGATAACCTCTAGAATGGCTCTGGCGTACTCGTCGGGTTCCGAGGCCAGGTAGCCGGTGCGAGACGTCTCCGAGGTTTCGATGATGTCGGCCAGGGGTCCTCCGGAGCGATGGGCGATGGTGATCAGACCGGCCGCCATACACTCTACCACACCTGTACATCACCACACTATTTTAATACAAAGTTTAAGAGAGCTCCAATAAAAGTTTCACGCGTACCCTCAAATAACAGTGCAAGCATATGAGTAGGTAGCTGACTATTGAATCTCTCCTCTATAGTTAGAGGGGAGGTGGGGGGAGGAGGGGGTGTCGATAGAGCTTCGGTAATCGCTCACTCGCTGAAATCAATAGGACTGGTTAACACCACAGATTTGTGATGTCGTGATATTTATACTGAAGGATGGACCTCCCACGATATTACCAAGGACATAGGATATGTATTGTGTCTTCTGCATCGTTGGTCTAGTGGTCAGCGTATACAACTGCCGATCAAGAGGTCTCAGGTTCGATTCTCGATAGAAATAGTTAATCCAGAATTTGGAAGTTGGGGTCTTAAGCCCCTTGCTTCGGAGAGCACGTAAAGCTGTTGGTCGTGCACCTGGTCTCTCCCCGGTCGTGTTAGACAGCTGTCCCATCGGATTGTGAGAGTGAGGGAACAGAGAGTGCACCTACGTTTGCGTACACGCTTGTGTATCACCTGCTTAATAGGCGAGTCTCCATTGAGACTGACCACCGTGGCCGAAATCGACTAGAACATATATTGTATTCTCAGTAACCATTTTTTTTTCTGTATAATATAGTATATTAACTACATGGACGCCTATAATATTTTTTTTTCTTCTTTTAAAAAGACAACACCCGCATTAGGAATAAATCCTGTGTCGCGGGGGACTTTACAAACATACAAGAAACGGTCACAAAGAACACCCCGACTCAGAACAATAATTTGTGGACCACACAAAGTGTTCCCATGTAGAGTTTGTACCCATAACACTCAACGAAGTGCGGTGTGGCGACCGCTTAAGCCACTAGGCCAATCGTGCAGTCTATATATCGAGGAGAGTAAGTTGCATGGTCGGTCCCGATTGCTATACGAACATCTGTGGTAATCATTACGGTTAGTTGGAGTCCTGGAGTCCCGCAACATTCTTTCTACTGAATATCGGTATGGTCTTATACTTGGGTTGTGGAGGTCTGATGGCAGTCGCTTCAAACATTCGAAGTTTAACCGTGTCGTAGGCCATCAGTATGGTGACAGATTCTGAAAACGAGGTGTCATCATCCTTATTCATCCTCTGGATGTCGTAAGAACTGGTTAAAGGAAGAAACTACGCTGGACAATAATACTGGAGAGAGGGGAAACTTGGAGCAAAGCGTCTGGTCAGCATGGATATGCATAGCGTAGGGCAAAGCCTCTTTTTTAGGGAATCTTTGTCCAGCAGTGGACTATAATGGTTGATGTAGTGGACTTAATTGTGACCCCAATCTAGTAAGGGGAAAATGCTCAGAGGAAGATTTGCACACTAACTGATGCCGAAGTGTTCGTTCCACATGGCGTGTAGGGCGAGGCTGCAGGTCTGGTAGAGCTGCAGCAGGCGCGCGTAGGGCGCGTTAATCACGAACTGGACGCTCTCCTCCAGCGCCAGGTGTTTAGCCAGGTCCTTTAGGTTCTGGACCCGCTCCTCGTCTACTGAATTGCGACACGAACCGACCAGCACCAACTTTATCTGCAGTTAGTAAAATATCATGTCAAGGGACTTAGTTTACTCTCTAACTGATTTTGACATTTTTTTTTAATTTAAAAAGCAACGTCCACCCAGACTCGGGACAATAATTTCTATATCACAAAAAGTGTCGTCTCACGTGGGATTTGAACTTCGAAACTCGATCTTCAATGCAATTTTCAATTCAAACCAATTGAATTGCTTCAAAATACTCATTTTTTCATTATTAGAATGTCATTTTATCAATTGGAAACCCGTTTTCCAAAAAAAATGTCTTTTTTAAAGAGTAACCATCAACCATGTGTGTATAAACATTCGCGGTTGCTTTACCAGGACCCTCAAACTCACCTTGTTCCAAAGCACTTCGTTCTTGACGAGGAGGTTTCTCAGCTCGTACATCGCTTGGAGCATCAGCGGATGGTCTTTCTCCGGCCTGAACTGGGCCACGGACAGTATCCGGATGGGATCGGACTCCTTCACTAACGAACGGAGCTGTTTCAACTCTGTTACCTGTAATTGTCAAACTGAATTCTTTCAAAATTTGTTTCGGAGTTTGCATGTTTTCTACGTATGTTTTGCTTATTTTGAAACTAGATGAAAACTATTTTGTAAATTTAAAAAAAAAGTTCTTAAGGGCATAAAAGATGGCAGCAAAAACATTGTCTGATGTTAAGCGCCAACCGCAGCTCACTGACAGCTGTAAACGGCTACTGGTGTAGGAGACGAATTTTCTAGTAGTACTCTACTCATAATTTGATACATCTAACACGCGGTTATTTCAAACTAGGAGAGTCTGTACTATGGTAAGTGGCAACCGGACTTCTCATAAACATACGAGTACTTAAAGATTTCTTTATCTATACATATTATAGATCATTTGTTGATCAAAACGATCATTTATTCAGAGAGTAATAGCATAATTGTTTTGGGTAGGGTCAATCGCACTTATGACCTCTGGCTTGACAGACAGTATCACCACTAGATCTGCAGATCATTCAACGACATATACATATCGTTTACCGTAAAAGTTTAGAGGCGCCTACGCACTTAGGTCGATTCGAATCCCCGAAACAGGGATCGTAATAATAATACACAAGAAGTGGCATACATGGGTGACCTTCTCGTCACAATATGCCACTTCTACTCTCTTATAATTACGATTTCTGTGTTTCATGGGTTCAGATCGCCCTAACAAAGGGATGTCAAGAGTTAATGATAAAGGTATATTCACCTCACAGGGCGGGTAGACCCTGTGCGTGCTGAGCGGTATCTGCCAGAGCTCGTTGATGTGCTCCTCAGTCCAAGTCCCATTCACCATCACCACGTCGGCGCACCGCCCCACCACGCCATACATCTACCAAACACACAAACCTATTCATTTACATTTCTACTCCAAGTTGACTTGTGGATTTTAAAACATGATACAGTACTATTTACTAGAGGAACATCTCATATCTTCTTATATACCCTTGGGATTTTCTATGCTAAATTTCAATATGATACGATAGTAAAAAATTATTCCACTTTTATAATACAAGGTAAATAAAAAACCACTTGAAAATATGCTCTAAATGATGACCTGTGTCAAACTTCATCTACGTTTTCTAGGTAGTAGAGCCACGCTGATTTCAGCACGAGCGGGCCGGCTCGACCGGGGCAGCACTACCCTCTCACAGAAGACCAACCTAAAGCGCCAACATCCGTGTTGTCGTGTTTCGTTGGTGAGTGTGAGACCGGAGGCCCATTGATGCAGGGGTGACAGTTATCGTGGTAACTGTGTAAGTCTTACACTGTCACGATGACTGTTATGCCTTTTAAGTCCCCAAGCGGGGTGTGAAAAAGCATCTCACAAGGCCGCCATAGTATGGGTCACCATACTGCATTGTCTGCATTTGCAATGAGTATGGTGACCACAACTCTTGGATTCTATTCACGCCTTCCATCAGGCAGAGTAGAGTCACTTTGGCAGGCTCTTAATATTGAAAAAAAAATCTTTATGTATTCTATACTTAAGGGGTTAGGGGTAGTCAGGATTTTCAAAAAATCGATTTCTTTTTTTTTGCATTTTCTTAAAGTATAATATTTTTAAAATATTGTGTGAAAATTTGAAGTGAATCCGACAAATCCTTTTCGAGTTATTTAACAATGACCTTTCGGGTGCTACGTGGCATTCGAGAGCAGGTAGCTAGAAACAGCTGCACGCAACCGACCTTTCGGGTTTCATTGTCATGAATATCTCCCCATTTTAATGTATGTATAATTATGTATATATATATAAATCATCATCATCATCATCCAGGAATAGATGACTCAGTGTAAGATATTACATAATTCTTATAATTCGACATAAATCCATAGCAAAACTTTAAATGCGTTTTTCTCAAAACTATGTTTTTTGAACTGGTGACAACTGTAACTTGAAAACCGCTCAGTAGATTTTAATGAAATTTATACAGCTTTTAGAATACATAATAAACTCGGGCCTGATCGAAGGATTTTTTTTTTTTCAAAAATTTCGATTTTTTAAGACCAATTAACTGTTGACTTTTTCCCAAAAATTTAGAAAAAAATTTTCTGAGTCCGCCATTTTTTTAATTTTTGAAAAAAAAAAAAAGCTTCGATCAGGCCCAGGATTATCTATTTATAAAACTAATTTTTCTTATCCGATTGATTTTAGATGAATTTCCAAGGACTTATCATTGTCACCGCAAGGACCTTTTTTTTGGACTGGGTCAATAGAAACAGCTATAACTTTGGAAATTATAAATTTTTTTTTTTCAAATTTTCGTGACTTCAAGTCAAAACATTGTATAATAAGGTCATATTATTACTTTTGTAAAATAAAATGATTTAATAGCGAAAAAAAATTACTGAAAATTATCATTTTTTCGTGTCTCTGACTACCCCTAACCCCTTAATACAGTTCTAGTATTTATTATAGTCAAATTTATTATAAATAATTATTTCAAAGTGATAAACCACAGTAATGCCCCAATTTACGCGAGGGATACGTTCCGGAAAAAATCGCGTTCACCGAAATTCGCGTATATCGAGATTTAAGATTAAAAATAGTCAAAATTCAATATGTACAAAATACGAATCGTTTTGATCAATCACTGTAATTCCAAAAACACTTAACGCAATACATACTATTAATTATTTTTTACGGAAAAATACATCTATTGTCTTTTGACTATATTATGTTTATACGCGCTCTTTCGCGTAATGCGAGGCAATTGAGCGGGAAATTTGAACTTCGCGTTATAGTGAAACCGCGCGTAACGGGTTCGCGTAAAGCGATGACAAGATAAGTGCAAGGATAAGGGAAACTTGAAACAAACTCACTACACAGCCGTCAGGCCAGGATGGTAAGGCCAAAACCTCCTTGCTAAGGGGAAGTACAACCCGTCTGGTCTGCACGATTTTGTAGGCCAAACTGACTAATGATGATGATAATGATAAGGAGTATATACTGACCCATCCAAAAATCTTATAATAAAGTAGTTTTAGCCACGTGAAGATAGGGTTTCTGGCAATAACCCCAGCGTTATTGTAGGAAACGATGCGATGCTTGACCCGGCGCATCATGGCACCCGTCACCGTGGGGTAGTGCGTGTAGCTCCCCACCGGGCACTGCGCCAAGTACCGGAAGATAGGGTATGTGAACGCGTACCCCGTCGTGTCTATGTACACGTCTGAAATTATCTATATATTAATATGTGTCAATCCGTGTGATGGCAGATTAAGAATACAAAGTGTCACCACTCCATATGTGTAAGAGGTGACTAAGGGACGAATATAGGGTACGTGAACGCGTACCCCGTCGTGTCTATGTACACTTCGGAAATTATCTATATGTTAATACGTACGAGATACGACGTAATGTCGTAAGAGGTGAACTAGGCAGGACAACATCACTGCAAGGAGAAGAAAAACTTGGAACAAACCCTATACGAACCCGTCTGGCCAGCGTGGTACAGTTGACCAAAGCGTCCTTGGTAAGGAGAGGTCTATGTCCAGCTGTGGACTACTAAAGGCCGTTCATGATGATTGATGAATATATGTCTTTGTTCACCATCTTCATCTTTACGAGTTACCTTTACCTTATAAAAAGGTATAATAGTGTTTAATCAGGCAATCTTTCCTTATAGCTTCTTCCACTCGCTAAGTAGATGTGATGAACTGAAAATTGGCCAGCTATTGTTTGGGAGGCGAAACTACCGCAAGAGTAGATTATAGTTGCAGGATATTTCTAGAAACACAGAGTGGCCAAAAAGCACAAGACCTTAAACCGATATGATTCAAAAGTGTATCCATACACATCAATGTATATATAATTTACGCATTCAAAAAGTGGCGACAGTTAAAAAATTCAGTGTGTTATTAAAAAAAAACCGAAACCTCTACAGACACTATTATCTGTGTAATTGTGTACATACATAATAAGACTATACAAAGTAAGTACAAAGTTTATTGGCAATGAAAGAAAATTAAAAATTGAGAAAAAATTGTCAATAAAATAAAACAAGAAGTGCTGCGCCATCAGGCCATACACACAACCACCACCAAAGTTTCCAAAGCCGAGGTCTACTAACCTGGATTCAACTTCATGAACGCCTCCATACCCAACACCATGGAACCCAAGCTCTGCAACAGTAGCGTGAAGTACGGGTAGGACTCCGCCTCTATCGCCCTCTTCAAGCTGAGCCGCACAAAGTTGATTTTACCAGGTTCAACCTTCACGTTGAACTGGTTCTGAGCTCGGTCCAGGATAGTCTGCGCTTCTGCTGAGTCTACCGTGTAGATGAATATATTTGTATCAGGGTATCTGCAGAATATATATAATTGTGTAATGGTTGGTTGATATAATCTCACAAGCGGTTGTCTGATCAAATAGAAGTCGAAGCAGTAATATGGTATCCAGATTGCTGATAAACATACTTTACATTTCTAATTATTTCTACGGGGTCTTGAGGGAGGGCTACGTCCACTGCTGGACATAGCCCTCTCTCAAGGCTCCACCACAACTGGTTCTGTGCTGCCTGCATCTAACGGTTTCCCGTGACTCTCATCAGGTCGACGAACCAATTTGCAGGGGACCTACTCACGCTCCGTCTTCAAGTATTTTAATTCGTCACTCAAGAACTTAAATTAATTGTAGATAAATAGATATTATGTCCAGCAGTGGACTGCGATAGGCTGATAATTATGGCAAAGATGAAAAAGACACTACACACACACACATCTTTACACACCTTTATTACACATCTAGATGGGAATCATAGCCACAACTTTTGGCTTAGCAGTCAATATCACAAGATACTTTGTCAACACGCCTGTCAAACACACTACATATGACAGACTAGCTTTTGCCAGCAGCTCCACTCGTGTACATAGTGACAATAGTCACTTTTTTGACCAGATTCTTGAAACTAATATAACTGTTTTATTTAATAACTAATTAAAATAAAACAAATACTAAACGCTAAGTGAAGTTTACTACAATACATAACAGAAAACTGCATCCAAATCGGTTAAGCTATTTCTGAGACTAGCGCGCACAAACACAAACAAACGGACTTATATTTAAAAAAGCTGTTGTTTTGAGTTCTGTTACTTTAATAAGACCCTCCCGTCATTAGTTAAATGTAATAATAAAGATAATAATATGGTACAAACCTAGTTTGCATGGCCTTAATAGCCACCCATAACACTCTCTCGCCTCCCCCGCCCGAGTTAGCGTAAGGGTGGAAGAAGGCGACGTTGGCTCCATCTCGTTTCCGCCTCGTCAACTTCCGTTCCTTGATGCGCATGTACCATGACGCGAATATGAAGGCGAAGGGTACGAGTACGAAGATGCAGAATATTAAGAATCCTATGAATATTGCTGGTAGAATCACAAGGATACTGGAACAAGTGGTAATACTTCACTAATGTAGATACTTCATTAGTTTTAATGGTGGCGCAGCGGTAGTGAATGTGACTGCTGCGCTTGAGGTCTCGGATTCGATTCTCGGGTTGAACCAAATGTTTGATGATTTGCAAATATTTGTTTAATATTTTGGGTGCTTCCTATATATGTATGTATTTACAAAAAAAAAAGTATTTAAGTATTCTATCAGCCAGTCTATGGCAGTTTTCATAGTACAAGCTCTGCTTAGTTTGAAACTAGATGGCGTTGTGTGTCAAATGTCCGAAATATTTATTTATTTCTAAATAAAGAATCTTTATTTTTACTTTCATTAAATGTAAAAAGATTTAAGTATTGTTGAGTATGTCTGTGTGTATAGTAACTACTATAAAACAAGTCACAATAAAAAATATGTTTTTTAGAATATTTGAGCGACAAACAATGTTAAACAAACAAAATACAAAAGTCTATGAACTGTCAATATTTGAAATGCCGTAGACATGTTTTAATGTGTGGAGGGACGAGTGACATATCTCTCCGCACATTATTGTACATCCTAATGTATTCTGTGTAGCTTAACAAGCATGTAAGAAACGGACACAAAGAACACTCAGACTCAGAACAACAATTTGTGGATCACACAAAGTGTAGTCCCATGTGAGGTTCGAACCCACAACACTCAGCTCAGTAGAGAGCAGAGTGGTGACCACTTAAATCACTATGTAGATAAAGATATAAAATTTGAATTTTGGCATAATAGTAATGTATTATTGATCTTCTACAAGTCATGTTAAAAGTATAAACTATTATTAATTTATTACAGTATTTAAGCAAATACTACTGGTTTACAATTGCCTCATTGGTCTAGCAGTTTACATGTGCGACTGTCAATCCAAAGGTCTCAGGTTTGATGCCCAATTTAGATCAAAAAGTATTATTGAGTTTTTCTGGTTACAGAAATACTTAATAATAGCCCAGTTTGGAAATTGGGGTCTTAGCCCTTGCGCTTCGGAGAGCATGCGTGAGAAAGCCATTGGTCCTGTGACTGCTCTCTCCCTTGTCATGTGAGGTAGCTGTTCCATTGGATTGTGAAAGAAAACAGAAATTGCACCTGTGTCTGCGCAAACGCTTTTACACTCTAATATCTTACGTCTATTTGGCTGGTGTTCGTTTAGACTGGTCTCCGTGGTTGGCATCAGCTAGGAGTCCATCATTATCATCATCAATTGTTTGTTTTGAGGAAAAATAAACCATAACTACATTAAATGATAACAATTAAATTATAATAAATTAAATATATATGTACTTCCTGATACTGCTGTTTGAAAATAACTATGTTCCGAATGTTAAAATAGTTAATATTCGACTGACAGTAACCTTGATTTAAACAACAAAGTAAACCCTAAAATATGGCACAGTCAACTGTGAAATCACAGGAATCAGAGTTGAAGACTTCTAACATAAGATTTTTTTCTCCTACAATTTGTCTCTAGTAACTAACGAATTTACAACATAAATAATCTTATCCTAAGACCACTTAGTTTTTGAGAGATTAGATAAATAAAAACAATTATTTATAACAATTTCCTGTAACAATAGCGGAAATAGAGGTTGCAAACAACAATTTCGATTACATGAAACAAAATATGAATGCTATGTACAAGTGTTCTAATGTATCAAAACTAAATCTAACTAATAAAGTTAACATTTCTTTTTAGAAATAAGTTTCTAATTGGTTCGTTAATATTTATTAACACAACTTACATGAACCATTCCAAAAACATTGTCACTGAACTTTTTTTTACAACCGCCTACATGCAAGGGTATTTCAAAATATTTTCATTACATTGAGTATGTATGCAGGAGGCACATCTGTTTCTGTTTGGCGGTATATTTATTCATGAAGAGTAATAAACTTATTTTACATAACCTACTGCATTAAGAAACGTAAACATCACTGTTGGCAAGTCGAAAATCAATGTTGCCAGTATAGTGTTTGAATGCGACAGATATAAATTATAAAATGAAAACGGTTAATTAAATAAAAATACTCAACATTTTATAAAATAAAGTCCATTAGTTTTTACAAAAATAGATACAATTATTTAATGTTTGTATTTATGTAACTGAAAATGTACATGTGTTTTTCCAAGTGTAAAGTTCTGTCGCTTTTAAAATTGTATTTTTGATTTGCCGACATAATTATTTATTTTTTATTTGAAGAAGTTTACCTGTATATATATTTTTAAAAATAAAAGTATTAATTTCAAAGCTATCTGTAAACGAACCAAATAAACACAATCTATTCGTTTGCTGAAATTTGCTTATGTAATTAAGTATTTAGGCCGCAACTACTTTTTATTTTTTTTTCGAGAATAAATAAGGATTGGTAATGTCGATATTTGGTACGCAATATGTTATCGGTCATTGGATCGCACGAAATCCAGTGATAATACGAGTAGTAGTATACATTCAAAACAACAATGAAACAATTCAGTTTTGTTTTGGTAGAACGGGCAATAAACAAGCAGATGGCTAACGCGAAAAAAGCGTTCATGGGCCACTGCCCAATTTTTAAATTTCTTGTCACATCTTTTAAAATATTTAGAAATAGGCACTTATGTTTTTACAAATGGAATAAGGGGTAAACGAGCAGACTGATTATTTGATGGTGAGTGACTATCGACACGTGAATACGTTATCTGTAAGGGCCTCACCCAGGCTAAGGGTCCTCCGGTAACCTCACTAATTCGGTAAAAAGCAACGAATATTTCACCTAACACTGGTTTTTAAAGACACCATACTACTCTCGTCGAGTCGGCCTACATTATTTTACTCACATTTTAGACTAGTAAACAAACAAAATATTTAGATTATACATGAATGAAATATTTTTGAAGAGTATAAGAGTAAGAAGAGTCGGCATTCCTCTAAATAACATCAGAAACGAGGTGACTGAGAGCCAAGGTCAGCGACATAGCATACCGTAAAACCAGAAGTCAGTGGGGTGACCATTAATTGTTGAGGTATACAATTACTTGAGTAGATTACTGTGCCTGTTGTGCAAACGTAATATAGGAGACCCACAAGCCAGTTGGAGTGACAATAGCTGGCAGGAACTGGATGCGAGAAGCGGGGATCGATCTAAGCGGCGTGCAATTGGAGGCTTATGTTAATCTGTAAACTGCGACAATCTGATAATAATTGCCATCGCCCACGGACATTAGCAACTCATGAGTAACAAGTGTGTTAAAACTATTTAAAAATTCTCTTGAGAATCCGTGGAAAGAGTTTAGAAGGTGTTTAGACTTCGGTAACCTCACTCCATGAACATTAACGAAACTATTGTCTAACACCGGTTTTCGGTGGTGAAATAATTAGACATAAGCGGAGACCTTTATTCACCTTGGAATTTATTCATCCGGATGACCACTACAAAGGCGTCTTTTTTTTATTCATCTTGTGTACTTAAGCATCACCCACATTGAATTTTAATCTGAAAACAACACTTTAACTTGTTTAATTTAAATCAATGATGTACTTACTTGTTAGTTTTATCAGTTTACTTTTTGTGGGGTCTAATTAATGTTAAATACAAAGTTATTTATAAAATTGAAAGGTTTTATTTTAACACTTTATATGGGTGATAAAACAATACAAGCTTTTCTAGATCCCATTTTAAAATAAAAAAATGCCTCCGATGTCAAATTATTTCAGCCGTGTGATATCTGTTAGGTGAAATGAGGACACCAAAACAGACTGCATCATTCACCTGAGTAGTATCACGCAAGTGAACATAGTGTAATAAACCATACCGTGGTCCCAATCTGATCAAGCTGGTTTATTTGTGGTAAAGTATGCTAAGAACTATGAACTTTTAAGCGAGTTAAACCACGGGACTGGCGGAGACGAGATTATAAAGTCTTCTGCCTAGTCTTTATTACTCCCAAGACTAAAAAAAGACCCAAGGTATAGGCTAGGTATAGGCTGTAATTTCAACAAAAGCAATCATTCGACCCTACTTTTTCGAAGATTCTCACGACCGTTTAGTTAATTCTGCTGAATAGGAGTATGTGAAAATGTTACAGGCGTTCTTAGAGCCGATGCTACTGGAACTTGCTGGCTACAATTGTAACACATGGTTTCAACAAGATGGAGCCTCTTGTCGCACATCCAATGAGCCCCTGCCGGTGGTCAAAGATTTATTTTCAGAAAAGCTGATTTCCAGACGAGGTGACTTTCCATGACCACCCAGAAGTCCAGATCTCTCCCCAACAGACTTCTTTTTATAGGGTTATTTGAAGAATCGTGTCTACATAAATAAACCAAATACATTACGTCGACTAAAAGAAAAAAATAGTGAAGAGAGGTAGGTGACCTTGCGGTCTCTTTGCCGATGAGTATTCGGAAATTTCGATGCTCGCTTAGAAGAGTGCAAACATCGAAACGGTGGTCATTTAGACGACGTAATTTTTAAAAAATAAATTCCAACTAATTAGCTTTCTCATAAATAAACAATTTTCTAACATATGCAATGTTTTTTTTACTTGATTTCAAATGTTAATAAATTCGTGGCACACCCTGTGGCACCACATTTCAACCAGTTTTACTCGAATATCAATTTTGCCACCAACTGACTGATACCAGGACCTCCGCAACCCTGAGGGGAAGCTGGAATCAAAGGTTGAACTAGTTGTCAATATATTTTGCCAACAGCTTTCTCCAAAGCTGGTCGGGGCTGCTTCTGCCCTTGGGCGACTTTTCCCCAATTTAGGTGGAGTCAGCGTTGCGATGAGACGGCTATACACGGGGGTTGTCCGGTCAATGGCGCTCTATGTTGCATCAGTGTGGGCGGTGGCTCTGACCGTCCAGAGTAGGGCTCGCCTCTGGCGCCCTCAGAGGATATTGGCGGTTTAAGCCATACGCGGTTACCGCACCGTATCGACGATGGCGGCGTGCGCCTTGGCTGGAACTTCCCCGTGTGATTCGGAGGCGGAAGTGGTCGCTGAAGTTTATCGGCGAACGGCTGACATGACGGCGGCGGGTAGCGGCATACGGACCCCGCCCGAAGACATACGCGAGTGGCGTGAGGCCGCTCGTCGAGCCACAATGGTTCGTTGGTCGTCCGGCTGGAGGCTCCACGTGCTGGCTTTGCCACCGTGGAGGCTCTCAAGCCATCCAGCCATCTCCAACCAATCATCACCGAGTGGGCAGGGCGACAACACGGGACCCTTTCCTTCCGATTGACGCAGATCCTTTCCGGGCACGGTTGCTTCCGGAAGTACCTGCACTCGGTCGTCAGAAGGGAATTGAGTACCGCCTGTCACCACTGCGACTGCAGTGAGAACTTGGTTTAGCACACGCTAGCGGTTTGTTCCGCCTGGGCGACGCAGCGTGGGGTCCTCACTGCAGTTATTGGAGGAGATCTCTCGCTACCGGTCGTCATACGCTCCATGGCCGGTAGCGACAGTTGTTTTACCGCGGTTGCAACCTTTTGCGAAGACGTAATTTCGCGGAAGGAGGCGGCAGAGAAGCCCCGGGAGGATGATCTCCACTCGGACCTAATTCGCCGCCGGTGAACCGGGCGGCGGAGGAGCGCGTACCAGCGCCTCATGACGCCTTGAGTGTGGCCGCGGGTGGACAGGACAGGTTTTCCCCTCCATCCACTGCAGTGTCCAGTCGCGAGGAGGCGATGTCCGCGTGTGCCGTACGGCACCTGAATAGAGAGTTTACCCGCAGGTGGTGCCCGCGGTAGCGGGCAGGCGCTAGATGGGATCTGGATGTCGTAATAGCAGCTGTGCTCGGATCCTTCTTATATCAGGCGCAGAGTGGCACACCGTGTGGTTTTAGTCGGTCTGATTCCGACACACCACTCCACCGTAAACCCCGGTGGGATGACAGCCCGACGGGGTTACCACACGTTAAAAAAAAGGAGTCAATATATTTGAGGGCACTTTCAAAATTACCATAGATGTTCATGGCACTTGGACTTGATTATGAAATTTTTGCAATGTGTGCTTAAGTTATAATCATAGTCCATCGCAGCGCCACCTCATTAGAGTGTGTGCTAGTCCCTATATTTTTATTGTCTGTGGACACACACCTCTGTATAAGAAATATGGCGTCCTGAATAAAAACTCGTTAATTGTTATAACGGATATTCCTTTTTCAATATAATCTACGGGCATATTTAACATAAATAAAACATTAAAATATAAAAAAAAATAGTTTATTATAAATTAGTTTAAAACTAACATGCACGTCAACAACTGCTCACTTTAATATTAATATATAATTGTAATGTAAAATAAAATTGTAATACATTAAAATATATTTACAAATAAAACATTTGTATATCTAGTTAAAATGTGACTTCATACAGCCTGACAGTGTAAATAACCAACCCGCCAAGAGACTATCGAGCCACGCGCACCTTAAGGTTCCGTAGATTTTATTTTATTGATATAACTAACTTCACACAACTCACACAAGGTCATCTGTTTCTAGAATAGACAGAACCTCTGTATGGGAACAAGACTACTGATCAACATTTGTCCCACTTGGGAATCGAACTCATAACCTCCGATTTAGCAGTCAGGGTCACTTCGTTCATGGGAGACAATTAGTTCATGTTTTATCACTGACGTTATTTATGACAGCGAATCCAACGTTCATTCTCACGAATATGACAGCACTCAGTGTTGCTATAACAAAATCAATCAAGTTGCGCGTGGATCAAGTATTTTTCTATACAGGCAATATTTAAATAATGTCATTGTAGATATGTTTGTTTAATCTACGATTGTACGGATGGCGCACTGGTTAATGTAGTCGAGTCGCGACTATGCCACACCGTGTTCACATCCCACGTGACGATCATAATAAATATATAATAGTTTCACATCACACACTAATTGTTAATTAATCAAGGCCAATTTCATTAAGTTTTTCCATTCAGTCATTCACTCATTGATCCGTGTGGTGACAGATAAAGAATACAGTGTTACCACCCGTATTTTCCCCGCGTGATGCCGATTAATTCCTTCAATTGTTTTGCGTTGTTTTTGCCTGTTAGTGTTAGTTAATTTCATAAACAGTTGGAAAAACGCAAAGAGTAACGAGAGTCAGTTACTAATTACTCATATATTTCGTAGTGACCGAATAAATGAGTGAATGAACAAATATAGTAGCCAAATACCAATACTGGTATAGATACATATACCATTTGATTTCTATAATGAAAACAATATGTGTGTGTGTGTGTGTTTGCGTGTGTATGTGTGTGCTCGCGATTACGCGAGGTCATCGCCTTTGGGGTCCGGTTCGTCGGTAACTTCAGCCGCCAGGTCTGCGAACTTGGCCACATAGTCCACGCTCGACTCCACCATCAGAGACTGTAGTTGGGACTCCACCTGCATTTACATGGAAGATCAACAGGTTACTTCCTAAAAATATTTTGGACATTTGACACACAACACAATCTAGTTTCAAACTAAGCAGAGCTTGTAACATGAAACCCAGATTGATTGAATGCTTATTTATATTTTTGAAATACATACATATTATACATAAGAAACTTATGACATATTTGCATATCCTGGAATCGAACCTGATACCTCAGTGCAACCGTCGCATACGCTACCACTGGCCACCGAGACAATCTATGAATATATTATTCACTGTTAGGTCAGAAACCAACGACAAAAATATTGTCAATTATAGTCGGGTATGCCCATAATACCTAGAATTGATTATTGACCACTTTTGACGTAATTTGTAAGTGGTCTGTAAAGAAAATACAGTCCAAAGTTTACGTTAAGTAAGAAAGAAAAGAAGAGAGAGAGAAGAAGAAAAAAAGAAAAAAAAAACGTGTGTGTACGTATGTAAGCACGTCAGAAGTTATACTACTTTGGTGTAACAAGATCAAAATTTTTCTCAAAATGTTATCCTTCGCGTTATCCTACGTTTGTAGAGAAAACGACATTTATAGATAAAAAAAGTATTTAATACATTCAAAGAAACTTTTGTTATAATGCATTATTTATTTAAATATTACAAAATAATTATTTGTACAAAATTAAAATAGAATGTTGACTGGCTAATTTCATGGTGTCGGTTTTTCGTGACGGTGTGCGCGCGAGTCGTAAAAATTTACTCTCAACATTGTTCCCTAACGCGCTTAAAGAAGTATATCTTCAAAAACTATATAGATTCATTTAAATTGCTAAGTCTTTTATGATTTTCGAAAGTCGTATGGAGGGACGGGTATCATGTCCCTACAATACAAATGGCCAGGATCCTCCGACCAGGTCCGCGGCCCTATGGTGGACGTTAGGATGTTGTGTATATGCTAATCGTTTTTAGGAAATTTCTATATCGCGATTCAGGATTAGTAGTTGCTCTATAGTTCATTACTCTGTAGTTTGATGTGTATCCGCTAGATGGCACTATAGTATTTATTTTTGTCATTACAGTCGTAAGTAGCATAATAACAGAAATCGTAATAACAAGACACACAAGATGCTCTATTATTTCGAATAATCGATGAATGAATGACAATAAGAGAATACTAACTGCGAGGTCTGGTTGCGGCCGCCCCTCCAGGTGTCCGAGGAAGCTGCTGAGCGAGAAGTCCTGGCCCGAGCTGTCGAACCAGCCCGCCGCGTCGTGCAGCAGGCGCGACGGCGACAGCGACATCGACTCCGAAGGGAGGAAATCCGCTGTCATATCATACATCCATTATTCATTTCTCAACAACATCACAAACATAAAGTTTCGTAGTAACCATAAACCGGATAATCAACATCAACAACAGCCTTTTACAATCCACTGCTGGACATAGGCCTCTCCATAGCAAGGTTTTGGCCTACTATACCACGCTGGTCAGACGGGTTGGAATAGGGTTTGTTTCAAGGTATCCTTCTCTTTGTAATGATGTTGTCTTGCATACTTTGTTCCTTTAGTCGCCTTTTACGACACCCGGTCGGGTAGAATAGGGGTGGTAGCACTATGTGTTCTTAATCCGTCACCACACGGACAGACAGACAAACTGGATACCAATCGAGAATAAGATTTGTGTTGAGGGTATCAGAATTTTTTATCAAATATGTACCTTCATCATCGTCATCAGCTTATAATAGTCCACTAATGAACATATGTCTCTCCTTAACAAGGAGGTTTTGACTTAAGCTGAGCAGATGAGTAGGTATAGTGTTTGTTTCAAGTTTTCCTTCGGTGATGTTGTTTTGTGTAGTTTCTACGCTTAGTCGTCTTTTACGACACCCACAACTGCTATTTGTTATTTTTATTTAATATATATTTTAATAATAATATATTTATATTAATTGATTTATGCACTAGGAATATATCCTGTGTCGCGGTGGTCTTTGCAAACATACAAGAAACGCACACAAAGAACGCCCAGACTCGGAACAACAATTTGTGGATCACAAAAAATGTTGTGCCATGTGGGGTTAGAACCCACAACAAACTAAATCAATTTTATCTGAATACCAGTTCTTTCACAGAAGCGACTGGCATTGGAAGTCCGCAACCCTGGGGGCGAACTGAATTCGAAGGTTCATCTAGTTGTCAGTATACTTAAGGACATTGATTTACAAATAACGATTGTTTTACATATTTATGACAACCGGGATCATCAGCTGAACGTGATCTCCGAGGCATGGCCGTGAAACACCGCCAACTTCCATTCACTAGGTTCTTATTAGAGATTTATTGCAAGAAAAACCCCATAACACTTTTGGACCTGATCCAGGAATCGAACCCACTACAAAAACGGTAATGGAAACATTCTTGCTATACTGATATATGTTGATGATTTATTAATTTTATATAGTAACATACAAGAAGGTGAAGAAATAGAGCAACAACTTAAAAGTAAATTATATATGAAAACATTTGGACCTGTTAATCATTTCATTGGATGGAGAATTAATCAGAATGAGACCAGAGACCAAATACATATTGATAAGACTGCCTATATAGAAAAAATTCACAGAGATTCCACATAACAGATTGTAATGCAGTTCCTTCCATGTGATTTTAGCTCTAAATTGATTTTTTTTTTATACTACGACGGTGGCAAACAAGCATACGGCCCGCCTGATGGTAAGCGGTTACCGTAGCCTATGGACGCCTGCGGCACCAGGGGCATCACGTGCGCGTTGCCGACCCTTTAAAGACCTATTTACCCCCTTCTTGAAGAGCCCCGTACTGTAGTTTCCAGGGAAAACCTCGGCAGGGAGCTCATTCCATAACCGGATTGTTCGCGGGAGAAAATTTCTCTGAAACCGCACTGTGCGCGACCATTTAGGTTCCAATGTATGTGGATGAGCTCCCTGACGATGGCGCGCGAAAGTGGCTGTGGGCATCATATCAAACCATTCTTCAGAACACAGCCCATTGTACAGACGATAGAGCACACACAAGGAAGCAAAGTCTCTCCTAAGACTTAGTGGCTCGATACCGTCTGTGAGATCAGGATCATCGACTATTCTCACAGCACGTCTCTGAACTGAATCGAAAGGCTCAAGCTGGTACTTCGGTGCTCCCGCCCAGAGATGACAGCAATACTCCATGTGAGGTCGAACTTGTGCTTTGTGATTAGCACAGGAGAGCAAGATAATATCACTAGAAATGTCCCTTATCAAGAGTTAACTTACCTATCACAGGGTACAAGTGTTATGGGGTTTTCTTGCAACCCCATAACACTTTTGGACCTGATCCAGGACTCGAACCCAAGACCTCTTTAATGGGCAGTCGCATATACTAGACACAAAACCAACGAGCAGTTTCTACATAGTAATGCCTAGGTAAAATTGTATTTCCTTAAATTGGATCTCTCAGTAAGATGCCGATTGAGGCAATTAAACGAAGTGTACCGTATGGTGGTGGTAACTTACATGTGACATCGATCTGTTCGCACTGGGGTTCAGTGTCCAGTTCGTCCTCTTGCCTCGTTACGTGGCAGTCTACGTCCCCGGAGTGACCTGCCTCCTCGGATTGTACGCCGTTTGATTTACACTCGGAATGGTTTGAGCCATCTAAAATACAATAACTTGATACACTTCACACTCGACCGTTAGACCCTAAACTAGGCAGAACTTGTCCTATGATAGCCAGACTGCTGATAAACACTTCAATATTTATAAATACATGCATTTTATATATAAATTACACTCATGACACAGAATAAGCGATTTGGTTCATCACACATAAGTCGTGGGTGAGTAATTATGTGGGGAACACCAACTTGTGGTGGGAAATGGCAGTAGAGGGGAGGGTCGCTTATCACATAAATAGTTGTCTTGAGCAGGAATCGATCCCACACCCTCTTTAGTTAGTAATCAGGGTACTCAATTTTACAATCTAATGATCTATACCAGCCAACCGCGCAATATTATTGTGCACAAGTGCACTCTTTGTTCCCTCACTCTCATAATCCGATGAGACGGCTATCCAACGCGACGGAGAGAAATCAGACACCAGAATCACTTCTGATGATCCAGAAATATAGCACAACGATGAACACGACACTCGATGATGACGTACCTGCAGCATGCTGTTCGCCGTTGCCCGAGAGCGGTGTGATGGGAATGCGGCGGTCACCATCGTGGAAGTAGAACTGCCCGTTCGACTCGCTCAACACGTAGAAGAATGACAGACTAGGATTATAAAAAGAAGAGATGGTGTCAAATCAGCTGATGATTATGATGGTCAGGATATCGATTCATTTATTAATACGTTTTATTATGGAAGAGCTTTTCAGGGGTTTCGTTGTCCGCGTGGTCACATATTAAGGAGGTGGTGGTGAGACACCCCTATTTAACCCGTGGGTGCCGTAAGAGCACGATTAATGGAGAAAACTATACATGACAACAGCAATGTACATAGAAGGAAAACGTGAAACAAACCAATCCGTGTGGCTAACACCCTTTTCTAAGTGGCCTGTGTCCAGCAGTAGACTGCTATAGGACCCTGATGACGATGATTAAGGAAAAAAATTGTGGGCAAGTAACTGATAGCATTTTGCAGTTTCTCAGAAATATCACTTCCACAAATAAAACTAGTTTATTCATCAAATAAGCTATAATAGTTTATAGATTAAGCGGGGCCAGCAAAATCATCCCACTAGGTCACTATAGTGTGGGTAACCGTGCTGTACTGTCTTCATTTACACTGAGTATGGTGACCACAAATCTTGGATTGGGCAGAGTAGAGCCACTTTGTCAGGCGTATTTTTAAATGTATATACAGTGGACGCCCGGTAATTCGACAAACGTTTTGCAAGGCAGTGTCGGACTATCGAATTTGTCGGATTATAGAGTACAGCCTAAGACCCCCTATAGACCGGATCTTTTTACAAAAGAGTACCTTGTAATCCGACAAATTACAGACAAATGATAAAATTCTATATTTTGTCTTCTGGGCTTGTGACGACATTACTAGGTATGTATACGCAATGCACAATAAATAAACGCTAAGCTGCACCGCTATCACACGTAGTTAAATTCAAACTAAGCAATCGGAATTGAAACAATACCTACGCGTGGAGCACAAGTTGTAACCTGTTCCATCATGCACGATCTACATTGGCGAAAATTGTTTGATTGATGTCGGATTACAGGGGGTCCGGATTAGACAGGGGCCGGATTACCGAGGGTCCACTATATATATATTTCTTCGCAAAAAATCATTAAAGCTAGTTTATTGGCATACAAACTGTAATAGTAGTTTCAAATTTTATAGAAACTGTCTGTTACTTTCGACACCTAAACCGCTAAACCAATTTCAATGAATTTTAATAAAGATATAGTGAATAAGTAGTTTTTTCTGATTTTCAGTAACAGAGAGTATTAATTTTAAATATAAAACTTACTCAGAAGTAGAAGTAGGGGGTGGCTTCGGCAGTATACGGGGTGGAACAGGAGGTGAACTTTGCGTTAGTTTCACTGGCACAGGATCTGTAATGAAGCAAATTTATTTCCTTTATAGACAAGAAAAATATCCAGAAGTGAGATATTTCTTGTTGAGCAACAGCTGCATCAGCGGTCTCTGCACTATAAGCCTCGTCTAACAGTGGATTATTTGCTAGTTGAAGGAAAGCGTTTTAGCAAAGACGTAGCAGCCTCTATGTTAAAGCTACCAGTCAGCCAAGCCCAATAGTGGGCTACTAAATATAAGTGTGGCGAGTTTTGACGATAGTAGTAGCAACCTCTACGTCGAATGGTCGGTTACGCCCAACAGTGAGCTACTTATTAATTGGTTCGGGGAGTTCAACAAACATTAGCAGCGGCCTCAAACTTTAAGGCACTGGTCGGTCGGTTATGTCCAACAGTGGGCTACTTACTAGTTGGGGCCGGGAGCTTGGGCAATAACGGCAGCAGCCTCTGTACCACCACCCGCCGGTCGGTGACGCGCGGCCTTCCGCGGCGCCAGCGTGGGATGCCCTCCAGCATCATATCCGTTTTAGATACCTGGCGAACATTGTATTAATTTAAAAATATTATAATCAGTAAAACCTTTAACTGCCTCGGTGGCGTAGCGGTAGTGTATCCGACTGCTGTGCTATAGGTCTCGGGTTCGATTCCCGTTTGAAATTTTTTTTTTTTTCCTTTTCCATTATATTAACTTATTATTATTTAAAGTATAATTGTAATATTTCGATATTTTATCTTGTCATTTTTATTGGATATGTTCATGAACAAATATAATTTAGAAGTTTAAAATTTTTGCATGTCGTCCAGGTAAATCAAAGAAGTCAATGTTTGAATAAAAATGAAATAACATTGAATATCTTAGATCAGCAAAAAACATTAATAACGAAATTCTCGTTACAATATGATATTTTTTTTTATCTAATTTTGAAATTGTAGTGTTGGTTCGATGCGTCACTATTGTCTTAACGCGAATGGGGTATAGTGTAGAAGGGTATCGAGTAGTGTAGAGGGGTGTAAAGGTGTATGGAGTAGCAGAAGGGGTGTAAAGTGGTGTAGAGGAGTGTCGAATGGTGTAGAGATGTGCAGAGGTATACAGAATGGTGTAGAATAGTGTAGAATAGTGTAGAATGGTGTAGAATGGTGTAGAATGGCGTAGCTTGGTACAGAGTAGTACAAAAGTATGTAAATTGGTGTAGACTGATGTAGAGAGGTGTAGAGGTATATGGAATGGTGTAGACTGGTATAAAGTAGTACAGAAATATGTAAATTGGTGTAGAATGACGTAGATTGGTGAAGAGAGGTGTAGAGGTATATAGAGAGCTGTAGACTGGTGTAGAAGTATGTAGCGTGGAGTAGAACGGTGTAGACTGGTGTAGACGTGTATAGAGTGGTGTAGAATGGTGTAGACTGGTGTAGACCAGTGTAGAGGCGCGTAGAGATGTGCGGCCTCACCTCGGGGTCGGGGCGCGGCGCGATGGGCGGCGGCGCGCGGAACACGGCGACGCCCTCCTCGCGCGGCGCCTTCATCTGCGGGAGCGGGGACACACACTCATTCGCATATTCTTTTTTCATAAAACGTTCAAGTCTGTTATATTTTTCAGTCCAAGGTATATTTAATCTGCTTGTTTTGTTATTTAAAACATATTGTGGCGACTTCCACATCACAGCACAAACAAAAAATATACGACAGCGCCATCTAGCGAAGATATGTCGAATTACGAAGTATGAACGAAATGTATGAATGTAATGAACTACGATAAAACAACTAATCCTGTATCGCGATATAGAGATTCGCGTGGCAATTAGCATATATAAAACATCCCAACATCAACCGTTGGGCCGTGGCCCACCAGGCATGATCACCTCACCTGGTCGCGGGATCCTCCCTTTGTGTCGGAGGGACACATGACACACGTCCCTCCACAATATTATTAGAAAACTGTAATCTAATTGCAGTAGCGTTGTGAGTAGGCGCCAATAATTAATATTGCTCATAAAAAAAACCACGTGTTATTCAAATTTTGTCATAACCATTTTTTATGTAACGAGCTACATATCTTATGTAAGTATTAACTTTTGACCGAGGCCCTGTTCCGGCTTACATGTATGTCGGTTATTTCGATACAAAAAAAATGTGTTCGTGTACTAGCGTACACTCGTAAGAAGTAAAACTTCTTTATGACGTTATTTTTCAAAAAAATAATTTAAGCCCGTCCGAAGTCGATGCAATCGCCACCTGGATTTCAAAAATGTAACTACTCAAAACGGGCCGCAAAATACATTGGAGACATTTACCAATCCCTACTCCGCTGGAGAAAGTATACTTCGAATCACGCGTGGTAGGGATAAGAAAAAGATGGCGCGTAACGGAGAAATGTGACGCGTAACGAAAAAATGTTACACTAAATTTTTTTCCAACCCCGATAAAGAAGTTTCACTTCAATAACTCGTTATTACTCGCTGATAAATAACTTTCCATTAGTGAAAGAATTTTGTAGCGACAATTGTTTGATACCATGCGTGGTATCGTTGGACTGGGTGTGTGACACTAGTAGGGATTTAAATAAAACCACTTTGCACTGTATTATGGGTTCGTAAGACTCCACGGTTTAATTAGCTGTCGCCTTGTACTAAACTACAGGTTTGTTCTCGTCATACAAAATGCTTGTAAGCCTTATACACTAGCGCGTGTAACACAACGATACCGCGATCTAAGTTTATAACAGCTCCCTCTAGGGAACGTAATGGTAACTAATACTTTGTTTTCGACTTTGATCGCACTATACTGTTATTGGTCTCGAACAACAATTTCTGATAGAGGGGGGGAGGGGATTTAAACCGCTTCGTTACGTAACGCGTTACGGCGCCAGTCTGGCTTCCCTTTGTCTCACGCATACAGCAGCGACAAGTGGGCTCCTTCTCTCTTGCTCTAACCCACAGTGCTAGCCGTATTTCGGGCAGACGTTTTTGTCTCTAAGGAGTCTTTCCTTACATTATCTAATATATAAAATTCTCGTGTCACAGTTTTCGTTGCCATACTCCTCCGAAACGGCTTGACCGATTTTGATGAAATTTTTTGTGCTTATCCGGTATCTATGAGAATCGGCCAACATCTATTTTTCATCCCCATAAATGTTAAGGGTAGTACAATCCTAATTTTTTTTTTTTATTTTTTAGACAAAAATTTTAATTTCTATTTTTATATGATACAACATACAAAAATACATACAATCCTCAATTTTCACCCTTCTACGATCAACCCTTATTTTTTAATAGCCATTTTAGTAATTTAATCATTTTTCATCCCGCTCAAATTACTTAGAAATAATTTATATGGCAAAGCAACGTTTGCCGGGTCAGCTAGTTATAATATATATATATATAAAACTTAAGTAATAACCTAAGTTTTTCTCAAGCTAAACAATTTCAATATTAAATAGTTCAATTTAGATTACTTTAAGTTATCAATTTTGTCGGGTGACCTGACATACACGTTTTTTGAAATCGGTTTCGTGGTTTTTCGTGTAAGCGTAGGAAACAAACTCACATTCGTATTCATAATGTTAGTGATGACTTATTTTAAATAACATAGGTTAGGTAGTAGAGCCACGCTGATTTCAGCACGAGCGGGCCGGCTCGACCGGGGCAGTACTACTCTCCCACAGAAGACCAACCTAAAGCGCCAGCATACGTGTTGTCGTGTTTCGTTGGTGAGTGTGAGACCGAAGACACATTGATGCAGGGGTGACAGTTATGAGCCTTACACTGTCACGATGACTATCGTGCCTTTTACGTCCCCAAGCGACGTGTGGAAAAGCATCTCACCATACTGCATTGTCTGCATTTACAATGAGTATGGTGACCACAACTCTTGGATTCTATTCACGTTTTCCATCAGGTAGAGTAGAGTCACTTTGGCAGCAATATATAGAAGTATATTTAAAAGATCCATTTAAAATCTGAATTGGTTCCCCGACTGTTACCTGTTTCCTCTGCTGTGGGCAAACATGTCCACAGTTGCACCTGGAGATGGTGGCCGCTGAGCTGGTGGTGACGTGAGGGTTGCCTGCCAACGCCAGTAACCGCTTCAGTCTGCAAAAGTATTTAAACAGCCTGTTGGTGTAGTAGTTACGTTGCCTGCTAAACCAAGGGTCGTGGGTTCGATTCTGACTCAAAAAAGTGCAGCACACTCATTTGTTGTGTGTTTGAGTGTATATGAATTAAAAGTATTTAAGAATGTTTACCAACAGTTTGGTTACCATATAGAGGCTATGATTAATTTAGGACCAGTTGGCCGTGTGTGAGATGTATTAGCTTCTTATTATATGTACAATTTTTAAAGGGTACAGATATATGACCTTGAACTTTCCTTCTGAGACTTACACTGCCACGATAACTCTTCTACGTCCCCATGCGGAGTGTGGCCGTCGTACTGTGGGTACACTACATTGTCTGCATTCACAATGAGAATGGTTTTCACTAGCTTGCTTTCCATCAGGCAGAGTCACTTTGGTAGGGTTTTAAAAAAATAACTATTCATAAACTTGTAGCAGTTCCCTCTAGTAGATGACAATCAGATTATCATTGTATTGGAGAGTCAAAGCAATAAATCAAGTGGATCAAATTAGTCTGTAAACCTGTCTTTATACATATATATAAAACCTAGTTGTACCATTAGCGTAATAAATACAATTAAAAAATTAATTTTACACATGGGTAACAACTAGATCTTCACAAGAACTAATGCCTCCTCTACACTACTCACGAAGTTGAACGAAGTTCCTCGGCAAAGTACTCTAGAAAGACGCCCGAGGCGAGTTAAAGTTTGACGAAGTAAGCCGAAGTGCCTCTCTATACTATGGTGTATTCGTCTAACATCGTCTAACATCACGAGTAGTGTAGAGGAAGCGTCACATTAGTACACACTTTTACACACTCACACACACACACACACACACACACACACACATATGCATAGAAAGACACAAACGTATATTTATGTATATACAATCAATCTCACTTACACAAACACTCATATACTGAAGCTTACTGCATTCTCTCAAACACGTATTCGCAAAACAGTTACTGTATGCCTAACTTAAAAATAAATGAAAATATATGGTATTTCCCAATCTCATTGTAAATTATTACTTAGATTCACCCTGGAGGTGGAAGCCTGGTGATCTGTGACACAGGGTTTTCCCACTACAGACACCACTCTCTCACAAAGGAATGAGAATGACGTATATTGTATTGTACCTATCCGATAAATTGTACTTGCCTTTGTAAATGGGACAAACAAACAAAACAAAATATCTTTTTCCAACACTGTGTACACTTCATCACCACATGGAGAACACAATATTATATTATTACTACATATATTGTGTTACCTGTCACTTAACAAAGAGAATCCGTTCGGTGGTGAAGGGCCCTGTGGTCTGTTGATGAGTTTGCTCACCAACTTGAAGGTTCCCGACGACAATGATGACTTGTGGTCCGGTGATGCCAGCTGTTCACCTGGTAGATAAACATACAAGGTCATGTCAAAATGTTGAAATATTAGGTAGAAATTAATAATATGTTTGACTGCCTCGGTGGCTCAGTTTTAGAGAATTCGACTGCTATGCTGCTCGGGTTCGATTCCCGGGTCGGACCACATGTTTGTATGATCTACAAATATTTGTTTCAGAGTTTGCGTGGTTTCTATGTATAATGTGTATGTATTTACAAAAAAAAAAGTATATAAGTATTATATCAGACAGTCTAGTTATCATAGCACAAGCTCTGCTTAGTGTGAAACTAGATGGCGTTGTGTGTTTAATGTCCGAAATAATTATTTATTGTATTATTCTTCATTGACGGGTCTACGGGCCTGTAGGAGTATCAGTCCACGGGAGATGCAGAAATTAAATTAAACGCATACCCGAAATATACACGAATAACAGTAAGTTATAAAGAAAATGAGAATACGGAAATATGAATTATGGAGTGGAGCGTGGAGTGTGTCGGGTGATGCACTGTCGGGTGGGAGTAGATCAAAACCGAAGTTGCGCGAGCGCCTCCGAGTAGACACGATCATTGCCGACGGTCGCACTTCGTCTAAACAGCTGTTCTGCTACAGGCCTCGTGTATAGTAATTCGTTAGATGACTGTATCGTAAATAAATGCCAAGGTCCACTTCATTAAAACTAATATCGCGAAACATCTCGGCAAATACGATTAAAATAGCTCTTTATTATTATTATGAATTTTAATCAAATATACAGTGAAAAATATTGTTCAATTGAGTGGTCTAGAACAGTGACGTCACAATTTTGTATGTAGTACATTTTTCATGCAAAATTGTCGATTTGACAGATGATAAAAAGTAACTAATTTGACTAAGGTGTCATCTAGCCGATTCTGACTGTTATATCCCAATGGTCGTGGTCCCTTTCTCGCTCAGTACAAATATTGTGTGAAAAGCGAGCTTATTAGCTCTGTGTTTGAGTGTAAACTAATTAGTAAAAAGCTCGTGTCACTTTGTTCGTTATCGACCACCTCCAAAACGGTCTGATCGATTTCTATGAAACTGTTTGTATATGATAGACCTCAGAATAGATCGTGAGCTATTTTTATACTGTTACGTGATAAGGGTAGCCTCGCCAGATTTTTTTACTTGGACAGTTTTTTTTTCTCTACTATAATTTTACAATACTTACAACCATTTCTTATTTTTTTATCAAAAAATCACTAGAAATAATTTGTGTGGCAAAAAACGTGTGCACGTCAGCTAGTATTTTTTTAGAGCCTGGCAAAGTGACACTACCCTGCCTTATAGAACCAGTGGTCACCATACTGCATTGTGAATGTAGACAATGCAGTATGGTGACCCACACTATTGTGGCCTTGTGAGAGGCTTTTTAACACCTCGTTTATGGACGTAAAAGGCATGACAGTGATCGTGGCATTGTATTGCACACACTTACCACGACTACTGTCACCCGGGCATCAATCACCATATCCATAATATGTAGGCATTTAGAAGTATATACGTATGTTTCTCAGCAGTCTGGCTACCATGTGTAAGATAAGATGAGTTGCAGTGTGTTTTTTTTGTATTTTCTAGCCTGCCTCTACTCTGCTTGATGGAAAGCATGATTATAATTCAAAAGTTGTAGTCACCATACTCATTGCAAATGCTGACAATGCAGTATGGTGACCCACACTATCATTGTAGCATTGTATTTCACACATTTACCACGACAACTGTCACTCCTACATCAATGGGCCTCCGGTCTCACACTGACCAACACGAAACACGACAGCACGGATGCTGTCGCTTTAGGTTGGTCTTCTGTGAGAGGGTAGTACTGAACCGGCCCGTTCATGCTGAAATCAGCGTGGCTCTACTACCTGGTAAGAGAGTGTGAGATGTACCAAGTTATAATTAGATTAGTTTTTATCAAACTTACATTTCCTTTCATCCCCCGACATGCCATCGTTACTGTCCTGACTGTAGGTGTTCTTTGGAGACAAAATATCGTTGTCACTTTCTCTAGCTCCTCTCTCTTTTTCGTCCTCCAATGAGCTGTCTGCACCTTTATCGGATAACTTGTCCAACTTGTCGACTATTTTGTCAATCTTTTCACTAACTCTGTCAAACTTGTCTGGCAATCTGTCGGACGATTTGTCGGGGATTTTATCTTTCTTGTCCAAATTTTTGTCTTTTTCTAATATTGTTGGTGTACGTTGTGATTGTGGCAGTGGCGGGGTGGCTTCTGCCCACCAGTAGTCTAGCTCGATTTTGGACCGGGAACCGAACTGAAAGTTAATAATACAATCCATTAAATATTCTCTTTGTCTACGAATGTTTTGGGCAAGGAACAGTAGTTTTCTGCACTAATACAGATATTTTTACAGGGATAATGTTATAGACAGAATATCTGAAGTCAAGTGATTACCGCAGTTGGACACATACTATTATATATATTATATATAATAGTCAAGAGATACGAGTGACCTTTGAGTGCCCCAAAGAAGTAGGAGGGAAGAGTAAGTAATGTCCTTTATAGTATAGGAGCTAGCAACGTTTTCGAGAAAGAATTTTAGGTCAGCTGATTTTGTGATATGTCGTCCTTCTAGCACTTTCGGTTAGAGTCTGGGCTATCTGGCTGGCGGTAGCGGTTGCGGTCATTAGTGCGCATCCTACCTGTCCAGGTGATAATCCTGGATTTTAAAAACATTTTAGAAGGCGTAATTTTTAATTTTTTGTTTTTAAATAAGTCTACCTAACATACTTTTTTTATTGCCAGACATTTTTGACATTGCTAACTATGTGCCATACGTGATTTTTTTTATAAAAATTTCAAAGTATTTTATAATGTCTGTAATTTTAATATTATGTTATTTAAATATAAGAAAACTTAAAATAAATTTGCCAGACATTAATTCAATTGTTAAGTCTTGAATTAAAATTTAAAAGTCATGAAAAGTATTGCAGTAGTCCGAGAGAGACAGTTGCAGAATAAGTCGAGAATGATACAGAGAACCATTACGAAAGTAAATTACTTTTCACTGTGCATATAGTAAAAAATAATAATAATATGTATCTAGGTTTTGACAGTCCTTGGGAATACCAGAATCTGGCGTGAAACAAATGTTACAGGAACGCTTCTTTGGCCGCCTAAAAAAAAAAAAAAAACAAAAAAAAAAAAAAAAATGTTTATTTGTTTCTAAAATTACAACACTATTCATACATTGTTTATGTGTACATCATTTATATGGTTATATTATTATTGGTACAAATTCTGATTCCCAAACTAGGCCGTGGCTTGTATCTTGGGAAACAGTGTTCAATCGTGCTAAAAATCATAATATAGGTTGTATGCTTAGAAGCAGTTTTACATGTACTTATACGTTCTTAACTTTCCAAATTACAAAAGTGTGAGAAGGTGTCTAGGTGTGTGTATGTGTGTATGTGTGCGTGTGTGTGTGTGCGTGTGTGTGTGTGCGTGTGTGTGTGTGCGTGTGTGTGTTGTGTGCTAGTGTATGTGTGCGTGTGTATGTTTATGATAGATAAGTAAGTAGATCTTCCGTTTGTGTGTAGTCAAGTTGCTGTAGCCAATTCAGAATTTTTACTTTAACTTCACGTCGACTTAGTCCGACTATGTTAATTTTTTTATTTAGTTCATTATACAACTTCACACTTATACCACGTGTTTGTTTTCTCGCGAAGGAGGTTCTGCACGTTATACGAGGACAGACAGCTGACGAGACACGTTTTTTAGGATCTGGAAGGGGGACATCTCGATGTTTCCGAATAATTGCCTTCAGGATAAATAATTTGCGGACTGAGAGAACTTTGCAGTCTGAATAGATTTTGTCTGTGGGGTATCTATAAGGCTTTTTTAGCATTACTTTTAGTAATGCTCTCTGTGCTCTCTCTAGTTTTATTAGATGCGTCTTAGCCGCTCCGCCCCAAACAGTGATACAATACTGTATAACAGACTGGCAGAGGGCAAGATACACAAGAGTCAATTTGTCTCGCGTCAAAACGTCTCGAAGGGACTGAAAAATGTATATCAATCGTCTCGTTCTGGTTGTAACCAATTGAATGTGCTTTTCCCAATTTAGTCTATTGTCAATCAATACACCTAGGTATTTTGCATGTGTGACCGGTGTAACTTCAAGACATGAGCATCCATTACGGTTTGTACATGTGTGAGCTATAATGGAGAAATTATGAGCAGGGTCGGTCCTTTTGCTTAAGGAAAATGGTAAATAGTTCGTTTTAGGTATGTTGAGTGTTAGGAGATTTTTACACAGCCAGTGCATGACTTCTGAGAGAGAGTGTTCAGCACGATCCTTCACCGCTTGCCAATCTGGACCCCAGACAAAAATAGCAGTATCGTCCGCGTATGTGAAGATCTTAGTGTAGGGCAATTGCAATGTGCAGAGATCATTAACATAAAGCAAAAAAAGCGTAGGGCCCAAAACACTCCCTTGTGGGACGCCGTAATTCATAGATGTCTCATCACTAAGATAATTCTTAATTTTTACTTGTTGACTCCTGTTGGTAAGGTAGTCTTTCAATACAGCGTGTGGCAATCCCCGCACCCCAAGTCTCTCAAGCTTCTCAAGAAGGATAGGCACAAGAACCGCATCGAATGCCTTCGAAACATCCAAAAACAAGCACAAACTTCTATTTTTTGTGTCTATTGCATCTACGATAGCGTTTGTGAGGTCCAAAACTGCATCCTCGGTCGAGATTCCAGAACGAAAGCCATACTGATTGGGTGCAAGTATTTTTTTCTGTTCCATAAAAGATTTCAGCTTGCGATTTAACACTTTTTCTAAAATCTTAGATATTGCCGGAAGCACTGCAATTGGTCTATAATTATTTACACAGTACCTGTCCCCAGTTTTATAAATAGGGTGTATTATTGACTTTTTGAAGACATCTGGAAAAACACCAGTACTTATTGCAAGATTGCATACGTGAGTTATTATTGGAGCCAGAACCCGACTATTTTGTCGCAGCACCTGAGACGAGACATTGTCCCAACCTATGGAACAGTCTGGACGAAGCTCCAAAATAATTGCCTCAATTTCGGCGATGCTTACTTCTAAGAGGGACAGTGAATCAAGCGGACAGTTTGGGCTAAGTGACGACAAGGGAAAACCATTCGTACCAGTTGGTTGACATATTTTGTCTGCCAATTTCTTACCTATGTCTCTGAAGTACATGTTAACAGTATTCACGGATGTCTCAGGTTCATCATTTAAATTTAATAACTCTTTAGAGGATACTTTTGTTTTTTGGGTTGATGTTACGTCTCTAATGGCCTTCCACAGGGCTTTTGGTTCATTACGGGCTTTATCGATTAGGGTTTTGTTATATGCTAGTTTTAATTTACGAAGAAGGTTATTACAAAAATTCCTATAACGGGTATAAGTGACTATAAAAAGTACTTAAACGTCTTTTATCGGGCCCTACACGGACCTGATATAGACTTTAAAGCGTCGTCGTCTTGGCTACGATATGGTGATCTCTTCGGAGAAATCGAAGGTTTTGTTTGTGCAATTATGGACGAAGTTATCATGACAAATAACTACCGGAAATATATCCTGAAAGATAGTACGGTTGATATCTGTCGGGCGTGCCACCGTCCTGGAGAATCTATTATGCATATTATTTCTGGTTGTTCTCGTCTTGCTCACCGTTAGGTGAGTATTATTGTTGCACAGGCACAACCAAGTAGCCAGGATCGTACACCAACAACTTGCCCTTAAATACCAACTTGTCAATTTTGAAGTACCTTACTACAGGTATGTGCCCGACCCAGTTTTCGAGAACGGTCGTGCTACGTTATATTGGGATCGATCTATTATCACAGATAGGACTATTGTTGCCAATAAACCTGATACTGTGGTGATAGATCGATTAGAGCGCCGCGCAATGATTGTCGCTATCGCCGTTCCTCATGACGAGAATCTCGTGAAAGGTGAAAAAGAAAAACAATTGAAGTATTTGGATCTGTCTCACGAGATTGCCGACATGTGGAATGTGGATTCGGTGATTATTGTTCCGATAATCATATCTGTTCATGGATTGATAGCGAAGAGCCTCGACCAACACCTTAAGAGGCTCACGTTAGAAGATTGGATCAAGGGTCTGATGCAGAAGGCAGTCCTCCTTGACACGGCCCGTATTGTGAGGAGGTTCCTGTCTTTGGAGCCCTAACCACCGGTGTCTTGGTCCCTGTACCCGATGTCGGTGGTCTACTACTATTTGTTATATTTTTAAATGTGTGTTTTTAATTTTTTATATATTTAAAAATGTAATAAATATGTGTATATAATGAAATAAAGAAAATAATAATAATAATGATCCTAGTCAGAGCAAGTTTCAAAAAAATTTTAGTATAAAAAGGAATATAAAATTAGATTAAAATTTAAAAAACAACACTTTTCTTTAAATTGTTCTGATTACTAAATGTAAATTATAAATAATTAATATTAAGTTTTTCAAGTTGTTTCAGCCTTTTATATGAAAAGTATTATGTTATCGTTATGTCTTTTACAAAAAACACATTTTATTTTATCACTGGCCATTGTAACCAAATTAAAAAATAAACATTAAAATCAAAACAAAAACAAACATGTGACATTAGACTGACGCCATCTTGCAAACTTGCCTGTCGCGCCACTGTCGTTGTCTATCTCTCTCGGACTACTAGCATCATACTGCAATACTTCATGACTTTTAATTTTAATTCAAGACTTAACAATTGAATTAATGTCTGGCAAATTTATTTTAAGTTTTCTTATACTTAAACAACATAATATTAAAATTACAGACATTCTAAAATACTTTGAAATTTTTATAAAAAAAATAAAAAATATCACGTATGGCACATAGTTAGCAATGTCAAAAATGTCTGGCAATAAAAAAAGTATGTCAGGTAGACTTATTTAAAAACAAAAAATTAAAAATTACGCCTTCTAAAATGTTTTTAAAATCCAGGATTATCACCTGGACAGGTAGGATGCGCACTAATGAACGCAACCGCTACCGCCAGCCAGATAGCCCAGACTCTAACCGAAAGTGCTAGAAGGACGACATATCACAAAATCGGCTGACCTAAAATTCTTTCTTTTCAAACGTTGTTAGCTCCCGTACCATTAGGTGGAGTGTAAAAAACCATCGCACTAGGGCGCCATAGTGTGGGTCACCATACTGCATTGTCTGCATTCGCAATGAATATGGTGACCACCACTCTTCAATTTTACTCATGCTTTTCACCAGGCAGGGTAGAGTCAACTTTGCCGCCAAAAACTAAATGGTTATAAAAAAAATCGTTTTTCAAATAAATGCGACGCGATACGAACTGATATTATTACTAAATTAATAGTATTTGGATGTAACTTTTTTGCTGTATCGTCAATATTTTTGAGTAGAATTAAGATTTATTTTAGAAGATTTTTTGATTTACAGTTAAATAGCTAACCTTTACAACATATTTAGTTGGTCTTGTATGTGTTGATTTATAACTTCAGAGTCTTTGCAAAAGACGATTTTAGATAATTTTGTCAAGTCAAAGAACGCTTTTGTTTTTTTTTTCTATTTACAGCCTACCAAACTGACTCTATTCTGCCTGATGGAAAGCATGAATAAAATCCAAAAGCGGTGGTCGCCATACTCACTACGAATGACAATAATGTAATCTAGCGACCCACGCTATGGCGGCCTAATGAGATGCTTTTTCACGCCCCGTTTAAAGGACCCGGAATCGTAGTGGAAGGGCAACACGTGCGTTGGTAATGAGTGCCAGGCTTCAACTGATTTGCACAGGAAAGAAGAGCCGAACCGTTTAGTTCGAGAGCGAATGTGTACCATTCTGAAATGGTGACTTCCAAGGCCAGCACGAGTTGTCCTATAGAGGAACGGAGAGGATGGGATCAGTTGGAAGAGCTCGTCAGAACACTCTCCATGATAAAGATGATAGAGGACTGCCATAGAGGCGACATCTCTTCGCAACTGCAGAGACTCAAGGGATTCAGATTCGCTTTGGACTTGTGTTACATTTATCTATAATATGTGTGTATTTAGAAATATTTATGTATGTTTATCACCAGTCTGGTTGCGATAGTATAGATTGAGCCTAGTTTGGATTCTGACGGCCGTGTGAGATGTATGAGGACATATTTACCATAAGATATAAGTCTCCGATAGTGAGATCACCAGCATCGTACACGCTCCAGCCCTTCCTGATCTGCCTGAGAGCCAGGTCGACGTCGATGTCCGGCTTAGCCTCATCCTCCACTTTAACCGCCTCTTCAACCTTTGGTTCCTCACTCTTCACTTCTTCGGAGTTTTCCATCACGAGGGTATAGATACTGCCCCCACGTTTCTTTGGTCGTAAACGAAACTTAACCTTGAATATACATGATCTTATTAATATTAAAAACGTTAAAATTTGTACGTATGTTTGTATCTATTTCACTTAATAATAGCTGAACAAATCTGGATGTAATTTGTCACAGAAATAGATTATAGTGTAGAATAGCAAATAGGTTACTTTTATCCCGATAATATATGGTGTGTCCGTGGGATCAACACGACAGAACAAGAACAGCGGGTGACACTACAGGGCGCAGCTAGTATCTACCTAAGATGTTCTGATATATGTACACCACGTCATTTAGAACCAAACTAAGAACAGGCCCTGCGTGTCCTGTCTCATTAGTATCACAATCTCCTGAGGGGTGACAGTACCGCATTGGGTTTTGTGGCGGGGCGGTGTATTAGAATCGAATCGACTGCCCAGATGACGTGGTAATGTAAGTGGTAACCTCGCCACTTTCTACTGCGCTGAGTGTTGTGGATACAAATCACACATACTTGTCACGTATGTGTGATTTGAATCCACACGTACATGTCACGGGATACTTTACAAACATGCCTGAAACGGACACAAAGAACACCCAGACCAGAATAACAATTTGTGGATCACACAAAGTGTTGTCCCATGTAGGATTTGAAACCACAACTCTCAGCGCAGTAGAGAGCGGCGTGGCGACCGCTTAAACCACTAGGCTAACTGTGCAGTCAAACTTTACACCGCGGGCAAAACCAAAACTTTTCCCATACCTTCAAATTATTGAACTTGTTGTCTTTCCCACTCTTGTCTTTACCCTGATCGCTCTCATTGTCTGTGTCACTCTTATTGTACTTCTCATCATCCTCCAACTCTGAAAAACTGTCCTTCTCTTTTTCTGACATATCCTTGTCCCTTTCTAATATGTCCTTGTCTCTTTCTGATATGTCTTTATAACCTTCAGCTAAATCTCTGTGTGATATAAAATATAGGTTAGTTGAAGATACAGGTACTTCACCATCATCGTCATCAGCTTACAGTCGTCCACGGCTAAACGAAGGCCTCCCCAAGGGAGCGCCTACTATCCCTACCAAGTCACGCCTAAATCTGAACATTCGGTTTGTGATTGACGGATGTACAAAAATGAGTTTTGGAAATTTCATTCCTAAGGGGTAGAAGACGGATTGAGTTGAGTTATATGCAAGTTTGTCAAGTTGAAAGTTAGAAACACGAAAAACAATTAATCACGCGAATAAAGCCAGGGCCGTAGCTGTATGTTATAAACACAAAAGTTTTTGAGTTACTCAATTACGCCAGAATGACCGAACCAATCTGAGATATACATATTTTTAAAAAGAATTTGAATTACAAGTGACATTAAAAAGGAGAAACTCCACGTAAAAGCTAGTTATGAAATAATAACCTACCTATCTCCATCTTCTTCAGTCATCTCTCGTTCCTTCTCATCTTCTGTGCTGGGTTTTTCTTCGTCCTCTTGATGATTCTTATAGTTCGCCATCAGTTCGATGCCGTCTATTGCAGTTTCTTCTATATTGATCAGTTTTTCTGCATCTTCAATTTTAAATTTCTTCTGTTCTATTTCTTTCTCTTTGTCTGTCGTACTGTCTTTGCGTGTGCGCTTTGGTGTTCGAATTTTTGCTAAAAATTGTTTATTTATTTATTTATTTACAACTTTATGCACAAATACATGCATCGGTGGACTTAATGCCTAAGGTATTTTCTGCCAGTCAACCGACTGGCCGATGTAGAGAAAATATGAGGTAGGTGCACTTAAGGATAAGAAGTAATTGACAGAGGATTTAGTATATATAGACTAGTTTGACCATAAATAAGCAAATATACTTACATAAACACGTAAATATATAACACATACATCTATAATACACATACATATAACTCATACATATCCGTGCATACATATTACCACTATAAGATATAATAATACCAGGTGATGAACTAAGACGTCGCCAATTCAGCCAGTAAAAACTTCTTCAGTTTATTTTTAAACAAGTCGCAATTTTTAGCCATCCTGACTTCGAGGGGAAGCGCGTTCCAAGACAGGGTAATTGTAATAATAAAAATTGTAATCTTGTATTATTCTTAATTATCGTTATCTTCTTCTGAACCTTATTCTCTAACTAGGTTAGCTTTGGCTTTAAAGGCTCTACGATTTTTTTTTGAAGTGGAATGACTACCATAAGACCTCCACAACCCAGGTAGGTACTAGATGATATTGAAATTCTGTAGAAAGACTTTTGTCAGACTCTTTAGAACTCCAAACACGTAATGGTTGCCCAAGATGTTCGTATGGCAACCGAAATCCACTTTGCGATGAGTTAACCTACTTAATTACCATTTACCCACGAACCACTTTTCTAAATTATAGTATTGTAACATTAAAGTATACGTGTCAATTGGAGATGAGTATCAAATCAAACCAGTACCTATTGTTTGAACGTAAAAACGGCGTACACATTTGTATGAGATACTATGGCGTCATATCTAGCTTTTTTTTATGGAAGCCTACTAAAGTGAATCCACTCTGCCTGATGGAAAGCATTGTGGCGACTATCACAAACAAAAATATACAACAGCGCCATCTAGCGAAGATATATCGAACTACGAAGTATGAACGAAACGTATGAAGGTAATGAACTACGATGTAACTACTAATCCTGTATTGCGAAATAGAAATTCGCGTGGCAAATAGCATATATACAACATCCCAACTTCACCCTTTGTCTGTGGCCCGCCAGGCATAATCACCTCGCCTGGTCGGAGGATCCTCCCTTTGTATCGGAGGGATAATGAGACCTGTTCCCTCCACAGCATGAATAGAACCCAAGAGTTGTGGTTGCTATACTATGCGCCGTAGCTATTGCTAAATCGTTTATGTTTAATATTTATTTGAAGATATAAAAAGAATAAGTTGATAATGGCTGCCAATGCGACTTATACGCCAATTATTTAAAATTTGCGAATCTAAGTGCTATCTTAACCCATTACTTCCCAACCATCGAAAAATTTAGAATTTTCTGTTCAAATCACTAAATATATTTGTTAATACAGCAAGAAAAAATAATTTGAAGTAAAAAACAAAAACTAGGGTCTGAATCAGCCTGTCCTATATGTATGACATTGGGATTAAATGTTAAGAAAAAAATATATTATGACGACTTTATTGGCCATTTCAAGTTTAGTAAAGTTTTTCCAACAATTTTAGGTAATTTGAAATATATAATTACTTTTATTTATATAGCTATGAAACGGCTACGAAATATATAAACTTTGAAATTATATATCTAAATAATGTCACTGCATTTTTTAATCTAATTTTTTTTTAATGGAGAAATTGTTTAAAATGTTTGCTATTTACAAAAAAGGCTTAAAAAATTAAAGCCAGTTTTAGAAAAAAAAATTGGTAATCTGGTGTCCTAAAAATATGACATATGGGTTAATATCTTGCATTTGTGAAACTACTACTTTGTGGACTACTTGCTTGCTTGACACTTGTATAGTAGGCTAAAACTTCATTTCTAAGCATAAGCTTATGTCCACCAGTGAACTATTAAAAGATGTTGATGTGAAAGCTACATTGAAATATATACACAGGTAAGCTAATAAAAATAGTGATGAAGGGTCCACTTACTGCCTCCATCCTTGTCTCTCTGTGTACCCATTCTTTCCAGATAAGAAGAGAAGCAGATCTTCTGGCTGGACAACTGTTCACTAGGTCTGATCACAGGTAAGTGGATCTGAGCATCTGGCCTTGGACCCAGGTGGAGTGCTAATTTCTTTTCGCTAGTTTGTTCTGAGGGTATAAGAGTAATGTGGATAGAAATTAACAGATTCTATTCTGTACTTCGACTGCTTCTTGACAGTCTATGACAAAAAAAAATTGGTACGCTATTGAAATTAAAATGATTGATTTTTGAGTATAATGTTTAGTGATCCCGGATTAATAGCCAGAAGTCGTGATTTCGTCTCCGTGTGGTAACGCATTTAGAGTAGAGAGTGTCACCACTACCATTTATTCCAAGAGTGTCTTAAAAGGGGAATGAATTGTCAAACATCAATGTAAAGAGAAAGGAAAACTTTAAGCACAACCCTACCAACCCATCTGGCCAGCGTGGTGCCAAAGCCTCCTTTCTAAAGAGAGGTTATTGTCAGCAGTGAACTGTAAGTGATGTGATGTTTGAGCTCGACTTTCATCCAGCTTTAACAATTGTGTGATGAGCGTGATTATTTACATGCATACATGACGACATGACGCATAAGTATGTTTATCAGTCTGGTTGCCATAGCATACAGTTTCTGCCTAGTCGGCGATCAGACGGCCGTGTATGAGATGTGTCAACTTATAATTAGGTTAGCAGCTTCTGGCATTTCCAGGTCAATATCACTTTTCCTACCTTCAATAAGAATTCTATCTGTTTCCAGGTTGAGATGATCTTCTAGTTCCCTGTTCAACTCCTTGTCCTCACAGAGGCGATGACTTACTTCGGTATAATCTTCTTGGTCTTTTAGCATTTCTTCAGAGTCTTCAGATACCGTGGCTAGAGACTGTTTCTGAGTTAAGGGTTCAGTTCAGAAATTGTAGATTGGAGTGAGAAAGCAAATAGGCCAATCATTTTTTGAAGGGCGTGCCAAAGTGACTACTCTACGTGATGGAAAGCAATGATAGAATTCAAGAGTTGTGGTGACCATACTTCATTACTCCATATGGTATAAGAACCATACTATAATGGCCTAGTGAGATGTTTTTTCACGCTCACTTGGAAACGTAAAAGGCATGACAGTCATCGTGGCAGTGTAAAGTTCCCACACTTATCACGATAACTGTTACCCTTGCATTATGGGCCTATGGGCCTTTAACTCAAGTACTTTTTTTGCTGACAAAGGCCCTAGGGGTATAAGCATAGTGAATTTGCCCTCAAAACATATCGGCACGATACTGGGAGGATTTTTAAAAATTAAAAAAAATAAGATCCTGAAAGTTTCAGACCTTTAATCCTATTAGTTTTTCAAAAACAATAAAACATGTATAAATCAGATAAAATTAATATTCTCCGAAACGCGTGAATCGATTCGTCTGCGATCGGTCCAAAAAGCATATTGCAACATAGTTGTGAGTATGCCAATGGTCTTAGAACAGTTGGATGTTGCACTCACGTTGCTGCTATAGTTGATTGTTTGTCACACGGCAGATATTTAATGAAGATTCGAAGGCCTGCAGAAATACTTAGCAAATTATTTGATATCGACAATGTTTCACTGTGATTGAACATGATAGCGATGAAGACTGATAGAATATGATCATAAGCTTTTTGTTTTCAAATGAATCTTTTATTTGTTGTCTATTATATTTACCTACTAAAATCTATTTCGTATGTTATAAGTGAAAAATATTTATATTATTTTAATTGATATTGACTGATATTTGAAGATTTAACTGATGATTTAAAAATGACTGTTTCAGATGAGATTTAAAAACATATGGAAGCAAGGAAAATAAAGATTCATACTTAATACACATTAACAAAATAAATAATTGCATAAAAAGTGGTTTTTATTTTTTTGTAATATGGCGTACCTTTTTTTAAAATCTTGAAAGATCATATATTCATAGAAAAATGAATGAGGCATATGAAAAAAATAGTTTTGAAACTGTACCAGAATCGTATCACAGTTAAAAATCGAAATTAAAACTTAAATTTCATTTTTTTTTTGAGGTTTTTATCAATCGATTTAGCTCTTAATTTTTTTCTAGAAAGCTTCCATCAGCTCCTAAAACATATCCAAAATTCAAACGAAACGATTCACGCGTTTCTGAGAGTATTAATTTTATCTGATTTTTACATATTTTACTTTTTCTCAAAAACTAATAGGATTAAAGTTCTGAAACTTTCAGGATCTTAATATTTTAATAGTACCTAAAAATCCCACTAGTATCGTGCCGATATGTTTTGAGGGCAAATTCACTATGCTTTCACCCCTTGGGCCTTTATTTATGTATGACGTAAGCGTTATTTCTGATAGTTTCAAGATACAGAGAGAGGTAGCTGAATCGGTAAAGGATAATGGCAGACAGGAAGGGAATTTTTGTACCATCTTGCGTATTTTATGGTAGGGATTATTTTTTGTATTTGGTTGGTAATATTATCAGTTATAACACTTTAAAGTCCCAGATTTTCAGAACTTAAAAGCGTTTTTAATATTTCAGTTTATAGTTTGCATACGCTGTACAGCCTTAACTATACGCCTGTCCCCATAGCTGTATCTCAAATGATTAATGTTATTATTGTCCATAAGATCGCGAGTACTAATATTTTTAAAATCAAAATTATTTATGATTTTTTTGATCTGTTTATAAAATATTGTTCTACTGCTAACAACACTTGCAGAATCATTCATAAATATCGATTTAAACATTCATATGACTTATAATGCAAAAATATTTTTGGGCATCTGACACACAACGCCTACCTTTTAAGCAAATTTTAAGCATAGCAAGTTTAGAAAACAGGAATTCGTTTTGTTATTGCAGTTGTAAAAACTTTATGAGAAGAAATTGAAATTATTTTAGCAAAGTTCTAAAACTACGACATTACATAAAAAGACCACAGAGAATTACGGTCACCACACTCGTTGCGACGGTGGTTCTCGTAACCGAGACGGTTCAGAGGATGTCAAGGATACGCGGCCCCGCCAGCGGCGCTGCAGCGCGGCGACGAGCGCGTGCAGGCGCGTGCGCAGCGGCAGCGCCAGCGCCGCGCGCGGGTTGTGCGCCGCGCCCAGCACGCGCGCCCACGCGCCCGCGCTGCGCGCGCGCAGCACCACCTGCGCGCGACCGCACACGCGCGCGCCCAGCGCCACCTCTGCAACGAGCGACTCGAGCGATGTCTAACGGCTCAAAAGAGTTAAGCGGATATCCGTATCGAGCTATTGGCCCACAGTAATGCGAGCTTAGCGATATGCTACAATGCCAAAGTTTCTGCGACGCAAACAATTGACAATATTTCATTCTTATTTTTTCCGATAATCTCCAATCTTTTAAAAATATTTTCGTTCGCTTTTCGTTTTTTTTATACTTCTTCAAACTTTTTTCGCTTTAACTAATTTTTAAATTAACTTTAACTACCTCTTTAAATATCGTAGCGGTCAAAACATAAATAAAACTAACGCACTCATTTTTTTTTTGAGTAAATATCTCCAGAACATACCTGATATCTGGTTGAGTCGGCGCAGTGCCCGACACATGGGCGTGCGCACGCGCATGTTGCGCCCGCGTGCACGCACCACGATGCTGCCGCACAGCACCATTTCCCCGAGACGCGCGCACGTCTTCTCGCTCACCGAGACCAGCTTCTTGCGGAGTTCTCCGTAGTTTATCAAGGCGTACAATTCTTGGGCAACTTTCTTCACATCTATTGGAGAATACATTTATGAGGGTATTCCTAATGCGGGAGTTGTATTTTAAAAGTAAAGGAGGACTGGAGAAGCTCTAATTCTGAGGCCGCACTCCAAGGAGCACCGAGTTATGACGGAGTAAGAATACAGAGTGTCATCACTCCTATTCCTCCCGCGGGTGTCGTAAGAGGCGACTAAGGGAGCAAAATTAAGCAGAATAACAGCATTGTGAAGAGAAGAAAAACTTGATGCAAAACCTATACCAACCCGTCTGGGCAGCGTGGTATAGTAGGCCAAACCCTCCTTGCTAAGGAGAGGCCTATGTCCAGCAGTGGACTATTAAAGGCTGGTGATGTGATCTGACTCAAAGGGTGATAACACTTCTATATAGCTTAAATTGTAGGTATCCATGAACGGTTACTTACGCTTACGGAACTCTAAAAAGGTGATAAAGTCGATAAGCGATATCATTTGTAACAAATATGGTGATTTAAATGTCATAATGCACATCCGCATTATGTTGAGTGAGGATTATTTTTTTAATGGCAAGTAAATTTATACATGATATACTAGCTGACCCGGCAAAGGTTGCTTTGCCATATAAATTATTTCTAAGTAATTTGAGCGGGATGAAAAATGATTAAATTACTAAAATGGCTATCAAAAAATAAGGGTTGATCGTAGAAGGGTGAAAATTGAGGATTGTATGTATTTTTGTATGTTGTATCATAAAAAAATAGAAATTAAAAATTTTATCTAAAAAATAAAAAAAAAATTTAGGGTTGTACTACCCCTAACATTTAGGGGGATGAAAAATAGATGTTGGCCGATTCTCATAGACACCGGATAAGCACAAAAAATTTCATCAAAATCGGTCAAACCGTTTCGGAGGAGTATGGCAACGAAAACTGTGACACGAAAATTTTATATATTAGATTATTCTTAACTTGAGTTTGCACCATAAGTAAGTTAGGATACGTGTGTCAGCACATTTGTTACTTTGTACGCCTTGTAAGGAGAAATTATCGTTACAAAATTTTGCATACACTTTGTGCGAAAAACAAACGCAATGTTTAACAAAAAAGAAGTGCGCAAGTGAAAACAACCGACTTATCAAAGTGAGTATCGTCGTAATCGACGTGATTTTGAACGGACCGATCGCGAAATGAGAGTTCAAAATGAATTTTGAACACGCAACATACCGCTCGCGGAGCCGTCTAATGCGCAAACTCCAGTTGGTGTACTAAAATTTCTGTGCGCGCAATGTGGCATTGTATTTTGTACAGCCGGCCCTCCGACAGGGGTGGTCCTGGATATTTCCACGGACCGCAATGTGTGTTCGACATGTCGATGTCAACTCGTATACGTATCAAAAACATAACGTCATATTTTAAAATTGGTTCAAATACAGTACGTACCTGTCTCTGTTCGTATTCATGATCAAAAAATCAATACAAATGTAACTAAATAATTAACACTACAAATACTAATAGAAAATCGTCCTGAAGCTTACTAATATTATAACGGCGAATATAAGTTTGTTTGTTACGTTTTCACGCGAAAACTACTTAACTGATCATCATGAAATTTTGTACACATATTCTTGGAGGTATTAGAAGCAACATAGGATACTTTTTATAGACCAAATTCCACGCGAGCGAAGCCGTGGGCAAAAGCTAGTACTTGATTAAACTTACGGTACGGCCGCCGCTGTAGCCATCTACCCTCCGATATTATGTTAATGTGTGTGTGGCAGCGCGTTCGTACACGGTGCCCGGCGCGTGCGCACATACTCAAACTGACAGCGGCACATTTATTTGAAGATAACTTACTATTCTAAGAGTACTGTGGTATTATAATGCTTTTCACAGGCCTATCCTTAGAATAAATATAATATTTCAGACACTTAACACACAACGTCATTTAGTTTCAAATTAAGCAGAGCTTGTACTATGATAACTAGGCTGACTAATAGAATACTTACATACTTTTTATTTGTAAATACATACATATTATACATAGAAAACACCCAAACTTCGAAACAAATATTTGCAGATCATACAAACATTTGGTCCGCCCCCGGAAATCGAAACCGAGACCTCAAGCACAGCACGTATCCACTACCGCTGCGCCTCCGAGGCAGTTAAGAAAGGAGGTCTATGCCACATTGGTCAGACGGATCGGTCTCAAGTTTTCCTTCTCCTTGCAGTGCTGTAGTATTTTGTTTTTTTACTCCCTTAGCTCTAATGACACCCGCGAGATGAATAGGGGAAGTGAAACTCTGTATTGCTAGGTAGTAGAGCCACGCTGATTTCAGCACGAGCGGGCCGGCTCGACCGGGGCAGTACTACCCTTCCACAGAAAACCAACCTAAAGCGCCAGCATCCGTGCTGTCGTGTTTCGTTGATCAGTGTGAGAACGGAGGGCCATTGATGCAGGGGTGACAGTTATCGTGGTAACTGTATGTCTTACACTGTCACGATGACTGTCATACCTTTTACGTCCCTAAGCGGAGTGTGAAAAAGCATCTCACGAGGCCGCCATAATGTGGGTCATCATACTGCATTGTCTGCATTTGCAATGACTATGGTGACCACAACTCGTGGATTCTATTCATGCTTTCCATCAGGCAGAGTAGAGTCACTTCGGCAGGCTTTTAATAAAAAAAAAAGTATTATATGTATATTATATTAATTCATGACTATACGGTAAGTCATTTATAATTTACTCTTAAAGTATTCACAGTTATTATCCCATAATGTTGATGTATCATATTAATAGCGTATAATTTATATGGCGACCTTGTTCAGAAAACATATAACATTTAGATAAATAGTTGTCAGTTTAGGCTTATTATTATTTTTATTATATATTTTATTATAAAGAGCCTGCCAAAGTGACTCTACTCTGCCTAATGGAAAGCATGAATAGAATCCAAAAGTCACCATACTCATTGCAAATGCAGACAATACAGTGTGGTGACCCACATTATGGCGGCCCAGTAAGTTGCTTTTTCACGCCACGCTTGTGGACGTAATAGGCATGACAGTCATCATGACAGTGTACGCCTCACATAGTTATCAGGATAACTGTCACTCCTGCATCAATGGGCCTCCGGTCTCACACTGATCAACGAAACACGACAGCACGGATGCTGGTGCTTTAGGTTGGAAAAGAACAAGATAAGTTTGAGTATGAAACGTGAACCTAGGATTCCGTAAGGTTATATTTGTAGCCTATACTGTTGGTCAAGCGGTTATAAGCGACTGGCGTTCAAGAGGTCTCTGGTGCGATTCTTTGGTTGGGTCAAAAGTCTTATTGAGTTTTCCTGGTTACAGAAATACTTAACAGATCAGATTTTGGAAGTTGGGGTCTTAGCCTCCATGCCTCAGAGAGCTGATCTCTACCCGAGCGTGTCAGATATCCGTCCCATCGGGTTGTGAAGTTGAGAGAACAGACGACCTGTGCCTGTGTACACTTTTGTGCATTACATTTCTGACGCATTGTTGGTTGATCTGCCTTGACGTCGCCGCCGTGACCGAAATAGGCTACAAATACATCATCATCATCATCATCATCATATGTAGATAATTCGTGTTGTTCATCGTGGCATCGATGTTCTGACTCTGTGTGTAATTTGTCTTTAGTATGTACGTATTTAGAAATATATAAGTAGACTAGCTTTTTCCCGTGGCTACGCTCGCGTGGAATTTGCTCTGGCTCATTAAGTTTCTTAACAGATCGTTTTGAATAAATATTTCTTTTTAACATACAATCAATCCTACGGTACATCATCTTTGTGTAACTGCAATGGTTTAGGTGTACGCCAAGATAAGAGGTACTCTCAGAGGCCAGATTTTTTTCCGACTCAATTGATATATATTGTTATATTACGACCAAAATTCCATAAAATCGTTACAAACTGTAGCCTATATGTTATTCTGATATATAACCTATATTGCCGTAAAGTTTCACCTAAATCCGTCCAGCAGTTTTTCGTGAAAGAGGAACAAACACCCAAACTCATAAGCTTCGCGTTTATAATATTCGTAGGATTTATCACTAGTCTGCTTACCATAGCACAGTTTCGGCCTAGTTTAGGATGAGACGGTTAGTTGCTATTGAGCAAGGATCTCTCATGCTGTCAAGTTATTATTTAAAACACATAGATACAGAGCAAGCTAAGGAAAGTGTTAAAGAATTGGCGAAGACTTGCTTCAGAACACCTATTCGTTACTGTTCACACAAACATTAGAAACTTACTTTCATCAAAATGCACATGCTTTGATAGCTTATGCCATGTTCTATAATAGAAATGGCTGACTTGAGTTTTGGTTTTCAAGTTATCTGACATGCCTTTCTTCTTCATCTTAGCGCATATGTAGGCGGTGATAGCATCGAAATCCTTGCCGTATTCGTTTAGGGCCTCGAAGAATAAATTTTTCTCATCAATAGACCATAATGCTTTTGGCATCCGTTGTTTTACTGTGGGAAACTTAAGTTCTTTCTCATCTATCTTGTTTGGAGTGTCACATTCTGGTAAATCTGTGAAAGATATTATTACAACTTCAGTAGCAGCCAGATTTAATGAGAGGCAGGTAAGCATGACTCTACATTTTCCAAAATAGTTTTATAAGTAATATGCCTGCCTTTCATCGCTTTCTCTTCTCCAATCTCTACTTCTCATCTCATTATAAAATATTTATACAGTTCTGTAAACTATAGTTCTTGATAAAATCTGAATAAATAACAACGAACTACTGTTTATTGATAGTCAAAGTTGGAAGTGTTTTTTTTTCGACCAAACTCAACATTTACAGCAATTTTGACAGCTTTCTTTTATTTTAGACTCTTACCGTCAGTTCCATCTTTCTTCAAAGGTCTCTTGTCTCTTTCGCTTGGTGGTTCTAGTCGAAGCTTCTTAATAACCCTGGCGCTGGTGCGTTGTTGCTGCTGGGTGGTCAGAGAGCCGAGGAGTTCAGTACGCTCAGCGTCTATCGAGGGTGAAGTGCCCGGCGACATGGCTGGATCCTTCGTGCTCTGAAAGGAAATGTAACTGCTTATTTTGGGATATTTTATTACGGTGAATATTAGTGCTAATTATCATGACTTTGTAATCGTCACAAGAAACTGTTACAGAACAGTGAATGGTTTTTAGAATTTGATAATTTCTTCGCACATCAACATGCACTTCTCGACTATTCAGGGCTTCTAAGCATCAAGGTTACATTCAAACTCAACTTGCATCAAAAAACTGAGTTCATGGCCCAGACAGCTTTTGAGGTTATATAGCGTTATTTATTATATCATTGAACGTACATATATAGTAGAACGCGAAACTTTGATAATTTTTTATACCATAAACAATGTACTTCACTGTTCAATAGACACAAATAACACAGATAATTGACGGCCTGACGATAATCGATTATGTTGTTTTAACACAACAGATATTACGATGCAACTGCCATGCGGTGCTTGTCAAACAAGTTTACTAAATATCTCTTGAGAGATATTATAGTGGTATTTTAAGAATATTTCTCTTCATACCGGATACAGAATTAAATAACAATTAGTGTTTAAGGTACCTGACGGTTTCTATAAAAGTAATTCAAGCTGAATGTCAAGGTCGTTTATATATTTAATCACTTTTGTATTTAAACTGGAATCCGAAATTGGAATGTCTGGGCAAACCCAGTCAGGGCTGCCACGTGAGTACACAACCACTGTATTCCATCACCCTAACAAAAGAGCATCACAAGAAGAGTGTGCCAAAAATATATATATACGTAAAAATTGACTGCCTTGATGGCGTAGCGGTAACGAAAGCGGCTGTTGTGCTCAAGGTCTCAGATTCGATTCCCGAGTTGGACAAAATGTTTGTATGATCTGCAAATATTTCTTTCGGAGTTTGGGTGTTTTCTATGTTTTATATGTATGTATTAAAAAGAAGTATATAAGAATTCTATCAATCAGTGTAGTTATCATAGTACAAGCTCTGCTTAGTTTAAAACTAGATGGCGTTGTGTGTCAAATGTCTGCAATATTTATTTATTATTAAACATAACCCTCCTTTCAGTACAGTTGAGTAAAAATATAAGAAGGTCAAATTTGTTAGTAAATATGGTCCACCTAAAATGTGATCGGTTCGAACAAGGAAACATCAGTAGTCGACCTGCGAACACGTACTCGTACATGGCATAATGTTAGCATATATTTTTTTATTTCAAATTGAATCACAAAGAACATGACAATTCAGAATGGTGCAGAGCGTTACGCATCTTCATTGTATTATAGATGAATTGATTTCGCATCCTGGCGTTTTACATTAGCGTTGAATTGAAACTAATAGGAAAAGTTTTTTTGTTTGACATGTATTACAGAACAAGTCAATTTGCTAAGATTGAGCCGTCAGCCTCGCTAGTATGTTTTTTTTTAAAGACAACGCTCGCTCTAGGAATTAATCCTGTGTCGCGGGGGACTTTACAATCGTAAGAAACGGACACAAACAACACCCAGACTCAGAACAACAATATGTGGATCACACAAAGTGTTGTCCCATGTGGGTTTGAACCCTCAACACTCAGTGCAGTAGAGAGCGGTGTGGTGACCGCTTAAGCCACGAGGTCAACTGTGTAGTCGATTATTATGCACATGTATTCATGTTAGTAAATTTAGGGCCAGTTTCACTAGCTCCTGATAAAGTTTTAGATAGTTGTCTGTGATATAACGCTATTTAACAAATATAGATATGTCATCATCAACAGTTCTTACTAATCTATTGCTTGACATAAGCATCTCTTTAAGAAGGTTTTGATTTACTAAACCACGCTGACCAGACGGGTTGGTAAAGAGTTTTTTCAAATTTTCCTTTTCTTTGCAGTGATGTTATCTTGCTTAGTTTGTTTTTGTTTTTATTTTAAGAGCCTGCCAAAGCGACTCTACTCTGCCTAATAGAAAGCATGAATAGAATCCAAAAGTTGTAGTCACCATAGTCATTGCGAACGTTGACAATGTAATATGGTGACCCACACTATGGCGGCCTATTGAGATGCTTTTTTACTCCTTACTTGGGGACGTAAAAAGCATGACACTCATCGTGGCAGTGTAAGCCTCACATAGTTATCACGATAACTGTCACTCCTACATCAATGGGCCTCCGGTCTTGCATTCACCAACGAAACACGACAGTACGGATGCTGCCGCTTTAGGTTGATCTTCTGTGGGAGGTTAGCCCTGTTCCGGTCGAGTCGGCACGTTCATGCTGAAAGCAGCGTGGTTCTACTACCTATGTTGTTTGTTCCCTATGTCGCCTCTTACGACACCTATGGAGTGAATAGGGTGGTGACATCCTGTATTCTTAATCCGTTACTTGTGGAGAGCCAGCGCAGCAACTTAAGGCTATTATAATTCTTATATATCAAGATAACAGTAATTTTTATACGCTAAGGGTAGACTTTAAAGTTGTACGATAAAAAATTTTAAAAATAAAATATTTGGATACTGAGACCGGAGGCCCATTGATGCAGGGGTGACAGTTGTCGTAGTGTGTGAGTTACAATGCTAGGATGACTGTCATGCCTTTTACGTACAAAAGCGGGGGGTGAAGAAGCATCTCACTAGAGCGCCATAGTGTGTTTCATCAACAGCCTTTTACAGTCCACTGCTGGACATAAGCCTCTCCTTAGTAAGGAGGTTTTGGCCTACTATACCACGCTGGTCAGACGAGTTGGAATAGGGTTTGTTTCAAGTTTTCCTTCTCTTTGTGTCGTTAGTGTGTTTCGTCATATTGCAATGTCTGCATTCGTAATGACAGCATTCGTCACTTTGACAGGTTCTTAAAAAAAAAGGTAATATGGATATACGAAGGATCACGAACGTAATCCATCACTACACGGACGGCTGATATTTACACTACTTGTAAAAATAAAAACCTGTAATTTATCGGGCAGATAAGTTCAGAACAGTCCATCAAGGACTTGATCAGCAATTACTAAAATTGGTTGTTATTGAAGTAAATATCTACGTTATTTTGTTTACACTGTGATAGCCCGACGGATTGGTATAGTGTTTGTTTCATGTCTTCCTTCTCTTTGTTATTGATATTTTCCTAAATAGTTTGCTCTCGTAATCGCCTTTTGCGACCCTCACGGGATGAATAGGGGTGGTGACTCTACGTATTCTTAATCCGTCACCACACGGACAATCTTTTCGTAACATCCGTTTAATAAATCTTTAAGCACATTTTGAAATATAAATTTTCTAGAAACTAAAGAAATTTAAAAAGAAACTGTGTATGTATCTATCATTGCCATCATCTCAGCCAAAAGACGTCCATTGCTGGACATAGGCCTCGCCAAAGGTTCTCCACAATAGCGATCCCTTGCCGCACGCATCCAGCAGCTGCCCGCGACCTTCATCAGGTCGACGGACCACCTTGTAGTGGGCCTACAAACGCTGCGTTTCCCAGTACGGAGTGGCAGTCGCAGCACGTTTCTGTGTGTAATGGCCCCGCCCACTGCCACTTTGATGATTATAATCATTATAATTATCAAAATGATTATAATCTTTTTGCACTGAAATTGTTAAAATAGGTTCTGGTGTTACTAAGAAATATTGAGATTCATGGGACGTCCTTTGGCAGTGATAATCATCGACCATCCTGTCTGCAGGGTAACCCCCATGCTTGTCTCCTACGTCATTACAAAGCAAAAGATAGGAAAACACTTAACATTTACCTTCAATTTCTATACTTAATATTACAAAGCTGAAGAATTTGTTTATTTTGCTGAACGCGCTAATCTCAGAAAGTACTGGCCCGATTTGCAAAATTCTTTCAGTATAAAATAGTCCAGTTATCGAGGAAGGCTATAAGCTATATATCATCACGCTGCGACTAAAATTTCACGAAAGAAATGTTATACCTTTTGAGAAACTCTCAATTGCTCAATCAATCAAATCAATCTATTGCTTTCGCTGCATAAACGGTTAAAGTTTCGCAAAATTAATGTACAGAAGAATTGTTTGTTTTAAATAAAAGTCTGTGACAGCATATTATCTCGTAAAGTTGGGTCACTGTGTTCTTTGCGTTGCGTTCTATGCGTTGTAACACCGCGCTACGGGCTATAGGAGGCGCAGAATCGGTTGCACTTGTCACGCTAATATATAGTTTAGTAGTAACATTATAGCAGTAACGTTTAAATATGTATACAACATAAACATACGAAATCTCTTAAACTTACGGAGTTCGCTCAATGAATAGAATTAAATAATAATTATTATTTAATTAAATAACTAATAAATAATAATTTAGATTAGATAAATAAAGGTATTACGTAATTACTTCTGTAAATAGAAACAAGTAAAATAATTAATTAACTAATAATTAATAATAGTTTAATTAACTGCTAATTATAATAATTAATATAATAAATGTAAAAAGTATTATAGATATAAAAATTTACAAATATTAATTAATTAACAATTAATAGTAGTTAATTTATAGAGTTTAGAAACGCCTGTCGGGGTGGCGAAAGAATGCAATTGCGTTTCTTGCACCCCCAGTCACCATACTGCGTTGTCAGCATTTGCAATGAGTATGGTGACCGCTACTCTTGGATTCTATTCATGCTTTCCATCAGGCAGAGTAGAGTCACTTTGGCAGGCTCTTAAGATAAGAGAAAAAAAAAATATGACAGTCGCGTAATATCGAAGTATAGTCGTAACGTAGTAGCATTAAACCCGACTTCAACCTAATTTAGGTAAAATGCTCGGAGAAAGATGTATGCGAGTATATATATATATATATACTTTATGCGGTAGTAAATGTTAATATATTACATAAGTAAATTCCTGAGCAAGATAACCGGTATTTTTTTTACATGTATCTATCATATATTATCAAGACACGACTTAATTTGACATATATATGTAAATATACATGTGTACTAATTATTATACACGTTTTTCAAACAAAGAGACACGTTCCTAAAACGTATATATACAGCAAGAAACGTGACCAAAAAAAAAAAGCCTACCAAAGAGGCTGTACTCTGTCTGATGGAAAGCATGAATAGATGGTCAAGTCCAAGAGTGCTCGTCGTCATACTTACTGCGATGCTACCCACGCTATAGTGCCCTAGTGAGATGACTTTCCGTCCGCTTAAAGTACGCTTAAAGTACCCAGGATCACCAGAGTAGGAGGAAAACGTTTGCGCTGGTAGCGAATTCCAAGTTTTAACTGATTTGCACAGGAAGGAAGTGTCGACTTATTTAGTTCGGGAGTATACGTCTACCATTCTAAAACGGTGACCTCCAAGGCCAGAATGAGTTGTCCTGTAGAGGACTCTTCCTCTACAGGACAAGAAAGTGGGACCAGTAGAAAGAGCTTCACAGAATACTCTTCATGACTTCATGACAAAGACGATAGAAGACTGTCATAAAGGCGACATCTCTTCACAGCTGCTGAGACTCAAGGGATGCCGAAGTGAAACATCTAACATCTTGACCTATTTTGTGACAGACAACTCCAAAACCAGGATTTATGGTGAAATTGCAAAGATACATTTTCGTCCCTTTTTACGAAATCACTCCCATAGACAAGTAATAAGAAAAATACCACACATCGAAAACATAAACTCATTCTAATTTCCTATGGATAAGCCTATTTTGTTGTTGCCTTTTTATTCCATTGTCCTATTTCCTCAGCAATTGTCTACGCCCATGACACTACACGATGATGACTTATATAAATTGACTTCAGCAGCCATTGATATGCTCGACAGCAATTAATCCAGGTCAGTTATCTCCAGGTCTCATGTTGAGGGCCTGACGACCCGTAACACAGTTTCTCACAAATGTACATTATAATGGAATACTGTAATTTTCTTATATTGTCACGATGACTGTCATGCCTTTTACATCCCCAAGCGGGATGTGGAGAAGTATCTCACAAGGCCGCCATAGTGTGGGTCACCATACTGCATTGTCTGCAATTACGATGAGTATGGTGATCACAACTCTTGGATTCTATTCAAGCTTTCCATCAGGCAGAGTAGAGTCACTTTGGCAGGCTCTTAATATAAAAAAATAATAATAATAATTAAGATTAAGCATCTACACTGTACTGCATACATTTGTGATGAGAAAAATAAATTATTATTATTAAATTAGTGACTGACTACCTTCAAGAAGTAAACATCGGTCACCAGGACATTAAACTGACAAAGAATGCAGTTCGGTGGTTGTTTTATAATGGCAAATTAGTTTCATTTATTTAATTTTTTCATCTTTAAGATGAGATCATTCGGTGCGGGAGATAATAAAACCATCAAAATGTAACAAATAATAGCACGCTGTTGCTAACTGTATATTTTTTTTAATAACACGACGCCCGCTATGTGAATATATCCTATGTCGCGGGGGATTTTACGAACAGACATGAAACGGATACAAAGAACACCCAGACTTAGAACAACAATTTGTGGTTCACACAGTGTTGTTTCTTTTGCGGATCGAACCCACACCACTCAGTGCAGTAGGAAGCCGGCGGCCGCTTAAACCACCATACCATCTGTATAGACAATTATTTTAGTGCCGTCATGTTAAAATTCAACATCCTATTAATTTCAATATGGATTATGGAGTAAAAATATTATGCGATAAATTAGACCTTGTACTCTGAACACAAGGTAGAAATTAATATTTACAACGGGAAATAAATATCATTATATTTTCAAATATTGTACATTCACTTTTTTATGACATAGAAGGAACTGAACAAACGGATCACTTGATGATAGGTGGCTACCGCCCGTCATGGAAACCTTCAACTCACCTTTTTTTTTCTATAATAAGAGCCTGCCAAAGTGACTCTAATCTGCCTGATGGAAAGCATGAATAGAATCCAAGAGTTGTGCTCACCATACTCATTGCAAAAACAGACAATGCAGTATGGTGACCCACACTATGGCAGCCTTGTGAGATGCTTTTTCACACCACTCTTGGGGACGTAAAAGGCATGACAGTCATCGTGACAGTGTAAGGCTTACACAGTTACCACGATAACTGTCACCCCTGCATCAATTTCCTCATTTACGTCCATTTTACTAACGATCACAGATTGGTCGTCCTTCATCTGTAGAGGTGGACTTTATTTGGCTGGTACCATGTTAGAGAAGTTACAAAGCTTTGCCATCTCTTGAGTCTCTCCATCAGACTTAGGGAAAGGAGTTTCCTCGCTCACTCGGTGAAAAGCAATGAAAAGATTCACATAGGTTTTCTGTGTTGGTCGCGAACCGGCCTCTGCCAAAATATGGCTACCTTACGATGTAACTGTTAGTCTGTTGGAGAAGTGAGTCAGCATACTTTAACTTATTAGCGTTAGTAACTGACGGTGGTCGGGTATCGAAAACAAGAATCCAATTTCATTATAACACAATCGATTCGCTTTTCCTAGCCTTTTTCTCATCTTTCCTTCTTACCAAATTATGAAACAGAGACTTCGCGACCACAAAACCACTCGCGTCGACTAACAAAAGGATATGACAACAATAAATGATAACTTCTCGCGTCATTTAACGGCCACGCTCACGGCTGTTGACGTACAATGCGTGCAAAGGCTCAATGTTAAATAAAAACCCTTGCGTGGACGCGCGCGTACCGAGTTGCGTTTGCGCAGCGCCCGGGCGCAAATTGAAAATATAACTATTTGAAAATCGTATAAAATAGATCATTTTTAATATTTTTTTTTTTAACAACTTTTTATTTCTTTTTATCAGTCAGTGAACAGATAATACAGTGGAATAAAAATGAATTTGTTGTTAAAAATAGGTTTATTGGCATTATTTAGCGTGTTCTGTGAGGCGGAGTTAGAAAAGGAATTTTTTCCCTCAGTGGTGAGTATTAGTTTATAAAATAAGAGTAAAGAAAGAAGGAAAAATATAATCATTCCTTTAAATTAGGGCCAAGAATCCAGACGTCCTCAGAAGACTTTTCTAAAGTTTCATCACAATCCGATTAATGGTTTTAGACTGCATAGAAGATAAACATATCGTGACCCTGACTATGAAGCCGTAGAAACTCAGAACGAGTTTGATTTTTTTCGAGTTTTTCTGAATGGTTTGAGGAAAAATATTTTTTTGATGAGCACAATTTTTTATTCTGTGTCTGGGTCACAATATTTCTATAATATGTATTTAGAAATACATACAAATATATAAATAGACATCCGTGTGTGAGATATGTAAAGTTATCTGTATTAATATTTGGTGTGTGTCAAATATCACGATGGTAGGATGTAGAAATATGGGGAGAGATGAATACAAATTTTTGAAGTGAAAAATTCTGTAGCCGCGTTTGCTAAAGGGGAATACCCTACAGGTTCGTGTATATAAGCTCCTTCCCCTAAGTCTGATGGAGAGACTCAAGAGACGGCAAAGCTTTGTAACTTATCTGACAGGGTACCAGCCGAATAAGGTGATGTGTGTGTGTTTATGTCCTTTAAATTTTTCTCTGTTTACGAAATCATTATGTTTTAATTGATACATAAATAACTAATATAGATGGATATGCGTGTAGTATAAAGATGTGCCGATAGCCGATTAATAATTAGACTACACGATTGGCCTAGTGGTTTAAGCGGTCGCCACGCCGCTCTCCGCTTCGCTGTGTTGTGGGTTCAAATCCTACATGGGACAACACTTTGTGTGATCCACAAATTGTTGTTCTCAGTCTGGGTGTTCTTTGTGTCCGTTTCTTGTATGTTTGTAAAGTCCCCTGCAACACAGGATTTATGCCTAATGCGGGTGTTGTCTTTTTAAAAAAAAAAAAAAAATCACAAAATTATTAAATTTAAATTTTTAATGTTACAATCAGTTTGAAATTATCAAATACCATTTGAAACTTTCAGTTCTGTTGGCAGTCCTCATGACAGTCATCAATTTTACAATATATGATGCAAATGAGTAGACAAGTTATTTGATAGTCAGTGAATAATGCCGCCCTTGGACAATTGCAACTCAAGAGGAAAAAATGTACTGTTGATCTTTGGGTCCTCCCCGAGGGAGGGTTTGAGGCTGCGGTTATCTCACTCACTCGATGAAAACCAACAAAAAACTTACTTAACTCCGGTCTACTGCGAAGTCATGTCATCACTTCGGTTTTGACGTTTATGTGCCGAAGCATGGCTCTTTACAGTTCAATTCAAAGCGCTCTGTGTGTAAATTAGTTTAGGAGATTTAAAATTACGATATAACAAAACTTTTACCCGACTACGGAAGCCAAAAGGAAAGATAATAGTTTTGGCGGTGTATGTAGGTTTGTATGTTCCACCATAGCGTCTAAACTAGTGAATCGATTTTATTGAATGAGATATCAATAAATTCATAACACTGACCCTAGTGACATGATAATGGATCTGATGCAGAAGGCAGTCCTTGACACGACCCGTATAGTGAGGAGGTTCCTATCCTTGGGGCCCAAACCACCGGTGTCCTGATCCCTTAGCCCCTATTTCACCACGAACTGCTGACCGGGGCGGTACTACCCTCCCACAGAAAATCAACCTAAAGCGACAGCATCCGTGCCGTCGTGTCTCGTTGGTGAGTGCGAGACCAGAAGCCCATTGATGCACGGGTGACAGTTGTCGTGGAAAGTGTGTGCAATGCAGTGTCACGATGACTGTCATGCCTTTTAAGGCCTCAAGCGAGGCGTGATAAAGCATGTTACAAGGCCGCCATACTGTGGATCACCATACTGCATTGTCTGTATTCGTAACGAATATGGTGACCACAACTCTTGGATTCATGCTTTCCACCAGGCAGAGTGGAATCACTTTGGCAGGTTCTTAAAATAAAAAAAAACAGTATACATATAAAACTTTGAAACGATGTACAATACTACAATTACTAATACTACACTTATAATGCATCTTCTAAAATGATAAGATGGACACGAATGTTTTGGTAGGAATTCGCGGACGGAATACTAATTATTGCCTACCAACTATTTCCTAAGTACAACACAAACTTCTTGAGCGGTGGGTCAATAATCCACTTGAGTATTGTATTATAGATATGTGGAACCATATACACGCAATTTTGTCTATATAGTTCGATTTCGGGTATTGGCATGCTTAATGAAGGTGAACTCTTACAGACGACGCAAGAGCCTTCATGGCTTTGCGATGATTCTCCTAAAAACAGCCCCATTGAGGTCTATCATGCTTTTTTTAAATGTTTATTATTATTGTTGAATAAATGGCAATTTAAATTTGACTAAACGTATAGCGTAGTGGTTAAAGTGGTCGTCACGCCGCGACAAATCTTGCATCATTGATTTGACTTTGGGTATTCTTTGTGTCCATTTCATGTATGTTTGTAAAGTCCCGAGCGACACATGAACACATTTATAGTGTGCGAGTAGTCTTTAAAGAAAATAAAAATCAAACAATTTGAAGCTAGATTTATTAATACTGATTTAAAAGCGTAGATGTAATATATTATGTTATTATACAGGTGGGCCTCAAATTAGTTAACATTTGAAAAAATCGTATAAAAAAACCGTATGATATATTATAAAAATTGTTTACTTACAAGAAAGCTAATTAGTTGAAATTTATATTTCAAAAATTACATTGTCTGAATGGCCACCGTTTCGACGTTTGCACTCTTCTAAGCGAGCACCAAAATTATCGAATACTCGTCGGCACAGAGACCGAGAGATCGCCAACATCTCTTCGCTATTTTTTTCTTTTAGTTGACTTGCTTGTGGCCTCGTGAAACGATCCATTGCGACAAAATTTCCGAGAAACGAGCTAGTGGTCAGACCCCTCCCGTGTGGCCTTTAATTGCGCAGGATGTTAGATTCAAAAGTTAACGAATTCTTGGTCCACCCTGTATTACGGTATTATATAATTTTGTTCGATTCAATAACTGGTTATTTATAAAGCAACCAATAAATTAGTTGTTAAATTACGACTATTCTAGAGACCAGACGAGTTAGAGGTTAGCGATCCTGGTTGTTAAGACGAAGGTTGCATTTCAACCCATAAATAGGACATGATGGATTAACTAATAATCCTACTCATCACACAATGTAGGTACGTTCAAGTATTTTCAGGTTCTTAGGTAACAAAATAGCAAGGGAATAGAATAGACGATAAATGGCGGAGCCTTTGTGGCCTCCCCAGGATAAGGTCTGACTAGGCGTGGCGTTGATTCTGAAGAGGGTCTGAAATAATATTGTCCGACTTCTCTTCAGAGAAGGACGCCCGAAACCAGCCGCTGGGGTGGTTTTTTGTGGAAACACCACGTACTCTTGGCTTTTGCGTCCCCGAGGACCTGGAGATCCGAAGGGATTTTTCACACCGATAACAAAAACAAAAGTTCTTAGGTATAAACAAATTACTCTTAGACACTCTTTGGGTGTAATTTATTTATAACATGTATTTGAATATATAATACCCGTGTGGTGTCAGATTAAGAATACAGAATATCACCACCCCTAGTCATTCCGTGGTTGTTGTAGGAGGCCACTAAGGGAGCTAATTACGCGACAACATCACTGCAAGGAGAAAGAAATAGTTCTAGTAATAGTTCATATAAATTATACCAACCCGTCTGGCCAGCGTGGTATAGGAGGCCAAAACCTCTTTTCTAAGGAGAGGCCTATGTCCAGCAGTGGACTATTAAAGGCTGATGATGGTGATGATTTGAATATATAAGTTATTTATTGAGAAAAGTATGTACGGTAAAATTATAGTCAACAAAACATGGACGTTTAATACGCTTCTGACTATCCCCTTAAGACGTGAGGGCATACATCTATACAGAGTGACTGGTAAGATACCTTCAATACTTATGGAGAGTACTCGGTACTCGATTCTCGTTAACTTGATATAAAAAAATAGGTGCTTATTTTTTATCGAAATGTCTCTAAAAAATAAGTGAAATTTGGATATTATACTCCCTAAGCTCGCCGCACTGTTTACGTTGATCTATTCACGAGCGGCGCGGCGGCACCCACCCCCGCCCTCCATCCCGCTACATAATACATTATTGCGTCACCGACTCAATACCTACTATTTATTCAGTCAACAAATTAGTGATTACCTAGGTATGTTTGCCTGTCCTAAGCCAGGATTAAAGTATGAAGGGAAAACGGATCATGCTATTTTATCAAAGTTAGCATTCATACATTAACATGGGGAGAGGTATCGATGTAGGTAGGCAACAGCTGTACAGTGTAGGTACCTATGTATTCTGTGTTGATAGCGCGCTGCGCGACACGTGCGGCCGCGCGGTGTCCAAGTATTCCGCAGTTAAATACTGGGCTCTCGGTGTACTGTGTACGAAGTTTACTAAGAAGTTATTTAATATTTCGTTTTTATGTTATTTTATTTCATGATATATGTTCGCATACTTAAATAGGTTACCCAACACTAAGAATTTCTTCAATTCAAAGTAGTAGTTTCTGAGATAAGCGCGTTCAACCAAACAAACTGTTCAGCTTTATAATACCGGTATATTAACGAACACGTGTATTTTATCAACTATGCGATTTAAAGTTATTAAGATAATTATCACGAGTAGTGATCGCCTGACGGTCGATTGTCGATCAGTTTCATTGTTACATATCACTTTATCAATCAGTATAATTTAAAGTGTCATTTTATTGACATACTATCTGTACTGTCATAGGTCGAAATATATCCCGGAAATATAAAGCATTATTAACATATTTTTAATCCAATGGCACACTCATTTAACTGCCACGGTGCAGCGGTAACTAATGCGACTGCTGCGCTCGAAGTCTCGGTTTTGATTCCCAGGTCGAATCAAATGTTTGTTTGATTTGCAAATACTTGTTTCGAAGTTTGGGTGTTTTCTGTGTATAATATGTATTTACAGAAAATAAGTATACAAGTATCAGTCAATCTAGCTATCATAGTACAAGCTTTGCTTAGTTTCTTTTTTGAGAACTTGCCAAAGTGACTCTACTCTGTCTGATGGAAAGCATGAAAAAAATCTAAGAGTTGTGATCACTATACTCATCTCAAATGTAGACAATGCAGTATGGTGACCCACACTATGCCGGCCTTGTGAGATGCTTTTTCATACTCCGCTTGGGGACGTAAAAGGCATGACAGTCATCGTAGCAGTGTAAGGCTTACACAGTTACCACGATAACTGTCACCCCTGCATCAATGGGCATGAAACTAGATAGCGTTGTGTATCAAATGTCTGAAATATTTATTTATTTATAGCTTTTAACACTTAACAAATTAAGTAAGTATAACAAATATGACGTACTTACGAATATGTGACGTGCCTGTTGGTCTAGTAGTTAGTGGCCCAGACTGCTGAGTTGGAGGTCATGTGTTCGATTCTAACCCACGACAAATATTTGTTAGAGTATAATTTATCTATAATATATATGTATTTAAAATGTTTAAGTATGTTTATCTGCAGTCTGCTTACCTAGACTCTGCTTATTTGGAATGAGACAGCCGTGTGTGAGGTGTGTGAAATCTGTGAGGTTATGTATTCGTGCGCCATATTTGATTAATAAATAGATACAAAGAATTTCACATATCTATTTATATATAGAATATAATGACAACAAATCAACTCATTTACATACACTTGGATTTCATAAAAAAAAACTGTACAAACACATAATCAATTACAAAGTCATTTAAAAAATTCACCAGTATTTTTAAAAATACACAGGCAAATATCCGGTAGAGTAGTGACTTTAACAGGCCCTATAAAAAAACTCATTGGCCTAGTCCATAAGTTTGAAGTAGCTCAGCGTGCGATGGAGCGATGCTGGGCGTTTCTCTGGCTGATAAAATTCGTAACGAGGTTATTCGACAGAGAACTAGAGTAACTGACATCGCACGGAGAATCAGTATGCTAAAGTGGAAGTGAGCCGGCCATGTCTCCAGACGAACCGATGGTCGTTGGAGCCGAAGTGTACTAGAGTGGATACCACGATTGGGCAAACGTAGTGTAGGACACCCTGCGGTGCGATGGATCGACGACTTGAAGAAGGTGGATGGCAGCGGATGGATGCGAATTGCCCAAGACCGAGATGGTTTGTGTTCCTTGGGGGAGACTTTCGTTCAGCAGTGGACGGTGATAGGTTGACTAGGTCAAACTTCTCCTAATATTAGTTCGTTTAAATTCAATTTCGATCTACTCTAGATGTCACACGTCATGAAATTTTTGTCATACATAAAGTGTTAGTGGATGATCGTTACTATATACTCGTAATTAGCAATAATTAATTACCAGACATTTTATTTTCTAGTATATGATGTACCACTAGGTCATTTCAGCTACCGGTGACCAGTCTCAATGGAGACCAGCCAGACGCGGGAGATGTTATAGTGCACACGTATGTGCGCAAACACAGGTGCACTCTCTGTTCCCTCACTTTTAGAATCCGATAGGATGGCGCGAGAGATCACGCGTAGGACCGACGACTTAAGGGTTAATATCCCAACTTCCAAACTTCGTGCTGTTATTACGCATTTCTATAATCAGAGAAGCTCAATAAGACTCTTTGGCCCGATGCGAGAATCGAACCGGAGATGTTTCGATTGGCAGTCGCATACGCTAACCGCTAGACAAACATGATAGTTAGTATATATACCTGCCACTTCTCACCGGTTGGAAGAAAGTGTTGAACCAATTTTCGTTTAGTTCTAATAATTTTTGTGACAGTTACGAGATTGAGAGTAGATCGGAAAAGAATTATTTTACTTCGAGAAGTGACCTTCTCAAGGTTTCAAGTTATAACAGAACACGTGTAACTAACAAAACGTAATAAATTAACAAAACAGCTTTTTGCGGGACACGTTTAGTTTGTATCTCATTTCACGTGTCAAACATAGTTAACATACATTTGTATAGGAGGGCCTCTTATTAGTAAAACATTAAATAACTCTACTTTGATAAGACAAGTTTAATTAAAATAGAATTAATTAGTCAAATAGTTTTTAACGTGTTTAAAAATATATATTAAATTCGTGACAATTTATATAATTTTTATTTATATATTAGCTTACCCCGCGAACTCTGTTCCGCCTTACAGGCAATTGATAATCATTGATTTCGGACTGAAACGCGGTCGAACGCGATAAAAAGTATCCTATGTCCATCTCCTGGTTCTAAGCTACCTCCCCACCAATTTTCAGCTAAATCCGTTCAGCCGTTCTTGAGTTATAAGTGGTGTAACTAACACCACTTTCTTTTATATACATAGATAGGGAAATAAAAAAGCCTGATAGCGCAGGTGGCGTAGTGATTTAAACGGTAACGTCGCTTTCTTCTGCGTTAAGTGTTGTGGGTTCGAACCCCACACGGGACAACACTTTGTGTGATCCACAAATTATTGTGCCGACTCTGGGTGTTCTTTGTGACCGTTTCTTCTGTGTTTGTAGTCCTCTGCAACACAGAATATATTCCTGCGGCGCGCGTTGTCTTTGAATATTATTATTGTTTAGACCACCTGATGGTAACGTCACCTTACTTTCAATAACCTCTCTCCAATTACCCAGAAACATATGGATTTTGTCTACGGTAACTTGCTTATGACAAGCAAGAAAGATTTGTTCAACAAAGTTTTATCACTCCGGTTGAACTGAACCTTTTGTGACGAAGCATAACCCTCCACCACAGGGTATGAAATAACCCCTTGCCGCGACAGTTACAAACAAAACAAAACCTCCAACAGTTAATACTTGTTACCAATTTTAATAAAATAAAAATATTTTTGTAAAATGTTGCATAGTAATATAAGATAAATCTTTTTGAAGCTACACTTCTTTAGGCGCGTTTGGATAAAACGATGAGAGTATTGTGATGCGCGCGCACACCGTCACGAAACACCGACACCATGAAATTAGCCAGTCAACATTTCAATTTGGAAGTTATACTTCTTTTGGCGTGAAATTTATTTATGTATTTATTTATTTATTTATACATCATGCACTTTATGTACATAGACGGACTTAATGCCTAAGGCATTCTCTACCAGTCAACCTTTGGGTGATGCAGAGAAAATAGAAAGTAGGTGCGTTTCAGGCGTTGAATAGTAGAAGTAGACATATACAAACTTTCATATACTAAAATTAATACAAATACATAAATTGAAATAAATATATAATGTATTGTAACACAATTTTATTGTAATAATTTTTTTTTCAACGTATTAAATACCTTTTTTTCTATTATTACTGTCATTTTCTCTACAAACATAGAATAACGCGAAAGAGAACATTTTTAGAAAGATTTTTACACTAAAGAATTATAACTTCTTACATGCGTACATAAGCACATAAATACGTTTTTTATTTGTGTGGTATAAGATAGCTAACGAGTAGAAGGCTCACTTGACGGTAAGTAACCACCGCCGCCCATGGAATCACTTGTGACTTACGTTGACCTGTAACGCAAAAGTCACAAGTGATTCCCATCCTAGGAGTCAGGAGAGTAGGGGGAGGGGTTTTTTTTTGTTTTGACTTGTGGCTGTTGGCCTCGGATGGCCTCTATAACCTTACCCGGATTTTGAGGGGGGGGAGGGGATTGGACTCCGCTTACTTCAGTCACTCGGTAAAAAGGAAATACAGTATTGTTTAACACCAGTTGTCTCCGAACGAACCGAAACTTATCTACTTATTTCACGATACAAAATCTTATATTTTACTAGCCGACCCGGCAAACGTTGTTTTGCCATTTTTACTAAAATGGCTATTAAAAAATAAGGGTTGATCGTAGAAGGGTGAAAATTGAGGATTGTATGTATTTTTGTATGTTGTATCATAAAGAAATAGAAATTAAAAATTTTGTCTAAAAAATAAAAAAAAAAATTTTGGTTTGTACTACCCCTAACATTTAGGAGGATGAAAAATAGATGTTGGCCGATTCTCATAGATACTGGATAAGCACAAAAAATTTCATCAAAATCGGTCAAGCCGTTTCGGAGGAGTATGGCAACGAAAACTGGGACACGAGAATTTTATATATTAGATTGAACAACCTCGTGCTAATCTTGTTTGTCATGAACCTTACGTCGTGTTTCTTAATAATATGTAACACATAGTAATGGTGACACTTAATAGTAGGCATTGCATACTTTTATATACATATAAAGAGTTATACTAACAATAAATCAAACAATGTTGTGAAGGCTGTGTCAACACAGATATAAACATATCTTGTATTATCTATTCTTAGTTCTACTGCCTCGGTAGCGCAGCGGTAGTGAATGCGACTACTGTTTGAGGTCTCGGGCTCTGTTTGAAGATCTGCCAATATCTGTTTCGAAGTTCATATGTTTTCTATATACAATACGTATGTATTTACAAAAAAAAAGTATATATGTATTTATATTATTCATTCTAGTTATTATAGTACAAGCTCTGCTTAACCCATTACTTCCCAACCATTGAAAAAATTAGAATTTTCTACTCAAATCACAAAATATATTTGTTACTACAGTAAGAAAAAATAATGTAAAGTTAAAAACAAAAATTTATTTATTGTAGGGTCTGAATCAACCTGTCCTATATGTATGATATTGGGATTATATGTTAAGAAAAAAATATATTATTACGACTTTATTGGCTATTTCACGTTTAGTACCTAAAGGTTTCCCAACAATTTTAGGTAATTTGAAATACGGACCGTTTATTTTGAAAGTGGTGTAAGTCCATTTTCTTTTGTTTCGAGAAAATTAATGGTTACTAAATATATTTGTTGATTTAAAAATACAGGCAAATCATATGAGGTCTGGCACTGTTTCCATTGTTTTATCAACATTTAATTTGTTTATATAAATTTGTTTTTGGCTAATTAGACTACGATAACATATATTTATGTACTGTACTTGGACTATGGACTTACACCACTTTCAAAATTAGACAATTGTAAAAGTCGTTTAAATTCAACTTTGAAAAATCAAATATCGCTTAAATATATATCATTTTAATATAATTTTGTTTAGAAATACACATAACAACACATAAAATTTCATTTTAGACGGCAATTTTATTGTCATTACAAGATAGTGATTGCAAGAATTTACTTATTCTCTGCATGTGGTAGTGTTTCAAAATATGCATGATGCACCGAAAGTATATAGGGTGGAAGCTGCTTCATGTCTTCATATTTTTCGTACGTAATAGGTCTGGCAGTTTGGTACAAAGGCTCCAGGGCGATTTTTTCAAATTTTAACGGTCTTCCAGGACGTAGAGGTAATAAATTGATCATTTTAAATTCTGCGTCCGTCATCGTTGTTTTATAAAAAATGGTATATGGTGCAATTTTGAGGTACCTTAACCAACATATTTGCAACCAATTGACCAGTTCCCTATTACTATTTTTTTTATATGTTTTTTAATTGCATTTTGGAAATTTTTGTTGAAATGAAATTCTCTCGTTTCATTTCATATAAAATGAATTTATCTTGTTTTCTACATTGCGCTATTACATTTTAGTAAACTTGTGGTGTGTACGCAAAATTCATTTTTCTCAGTGACATTTCTATGATGCCGAAATCTGCATCGTTCGGAAGGTATGAATGCCCCGAGAGTAAAAATTTGTGGTCAATTATCTCAAAGCTGTTTTCCGACTGGACGACCTTCAACCACATCAATGCCATTTGTAAATTTTGATTTTGCCCAGTACACATTTTCTAAGTACATTACATTTTAAAATAAATGAAAAATAACAAAACACTGATCGGCATCCATCTGCTATGCCACCTACCTCTGTCCATTGGACTTACACCACTTTCATAATCGATCATTATGCAATTTCATTTACCGACCGATTTTAAGTTGTACAAAACATGGGATTTTGGCATGAATTATGTGATACTTCATTTTTCTCAAAAATGGACTTACACCACTTCCAAAATAAACGGTCCATATATAATTGCTTTTATTTATATAGTTATAATTAGCTATATAAATCAAACAACAATGCACTCTTAACGGCTACGAAATATATAAACTTTGAAATTATATATCGAAATAACATCACTGTATTTTTTTATCAAAATATTTTTTTAAAGGAAAAATAGTTAATATTGTTTACTATTTACAAAAAAGCCCTAAAAAAATTAAAGCTAGTTTTAAAAAAAATGAATCTGGTGTCCTTAAAATATGACACTGGGAAGTAATGGGTTTGTTTAAAACTAGATGACGCTGTGTGTCAAATGTGTTAAGAATTAATCGACTGTTCGTCTTGTATAAATTTGTAAAACAAGGTTCAGTTAAGCAAGCGATTGGACGAGATTTCATCCAACGAGACAAAGAGTCAAATATACGTAGTCCTTCTCGGCAGTTTGGAGGACATATATGTCCGGAAATATCGCAGATAAATTGGTCGTGCCAGGCAAAGGTACTTAAAAATCGCACAGACGACCAATGGGGTATAAAAATAGACCTTGAAGTATTCATTGTAATATAATTAATGAATTACATAGGAAATTCAGATTCGTCACGTTTTTAACAGTCCACCGTTGGACACAAGCTTCTCCTTGGAAGAAGATTTTGGTCTACTATACCACTCTGGCCGGTCAGTTTGATTTCGGTTAGTGAGTGCGAGAACGGAGGCCCATTAATGCAGGGGTGACAGTTGTCATGGTAAGAGCGTGAGCCTTACACTGCCACGATGACGGTTTCTACTTCCTCAAGCGAAGCGTGAAAGAGCATCTCACTAGCCTGCCATAGTGTGGGTCACCATACTGTATTCCCTCCATTCACAGTGAGAATGGTGACCAAAACTTTTAGATTCTATTCATGCCTTCCCCAGGCAGAGTAGAGACACTTTGGCAAGCTCTTAAAATAAAAGCAAAAATTCAAATACTTATGTCGTATTTGATTAAAGAATACAAAATTAATGATCTCGCATTCAACCAGTGATAAATCTCTGATCGTAACATTCCGGGTTCGTTACTTCCGTAAATATAATTGCACATTAGAAACACGTATACTATTTAAAGAAAAATTAAGAATCATATGCAATATTAAGCTTTGGTAGCACGTACTTCCTACTAAACTAGCGGAAATTAAAAAAGGTTATAGATTTCGATGTGGGTTTAGTAAAATAGTAGTCAAAGGATTATTATTATGGCTATGGCAGGCTCGTTGGTCAATCCGAATGGCTTAATAAGAGCGGTTTCCGCTTCCCTTCCATTCCGGGTGCAAAGTGGCACACCGTGTGGTTTTGGTTCTGGGTGTAATTTATCTACAATATATATGTATTTAGAAATATATCAGCAATCAGTTTACCATAGTGCAGGCTATGCTTAGCTTGCGATCAGACGACCGTGTGTCAAATTTTGAAATATACGGCCAAATATTTCATATTCAAATGTGGCAAGAGTAAATTAAAAAAAAATTAAGTGTCTGGGACTGATTACTTGATTTTTAAACACAAGTCTGTACGAAACTCTCAGTGATTTACATTCCTAGCTGCTCAGTTTCTTTCATTTCGGGTCGAAACTCGATAACTAGTTTAACTGGTGTTCGAGAGGCTACGCAAAGGTTAAAGACTGTCAGGTATTTAACAACAAAAAATTTAATAAATGTAAAATAAAAATGACTTGATACACCTCACACACGTCTGATCCCATAAGGAAAAGCCTATGCTATAGTAATCAGATTGCTATGCTAAATATATAATAACATTTATTTGTTTATTAAATGGCAACTGGGCCCAAAATATTGTCCCCGCCAGCAATCGTTGCTGCCATACTGGCGAGTAAGGAGGGCTGGGGCACAGTGGTCTCTTTCTGCGAAACTGTTATACTTCAGAAAGAGACGGCTGTACGAGATCGGGAGAGGACCGATCTCAAGAAGACGTCGCCGGTTTTACGAACCGTCGACTTGACCGCGACTGGTCAGGTATTTAAATCGAAAGACTCTTTCGACTCTTGCCCGTTCTGTCTAATAAGTAGAACATGGTGCCACACTACCACCGCAGGCCTCAAAGACCACACAAATACTTTTCTCGGCATTGTACTCGTATACTAGCCCATGTCCGCATATTGTTTACAAATATGTAGCAAATTAGTGATCGAGCGGGCCCAATAGGACAATATCATCTGCATAGATTAGGTATGTATACATACTTCAGACAAATTATAATCAGAGCCAATGTGCTGCTCGTCAAATAATAATTTGTGCTGAGTGTGTGTCAGGTTCACTGGACACTAGACAAATAAAACATTTTATCGTTTTTGAACGAATTTGAAATCTTTTTCATAATTAGTATGAGCCATGCAGCTCGGACGGCATATAAAAATGCGGATATCTAAAATCAAATTCATAATCGCATATTTCGAATATGAAGACACTAATGAATCGATCCAGTCACAATATCATTGCCCTGCAATTATTTACAACGATAAAACGTACTGGTGATACATATACCTCGCTGTAATTGGGTAGATGACTGTATCGTAAATAAATACCAATGTCCACTTCACTAAAACTAACATCGCGAAACATTTCGGAAAATACAATTAACATAGCTTTTTGTTATTATTACGAATTTTAATCAAACACACAGTAAAATATATTGTTCAATTGAGTAGTCTACAACAGTGACGTCACAATTTGGTATTTAGTACATTTTTCATACAAAATTGTCGTTTTGACAGATGATAAAAAGTAACTAATTTGACTAAGGTGTCATCTAGCCTATTCTACATTTGTGATCTGACAGCTCGATAAAAGTTTGGAGTTGCTATGTTTATGTTACTCCACAATATTTTTTTATTTGATGCATCTACCATTTAAATGGTCAAATTAAATACAGTATATATTCAATATGGATTTACTGTTCAGGAGGTATCAATATTCACAGTATTTTTCTCCAAGAGCTTGAATTACACTTTTGTTAATCAGAGTGTCCACTTAACATTCTTGTGTACCCAACTGTGTGTATAAAAAGTGGCGTCGTCAAAACCAGTGTTGCCATATGAACGCTACAAAAGTAATACCAAAAGAATCTGCTATCGTAGCGTTTTTTTCACGTGTAACCCCATCGGGCAGTAACCCACCCGAGTTTGCAACGGGGTGAAGCTTGCGCCTGAAATAGGAGGGATCCACACTACCATACTGTTATGATCTCCTTACATCCAGTCCATCTAATCCCAAACTCCGTAGAGCCTGTACTAAAGCCGTTGTAGTATAGGCCTATTTAGGATCAAATGGCCGTGTGCGAGACGCTTATAATTATTCTTATTATTACAGCATTTAACATATTTTACACACCATTAAATAAAGTGTCTATAATTGCAATTGTTTTCTTGAGTAGAATAATAAGCACATAACAATAAAAGATGCCTGTAATTTATCAGGGCTTGGTGGAATAAATTGTATATCAGTTAAATACCAGAGATGTAACTAGATATTGTTATAATATGTTACCTACTCAAGATTATATATATGGTTGCTATCGGCGCGCGTTTAACCTTCCGTGTGATGTGATTAAAAATATGTCTATACATTTTTAGTTAGTAATAAGTAGTAATAACTTTTTCTTAATTAAAAGACAATGCCCGCATTAGGAATATATTGTGTCTCGCGGGGGACTTTACAAACTTACAAGAAACGGATTTAGAGAACACCCAGACTCGGAACAACAATTTATGGATCACATAAAGTGTTGTTCCATGTGAGGTTTGAACCCACAACACTCAGCGTGAGAACGTCACCACACAGAGATAGTAGTTACTATAAGTTTGACTGCATGTTTAACCTTGTGGCTTAAGCGGGCAGTCTGAGTGTTGCGGGTTCAAACTCCACATAGGACAACACTTTGAGTGAACCACAAATTATTGTTCTGAGACTGGGAGTTCTTTGTGTCCGTATCTTGTATGTTTATCAAGTCTCATGCGACACAGGATATATGTATTACTTATGCGGCCGTCGATATTTAAAATCAAAATTTAAAAAACTTCCGACTGTCCCAGGGGTCTTATTGCTTTGATTTCCATCCAAAACAATTCATTGCATGATGAGAGCGAGGGAGTATATCTATTGAGAACGGGTCCTTAAATTCGATAGGTTTTTTTTAATTTCATTATATTAATGTATAAGCCGTGTGATGATGGATTAAGAGTACAGAGTGTTTGACTACAGAGTACCCTTTTTTGTTATTTTTTTTTGTTGACGCTTGGAAAATCCCTTCGGATCTCCGGCTCCTCAGGGACGCAGGGGCCAGGAGTATGTGCTTCCACTAAAAACCACCCCGGCGGCCGGTCTCAGGCGTCCTACTCTGTAGGGCATCCGGGCCATGTTATTTCAGGTCCCCTTCAAGATCAACGCCATGCCTGGTCAGACCCTCTCCTGGTTGACAGAGTGTCACCATCCCTACTCTTCCCATTGGTGTAGTAAAGGGGGCTAAGGTAACAAAAATATGTAAGACAACATCATTGCAAAGAGAATGGAAACTTGAAACAAAACCTATAGTAACTCGTCTGGTCAGGAGAGGCCATGTCCAGCAGTGGACTGTTAAAGGCTTTAACGTATATACTAAGACACGATACAGTAGTAAAGGATTTACGCAATGGAGAAGAATGATTCATCTTACCTTATCTTATCTTACGTTTGTATAATATTTCCTTTTTCGTATAGTGAGTATGTGTTTTTGATTGGATGGATAATTTGAACGTGAACATTAACTCAAATACCTTAACACTTATAAGGTGAGAATGTTATTAGTTCCAAGTTGATACTCTTGACTGTGAATTTAAGAAATTAAGCAAGAATTATTTTTATATTCGTGCTAATGACACTGTAATTTAAAACGATATCTGAACGAAAATGGTCACAAAAAGTTTCATAATTATAGGTCTAGCAGTTAAGAAGTAAAAGCATAACGAGTGAAGAGACAAATATCTATATATATAAAAGAAAGTGGTGTTAGTTACACCACTTATAACTCAAGAACGGCTGAACGGATTTAGCTGAAAATTGGTGGGGAGGTGGCTTAGAACCAGGAGACGGTCATAGGATACTTTTTTTTTTTTTACGTTTTTCCTAATAAAAAATTGAATTGAATAAAACACAAAATCTGCTTATTTATTGCCTCTAAGGTGGAACGGAGTTCGCCGGGTCAGTTAGTTTAATAATAATTAGTTGACACATCTCATAGATAGTCTGTTCCAAACCAGGCAGAGTCAGTGATGTTGTCCTGCATAACTTGCTCCCTTAGTCGCCTCTTCCTGGACCCATGGGAAGATGGGGATGGTAACACTACGTATTAATCCGTCACCACACGGACATATTATTTAATTTACTCATATATCACGAAATAGATGCACTTCTATTACAGTTTTACATCGCTATATAACAATAGGAGTGAAGCAAGAATAAGTACTTGGTTTTGTTTTACTCATCCAACATAACATGAACTGTCCTTGTAGGTATAGCATTTCAACCCTGACAGATATAAATATGTATATATGTACTGTTTTGTTGGTCTAGCGGTTAGTGTACGCGACTACCAAAAAAAGGTCTCGAATTCTCGGTTCGAGTCAAATTGTTATTGAATTTTTCAGGTTATAGAAACGCCTTGAAATAGCCTGAAGCCAGTCTGTGTGGTGATGGATTAAGAATACCTAGTGTTACCACCCCTATTCATCCCGTGGGTGTCGTAAAAGGCAACTAAGGGAACCAAATATTCAAGACAACATCATTACAAAGAGAAGGAAAACTTGAAACAAACCCTATTCCAACCCGTCTGACCAGCGTGATATAGTAGGCTGTTGATGATTGATGATGATGAGCCTGAAGTTTGGAAGTTGGGGTCTTAAACTCAGTGCCTCGGGGAACACGTAAAGCTGTCGTTCCTGCACCTCTCTCTCCCCGGTCGTGTCGGATAATCGTCCTATCGGATTGTGAGAGTGAGGGAACAGAGAGTGCACCTGTGTTTGCGCACACCTGTGCACTATAATATCTCTTGCGTAGTTGGTTGGTTTTTGTTAAGACGCCGCCGTGGCCGAAATCGGTTAGGAGTACATTATCATCATCATATGTACTGCAAGTCATCGACTACCTAAAAGTATAGGTGTAGGTCAACACGCACAACGTATGCACGCATTCTGTGGTCGAAATCCGAGAGTATGACTATGTACTATATCTATTTACATTATATAGGATGGGCCACGAATTAGTTAACATTTGAAAAAAATATTTAATAAAAATTTTTATTTAGAAGAAAGCTAATTAGTTCAAATTTATATCGTTTAAATCACCACTGTTCCGACGTTTTCACTTTACTAAGCGAGCACCGAAATTTTCGAATACTCGTCAGCAAAGAAATCCTTCGCTCATTTTTTCTTTTAGTTGACGTAGTGTATTTGGTTTATTGATGTAGACACGATTCTTCAAATAACCCCATAAAAAGACGTCTGCTGGGGATAGATCTGGACTTCTGGGTGGTCATGGAATGTCAGCAAATTCCAGTAGCATCGGTCCCAAGAACTCCCGTAACATGTTTGCGTGGGATGTTAGATCCAAATGTTAACGAATTTTTAGCCCACCTATATAAAAGCGTTTTATTGGTTTGTGTCCGTTTTAAAAACTCAAAAGTTCTAAATTGGACACAACACGTTTTTATATATTGTTTGAAGTTATAATGTGCCACAGCGAAACGCAGTACAGTACACACTACAATAATGGTGGACGGTGCTAGTCCTGCCCAAGCCTATTACCGTCAACTGTGGGTATCAAAGCGTTTCGTTAGTGTAATAGACGTTTTAAAAAAGGGGTAGCCCTTATGTATTGCCTTATGTATAAATACCTATCTAATTATCTACCTCGCTCTCCTTATCAAAATAAAAACAACGACCCCAATACAAAGGCCGTTATAAGCCCATAGACAATAGTCACGGTGGATTCCATTCACGTTGTTGTTATGTCATAAAAATGCGCGAGCGCAGATCTAAGTGATTCCTTATTCAAATATGTGTAGTATATTTTTTGTGTATTTTATTTCCTTAAACGTGCAGGAAAGGATTTAGTTGATAATGATTGAGCCTTTTTTACTAAAGCCAGAGGCCGTGGGTTCGATTACAAATGATTGTATTATGAACATCATTGTCTAAGCGACATCTGCCATTTACATTTTTATCAGTTTGGTTATCGTAGTACAGGCTTGGCATAATTTCGGCCGGTGGTCCACTTAGGGTGAAGATATTTTTTATATATATATATTATTTTCTTTTTTTTTTAAAGACAACGCCCGCTCTAAGAATAAATCCTGTGTCGCGGGAGACTTTACAAACATACAAGAAACGGACACAAAGAACACCCAGACTCAGAACAACAATTTGTGGATCACAGTGTTATCCCTATACTATATATATGATACTAGTTGTTTCGTTACGCTACGAAATATGACGATCCATATAACTGTTCATGCCTTATTTCATCGTCTTAGCAGTGAATTTTCAAAAAATCTTTTTTTAGTGGATACCTAAAACATTAAAACCACCAATTGGCAAAGCTCTGGGTCAGTTCATCAGTCAGATCAATCAGTCAGTTAGAGAAAGTGGGCAGTTTTACATAGTATAGACTTATTATTTGCAAGCTTTTGCTTGTAACCCCCCATATAAACCGGGTATTATTATATTATTAATTAACGCAGTGACTCGTCACTGTATCAGTGGTACTTTTGAGCTAGTTAATGTGTTTTTGATTTGCTTTATGGTTATTATTTGAGTTCATCGGAAAATCACTGACCTTCTATTATTACAAACTTCTATTAATTAATTTTACAGATTTAATAACTAACTTTTAACTGCTCACCGACTTAATTATTGTGACATCACCTATGAGTCGTGTGTGGTAATCGTGAACGGAAAGTCAGCCGTTCCCGATAGAGGGGCGCGGTTCGATCGGTATCGGGTAGCGTGCTATCAGTAATTATCTAAGAATCTTGCCGCGTAGTTTAGCGGCCTGATGGAAAGCATGAATAGAAAAGAGTTGTGGTGACTATACTCCAGACCCATACTATGGCGACCTAGTTTTCACGTCTTAATTGAGGAAATAAATGGCATTACAGTTATCGTGGCAGTATAACGCTCACAAATTTACTACGACAACTGTCATCCCTGCACCAATAGGCCTTTAGTCTTGCACTCACCAACGAAAGATGAGAGCACGGATGCTGTGGCTATAGGTTGGTATTCTGTGAGAGGGTAGCACTGTCCCGGCCGAACTGGCCCGTTCATGGTGGAATCAGTGTGGCTCTATTAATTTGTGAATACGAGTGTTTCGACGTAATCACTCGAGAAACTCTATTATTTCAAAAAAGAATAAAATATTACACTAATATAACTAAAAAATATAGATATTTGTATTACAGTCCACAAAATCCGCATTAAATTAAGTAGCAAAAACAAAACATCTATTTATACAAGAATGCATATTAATTAAAGAGGAGAAATAAAGAGGTCACTGAGGTATGTTTGGTTACTGCCTCGTTGGTCTAGCGGTTAGTGTATGTGACTGCCGATCAAAAGGTCTCGGGTTTAATTCCGAAGCCGCCATAGTGTAGGTCACAGTACTGTATTATATGTATTTGCTATAAGTATGGTGATCACAACTCTTGGATTCTATTCATACTTTCCATCAGGCTGAGTAGAGTCACTTTGGTAGGACTTTAAGATAAAAAAATAGGAATTGGAAATGCCGGCCCTCTGAGAAGAGAGCATGAAAAACCAGTATCAAGCTTGTGACTCCCGAAATCACTTCCTTCATAAATTCATAGTAGGGTTCGCCATCGAGGGATACGCGACAGGGAATCATTATTAACACTGAGTTTCTTTAAGGCCATGGTATCACCATCAACCAGGTTAAACCTGATTAATAAACTGAAGCATGGCTTTCTCACGTGTTACGCTCTGAATACACAGCATCACACCACCACCATCAACAGCGATTAACAGTCCACTGTTGAATATTAGACTCTCCTCACAAAGATGCTGTGGTCTACTGTACCTCGCTGGCATGAGAGGTTTTGTACGAGGGCGGTTCGGAAACTTCTTAGCCTAGCCCAAAAAGCGTGGTATAAACAGAAAAAAGTTAAGTGTTTTGAGAACTTCCATCTATGGTATGAACACATGTAAAATTTGGTTTTGATCTGGCAACTCCTTCATATAGAAGTAGGTGTTCAAACAAGGCGCATCCGCGATTTTTTTACAATGGACAAATTAGAAATTCGTGCTGTCATTTAATATTTACATAAAAAGGTTTATCGGGACAAGACATTCATAATGATATGGTGAATGTGTTAGGTCAAAGTGCTCCTTCATATGCAACAGTAAAAAATTGGGTTGCTGAATTAAAACGTGGTCGTACAAGCATTGAAGATGAACCACGTAGTGGACGTCCAAAAACAGCAACAACAACAGAAATTGTAGGCAAAGTGCATGATATGGTATTAAATGATCGACGAATAAAAGTGCGTGAAATAGCTAATATCATGGGCATCTCGAATGATCGAGTCCATTTAATTTTGCATGAAGAACTACAGATGAAAAACCTTTCTGCAAGATGGGTGCCGCATTTGTTAACAGTCGACCAAAAACGCATAAGAATGAACATTTCTCAAGCTTGTTTGGATCGTTTTAAGCGAAATAAAATGGATTTTAAGTGTCGTTTCATAACTGTTGATGAGACATGGATCCACCACTATACTCCAGAGACAAATAACAATCCAAACAATGGACTGAAGCTGGAGGAAGTGCCCCAAAGAAGGTAAAAACAATTCAATCGGCTGGTAAGGTTATGGCAACGGTTTTTTGGGACTTCAAAGGTATTTTATTGATTGACTATCTGCAAAAGGGTAAAACAATAAATTCAGAGTACTATTGCAACCTTTTGGATCAATTAAATGCAAAAATTCAAGAAAAACGTACTGGTTTACGACACAAAAAAAAAATTTTTCATCAAGACAACGCACCAGCGCACAAGAGTGTTTTAATAATGGCTAAAATCAACGAATTAAAGTACGAGTTGCTTGACTACCCACCTTATTCTCCTGATTTAGCTCCCAGTGACTTTTACCTGTTCCTAAACCTAAAGAAATTCCTTGCTGGCAAGCGTTTTACCTCAAATGAAGATGCAATTGCAGTTGTAAACCACTATTTTGAAGACCTTGAGGAAAACTATTTTAATCAAGGGATAGAATTGCTAGATAAGCGTTGGACTAAGTGTATTGAAGTTTCAGGAGATTATATTGAAAAATAAAAAGGTTTTTGAAAAACTAACTATTCTCTTTCATTGATAGGCTAAGAAGTTGCCGAACCGCCCTCGTATAGGCTTTGGTTGATTGTACACACGTCGCTTGATTATATTCTGAACAAAAGTAGTAAGTAATGTACTGTACGGATGGCAAAGTGGTTTAAGCGGACGCCACGTCGCTCTCTACTGCGCTAGGTGTTGTGGGTTCAAACTCCATGTGGAAAAATATCGTGTGATCCAGTTTGCGTGTTCTTTGTGTCTGTTCTATGCATACATTTGTAACCCCCCGCGACACAGGGTATAAACGTAACGCGAGCATTATCATTAAAAAAAAAACAAAAATTAGATTTTGCCTACAGTGCCGCTGCGCGTGCATCTTACTTTTCGTGATAGTTATTCTGCTGTCTAAGCTATATTACCGTGAAGTTTCATCTTAATCCGTTCAATCTTTTTGTGTGAAACAGTAACAAACACTCATACATATGGATAACCTTTACACACAGCAACCAAGAAACATTAATATAAATCGAAACTGATTAATCTGTACGACGAAAATATGCACGTACATGAAATAATATTAAAATAATTGTACGGAAACGACTTAAGACATCACGAGCTGATCATATCACTCACAGGAGTTCACAAACTTAATAGTTTGAAATAAAAAAAACATACTTGTTCAACTTGAAGTATATTTAAAGAATCTTTTAAAAAACAAGACAGGATTCAAGTTGCATCACATCATAACTCGACTGCACGATTGGCCTAGTGGTTTAAGCGGTCGCCATGCCGCTCTCCAATTCGGTGAGTGTTGTGGGTTCAAATCCTACATGGGACAACACTTTGTGTGATCCATAAATTGTTGTTCTGAGTCTGGATGTTCTTTGTGTCCGTTTCTTGTATGTTTGTAAAGTCCCCCGCGACACAGGATTTATTCCTAATGCGGGCGTTGTCTTTTTTTAAGAAAAAATAAATAAATAAACTTTTTTTTTATTTAAATACTGCAAGTATAAGAAAACACTTAAGTTGATGTGTAAATGAACATAAGAATAGTCATATGGACGTGTTCAATAATATGCTATATAGTTAGTTAAAACGCATAAATATTATTGTATCAGCTTCTAAAATGCCTAGCCCCCTCTCGGCCCCAATTCTAGTGAAATGGCGCGAAATGGTTGTTACTTATTCACTCTTATCCTAAGTATAGGGTGGGCCAAGAATTCGTTAACAATTGCATCTAACATCTTGCGCAAACATGTTACGGGAGTTCTTAGGACTGATGCTACTGGAATTTGCTGGCTACATTCGTAACACATGGTTTCAACAAGATGGAGCCACTTTTCACACATCCAATGATGCCTCAAAGACATGTTTCCGTAAAAGCTGATTTCCAGACGAGGCGACATTCCATGGCCACCCTGAAGTCCAGATCTATCCCCTATAATCGTGTCTATATCTTTATATCAAATACACTCCGTCAATTAAAAGAAAAATCAGCGAATAGATGTCGGTGATCTCGCGGTCTCTTTGCCGACGAGTATTTGACAATTTCGGTGCTCACTTAGAAGAGCGCAAACGTCGAGACAGTGTTCACTTAGAAGATATAATTTGTATAAAATAAATGTCAACTAATTAGCTTTCTTGTAAATAAACAAGTTTTGTAAATATTTTTTTTAATGATTTTTTCAAATGTTAACTAATTCGTGGCCAACCCTATTTACATATAACGTAATTGAATCGGGGTACATTTTAGTATGTATAGAGTATTTTTAAAGGCACAGGGAGTCAACGAACACATGGATGAGGGTATAGCTAATTCCGATTCACGGACACTCGTTTATAATAAGAGACTGCAAAAATTGGAAGCTCGTTGATGTAGGGGTGAAAATTATCATGGTAAGAGTGTGAGCCTTACACCACCACGATGACTGTCATGCCTTTTACGTCTCCAATCGGAGCGTAAAAAAGTATTTCACTAGGCCTGTACTGTGTTGCCTATATTAACAATGAGTAAGTGACCACTACTCTTGGATTCTATTCATGCCTTCCAGCAGGCAAAGTAGAGTCACTTTGGTGGGCTTTGGGAAGATTCAGGCAGGAGTAGCTTCACTCATCTGGTGGAAAACAAAGTAAGATTTGCTAAAACTGGCTTTCTGTGAGGTACTGGTATCACGCTATGGCCATCTAATTCTGAAGCATGGCTCTCGTTTTATACAATAGCCAATAATTTAGCTGCCTGTTTGGTGATGGATTAATAATACGGATGAGCACCCCATGGGTGTTGTAAGAACCGACTAAAGGAACAAACAACACAAAACAACATCACTGCAAAGAGACGGCAAACTAATACCAAAGTGTTTGGTATAGAAGGCCAAATCGCCATACTCAAGAGAGGTTATGTCCAGCAGTGGACTGTTAAAGGGTGTTGTTGATGATGATGATGATGATGATGATGATGATGATGATGATGATGATGATGATGATAATTGAATAATAATGTTGCCTTCCCTGTCTTCTCTGTCTCAAAACAATAACTCCTTTATATTCTAAATAGGTGTGTATTTTAAGAAAGTACGTTAATATACAAAGGTCGACTTTATCGTTAAAGACACTTAAACGATAAACCAAATTACAAATATGTAAAAACATAATACACTTGGATAATTCGTTATAAATTTACTTAATAACTTGACATATCTACCTGATTTGAGACCAGAGGACTGTGTGAAGGCCATCGGAACAAAAATAAAGCAGAGCCTGTACTATGGTAACCAGACTTCTAATAAACATCGCCTCTTACGACATCCATGGGAAGTATAGAGGAGGTGACACTGTATTCTTAATCACTATAATACACAAAAGAAAACTGCATCCAAATTGGTTATCCCATTTCTGAGATTACCGCGCACACACACAAAGTCAAACAGAAAAATATTCTAAAAACTTACTTTGAGTTTTGTTACTGTGACAAAGTTTCGGTAGTTTTGTGCAGCCAACAGACTCTTATAATTTGATTATATGTATAGATAACTAAGAAAATTGCACAGATTAAATTAAAAGCAATTTGATTATATAGTACATGCGTGGAATAAACATTAAATACTACATACACTTTTTGTTAGTATTTTTTGTTCAATACAAAAAATCGAGATAGCTCCAACTGATGATGCCTACTTGCGATCATTATTAAGATAACTTTAAACCAGAAGTTAAAACCACGAATACGTATTTAATTGTATAAAGCTCAGATCAGAACACAAATACTAATTTTTTTTCTTTTTTTTCTACATTAAGAGCCTGCCAAAGTGACTCTACTCTGCCTGATGGAAAGTATGAATAGAATCCAAAAGTTGTGGTCACCATACTCATTGCAAATGCAGACAATGCAGAATGGTGACCCACACTATGACGACCTAGTGAGATGCTTTTTCACGCCCCGGTTGGGAACGTAACAGGCATGACAGTCATCGTGGCAGCGTAAGGCTCACACAGTTACCATGATAACTGTCACCCCAGCATCAATGGGCCTCCCGTCTGTATATATGTACTTTTAAACAGTTTAAGGGGAAACGTGTAGTAGAGACGCGGGAATATCTGATATAACAAATTACCAAGAGACATAATCTAATGTCTGATATACAAAACTTGCTGCTGCTCGCGGCTTGTCCACGTGAATTTCCAACGGCAAACAGTTTCTATGTTTTTTTTTTCTATATGAAGAGCCTGACAAAGTGACTCTACTCTGCCTGATGGAAAGCATGAATAGAATTCAAAGAGTTGTAGTCACCATGCTCATTGCAAATGCAGACATGCAGAATGGTGACCCACGCTACGACGGCCTAGTGAGATGTTTTTTCACGCCCCGGTTGGGAACGTAACAGGCATGACAGTCAATGTCACCATTTGTTAATTCAAATCCACCTATCGGTGTCCACTACTGAACAAAGGTCTCAAGGAGCGCCAACCATCCCGGTCTTGGGCAATCCGCATCCATCCGCTATATTTGTCTATGATTATATTAAATTAAATAGACAATAAAAATTGGGAGTTAGCGGAAATAAATTACTATTTAATTTGCTGTCCAACACTATTAATCCATTATCTCTGTTTAATTTTCAATAACACTTATTTATAAACAGTCCGTGTGGCGAAGAATTGAGAATATGAAATGTCGCCACCCTTGTTCGTAAGAGGCGACTAAGGGATCAAAATATTCAAGAAAACATCACTGTAAAGGGAAGGAAAACTTGAAACAAACCCTATTCCAACCCGTCTGGCCAGTGTGATATAGTAGCCCAAAACCTCCTTACTAAGGTGAGGCCTATGTCCAGTAGAGGACTGTTAACGGCTATTCATGATGAGGCTATTAGAAGTAGGTTAAAAGCAAACAATGAGCACTGCTCATAAATGATATATTAATCATCTCTTCATCATCAATTGGCATCATCTTGACATATCAATCTTGACAACACAATGATAATCTGTTTAATAATGAACTCAAAACGCTTTGTCTCCGAAGAATAAGACAGACGCTTATTAGATGTCCATATTAAGTTCATTTAATCTCTTACGTAATAAGTGGAAAGCATATTGGCCGCAACTGTGCACTTCAGGACTTTTTTTACTTAAGAAAGGCAACTCTAGCACTAGGAATATTTCTGTCGCGTGAGAGAGTAAAGCCAAGAAACGAACACAAAGAACATCCAGACTCAGAACAAAAAATTGCGGTTTACACAAAATTTTGTCCAATGCGGGGTTTGAACCCACAACACTCAAGGCAGTGGCAAGCGATGTGGTGCCCGCTAAAATCTTCACATCATCCAAAGGAAAGGTAGTTAAAGACAAAGGTAGTGCTGGGATATTCCCTTTATGAAAACATTGGGGAGTGTTGGCAAAAGCTCATCCAGAAGGGTCGCAAATCTGAAACTTAAATTGACAATTACCTTGAACCCTCTAACTTAAAGTCAAAGACAAACAAATCCAGTCACACAAATCCTGTCTCCTTGCTGCGCTGGTCGTTGATATAGCGGTTAGCGCATGTGACTGCCGAACAAGAGGTCTCGGATTCGATTCCCGGCTCAGGAAAAAAAGATAAGTGTTGTTGAGTTTAATCATTCCGGTCGTGTTGGGTAGCCGTCCCATCGGATTATGAGAGTGAAGAAACAGAGCGCATCTATGTTTGCACTATCATCGTTGTTGGATGATCACAGTTGAGGCTGGCCGCCGTGGCCGACATCGACTAGAGCTACATCACAAATTCCTAGTTCTCCCTGAGGTGATGTTAGCAATGGATCCATTGTTTTCTAGTCAATAAATCTCTATAATACCCTCGAGAGATTGTCACATAACATCCGGACACGTGACAGTCCCATCCTATTGTTATTGCAATGAATTGATGTTATAAGAGTAAAATGATATGAACCCAACATGCCCACATAATTATACAAATTACTATTATGCGTGGAATGGCATAGGTAGCTATATAAATAAATCCATAAGTAAATAACAGACCAAAATCAGCAATTTATGACATTGCATCTTTCTTGCAATGAATCGATGTTCATGAACCCAACATGTCCACATAATTATACAAATTACTATTATACGTGGAACGGCATAGGTAGGTATATAAATAAATTCATAAGCAGATAACAGATCTAAATCAACAATTTATGATATTGCATTAAAAACTTATTATTGACTTACTCGTGACTAAGAGCCACATACGTTAACACAAGCGTGTACTTATCTATATATAAATACGTGAAGCAAAAACTTTGGACCCCTTTATACGAAAATTGCGCGGACGGAAGAGTATGAAATTTAGCACACTTATAGTTTATATGTAGGAGAAGTGCAGAACGCTAATATTTTTCAACAATTATGCTTATAAAGTACATTAAATCAATGAATAAAAGATTACACACACTACCATGCATTTGACATACAAACAAGTATTTGTTACACGCATACATACTCTGTGGTCAAATAGTTTCTTTTGTTTATCATTTGCCTATAGACATTGAGTACTGACATACACATAGATTACAGACATTTATATGTTTACTGTGGTCTTACTGAATGTCGAACAGAAAAGTTTTATTTGCCCTATTTAATATAAAAATACCACATGAAATACCGCTCGCTTATACAAATTTATGTAATGTAAGTTGTGTTTTATTATGGTCGAATTTCGACCAGTAGGTGACCACTAGTATTGATAAAAGTGTCATACGGCAATTATGTAAGACATGGTAGATGAAAATAGATAGCTCTCTTTCTTAACGCTTCAATAAGACATATATTTTGTTAGTCGTTCTAATGCTAACGTATAGACGACAGGTTTTCTGTAGTCCACGTGTTTTTTTAATAATAGCCTGCACGGTCGGCCTAGTCGTTTAAGCGGTCGACACGCCGCTCTCTACTTCGCTGAGTGTTACGGGTTCAAGCCCCACATGGGACAACACTTTGTGTGATCCACAAATTGTTGTTCTGAGTCTGGGTGTTCTTTGTGTCCGTTTCTTGTATGTTTGCAGTCTCACGGGACTGAATTTATTCTTAATGCGGGCGGTGTAGTTTAAAAAAAGGAAGAAAACAAAAAAATAACGGGATAGCGATATGGCACAGTATGGTGCACCACGTGGTTTTAGTTGGAATTATTATGAACACAATGCCTTAAAAGACTCCAATCAGTTCACGAACAATTTCTACCCTTATAAAAAACGCTGTATTAAGCAGTCACATACTGCCAACTATAATTTCGCCTTATCCATGTATCAGAAATTAAAACAGGCTGTAGCCAGGCATTTTAAACCTCAATGTTTATACATTTGCCTTTTTGCTTTATACAGCCAAGCCTGATTAAAGCAGCTGGCTACCCAGCCGAGAGGCATCGTGTGTCTACTCCTGATGGCTACGAGTTGCAACTGCACAGGATACCGGCCGGAAGACGTTCGGTCAGAAGAATTGCCGACCCTACAGCTAAGGGGAAGAAGGCTATCCTCATGGTGCATGGCTTACTCGGAGACTCCGGGCACTTCGTCCTTATGGGACCCAAGAGAAGTCTTGGTAACTAACAATTTTATATCTTTCTTCATTTAATGCTTGCGAGTCTTGGTGTATTTTTGTCAGGACTATGGAAAGAGACACGTCTTTTATCCAGGAAAATAGTTTTATTTCCGAGTGATGGAAAAGAAAAATTCAAAGCCAAGCGAAGCCGTAAGCAAAAGTTTTTTCTCTAAAACATGAACAAGTCAGTAGCCCCAAAAGATTAGGTACATTAAAACGTTCACATATTATTGGCTGTACTTTTAATCCAACTAATAGGAACAAGCTAGCTGAATTTCTCATATCTATAAATCCCAATGATCGTTATAAATAATGTATGTTTTATCCGATTATGCAAAAAGTTAAAACTATTAAAATTAAGTGTTTAAGTTATTATGTATAAATAGGTAAGTTTTTCAGCAGTTACTACAGGTGCTGCCTATTTCGGGATCACACGGCTATGAGTGAGATATATATGTAGCTATTATTATTAGTATATTTATGTAAATATTTCCAGCGTATCTCCTAGCCGATGCCGGCTATGATGTCTGGTTGGGAAACTTGAGAGGAAACGTGTACAGCACCCATAAGAATTTGACCAGAAGCAACGCCAAGTTTTGGGATTTCAGGTACGTTAATTATTACTACTAAAACAGCAGCTTATAGCCATTTTACTCATACTATCTGTACAAATAAATAATTTAACAAGTAGGATTAGAAGAATTATTAATGACCACTAATTTTTTTTAATTTACTCGTATGTTAGGTATACCACCCCAATGCAACCCCGATCTGGCGTAGACATGTCACTCTGAATCACTGCTTGAATAAGTTCGTTATTATCATGACAACTTAGGTATCTACTTATATTCTGGTAGATATGTATAGACAAAGATAATAGACCCAAGCTAGAGCTTAAATTGTGGATTCTAGCCACCAGAACATTACACAACAAAACTAGAACAATTTTAAAGTTCAGTACAAATATTTCTACTGAACGAAATTTGACATGCAGGGACCTGATAACGGCTGGATCTCTGTTAGCGTCTACTACATCAGCATGGAAATAATTAGCCTCTTAATGCAATTCTTCGAAACTGGCTACCACTTCAGCCACAATCTACCACAGCCTCATTCCTAAAATGCTGTTGTCAAATAGTATGTATTACATAAATTCTAAGTCATTTTTTTCTGGTTTTAGTTTTCACGAACATGGCAAGTACGATGTGCCAGCGATGGTCGACAAGGTATTGAACATCACGGGACTAGAAAAGATCATGTACGTCGGTCACTCCATGGGTACTACCAGTTTCTTCGTCATGATGGCGCTGAAGCCGCAGTACAACGATAAGATTCTATCCATCGTTGCCATGGGTCCAGCAGTCTACATGGACAATATGAGGCCACTTGCCAATCTTTTTCTAAATACATTTAATTTGCCGGTTAGTTTTTACCACAACCTTTAAGGGATATGAGAATCGAAAACAGCATGATCGATTATTTATCGATTTTTATGACTTGGAGTAATGAAATATGTCGGGTGTGGATTCAAGTTGACACCTTGCACTTTGGGTAGAACAATTATTTTGTTACTATTTAAAAGTGACAAAGGAGTAGTACGAATAATAGAAATAGAAAGTACAATATCAACAAACTGTCGATATACCACACCAGCCAGACAGACGGGTTGGTATAAGATTTGTTTCAAATTTTCCTTCTCCGTTTGCAGTAATATTGCGAACGGAGAAGGAATATTATTTTATAACAAATAATTGCAGTATTGTTTGGGCAATGATTGTTTGACGGAAATTACGTAAGTACCACTAAAATTCGGATTCATCATCAGCCTTTGATAGTCACTGCTAGACAAGACCTGTACTTAGCAAGAAAGTTTAGGCCTAAATTGGGTATGGTCATCATATAGTCATCAGTGTCTTGGAGCACGTAAAGCCGTCGGTCGTGTGTCTGATTTCTCCCCGGCCGTGCCGGATTGTGAGACTGAGGAAACAGAGTGTGCACCTGTGTTTGCGCACACACTGTAATATCTCCGTAGTTCGCCGATCTCCGTTGAGAGTAGCCGACGTTTTTTTTTTTTTTTATACCACGACGGTGGCAAACAAGCATACGGACCGCCTGATGGTAAGCGGCTACCGCAGCCTATGGACGCCTGCGACACCAGGGGCATCACGTGCGCGTTGCCGACCCTTCAAAAACCTATTTACCCCCCTCTTGAAGAACCCCATGCTGTAGTTCCCAGGGAAAACCGTGGCAGGGAGCTCATTCCATAACGGGATTGTTCGCGGGAGAAAATTTCTCTGAAACCGCACTGTGCGTGACCATTTAGGTTCCAATGTATGTGGATGAGCTCCCTGACGATGGCGAGCGGTGCGATGGTAGAATGTGGCTGTGGGCATCATATCAAACAATTCTTCAGAACACAACCCATTGTAGAGACGGTAGAGCACACACAGGGAGGCAAAGTCTCTCCTAAGACTTAGTGGCTCGATACCGTCTGTGAGATCAGGATCGTCCACTATTCTCACAGCACGTCTCTGGACTGAATCGAAAGGCTCAAGCTGGTACTTCGGTGCTCCCGCCCAGAGATGACAGCAATACTCCATGTGAGGCCGAACTTGTGCTTTGTACAGTAGTAACCTTTGTGCCGGTGTGAAATATCGCTTCGCTCTATTTAGAACACCAAGCTTTTTTGATGCCAGCCTCACCTTTCCCTCCAAATGAGTCCGAAATTGGACGTCACTGGAGATATCGACACCGAGAATCCCAATACTCTGTGAGATGGTAAGGGGTGTATTCTGGAATTGTGGAACTAGAGTGAACGGGGTTTTTTTAGCAGTAAACGCACAAACTTGTGTCTTAGAGGGGTTAAATTGGACCAGGTTATCCCGACCCCAATCGGAGACTCTGTGTAAAGTGCTCTCGATTTGAGACACAAGTTGTTCGCGACTTTCTACTACAGCGGTACGAGGGATGTTAGCCCGGCCCGTGTAATACGCATCTCCAGTACTGTCATCCGCATAACAATGAATGCCATCTATGGTCAACATATCATTGATATGCAGCAAGAATAGTGTTGGAGATAGCACGGAGCCTTGCGGGACACCAGCGTTTATGTCCATGCTTTCGGAGCAGCTACCGTCGACGACGGCTTTTATGCGTCTGCCGGACAAAAAGCTAGCCACCCATTTGCACAAACCCTCGGGCAGGCCGTAGGACGGTAACTTCGATAGAAGGCCCCTGTGCCAGACCCGATCGAACGCCTTTGCTATATCCAGGCTAACTGCCAAAGCCTCACCTTGACTCTCAATGGCTGAAGCCCACCGGTGAGTGAGATACACTAGAAGATCACCAGTCGAGCGACCGCGGCGGAAACCGTACTGGCGGTCGCTGATCAAATCGTGCTCTTCCAGGTAACTGAGGAGCCGTGTGTTGATTACACGCTCCATCACCTTAGAGAGAAGGGTTATAGCTATAGGCCTGTAATTCGATGGGTCCGATCTATCACCCTTTTTTGGCACTGGATGCACATGGGCAGTCTTCCACGAAGACGGCACTTGCCTTTTGTGGTAGGAAATCGCGAAAAGTCGCGTTAGTACAGGGCACAACTCAGGGGCACTCTTTTTGAGCACCACTGCAGGTATGCCGTCTGGCCCACTCGACTTATGAACGTCTAGACAGTTTAGTTCCCGCTGCACTTCTCTTTGCGAAATGTGTATTTCTGGCAAAGAGTGTTGGCACGGCGGGTTAATAGGCGGTACCGCACTTCTATCCTCGTTCATGGTCGAGTTCGCGGCAAAGAGTTGCCCAAGTAGGTCGGCTTTCTCTTTAGCACTATGGGCCAAGTTACCATCGGCATTTCGCAATGGTGGTAAAGACGACTGGCAAAAATTTCCTTCGGCAGCCTTAGCAAGAGACCAAAACGCACGACTCCCAGAGGGATAGCTCGTAAGTCGCTCACTAATCCTGCCGATGAAATCGAATTTGGCTCTGGCAATTGTCTTTTTGCTGGACCTCGAGGCAGCATTTAGTTTGCGCCTCACATCAGAGATATTCGGATCCTTATTGGTACGGGCCGTGGTCCAAGCCCTATAGGCGGCCTGCTTGACTAGCCTGGCTTCCTTGCAAAGCCGGTTAAACCACGGTCGCTTTTTTTCCCCCGCAGCTACTGATGGGTTGGGAATAAAATACTCCATACCCACCAGGATCGTCTCAGTGACAGCGGCTGCGCAGGAGTCAGGATCTTCTGGCGTGAAGCAAAGCTGCCTCCACGGGTACGATGCGTAGAATTCACGTAATCCATCCCAGTCTGCTGATTTATATTGCCACATGTGGCGCAAATTGGCTGGGCGAGGTGGAATATGCCGCGGGCATGGGACTTCGGTCCGGACGAGGCAGTGGTCGGACGAGCCGAGAGGTGCGTCCACTGCAATAGTGTAGTCGTCCGGACGCGTCGTCAGCAGAAGGTCCAACAAAGAGTGTGCATGGCTCTCAATATTAGGTATTCTTGTTGGAGAATGTACCAGTTGTGAGAGGCCATGGGCCAGAGCAAATTCATGAGTAGACCTGTCTGCAAAGTCGGTGGATCGAGAATTTAGCCACTCACAGTGGTGGGCATTAAAGTCCCCTAAAATCACGACGTAGCCGAAATCGGCTAGCAGTACATCATCCGTTGTTAGTCACATTTGATAAAATAAGAGGGTTAATATGCCTCTGTGTGTGTGAAGATGTGTGTATGTTATTGCTAGTTCTTTCATTATTTCACAGGGAACATTAAGAGAACGCGGTATATTGGCGATCGAGCCGTGGTTAATGCAGAACCTGTTCGCCAATGTGTGCACCCTTAAGCGACCAGAGACGGACATCTGTATGAACCTCATATTTGCAATCGTAGGCGAAGATACCGACCAGAACGACTGGGTAAGAATTTTGATTGCAGTTTGGGATCAGATTGTTGTGTAGTCTGCCAGGATCTTGCAGGAGAATATACAACTTCTGTGCCCTAGAGATAATGTAACCATTGGATAATATTTAGCCTTATTGCACTATCGCTATAACTTGTTCCATCACTCACGGTGGCTCTCATGTCCTTATTTGTTTTTCATGTATATTTTTATTTCAGAACATGATACCAGTGTACCTGAACAGGCTACAGTCTGCATCGCTAAGACATCTAGAACACTTTGGGAAGGTGGCTATTACAGGTAATTTTATCATACGGGAGGCCATAAGTTTCGAATTGGATCGTGGCCTGCCTCCGCCAGATTAACCTAACACTTCAAGGCTCAGTTCATCAGTTCAGTGTTTAGCGCCTAATAAAAATATCTGAGTTACACATATCGTAACAGAATTGCATAAGTTGGCTTTGGGGCGCTTCTAAAGTCACAAGAATCGCTGCAGACGATGTTAAACCAGTCTTAGATGGGAACCTTTATCAAGAGTTGAAGGAATCGGCCGTGTCTGGTTTATAAACTAGTCGGGTTTTGCTAAAAGACTCTCATCCACTCGGCGTTCGAGTAAATCGTTTAACTTACTAATATTTTAAAAACGAAAGTTTGTGAGTTTATTACTTCTACAGACTTACACGGCTGGACTAATTTTGATAAAATTCAGTATGAACTACTTGCAATGATGGATTAACACACGAGGTTGTAGTTCATCTCGAAAAATGTAGTGTTTCCGTAGGCGCTATTAGATGGCAGCTACTTGTAAATACGTTATAGTAAGTCTTATATTTCAACAGAAGTTAATTAATATTATCACACAATTTTAAACTATACGTAATACTATAGATATTGCATTGGTAACTACGATATTTTCGCACATTTGCCATGACACGTAACAGTATCCAGCCAGTTGTGGGAAATCACTACAGGCGTACAAGATTCCAGAAGTTTGTTCATTAAACAGCCTGTGCTGACCTGTAGCTGGTCAAATGTGGAAACTTTAATTGTACACAAATGTACTTTAATATGTACTTAAAGTTAGCTTTTATTAAATCTGAACTTGTTCGTTGTTAGAGGGGGAAGTACTTTTAGAAAATTGTTTGAAAGACTTTGATGTAACTATCTAGTTTAGGGCAGAAGAGTGTAGAAAATGATTATAAAGGTCCATGTAAATTTTATATATTTCATTTATATTTCAACAGAAGTTAATTACTACAGGTCCCAGGTCCAAAGTTTTTTAAAGACTTAGAATAATATACTCGTATAAGCGTAAAATTGAAGGTGTGTGATTTGACAAGCGTAAAACGTAACGCATTCTTTCTGCACGTTTAAAAGTTAAATCATACGAAAAGTAACATAACAGACTTGCAAAAGAGATATATAGTTGCTAACTTTTTTTACACTTCCAGGTGAATTTACAACTTTCTCGGGTGGAGTGTTTGGTCCAGTAAAGCCGTACAATTTGACCAACGTCAGAGTGCCAGTTTCACTACTTTACGGGGAAAACGATCTACTCACTGAGAAATCCGTAAGTAGCTTTAATATCAGACGAGACTAGGGAAACCTCAGAGCTTTATTTAATGTGTCATGCGTAGATACGTCATTTCCTTTCATAGACAGTTGTTTAACAAGTTAGACAAAATGTCACCACGACACCATCCATATTCATCTCGTGGGTGTAGTAAGAACCGACTAAGGGAATAAACCACGCAGGATAACAGCACGGTTTCAGGGGGCGGAGATCACTAAACGATCTCCGTCTTCCATAAGCGCAGGGCTGGGGGTGGCAGGTGAGGCCATCTGTCACCCTAACAGAAGCATGCCAGGGTGGCACTATGCGCCTATGGACCGCGCTCGCCCTTTCGGGGATAGAGAAAAAGGGAACATGGGGGTTCCCACACGGGAGGTGCCGTAGGTAGCCCAAGTTACGTCGAGGTTCCAGTGAATTCCTTATTAGGGTGCGCCTGATTCCCCAGCTACTGGTACCTGAGATGGCGTGCAATTTTTTGATCGGTTCGAGTTCGACGTAACAAAAAGGCAAACAGCATTGTAAAGAATAGGACAACTTGAAAACTCTATGCTGACCTGTCTGGCCAGTTTGGTACAGTATGCCAAAACCTCGTTTCTTAGGAGAGGCTTATGCCCAGTAGTGGACTATTAAAGACTATTAATGTGATGTTAAAGAACTTACAAAAATCATATTTACATATAAATCAAATTTTTAACAGGATTAAAATTCTGTTAAGTTTTATTTATTTTATGGTATGAAGAGTAAACGAGGAGACAGGTGACCTCATGACGACCCATAAACATACACAACTTGTGACAAGTGCGTTGATGCGAAATGGCTCCTGATGGCACTTAAATTAGCCCTCTACGCAACGAAAGGAAACCAATAGGAATATACTCCTTTTCTCAAGGGCCGGCAACGCGCTAATGGCTGCTGAATTGCATGTGTTCATGAATAGCGGTAGTCATTTTATATCAGGTGATTTGGCCCCTGTCATAAACAAAATAGAAGCAGGGGCAGAGGCACATCGGTTTAAGTCAGTTAAAAATATGTACATAACAAAATTATTTATATTTCTTTCCAGCAAGTACTGCGTCTGGCGGAAAAATTTAAATCCTACGGCATATTAGAGGAAGTTAGGCCAGCGTGTGATTGGCCCAAGTTCAATCATTTAGACTTCGTGTTCGCCAAGGACGTCGGCGAACTGTTGAACAAACCTTTGGTCAAACATATCGATAAATTATACAATAAATTTAATACTATATAGTATTTTTGTTTCAATGTTTTCTCTGGTACCCCACCTTCCAAAAGAAAAGTTAAATAATGGCATTCGGTGGTACTGCGCATTGAATTCGTGGTCTTCATAATTAACCTGTTTGAACGGATGGCGTAGCGTTTAGCGGTCACCAACCGACCACAAACGGCATGTCGTCTCGGGTACTAGTAGCCGGAGAACCAATTACACCCTAATAAGAATATCCCTAGAACCCTCACGTACTTCAGTCCACTTACGGCTTGTAGATGTCCCCTCCTGTATAGAAACCCCGATGTTACGTTTTCTGCCTCCAAAAGGGCGCCGTGGTCCGTAACGCTCGCATCGCCACTCTGGCCAAGGATCACTAACCACTCAACGAAAGTAGATTACAATATGTCAGAATGATTGCCGTGGCGAAAATTGCTGAAGTTAATTGAGCAATTTTCTTTTACTACAGCAGAAGTAAGGTAAGCTCTGTGTTCGTTATAATCAGCGAAGTAAAACCATGGAACTCTGGTGTGTACATACAATGTTAATATTCATCCTATCTTTAAAAAAAACATCTAAGAAACAATGAAAAATTAAAAAGAAATTCATCCAGTGCTGCAGAGAATAGAACACGCTGACAGGTTACTTCGATATTACCTTTGTCTCTTACACTTCTCTCTTCTAAACTTACATCCTTTGACATCTGATGCATAAGCACACAAAACAAAACAAATTATCTCTCAAAAAAATCAAGACAAAGAGTAATGTGAGAAAAGCGAAGAAGAAAATGTTATAACAGTGCGACTTACCTTGCTTACGACAGGTTTTATAGTGTTAGGTGCAGTTTTGTTAACCACATGTTGTACAGGAGGTATAGATGCCTTTGGTTCTATTGCAGGACTGCGGTTTAAGTCTGAAATATAAAATAAGTAAGGTAATGAGATGGTGACGGAAAAACAATAGTTTGATTGCACTATTGGCACAGCAGTTAAGATGTCACCTCGTCACCTTTTACTGAATGTTGTAAATTCGACCTCTACATGGAACAACACGTTGTATGATCCACAAACTATTGTTCAAGTTTAGGTATTCGTTATATCGGTTTAATGTACGTCAGATAAGTTCTGCGTTATAAAATATAATAATCTAATATGCCGCCCAAACATACTATGTGAGTTTTTGTGATCGAAGCTACTGGAATTTGCTGGCGATAATTGTAGCACATGGTTTCAATAACATGGAGTCACATGTTTCAGGAAAAGCTGATTTCCAGACGAGGCGACATTCCAAATCCAAATCTATCCCCAGCAGTCTTCTTTTTATGGGGATATTTGAAGAATTGTGTCTACATTAATAAACCAAATACACCACCTCAATTAAAAAAAATCAGTGAAGAAATGTCGGCGATCTCGTGGTCTCGTTGGCGATGAGTATTCGAATATTTCGGTGCTCGCTATGAAGAGAGCGAAAGTCGAAACAAGAAAAAAATTTTTTTTAAACATTACATCGTCTATATGACCACCGTTTCGACGTTTGACATTGAAGTAGTGTATTTGGTTTATTGATGTAAACACGATTCTTCAAATAACCCCAGACAAGGAATCTACTGGGGATAGATCTGGACTTCTGGGTGACCATGGAATGTCGCCTTAAAATAAATCTATTAAATTATATAAAAATTTAATTATTAATTTCTTTTTCACTAATTCTAAAGTATATTTACCCACAGTGTTATATAAACAATCCCTAACATTTGAAGTGTAGAGTAGCAAAATCCTACCTACATTTATACTATACACATACATACATACTTGTGTCTGTGTTAATGTGTTTCTATGTTAATATGCACATTCTTAGAGCAAAGATATACACATATATGAACATATACAGTGTACCTACTTCTGACAACATCAATAATGATAGGTATTGTACAAATAACTCCCATAGTTCTAAACCCCTTGCATTTATTTTTCACCAAAAAAAATGTATGTAATAATTAGTTAAAAGTGTAATAGGTACAGCTAATGATGAGACAATTTAGGTGATAAGAGATTTGTATCATTATTGGGTTATTAGAGATCACCCAACACACATATGACTGCTTTGAAAATAATAATAGTAACCGCATTCATGTTATACACGGCCATCTGACCTCATGTTTAACAGAACCTATATTGTCATAATCAAGCAGTTAATAAACATACTCAAATATTTCTAAATAAATACATATTGCAGATTATCATCTTATACTTGTTATGATATTTATTTGTGTATGTATGTATGTATTTAGATTTACATCAACTTAAGTATCTATACATATTTATTTATGTATTTGTATTAATTTTAGTATATGAAAGTTTGTGTATGTCTACTTCATCTATTCAACACCTGAAACGCACCTACTTCCTATTTTCTCTGCATCACCCAAAGGTTGACTGGTAGAGAATGCCTTAGGCATTAAGTCTGCCTATGTACATAAAGTGTATGACGTATAAATAAATAAATTATAGCCACAGAAGAGAACAAGTGTTCATCATACATTTATACTAGGTGGGAATCGAACCTAAGATCTGTGGTTTGGAAATGAGAGTTTTAACAAATATTAGATTAACAGGCTTGTATCATAAACGTAAAACTCAGTATAGAAGTACAATACTCATATCAGAAATCAAGCTATTCATGTAAAAGTCGTGAACTATACCTAGTCTGACATAAGTTTTAATTATATAAAATTTATTGAAGCTCGGTCATTCCCATACTAACACTTAGAATATCACCACCAACACGTAAGTAACGGAATAACATAACAATTATTTATTAGTAAACATCATATTTTCAACATGATCGTACGAATTCGACCTAAGTTTTAATAAAGCACTCACCTTTATTAGGCATTCCGACTTCTGACGGACAAACAGACATTAGTAAACATCACAAAATTAAGACATTTCACTGTTATATACAAAATCACTGAAGAAAAACTCAACTATCATAATTAAAAACATTCGCTGCTGTCATACTGTCAACCCTTATTTTGACAGTTTGATGACACTTCTATCAGTGACAATGTAATGTCATTATGTATATTTGTTTATACCTTAAAACTTAGGCTTAGGTCTAAGAACTGATAACTTTTTTAAAAGTTTTACTGCAGATACATTAAAGTTATTGCTTCAGAATGTCATGTGTTTACTATACATATAAAATATAACTTGTACTGTATTATCTTTTTTAAATCATATTGTGATTAATAATTATTAAAATGCAATGAAAATGTGTCGCATACTCTCAGGTTTGAAGAATTTTGTTACATCCATCCGGTCAGCCCTATAATGAAACTGTTTCCACATGAATCTATACTTTGAATGGTTTAGTATATTATTTTTCATCAATTTAGTGCCGTCCAATGCTGAACGAAGGTCTTCTGAATGAATCAATAGGCTGATATGAATTTTAGACATTTTTACAAGTTAACACTTATTTCAGACTAAACACAACAGATTAAGCTCTAATTCACTATTTTTACACGAAAAGTTGATTTGAAAGGTTTATGTGTGTCTGTTAGTCTAATAGATAGTGATCCTGACTACTCCAGCTAGTGACCGTAGACTTTATTCCCATTTAGTATAAATAAAGTCATCAATTTGTTGAACTCAACTTATATATGTCAGAATCCATATTTTCAAAAGTTTTTTAAGACAGTCGTGATTTTATAATAATTTTTAAGTAACAAATTAATTGTGTCCACATTTATTTTACTACAAGCCAACATTTTCAACTTGATATTACGGGATACTTCTTCTTTTCATATCTTATTAGACTATACGTTTATACTCCAAATATCGCAGCTTGATCGTGAATTTAAGAATTTAATTTTAAAATGTGAGAACGGGGAAATTATTAATTTGTCGCAAATGTAATGGTCTTAAATTGTTGTATAGTGATATCAAGTTAGTATTATTGAGCCAAATGGGCTAACGGCGATAGGCAGAAGTATAGAAAGTATTTTATAAGTAAAGTGACAAGAAAATTTATATATATATCGTTGCCGCGTCACAAGCCATGAGCTTAGTGTGGAAACCGTCGTTAAATTTAACTTGTAATTTGTTTTTAAGTATAAGTAAATAAAATTTGTAACGATAGTGAATAATTTCAGCAACTTGTAACAAAGGTATAAAATTTGTTTTCAAACCAGGTTTGTTTAATTTTTAGACTGTCTGGGACATTTTAACACTCAGAGAGAAATCGTTTTAACATTTCTATGAACACAATGTTATGTATTTCGATGTTATTGACGCTGGTACCCCTGGCATGGTCATATTGTCATATTGACAGTTTGATAAGCGACTGAATTTCAATTTCAACAATTAGTCAGTTGTTACGCATCATGCTTTCGTACAAAAGAGATAGATATATTATCTACTATAAGACAAAAAGGGATAACATATAAAAATTATAGTATATCGTTATTCAGGCAAATACTAATTTCCTAATGGAATGCTCCTCCGGCATCATTCGTGGAGGTATAGCAATTTTAGGTGTAAATTAATATTATAATTAAATTAATGTTCATATGATTCGATCATAGTGTTCTTTAATTGATTGTAAATATAATATCCTAACAATCATGGATCTTCATAGGCCAGTCGACCCGAATAAGGTAAAACATTTATGATTTTAATCTACGATTAAATAAGTGATATTGCATGCTTTTATATTAATTTATTTACGTTTTCTGTGTAGACCTACGAAGAATTAACATCAGAGGAGAAGTTAAGGTAAGATTTCATTTATGTAATCTTGGAAAACGTGGTTTTAAAAACGCGCTGAAGCTTCTACAGATGGTTTGTGATAAGAACATTGACACATACGTGCCTAATAATTTGGTTCATTGCATATTACTGCACAGTTTTTGACCTTAGTCATAACAGTTCTAGACTATGACTGAACCAGCGTTCAAATATTACCGTTAAGGCATAACATTTATTTCCAAACTTTAAATAACAATTTCTAACTTTATTCAAGTTTTAATTCAGTTTATTAAGTGGCATACGTGTGTTTGAAAGTACTTTATTAGAAGGAGAATTAACTATAGTACAGTTTAAATGCGTGGGAAATTAAGTGCACTTTATTCTAGTAACTACCCATCTTGAAGGAGGTAATTTAACATTTAACATTTGTATATTAGTGTTATGAGAATTCAATATTTATGATATTTATTGCCCACTACCTATTTATTCTAGACATTAAATGAAACTAACAAGTAGAGAGAAAAAAAAATCAAAACTTTTTTTTTAAATAATGACCATAGTAAATATTATGACATATTTATTAAAGAAAAAAGGTGTTACCACACTATAAACAGACAGAATTATAGCTCTTAGGAACCTTCGTAGAAATAGATTTAGTAACTATAGGCTCCTACTAGTACTAATAGATCCAAAAGTTTTTTTTTGATTGGGTATACCTTTCCTGTTGACAACTAGCATATTAGTCATTAAAACTCGCATCCATATAATAATAATTTGGGACATTTGACACACAACGCCATCTAGCTTCAAACTAAGCTAGCTAAGCTAACTAAGATTGACTGATAGAATACTTAAATACTTTGTAAATACATACATATTATGTATAGAAAGCACCCAAACTACAAAACAAATATTTGCAGATCATACAAACATTTGTTCCAACCTGGGAATCGAACCCGACACCTCAAGCACAGCAGTTACATTGGCTACCGCTATGCCACCGAGGCAGTCTAATAGTGGCACTACAATGGCTAACACAAGCAAAACTAAGCCAATAGCTACTAAGTAAAATCTAATCTTAATCTACCATGATAACATTTCAGTTATTACTACTTTAGACCAGTAACCCTCAGTTTATTTGTTTGCTATCTTGGCTGTATAAACATACGTATTTTTTTTCTATATTAAGAGCCTGCCAAAGTGACTCGACTCTGCCTGATGGAAAGCATGAATAGAATCCAAGACTTGTGGTCACCATACTCATTGCAAATGCTGCAGTATGGTGATCCACATTATGGTGGCCTAGTGAGATGCTTTTTCACACCCCGCTTGGGGACGTAAAAGGCATGACAGTCATCGTGACAGTGTAAGGCTTACACAGTTACCACGGTAACTATCACCCCTGCGTCAATGGGTCTTCGGTCTCACACTCACCAACGAAACACGATATTGTATTTATATGTATTTGTATGTTTATTATTCTATCATCACATCAACAGGCTTTAATAGTCCACTGTTGGACATAGTCCTTGCTTTAGAATAGAGGTTTTGGTGGACTATACCATGCTAGCCAGACATGTTAGTATAGGATTTGCATCTCTGTATAGTTCAATCCCTTCATTGCCGCTTACAGCCACCAACAGGGTGAAAGGGGTGATGACACTTAAGTATTCTAAATTCATCACCACACAGATTTTTCTTTTATGACTTCTTTTAATATTTTTTGTGGTATTATTTGCTAGAGTTAGGGGGAAGGTTATTTTGGGTTTGGTAACCAGCCTCACCCCTTGAATTGCTATACAGCAAAGACTTGTTCAACAGCAAAGACTTGTTCAACAGCAACTTTCAGTGATAATGGACAGACTTAACCTCAGTAGTCCATCTGTCGATTTTGGGGCATTCAGTGAGGGACATCGCAGGTGCATAGGTGAATAATTAAAGACAATACCTAACATTGACCAATATTTTTTATTAAGTCAATTAGTCGCCCATAACAGTATTGTACTCCTTTTGTTTTTCTATTTATAGGTAGTCTAATGATGATCACTTTGAATGTGATGTCCAGTATAATTTGACCTGTCATTGTATAGACTGATCATAATATATACTGGACTAGAAAATCAGAACACAAAGTTAAAGATACCTCAACGTAGCCATTTTTACGTAATTCTTAACTTTATAGAACACATTATTTACACATTTAAAACACACTTATAACTCTCGTGTTAACCTCTTCAAAAAACCGTTTTTTACGTGTCAAACGCGTTTGGGTTGTCACGTCACGTCGCGTGCCGGTATCGAATCGAATAAAACCGCCTTAAATAATAGGATAAATGATAAAGAAATATATTTTTGTAAGTCTTTACTGACATTTTTACAAGTCGGACTTTACGACTAGAAGTTGTACATTTCCTAAGACCCATTCTTGGAAAAAAAATGGCGGTACAAACCATAGTGATGTCTTTTTTAAGTCCGTCATCAATGTTAAATAAAACTATGTGAGTACAGTGTGCGCTCCGGGCTTGCCTTTAGAAGTAAGAACCATAATTATGTAACTATAGAAACTTCTTCGTATAAATGTTTTTCCATAGAAAAGTCACATGAACTTGTTAGTAGAGTAGAATATATTTTTTAATATATCATGTCAAGTTGTTAAGACAAGTGATAGTTTGAAACTAAACGAATGTGACAGTTTGAAAAGTAACGAATGTTGTGATACAAAGTATAATTATTCTGATACATATTACTATTTGGTAAACTGCTGCTAAAACTAATACTGGCGCTCTGGTACCTCATTTATTTATTATCTGACATACATTAAAATTGTTTGCATTTTTAGATATTGTAAAGTCGAATAGATGACATTTAACGTACCATTTTTTGTCTATGCGCAAAACCACGAACAGTTACGACTCCCAGGTGGTTATGTCGGACTTAAACCTACCTAAAACCGAAAACAAGATACCCTTAGAATAAAATTCCTCGGAACTTTGACAATTTACAACATACATGGCGTTTTCGTGACTGCTTGCTTAACGTATACCCGAGTATCTTTGCAATAGACTTTCGTGTTTCAGAACAGTGTGTGGTTTTAATACATCGTGAGTCCTAATGAAGTTATGGCCATGTATCCACACGAAAGTAAAATATACCCTCCAATATCCCCACCATACGAGTAAAGGGGTTATGTAAAAGCATATTAATGACATATGCATATCGATGTCTGAGTATGGTTAAGATATGTGGTGGAAAACTTTAACAAATATGTAATCGATTATTTCTTCCAATCTGTAATTAAGTTCTGTTATTAAGGTACAAATGGATTTAAGTATACAAATGGAATAATTGGGAGTATGTTGAATCGTGAAGTAAATTAAGAAAGAAATACCGCTATATTATTGAATTAAATAAATAAATAAAATAAATTTCTAAGCAATAGTTAAGTAGCTCAAAAGCAATTTTTAACTCAAAGGGGCTTTAGACGAGACGTTTGAACTGACTGAACTGTACTAACTGACCCGATCAACCTCGTCTGCTCTCTGGAATACATAGTCTCCGTTATTCCAACTTTTTTTATGAATGTTGGGCAACTATTGGTCGTAGCGTGGTGTTACAACCGACACATCAACAGTATTTAAGTCTGTGTCAGTGCTGGACATTGGCCTACTACAGGAGCAAGGTGGTTTTGGTCTACTACACCACGCCAGACTAAACTACACTAACATTACACCACTAATACTAAAATATTTTTTTAATACGAAGTGTTCGTTAGAGTAGCACGTTTTTTTCTATATTAAGAGCCTGCCAAAGTGACTCTGATATGCCTGATGGAAAGCATGAATAGAATCCAAGAGTTGTGGTCACCATACTTGTTACAAATGCAGACCATGCAGTATGGTGACCCACGCCATGGTGGCCTTGCAAGATGCTTTTTAACACTCCGCTACGGGACGTAAAAGGCATGACAGTCATAGTGACAGTATAACGCTTACACAGGTACCACGATAACTGTCACCTCTGCCTCAATGGGCCTCTGGTCTCACACTCACCAACGAAACAAGACAACACGGATGCTGGCGCTTTAGGTTGGTCTTTGTTGGAGGGTAGTACTGCCCCGGTCGAGCCGGCCCGCTCGTGCTGAAATCAGCGTGGCTCTACTACGTTCAAACAAATATACTCTCTCTCTTTTTTTAGGTATGATCACCAGAAGCTACACGAGTTGCATCGTGGGCATGAGTCCATGCACACCACAATGGTGATGATTCTCATCGTGACCCTCATAGTGGCGCAAATAGTCGTCATGGAGTGGAAGAAACGACACTATAGATCTTATGCTGTGAGTCTCCTTATTACTTATCATCGTCGTCATCATCTCAACCAAAAGGCATCCACTACTGGAAATAGGCCTCTTCCAAGGTTCTCCACAGCCGGTCCTATGCCACCCGTATCTAACGGCGACCCGCAGCCCTCACCAGGTCGTTGGACTATCTTATGGGGGGCCGACTAACGCTGCCTTTTCCAGTACACGCTCGCCACTCCAGAATTTGATGGGCTCAACGGCCATCGTTTCTTCGTTTTTCACATACGTGTACATTACTAAGCCTCATGTATGTACCATCATCCACAACCTTTGATAGCCCGCTATCTGGACATAGGCCTTTCCTTGGAAAAGAGGGTTTCGTCTGCTATACCACGCTGGCCAGTCGGGTTACCATAGGATTTGTGTCAAGTTTTACTTCTCCTTGCAATGCTGTTGACATGCACAGTTTGCAGGAGTCGACTCTTACGACACCCACGGGATGATTAAAGGAATGACACAGTCACCCATCTGATCTGTATATTAGAAAATAACATTTGTTTTCCAGCTGTTTACAATGATTGCCATGTGGTCGATACCGGTGCTGATGAGCGCTAAGAATCAGTGGTGGAGGTTCATCACCATTTGGAGCATATTCACCATGCTCACTGCCGTAGTTATAAGGAAGTCTACACATAGGCCCATGTCTGTTACTACGCCTAGGTAAGGAACAAGTATTTAATACAATATTTTTTTCTAAACAGGATTTGAGGTTAATCTTGTTGTTAATCTTGTCTCTTTTTTGTCATGTTTGATCAAAATATAAATAAATAGGAAAAAATGTATAGTTGCATATATTCTATCATCCATATTTTCCAAAACGTTTCATAAATAATGCAATTTTAAAGTAAAAAATGCTTTTGATGTGTAACTTCTAATACGGATGATCACACTGGTTAATGGAGTGGCGACGTGTCGCTACTGTGCCCGTCGCCACACTGTGTGATAGTACCAGTATCATATATAATAATTCCGATGTTTTACATCTGAATTAATTACAAATGCGAATGTGAGTTTGTTCGTTATACTTTTACGCCTAAACCACTAAACAAATTATAAAAAACTTTCACTAATGAAAAGCTATATGATCAGTGAATATACGGTGATAACAACCATACAGGCGGACGAAGTCGTGGGCAAAAGCTAGTGTATAATAAAAGAGAAAATACCACATTCATTTTGTTTATCATTCCAGGTTAGTGTACAAATGGTTCTACCTAATATACAAAGTGAGTTGTTTCCTCGGCGTGGTGGGCTACATACTGATGATGCTCACATTCTTCGGGCTGAACCTGGCCTTCGGGCACAAACCCCAACAGTGGATGGACGTGGCGTTGATGCTGTTGTTCTATGGCTTGTACTTCGGTGTGCTGGGCAGGGATGTAGCTGAATACTGCTCGGACAAAATGGCTGCTTCTATAGGGGTATGTTTTGTTTCAAATGTTTTGTAATTTAATTTTATAGGCAGCTATAGTGATCCTGCCAGCTTAATCAGGAGTCCTCACACCACACGTCTACAGCCTTAAATAGGCCAGCGTTGGACATATGCCATAGAGTGGACTTCTCTTTGCAAAGCTGCTTGCTTCCTTAGTCTGCTTTTATGAAATCCATGGGATGAATAGGGATAGTGACACGCTGTATTCTTAATCCATCACCATTACTGTTTTACATGGGAACTTGTCTGTCACCAGTACTATACCCAGGAGGGAATCCCGACGCGTCAGCTCGAAAGCAACGTATGTGCCGTGTGCGGGAATCTACTGTTAGTCGACGTCAACGAAGAGGGCGTCCTCGGTGAGTGACACATGCTTTTATTTTATTACATACACAACCTTTACAGGAAATCCAGTACGATTGCATACTAAGAATATTTAATATTGCCTTGACTGTACGGTTAGTGTGATCCACAAATTGTTGTTCTGAGTCTGGGTGTTCTTTGTGCCCGTTTCTTGTATGTTTGTAAAGTGCCCTGCGACACAGGATTTATTACTAGTGCGAGCGTTGCCTTTAAAAAGAAAAAAATATTCGTCTCACACACACGCCGAAATAGTTAGCGGTTTAGGGTTCTCTAATCCTAACCTACCACATTTACACCACCGACGTTAGGATACAGTAGTAGCAATCCCAAGAAGATGGCCAGACAAGACAAGACATCTGTTGAACAGAATATCCACCAGGACGGCCAAGTCGTCCTAGGAACAACCTGCCGTGTTGGTGTAAAGACACCACCGTTCAACCTGGATGACCCAGAGCTTTGGTTTGCCCAGCTAGAAGGTCAATTTGCCTTGTCTAACATAAGCACCGATAGAACTGAGTGCTCACACAAGGCCATCTGGTTCCAAACTTGACAGAGTCAGTACCTTAGTGACAAGACTCGATAAAACATACTTATATATTTCTTAATACATACATATAGATAAGGTTCAGCTTAATAAAGAAGTGACTGAACTCCTCACAACTATTTGTCATAGGTGGGAATCGAACGGTAATATAAATGTAATGTGTGCTTTCTCTTATATTCATAGAGAATACATACAAGTTAACCTGTGGCCACGTGTTCCACGAGTTCTGTATACGAGGCTGGTGCATCGTAGGCAAGAAGCAGACCTGCCCCTACTGTAAGGAGAAGGTGGATCTCAAGAGGATGTTCACAAACCCGTATCCTTTCTTAAAAATAAACCTCTGTTCTACTTCTTTAGATATGTTCTATCGCAGATAAAGACGGACAGATGTAAGACAATTGCATTACAAATAATTTTTATTCTTTCAAACCATAGAGTAAAAAAAAAATTGTCGAAGTTAATCAATCAATCAATCAAACATTTTATTTTTTAATCAAAAACAAATATAAATCTATGAGTTTCCGTGTGGTGACGGATTAAGAATGCAGAGTGTCACTAGGGATGACAGTGGGACGAGTAGTGGTGGTGACTCACCCCTACTCTTCCCATGAGGGTCTTAAGAGTCGACTAAAGAAACAAAATATACAAGACAACATCTCTGCAAAGAGAAGGAAACCTTGAAACAAACACTATACCTACCCGTCTGGCCAGCGTAGACCAAAACCCTCTTTTCAAAGGAGAGGCTTATGTCCAGCAGTGGTCTATGCTGTTGATGATGATTATGAAATCTCAAATATTTTCAAATCTACACTCGGGATGGGAAAACGGGTGAGAATTGAACCTCTAATTAGCACCTAGCAGTCAAAACCACCAATAGCAGACCTAAAGGTCTGGTGGTTAGCCAATGAATGTAGAATGGTGGTAAATCTCGTGCCATGAGGCAAATATCATTTTTGATACATATTTTTTCCAGACGATTTTAATTCCTTAACCGATTGTTCAGGTGGGATCGACCCCACATCTTGTACGGCCAGCTCTTAGACTGGATCAGATGGCTCGTCGCGTGGCAGCCTCTCATACTCTTCCTGGCTCAAGGCATCAACTGGCTCTTCGGCTTGGAATGAAACTAGGTGTGCTCTTATTGTGCTGTGTTCACTGTCGAAGTGGCTGTCGGCTCACGAACTCTTACGGCAGGTACAAGGTTCTAATACAGAAATACAATTTTGAAACAAACGATTTTAGTGCGTAGATTAAGAAACACCAAATTACTACTGTATAAAAAAATCTACCATTTATTTTTACTTTATTTTTTAAGCTTGCAACATTGTTATTCTATAAATCATGTATCGTACTGTACAGCCGCAATCAGAACTCTATGAACATCCCTCGAGCCCCTCCCTCCAAATCTTACACGAAAAAAATATACAAAAAAACAATGTATAAAGTGTTTTGCCGGATATTTGCCGGTCACTTACCCGGTCAAATATCCGACAATGCAGCTTTAAGATTGTCCGGATATCTGGTATTGTATCATGTTGGGGTCTGATTCCTGTTCAAAGTAATTATTTATATGTATAAATATATCTATTTATAATAGATTGAATGTATAATGTATTTATTTAAAAAAAATATATCTAAGTAGCATTATCTAGACTGCGCTTTACAGAGAGCTGTGTACTATTTCTAAAAATCTTATATATATTGACTGCCTCGGTGGCGCAGTGGCAGCGTATGCGACTGCTGTGCTTGATGTCTCAGGTTCGATTCCCGATTCGGATCAAATCTTTGTACGATGTGTAAAAATTTGTTTCGGAACTCGGATGTTTTTATATAATATATATTTACAAAAAAAGTATATATGTATTTATATCAGTATCCATAGTACAAGCGTAGCTTAGTTAAGGACTGATTGGCGTAGTGGTCTTTATATATTTAGCTAGCTCACGATAGATATTAAAAACATACTTTTGATTTTCCTGACGTTTCCTGACTTAAACTGACTGTCAAAATAATGTCAGTTAAATCTCGTAAACAAGTACCATAAATACTCTGACTCTAGGTGACAGTTCTTTAAAAACAATGGATACTCACCTTAGACGTTTCCTTATGACATATTTTTGACAGAATATAATATTGGTTGGATACGCACACCAACAGCTAGTTCCAGAACCTTCTTCTTGAGTGAGCCTACATTCACACACTCATCCTTACAAGCAATATCCCTTACCTTTCGTCTTGATTATTCCCAATTTGGTACCCCAAACCCAAAAATGCCCAAAATGACTACTTAGCCTGATGGAAAGCATGAGTAGAATCCAACAGTGAAGGTCACGATTCTTGTTACGAATGCTGATGATGTTGACACACACTATGGCGTCCTAGTAAGATGCTTTTTCATGCACCACTTTAAAAACCTAGCACCAAAATGGGAGGGTAATCACACAACACGTAATCAATATACTTACCCCTTAGATATGATGCTAGTTTTTAGCGTCAATTCTCTTTCTACAATCGCTAACGTCTCTATCCACTTGTATTATTGGCTAATATTTTGTTTTGACCACGTGACTTTGAGTTGTAAGACGTCGTTGACATTGTTAGCTTTCTAATAACGTTTGTAGGATGTTAAGTTGACTAGGGAGCTAATTCTTATGACGTTAGAAGGTGACAAAAAATGGACAGTTCAAATTCCTCTGCCTTTCCGTTTGGTATGATTTATTTCAAAATTATTTATTAAAAATGTATCATTTGTTAATCGACGTTTGACGTGAAAATAAATTTTCTTTTTATTAATTATTTTAAGAGCATGTGTTCGTAAGGTTATTGTGTTGCAAGTAATAAAAATAGAGATGAAACGATTGTCAATTATCGTTACTTGTAACATTTGTAGACGGTTCTCGATAAAAACGACATTTTCTAGTCCGTTCTGGAGAATATTACAAAAATATTAGTCTAGGTTAATGTTTAGCAAATATAAAGTTAAAATATGAAGATATTTCTTGCCATTTTTGTTCCTCACTAGAGTGTACGGCCAACCTACGGATACTTGCTGAATCAAAATGTAAAAAACAGTCAAGTTTTTTAACATTTTCTTGCTGCAAAGTCACTCATAAAACCTTAATGTATAAAAAATAATTTTCTTGATTTGTTTATAATTATATAAAGAGTACACATACGCAAATAATTTATTTAATCAGTGGTGGGTCCATCTCCAAGTGCGCCATTAATTTGGGAATTCTGTTTTTAATTTGGGAGTGCATCTCCGAGTTGAAGGTGTTTTGTGTAGTCAGGACTCAATCGCACACTTGTATTCCATCGCACTCTTATCGTTACGCCCCTTTTTTTTTGTACTGTGCGGAAATGCCCACGGATACCACCTAATGGTTATGTCGAACTCGAACCGACCAAAAACCGCACGCCGTTTCAGGTACTAAAAGCCAGGGGACCAGGTGCACCCTAGTAAGGAAATCCCTGGAACAATTGTTACACCCCTGTGACATCATGAAACAAAAAATGCTAAATTTTAAACATTAATGACACTCACGCCTCCACCTATATCAGCTCAGCAGTTTAGTTACGAGAGGATATAAAATTACAGGCAAAAAAAATTATCTACGTAAACACCTCATCTACGTTTCCTGTCACAGCTCCACTCCTAAAGATCGTAGCATGATGCTTTATGGCTTAAAATCTTACACAATTAAGACTCTGAAAGATAGATTCAACTACAACTGATGGTTCGAAAGAAAATTCACTGTCATTAGTTAAGATCATCACTAGCTAAGGACAAACTTGTGCAAAGAGGTCCTTTATCAAGAAAGAAAGAATCTAATTTATTCAGACATTCACAGGACTACACATTTCTCAATAGACACAGTATAAAAACAGTCGCTTTTGTGTGTGTGCAGTGACAGAAAAGGCGTCTCTCTCAGCGCACTGCTGCAGCCTGAGAGACTGCAGCGCTGTCATTCTGATAGGGTCTTAGTAGCTCAAAGAGTATAGCGATAGATGAACTATTTACGTCTTTAAAAGCGTTTGTTTACGCTTTCCATATGCTTATGCCAGTCTAAAACAGCATGCTACAGAATAATTTGGTAATATTTCGCGGCCGTGTATATCGCTAAACGCAAACAATTTTTTGAGGTTACTTACAATAATGTTTGGAAATTAACCGATGTAGTAACCGGCTACTATTTCGTGTTTATTATTGAATGAAACTGTAGTCACCACAATTTTAAGGACTTTCTATAAACAATAATTTATTATTTAGAACTGGACATTATCTGTAATAATTAAAAAAAAAACGTGTAAAAATACGTGTTTTGGACACTCAGCTGACGCTTATACAATTTTATTATTTGGCAACATTCTGTATTATAGACGTAATCATATTTCCGCAAATACTATTTTGATTTATCTAATATTGCGAACAATAGGGTAGGTGATTGTCGAAACAGATCGATATGTTTTTTAAAATCGTTAAAACTGTAGACGCGGTATCTATTTGTGTGAAATACATTGACGTGACGTCATACCTAGCTATTGTCAAATATTTAATGTTGATTTGAAGATATAAAACTTTAGATGAGATAATGGAGGACAATTCAGACTGTACCTTAAGATGCTATATTAAATGACAGAGACAAAATGTTTTTTTTTTAAACTTAAGAATCTATGCTATTAACATTTTAATATTTTTCATACTCACGTGGTCCATGTTCTTTAAACAAAGTTGTAATTTATATGCAAATTTTGAACTTATGTACACTATTTTAGAACTAAAAGGGCAAAGATATACAGACACCATATATTATTTGATTGATTTACTAAAATAATCCGTTCGCGTTAATAAAATACCGACGCAACGATCAAGCCTCGTCTCCTGAGCAATCAGTTTCCAAGACAATATCGTTTCATCGAAAGCTTGGAACCTGATTGGTCTGGGTGTCACTTTACGGACAACAAGAACAAGATAAGGAGCGTTGATGACGGTAAGCGCTTACCTTCGCCTGAGTAAAATTTCTACTTCAGAAGATCGTTTCTGTTCATCGATTTGTCAAAATAGTCGATTAATAAATCGTGTCTCTATATTTTTAACTACAACACTATGTTGTGTAAATATTAGATAATGAATAGTTGTGTTCATGCTGTGTAAATAATTAATATAGTGTGTGATTTCTTATTATTATATTAAGGGTGTATATGCAACTTTTTATATACTGATGTTACGTTAGCACAGACAATATTTATTTTTTCTTAGATAAACTGTATTGTACAGCTTATAATACAAATATAATATATAATAAAACAATAAAATCACCGTAGCTAATGTTAGTTTGTTCGTTTGTTTGTTACTATTTCTCGCTTTCACTGAGCAATGGATCACCAAAATTTGTTAAAAAATCAATGTTATTGTCATCGAAGCCGCGGGCACTAGCTAGTGCATAAAAACGTTCATAAAGAGAGAGTAATTATATTGAATTAATTATGTTCAAGTAAGATCTTATTCACTAGATGGACCGACGACATAGTCCGAATCGCGGTCCGATAGATGCAGTTGGCGTCCAGCCGTACGGCGTGGCGTTCTAGGGGGGAGACCTATGTTCAGCAGTGGACGTCTTCCGGCTGATGATGATGATGATGAAGATCCTGAAACGACAAACGAACAGACTAGTGTAAACGTCTATTGATATAACACGTGTCTATTGACATATGACGTCATATGTCAGTATTGTTCGTAACACTACTGCACCGTTGTAACGCCTAAGTGTTGTTTTCTTGTTCACCATTCCACTTTGTATTGCAGTTGTGATTCACAATGATTAAAGTATTTTTATAAAGCAATTGTATTATATTATTTTTCGTTACATTGTATAAAGATTAAATATGTTCATAACGTACCAATGTTTTGTTTTTTTGAAGTAGTCACCCCTTAGTTTCCTTATGGCAAACCTGGACTGATCGGGCTCTGTGGTTTGCCTAGAGTGAAGCCTATGTCCAGCAGTGGACTGCAAAGAGTTGATTATAATGATCATTCTTAAAAATCAAGACCTACAAGTACGTTCCTTCCCTTTTAAACCCTTACTTTGGAATCGAGGGGTAGGGTTGTAAATGTTTGGGCGCGGGTATTTTTGCTCATTGAAAAGCAACAAAAGCTATCGTATTGTACGGTCCAGGCGAGCCTGACGTGGCTTGGATCTCGCACGATGAGAACTACTTGTGATAGGTATATTAAAATATCATTTCTGTGGTATGACGACGACAGAAAGAATGGTCAACTTACTTTCAGTGTCCATTGAAGGGGGTCAGTACCTTTAACGTCTCTAAGGGGGGCGTGACAAAGCATCTCACAAGGCCGCCATAGTGTGGGTCCGCATACCGCATTGTCTGCATTTACACTGAGTATGGTGACCACAACTCTTGGATTCTATTTCTGCTTTCCATCAGGCAGAGGAGAGTCACTTTGGCAGGTTCTTAATGTAGAAAAAAATGGACACTTGCATCTTAACAATATTTTTTTATTCCAGTGTCCTCAATCCAGTCAAATGCAACAAAAGATATTGAAAGAACTCGCGTGCTCTTTGCGTCGACTCGTTATTTCTGTATACCCACAAGTATGAGGTTTAGGACGAAAGGTTGAATATTAAAAAGTGGAATAAAAGAACAATTAAGTTTTGTTTGTGGTTGTAAAAATATAGTTCAGATGTACAAAAAGTAAACACACAAGTCTGGATCTTATTTTGTGCCCTAAATCAATATGAACACATCACCAATTTAGTCTCCATGAAGGAAAAAATGCCTCGGAATCGCGCTTATATTCGGTAATCTTCACGGACAAGCGATTATTCGCTTATAGTATCGACTCGTAACGGAATCGAGGCGAGCCGTTGGGCAATGATTTTTAAATTAAAATTCAGGGGTGTTTGTAAATGTACTCTAATGAATATGCAGTTAGTGCTTGATAGCACGCTCGTCGTGCCTTTTCCTGTGAGCGAGCACGCCGCTTGTGGCAACAGGCGCAAGGTGTTATAACGTCTCATTTCCACTAGCCAGTCAAGAGGATGTTTAGACATTTTAAGAGAGTGTAAAGAAATACGTGGCATCTCGCCCGAGAAGGAGACCTCATTATCTGGTTTTGACCTATCTAAATTAATTTTATAATTTACATGCGCATTGTAGATGTGGATAAACAATAAGCAATTAATTGTTTCAAAATATGAGTATATTCAATCACCACCATCTCGCTTCAAGCAATTTCTTGCTATTAAAACTATGCAATATACACTAAAGTGTGATAGGACCGTATGAGTTTACCTTTTTACAGAGCCACAAACACTAAAAGTAATAATAAAAAAAAAAACTAAATTATCCAAGTTCTATTTTTTAAAAAACTGTCATTATAAAAAAAGTACATTCAAAAGCAAGAATGACGAATATCACAAAAACAATGTAGACCATTTATTTTCAAAATACAAGTTAAAATTTCGTGTTTTTTTTCTCAAATTATAGTATTTGGTCAGAATGTTAGGTTCTAGATGTTGCGGTCAGACCTTACTTTTAACACAGAGCATATTGAGTTTTAACAGTAATGTCAGCAGAGTCGTTACTGGAATCGGTACGTAAATACATTGTGTTATAAACAATCACGTTTATATCTAGATGCTGAAGATACAAATCGTCGAGAAACCTAGTTATATCTCGAGTCAGCTCGTGAGTGACCACACTGGACCATGGAAGCAGCGTCAGAGCTCCAGGTGGCAAGGAGCTGCTAAAAGTGAATAGCGTCAATCTACAATAACAATAAATTGAAGCTTTCAGACATTTTTTCCTGCTTAGTAAACTCATCTTCATGAAAATTTTAAATTTATTGTGTTAACGCTAGTGAAAATGCTGTTGACGGTGGCTTTGCTAAGGGATTCCTGAAAATATCCTTGCTCTACCTTGAAGATGGGCCAGTTCTGCCTACACTAATTTGATTTGTATTATAGGATAGTGCCTGCTTACCACCATAGATAAGTTAGGAGTAATATAGATACTTAATATTGCTTAAAACTGTGCACAATAAGGTCTGGCTTTCAACTTTCACCAAAATTCTCTGAGATTATTAAAGGATTTAGTAACAGTTAAAAAGTAATGTAGCCGGTAGTATCCACTCCACTTAAGTTAGCCACTCCACTTAAGGTAGCCACTCCACTTAAGGTAGCCACTCCACTTAAGGTAGCCACTCCACTTAAGCTAGCCACTCTACTTAAGGTAGCCACTCCACTTAAGGTAGCCACTACACTTAAGGTAGCCACTACACTTAAGGTAGCCACTCCACTTAAGTTAGCCACTCCACTTAAGGTAGCCACTCCACTTAAGTTAGCCACTCCACTTAAGGTAACCACTCCACTTAAGGTAGCTACTCCACTTAAGGTAGCCACTCCACTTAAGGTAGCCACTCCACTTAAGGTAGCCACTCCACTTAAGGTAGCCACTCCACTTAAGGTAGCCACTCCACTTAAGGTAGCCACTCCGCTTAAAGTAGCAACTCCCCTTAAGGTAGCCACTCCACTTAAGATAGCCACTTCACTTAAGGTAGCCACTCCACTTAAGGTAGCCACTCCACTTAAGGTAGCCACTCTACTTAAGGTAGCCACTCCACTTAAGGTAGCCACTCCACTTAAGGTAACCACTCCACTTAAGGTAGCCGCTCCACTTAAGGTAGCCACTCCACTTAAGGTAGCCACTACACTTAAGGTAGCCACTCCACTTAAGGTAGCCACTCCACTTAAAGTAGCCACTCCACTTAAGGTAGCCACTCCACTTAAGGTAGCCACTCCACTTAAGGTAGCCACTCCACTTAAGTTAGCCACTCCACTTAAGATAGCCACTCCACTTAAGTTAGCCACTCCACTTAAGGTAGCCACTCCACTTAAGGTAGCCACTCCACTTAAGCTAGCCACTCTACTTAAGGTAGCCACTCCACTTAAGGTAGCCACTACACTTAAGGTAGCCACTACACTTAAGGTAGCCACTCCACTTAAGTTAGCCACTCCACTTAAGGTAGCTACTCCACTTAAGTTAGCCACTCCACTTAAGGTAGCCACTCCACTTCAGGTAGCCACTCCACTTAAGTTAGCCACTCCACTTAAGGTAACCACTCCACTTAAGGTAGCTACTCCACTTAAGGTAGCCACTCCACTTAAGGTAGCCACTCCACTTAAGGTAGCCACTCCACTTAAGGTAGCCACTCCACTTAAGGTAGCCACTCCACTTAAGGTAGCCACTCCACTTAAGGTAGCCACTCCGCTTAAAGTAGCAACTCCACTTAAGGTAGCCACTCCACTTAAGATAGCCACTTCACTTAAGGTAGCCACTCCACTTAAAGTAGCCACTCCACTTAAGGTAGCCACTCTACTTAAGGTAGCCACTCCACTTAAGGTAGCCACTCCACTTAAGGTAACCACTCCACTTAAGGTAGCCACTCCACTTAAGGTAGCCACTCCACTTAAGGTAGCCACTACACTTAAGGTAGCCACTCCACTTAAGGTAGCCACTCCGCTTAAAGTAGCAACTCCACTTAAGGTAGCCACTCCACTTAAGATAGCCACTTCACTTAAGGTAGCCACTCCACTTAAGGTAGCCACTCCACTTAAGGTAGCCACTCTACTTAAGGTAGCCACTCCACTTAAGGTAGCCACTCCACTTAAGGTAACCACTCCACTTAAGGTAGCCACTCCACTTAAGGTAGTCACTCCACTTAAGGTAGCCACTACACTTAAGGTAGCCACTCCACTTAAGGTAGCCACTCCACTTAAAGTAGCCACTCCACTTAAGGTAGCCACTCCACTTAAGTTAGCCACTTTACTAAATGCCACTACCACGACTACCTACTGTTCGTTTGATATCCATGTTGAGGTGATATTTTTTTAAAATTCTATGAATGTATATTCGGACTTTGTCTGAATAATTACGCACGTGTACTTTACTTTCAGAATGAATTCAGATTCTTACTATAGAAAAAGTTTGCAGCGACATTCTTGAATATTTTTTTTTTATTACAGCCAACCGATTGTATTATTCAAAAAATAAAGGTCAAAAGACATGCTGCGAGAATGTCCCGCAAACGTCTGGTAGAAAAGTAGAAGTTTGGCCAAAGCCCGACCCGCCACCACCAGCGTGGCGTTGCCAGTGCCCTTCGGAACCACAGCCGCCCATCAATGACCCCTACAGGATCAAGGTTCCCGACGTCGTCGTGCCGCCAATGCCACCGAGCAACGCTAAGGTACATATATACTCCATTTAATATTAAGTCTCAACTTTAGACCAAACCTTGCGACATTACAAAAGTGGTGTTCAATAGTGCGTTTGACGAAATCAGAGCCCCGCGTCATGATAAAGTATCTAATGAAATCTAGTTTGTACTTTCTTCATCAGTGGAGCGGTATGGTGTGCATGACCACTGACCAAGGCGCCGAGACCAGACAGCGAATGGAGCAGCAGAAGTATCAGAAACAAATGGGAATGCAATCCGAAGAGATCGCTGAGGAGGAAGCTGGCAAAAAAAAGGGGTTCATGGGCTTACTGAAGGGCTTCCTAGGAAAACTAAGAGGAGGAAAAAAGAAAGGAGAAGGCGATGTGATGATGCTGAATTCGCGAGATTACCAATGGATTTATCTATGGTGATTCAATTGCCACCATTACATTTCTCATGCCGAACTCACTTTCATGAAATAGATGTTTCCTAACTAGGTTAAATTAGTTTCATTTTAGTCCTAATTATGAGGCAATATGGTTTCGTCGAACGCACTTGTAACACCCGTCTTCCTATAGTCAGTGAATAGATAACGTTTTTTGACAGGAAATACCTAGTGAGGACGCGGGAGAGCTGTTTAAAAATGTGGAAATAAACTTACAATCCGAATTTCAGTCATGTGCTTGTCGCATCCAAGATCTATTCCAGAACTCACCGTTTGTACACCCCGATTACTGGAAAGATAAGCCAGTAAAGAAATTAAATGAAGCGGTTAAAGACCTGTTGCCTAAACTGGGCTATCACGGAAGAAACAAATACAAATACGCCTTCCACGAGCCATGGAGACCACTGGATCGTATGACCTTGTTGGCTCAAGCTGAGAAGGATGAACAGTCGGTTGGAGCTAGCGGTGATCCCAAGGAGGTTGACAAACAAACCTCTTAGACCACGGGCTCTGATTTCTTAATACAATAAACTATTTACTCTCTTTATCTTCTTGCAATGTCGCATGGTTAGTTTTATTAACAAGTGCACCTTTTTGAGAATGATAATACAATGAAATGGTAAGTACTTATAATAATTTTAATTCAATAAAAAGTTGTACATCAAACAAAACACCATCTTATTTCAAACTAAATAGAGCTTGATCTGCGAAAGCAAGATTGACGGATATTTACAAACACAGATTATTCCCTAATGAATTTCGCTTACAGAACCACAAGCGTGCGCAATACATACATGCTGTAGCTAGTAATTTAAGTTTGTGAACTATAGGCACGCCAAGTTCTTGACTATTTAAAAACAGTTTTATATTCAAAATGTTCTCTAAATAACTTGCTTTCAAGTAAAAATGTGTGACGAGTCAGCTAGCTTAATACGTTACCGTATTAACGTGTTTTAAATACACCGAAGTTCAACTTATACTGGTGGCTTAATGGTGCAAAGTAATAGTAATTAAGTAGCCGTTGATGTCTTTTTGAAATGCCCCTTTTACAATAGTTATCACAATGCAAGTGGATAATGTTCAACCATCTTTTGACTTTTTTTATTGAAGCAAAGAGGTCTATATACAGAATATATATAGACATATAGAAATGGTGTATTATTGTGAAATATTCATGCTAAAAAATTACTTAATGCCCTGAATGGAATAAAATGTGGATGATACGGAAACTACTAAATTACCAAATTGTGCAGTTTTAAAATCAACTGAGTCCATGTAAAAATAAAAGTAAGTATCCCTAAAGTGTTTTTTACGAAATCTAAATACCAAAGTCACCAAGTCATCGCCGAGGTTTACGTCGATCAACATCAAGATTTTTGTATTCTAACATCCTAATTTTCAAAGTTCTTCTTTTCTTAAAACTTCAAATAAAAATACAGTCCACATATAGCATTTGCCATTTTTTATGGTCATATATAATATCGATTACGTTACGTTATTGGCTACTTAATATACAGTTACGTAGAAATCTGTTGGATACCAATATACCACGTGTTTTTTTAAGTATTAGATTGTTGAGAGACATATAATATTCTATAATTTTCTCATATAGATTTGTCGGCACCAAAGTCCAGTATTATCTACATAAAAAAGAAGCTTCAGCACCTCAGACCGACTTAAATTTATTAAGAAATCATAAAGTTTACATATCTTAATGTGTAACTAAACTATTGCTTGATCTAAATCGCTCCAAACACTATTTGTTTCTAATATTACGAACAACTGTATATAATATAACCGCGGGAGTCGCTATACAATCCATTTTTGTGACAGAAGACATTCGAGGGTTAATTGACATCACGTTTTGTTCCACTAATAGCGTTGCGTTTTAGAAATTCCCAAAGAAATTTTAAATGAAGCCACTACTTACTTGGTTATTAAATATCACTATTAAATTATGTTCGATTTCAAAAATAGTTAAATAGGTATGTTTTTTTAGCTGGTTAGATTACAAATAAAAATATTTTGTCCATTTTGAACTACGTGCATGTTGGTAAAATTATTAGACTTACAAAATGACAATTAGATTGGTCAGTCTTATTAATTAATACTGTCTCAAGTAAATTCGCTCCTATTATGATATTAAGTAGTTCATAAATAGCCGTCCTTATTTTTTTCCCTACTGTTTTCAGCCAATGCTGGATTGCAAAATAATAAAAGGACCTTGCACCGTGCCCCCAGTACCGCCCCCTCCGTGCCCTCCGCCGCCGCCGAAACCACTTCCCTGGGCTTTGATATTGTCTATATTTACTTTCTTCGCGACTTTTGGTGTGGTAAGGGCAGAACCCATGACTAAACAACATTTTCCGTAGATTTACGTTTACAATTAAATTAGCGATTTACAAATTGAAATTATGATCAGAAAACGTAGCATTTATCGTTACGAATTAAAGCAATGTACAAGAAAAATATAATTTAATCATAAGTTAAGCATAAGCAAAAAGTGTTAACATTAATTAAGTTGAAATGCAGCAGACTGTCAAGGAGTGTTGACGTTGTCAATTTCAAATGGCGATCTCCCATTGGTCGTCCGACAGATATGGTCGGCCTGTTACCACCAATGTAAAATTCAAACAGGTATTCATATATTTCAAATTCAATTATGTCATAAGACTATTGCTCTCCTCAGAAAGACTCGGCCTATCTTACCGGGTCTTGCATTTTTAGCCACCATTATAATCTTCGTTATACTATCAAAATATCGTTTACCTATTTCGATTGGTCAGCGTTTAATCTACATTCCTAGTTCATACAGACATGATAGAATACGATAACCATTACTAAAGTTGTTTTTATTTTACAGATGTATAGATTATATTTATGGCGAGAAGAAAATCTCAAATCAGATGACAGAAAGGTTTTATGTAAGTACATACATGTACAATCTAAGAAAGTAGTCATACAGTACGACTGGTGAGATACCTTCAATACTTATGGAGAGTACTCGGTACTCGATTCTCGTTAACTTGATATAAAAAAAATAGGTGCTTATTTTTTATCGAAATGTCTCTAAAAAATAAGTGAAATTTGGATATTATACTCCCTAAGCTCGCCGCACTGTTTCCGTTGATCTAGTCACGAGCGGCGCGGCGGCACCGACCCCCGCCCTCCATCCCGCTACATAGGCAACAGCTGTACAGTGTAGGTACCTATGTATTCTGTGTTGATAGACACGTGCGGCCGCGCGGTGTCCAAGTATTCCGCAGTTAAATACTGGGCTCTCGGTGTACTGTGTACGAACTTTACTAAGAAGTTATTTAATATTTCGTTTTTATGTTATTTTATTTCATGATATATGTTCGCATACTATCACGTCCTCAAATATTGAAGGTATCTCACCAGTCAGTCTGTATATTGCATTCGTGCTAAGAAAATTCAATTGCATTCCAAGTTATTGTGTGTCAAGATACTGTACTACTTTGCACCTTGAATGAAAGGTGATCTATGTCTGCCTACATGACATAGAATGCCTTTCATTCAGAAAAAAAACTTTCATAACTATCCGTTCAGTTTCTTAAATGATGAGTGACCAAACGTATATATTAGAAAAAAATATTGGTGTATATAGGGCGTCCACGTCGTAAAAACAAGCGTCCGTTCCATGAAAGCGATCTACCAGCCTGCGTGCAGTATCTCATAGTGGGGACCGGCGCCGCCGGCTGGGCCGCCTACAGAGCCATTACGGAACATGATAAAACTGCCAAGGTAAACCATGCCTAGTTACATTATGTCACCGAAAGGGTATAAAGTGGACAAGCCCATCACTAGCCAGTTACATTACCGCTGCGAGCTCAGGTATTACTGTTCACATTTCTTCATTTTCTATTCTCATACAGAAATTCATTAAAGATAGGATAAGAAATTCATTTCTAGGTTACCATAGTGTGAGTCGCTATACTGAATATATCTGCATTCGCAATGAGAACAGCGACTATCACTCTTGGATTCTATTCATGTTTCCATCAGACAGAGTAAATTCACTTTGGTAACTCCAGAAAAAAAAAACAAGAACTGTGTAGATGCATGGAGTGCCCACCAAGAACTTTAGGCCTCCAAGCCCAGATTGATGGGCGAGACTTCGTCAAACAAAATATCCCAATTAACGGCCATAGCCGCTCCACTTATTACGTCAGGCCAAAAACACCTCTGCCTACACCTTCGGACAAACAGGTGTGATTTTATGTATGTTATAAAGATAATCAACTTTATACTAAGTCCCAGCAGTAACGGATCACAAGAGCTTTGTGCCTAAGTCTTGTGCGTCTCACTCCAGTCGAGACAGCCGAGGAATGCCTTTTCCCTAGTACCGTTAATGATATATCCTGATACATGCTTGACCATTGTTCTGCAGGTTTTCTTCGTAACAAAAGAAGATACTGTTCCGTATAGACGTCCACCGATGTCAGCCGAGATGTGGTGGAACCCGGAGCCACCTGATATAAATAAACTAACATACGTTGACCATGGTAGGAGGAGGAAAACGTATGTATAACAAATATATGTATATGTATAAAATTTGAGCATTAGCTATGAGTGTCATATACGAGCACATAGAGTGGGTCAAGAATTTGTTAACATTCGAATCTAACATCCTGCGTAAACATGTTACGGGAGTTCTTGGGACCGATGCTACTGGAATTTGCTGGCTAAATATAGAATTTTACTAGGTCTTTTTTTTACTTGTGAAATCGCCTTAGGAAATAAGTTAAAATATGTGTTTCCTATTTATTTTCTTTTCTGTCAGGCGCACTTACACTCCCCTCCCGTCGACCTTAGTCCCGCGACGAAAGATTTATTCCTAGTGTGGGAGTTGTCTCTGAAATTAAAAGATTAACGCGTTATACAAGAAAAACCTTTGTTACTAATGTAATACCAAAAACATTTAAAAAAAACATTAGCAGTCGTGGGACTGCCGATAGAAGTGAAAACGGAACTATTAAGTTGAGAGTAATTAAAACTATATGCAAAAATTATATGAAATTTTTTATGTTTCATATATAGCTATATATAATATATAATATCATATACAATATATAATAATAATAAATTTCATATATAATATATAATATCATATTCTCCATAGCTATAGATATACTATTATCATTAGCATGTCGGTGACGCGAACCGAGGATTTTACCCTCTACCAAAACGCTCAACGCGCCTAAAGAAGTTTTCACTTCAAAAACAGAAAAATCTCTAATTCTCGATCGATTAGTTCACTTACAATCTCATCAGATTTTTCTCATTTTTTTTAGTATGTACTTAGCAGAGTGCAACTCTTTTATGGACCCTGTGAAATTTTATCGTAAGAAGAAAGGTCCGGCCGTTTCAATAGCGAGTGGGTGGTGCGTGCAGCGCGTCGACGCCGACGACCATGTTGTATGGATCAAAACTATGTGTGGTGAACAGCCCATCTACTATGAAAGGTGTCTTTTGGCTGTCGGTACGTACAATCGACAGTTAAAAGGAATGCAGTTTTTGATCAGATTTAACTCTTTTTTTCACTCAACTTGATGAAAATCAACGAAAGAAGTGCTTAGTGCTATTTTTTGGCATTGGGACAAAGGATAGGTCACTTGACCGTGGCTACTGCTGACACTGTAAACCTGTAATACAAAAATGTTGCCGCTTTTTAAGCGTTTCGGGCCGCGGAAACAGGGCGGTGATAGAGTGGTGATAGGCACAGCAATGCAGGCTCGCCGATGCTTCCTCGCGGCGCTGCTTTCGAAGCCAGTTCGATGTAAATATGTGCATTGGAATGCATCGCTACCCCCAGACCCACCGCAGCCGCGCTACCAATGACTTCATTTCCACAGCCTGAACGGGTTTGGGGCGGAGATTTTGACACCGATAAACTCATGTAGTTGGTGTAAAATATTATAAGAATTACTTGATACCAGGTTTCCGATTGTCACTCCGATCGAGCCGGTCCATTTGTGCTAAAGAATGGTTGACACACGTATATGAGATGTGTCCTGAATGGTCAAGATGCGAAGTTTGACCAATGTATCACTATTTTTTACCGCGAATGGACTAAGTAATACATTTTTTTTCAGGTTCTAAAGCCAGGAATTTGGACATGTTCAAGACGGCTCCGAAGCGGGTGCGAGACCGCGTCACCACGTTGCGTACCATCAGGGATTTAGAAATTGCCTACAGGTAGTTTAACACATTTGCATACAAATTTTGAAATTAAATTTGACCTTACAGTTTCAAAGTTTTGTCGAAGACCCTACCTTCGACAAAACTGTTTTTGCATTTTCTTCGTATTTCTAACGAAACATCGTATACATGAACATTCTGAGGGTTGATTTTTCATCAACTGCCTTTAATAGTCGTCTATAAGACAAACTCCTTTCCTTAGAAAGGAGGTGTAGGCCTATTATACCTCACTGATTAAACGAGTTGGTTTAGTTATTTCAAGTTTTCCTTCTCTTTGCGGTATTGTTGTTGTTCGTCGTTCGTTCCTTTAGTCGGCTTTTACGTCAGGCCACGGGTTGAATACGGTTGGTGACATTCCGTGTTCTTAGCACGAGTGTTCATAAACAATTTTTATACAGTTTTTATTACGATTTCCACACAAAAACTATTTCTCACATCAATGAAACAGTTTTATTTACCGGCAAAGGAAGAAAGACGTTTTGTATTTTGAAGTAGTTTTCATTTGTATAAGATAGATATTGTAATTCTCTGCAGGAAAGTGAGAGAAGCAAAACACATCGTAGTGATTGGTGGCGGCCCACTCGGTACTGAGTTAGCATACCATATTGGGCGCATGAGTAAGTTTATTGATATATTTAGGAACCACCGAATGAGAATGGTTTCGTTGCTTAAACCGAAGGAAATTATAGAAACATTGTGTGTAATGATAATATAGTAACAATTGTAGTAGTATAATGATGGAAAGATAGTTCAACCTGGCCGATATGTGACGAAATATGATTCATTCACGTTTGAGGTACGTAAGTTAAGATAAGACCAGCAAGCACAAAAAAATTAGGTTAGCGAATGGTGTGTTAGCTGTCAGATGTAACACGTCTTACGCAATATCTACAAAGCCTCTGGTTTTACAACTATATCAAATGTATTGTCTGATTAAACCATAGACAAAGTACACCAGTCCAAGTCCGAAAAAGAGCAGCCGCCCCTCGAAGTGGTACATATATATAAGGACGGCGGCATTTTGGCGGGAGTGGTGCCTGAATACCTGGGCGAGTGGGCTGCGGAGAAGTTGCGCTGCCAAGGAGTTACTCTAATGCCCAAAAGTGAGTACCTGAAACATGTTGCTTTGAAAATAACAAGTACTCATCACGTGACGTTAACAATCTGCCATTATTCAAACAAAAACTATGGGCCAAAATATCGTAAATTTGCGGGAGCACAACTGTATTACAAAATTCTCGATGACATTAAAGAGCAAGCTCGTCAAGTATTTTCAAAGATGGGTTGTTTGAGCCAATTAGTGACTACCATTCTACTTATATTTCAATTGAATATTTATATCTATATAATTTAAAATTCGCATGGTGATAGATTAAGAATACAGTGTGCCACGACCCCTATTGATCCCGTGGGTGTTGTAAGAGGCGACTAAGGGTTCAAACTATTCATGAAAATATCACAACAAAGAGAAGAAAAACCCTATTCCAGCCCTTTTGGCCAGCGTGATATAATAGGCCAAACCTTCCTTACTAAGGAGAGGCCAATATCCAGCAATGAACTTTTAAGGGTGTTGATGATTTTTAAGGCGCTCTAAGTGTTGAAATTGAACTACCGCATATATTATTCGTAGAAGTGGGTATCAAATAGTTACAATAATATTATCATTGTTCCATGTTTTGCTTTGATACAGATATATACATTGTTTACGTTAACGGGCTTAATAGTGTAATCAATTTGTTTATAAGATATAAACAACGACAACTTTGTAAGACAATAAGCGAATCTTTAATAAAAAAAGAAAGAAATATTGAACTGTAGTAATCAGAAAATACTTGGTTTCTTATACTCTGAAGTCTTTGTCTACGTACCACAGGTTGAATTCGTACCTCAACATCCCCAATCCCCTCTCCATTCATCAACCACTTGTCTTCTAATACGAGTACAGATAGACTGAGTGGGAATCAAATCTGCGACCCTTTACGTTGAGGTCAATGATCGTTAGGTAGCAGTCGGGACCCTAAAAGGCCAGTCAACATTTCAACACTAATGGCCTAGTTCAATCGTTTGAAATATAAACTTTTTTTTCCAGCGCAAGTATACGATGCGTACGAATCACCCGACGGCCGCCTCCAACTCACCCTCTCTAATGGAAAAACCATAGTGACAGATTATGTAATTGTTTAATTATTTTACTTTTTTTTATATATTTTTACTTTCTGTTTTTATATTAACTTGAATATTACTCTTTTTTGAGGTTGACCTCATCAAACTCTTATATTTCGTACCAACTTTTTATCTAATGCTAAAAACATTTAAGGTTGCATGGAACAACATCTCAAAAAATTACGATGTAGACCTAATGGTGACTAACACTGCTCATTAAGTCTTCTATCTTCGCTAAAGTAATTTGCCAACATTTCAGTGCCCCCAGAATTGGGTAGATGACTGTATCGTAAATAAATACCAATGTCCACTTCATTAAAACTAATATCGCGAAACATCTCGGCAAATACTATTAACATAGCTTTTTATTATTATTACGAATTTCAATCAAATATACAGTGAAATATATTGTTCAATTGAGTAGTCTAAAACAGTGACGTCACAATTTTGTATTTAGTCCATTTTTCATATAAAATTGTCGTTTTGACAGATGATAAAAAGTAACTAATTTGACTAAAGTGTCATCCAGCCTATTAGTAGGCAGGATTGTGCCTGCAAGTAACCACACTTGTTTGCCCCATAAGAAGAAAAGAGACTTAGAGTATGATATATTTTTTATTTATATATTATACTCACATTCTTTTCATTGTTATTAAAATTTTAATTTTAATGCCTATAGCGTTTATTTTAAAACGAAATGGTAATACAGGCTTTGTTGGCGGTGGGTGCGGAACCGCGTACTGACATGGCGGAGGCCTCGTTCCTTGAGAAAGATCCTGAGATTGGTGGCTTTTTGGTCAATACCGAGTTGAAAGCGAGAACACATCTTTACGTTGTAAGTATCGTGGATCGTCGTATTAAAACTTTGGTGACGGTAAGTACGTTTAGGAGATGTGCAAATAAAATCGAATTGATTCTACTTCATGATGAATACGATTCGTAGACGTAATATTTTGGTCAGGAATTAGGGTCAGATAGGTAAAGGTAAAGTTCTGAGTTAACAAACGATTTGATTTCAAATATATATTTTTTTAGGAAATAACGATGTTTTGACTTTGGAACATAAAATATTCCACCGAATTGGGATCTTACCCCTTTTTTTTAAAGTCTGATTAAATTATGAAATAATTATATATAATATTTACACATGTTGATGGGGAAACGATGGGTAATGGGGTCATAAAGTTCTGCAGTGCGAACGCGTACTGGAAACGCAGCGTTGGTAGGCTCCCCACAAGGTGGTCCGACGACCTGATTAGGGTCGCGAGAAGCGGTTGGATGCGGGCACCTTAGGGGAGGCCCCATGGGCCAGCAGTGGTCTTCTTTTGGCTGAAATGATGATGATGATAATGATCGGTATATGTTTATGGAGATATGCCACTCTAATTGCACATGCATTTGAAACAACTTAAAGGTTTGAAGAGAAATCCAGGTAATCGATCGATCGAGCAAGCACCGCACTTTGTCCAATTAGGTACTAAACTGTCGTCAGTAGGCGGAGCTTGGTCAATCCGTCACTAATTACTTAACACGTATGCACTATGTAGACAGCTCTTGAGTTATATACGGATAGAAATAGGTAGCAGGTAGGTGGGTCAAGCAATTTGTGAGGTTATACATATTGTTACACTTGCCAGGCTGGTGATGCGGCGAGCTACTACTCGCAGTGGAAAGACCAGCGCATGCGACTGGAACATTACGCCAATGCGGAGGAGCAGGGCTACATCGCAGGAGCCAATATGACCGGCTACTGGACCCCATGTAATATGGAACCGCATTATAAAGTGATGCTGGGTGACGACTTGGAAATGGAGGTATGGATGCGCTGGAGTAATATAGTTTGGGGGAGAAGTATTGTAATTATTCGCCGCGATATTCAGATAGTATGTATGTCGGGTAATCAGGTCACTGACTGCAGTGCTTGAGGTTTTGGGTACGATTATCGGGTCACGCCACATGTTTGTATGATCTGCAAATATTCTTTTCGGAGTTTGAGTGTTTTCTGTGTATAATGTGAATTTGTTTACACAAAAATACGTAAATACGTTTTCTATCAGTTAATCTAGCTGTCATTGAACCTTGATTGTCTCCAAAAATGAGAGGATGAAGGGGTAATTTGGACTCTGGACTCGCATCGACCACTTACACGGTTATTGACTTAGAATTAAGTAAAACTTTGAGACAACACCTGCATTAGAAACGGTACAAAGAACACCCAGACTAGAACAACAGTTTGTATATCACACAAAGTGTAATCCAATGTGGGGTTTGAACTCGCAAACACTCGGCGTTACTCTTACTCACTAGGCCATTCGTTGTAACATGATGATTGGTGCTGACTCTGCTGAGGTGACAGTAATGGATATCTTTTACGTAGTCTTTACTGAATCTAATCTACCTAACATAACACTTGTCATTGTCTTTTCTTTCGCAGGTCGTAGGTGAAGTAGGCGCTTGCATGCCTACCGTTGGACTTTTCAAAGAGTGTAAAGTGGACACGTCATATTTCTCTGATAGCGGGAAGGGTGATGACAAAAGACCCTGTTTCAAAAAGTAAGTAGTCAGGCTTTTCGGGTCTTAGAAATTTAAAAACTCTATTTCATATAGGATTTACGCAAGTTTCTCTGATCCTAAACTCATGTCGCAGACAAGTATAGTGGACATGACCCATCTCGCAATATTGAACATAACTAATTGAAAAACCTGCTGTGCTTAAGGTCTCGGGTTCGATACCGGATCGGACTAAATCTTTGTATAATTTACAAAAATTTGTTTCGGAGTTTGGGTGATTTCTATGTATTTACAAAAAAGTAATTAAGTATTTATATCAGTTATCTAAAACTCACAATACAAGCTCTGCTTAGTTTGGGACTAGATGACATTGTCTGTCACATGTCTGAAATATTATATATTCAACAAAATCCATATTTTAAGTTCTTGGAGAAAAGAGAGGGTGAATATTTGTATCATCTTAACCGTAAATTCGCTGTAAATATATTCTATGTGATGAATTAAATAAAAATAGACTGTGGAGTATTACATTCATAGTAACTCCAAATATTATCATAAACAATTTTCTATAATTTTTTGCGTTACCTGTGTGATAAATTGAGTTGTATATCCGTATAGGGGCGGCGAGTATGAAGCCAAGTATAGAACCGGTCTGTTGTTCTACCTCCGGGATGAAATCGTCACTGGCTTTGTGTTTTGGAACATGACACCTCCGATCGAAGACAGGGTAGAGGTTGCTACAGAGGTAAGCAATCTTCCTTAACCAAATAAGTACCTGGCAATGCTCGTGTATTTTACATGAGCATTGCCAGAACTATTTTCAAAGGGGATGTCGTAATAGCAGCTGTTCCCGGATCCCTCCTATATCAGGTGTAGAGTGGCACACCGTGTGGTTTTAGTCGGTCTCATTCCGACAGACCTCCTCGCCGTAAACCCCGGTGGGGAAACGGCCCGAGGGGGTTTCCAGACGGTAAAAAAGGGGATGCACCTTCATCTACACATACTGTCAAGTAAACATTAGTTACATATATTGCCATAGGCCATTAAGGTGTTAGTGGTGCAGTTGTACCCCCTAAGCAAATAAAAAAACACATACTTTTAACTTATTTCATAATAAAGTAGATTTCATAGGTAAAAATCTAGTATAATTCTATATTTTATATTGGTAAATAGTATTTGTTCAAAACAATTCAACGCCGCTCATAAGTACGGAGTATTAACCTCAAATTGCAACATAAACTCACGACTGTCTATTCGTTGACACTATGCTTAGCTTTGGTTTGAAAATAATATTATCCCTTTCTAAACGCAAGCATCTAATTACTTACGTGCTTATCTAAAGTTAGTAAATGTGATACTTTCCAGTTGCTCCGCGCCCGACCTACCTACAAAGACATCGACTTACTCGCCGAGTTGCTTGGATTCCAAAAAGCTGTATGTCTCTTCTTCGAAGCTGAAAAGGAAGCTTCTGTAAAAACTGCTTGCATCACAAAGTAAGCTCTTTTTACTTACTTTTCTAAGCCATACCTCTTGTATGCTATAAAAACATGTATGGATATCATTACGGGTATTTGGACCTCTAAAGTCTGCCAAGTCTTCAATATCGCACTTGGAGGACTGATGGCAGTCGCTTCACATTTAAAAAACTAACCTTACTTGTATTGGAGTATACTGACCTTAGCCAAGTTTGAAATAAAAGGCTCGGTGCGACTTATTCTAACAACTGACTTATGGCCACTTATATTTCACTGGTACCTAGATGGAAACTAGACCCCTTAATATACAGAAATATTCCTTAATATCACAGCACATAAACAGCCTTTCACAGTCTAAGTTTGTTTGTTTGTTTGTTTGTTTCAAGTTTTCTTTTCTTTGCAGTGATGTTTGACTTATGTTGCTCCCTTAGTAGCCTCTTACGACATCCATGGGCAAAATAGGGGTGATGAAGCTCTGTATTCTTTATCCGTTACTACACGGAGAGCACATATATTGTTGAAACTACTACTAGAATATTACTAGAAATGTTACAATATATATATTATAGATAAATTACACCATGACAGAATAAATGATCGTGTTTATCCCACAATCGTTTGTCCTGAATGGGAATCGAACCCATGTCTTTAACAGTCAGAATGACTAACCGCTACAACAATAGACTCTTCGTGCCATGCAAACATAGCAATAGTGACTCAATATTTTTATTATCGCTAGACTTCGAACTTAGTTCGATTAAATAAATATATATAGATTTAATAATAACAGAATTTTTTTTTTTGTGTTTTTCTTAACGACACAAACTTATTTAGGCCTTTTTATGCACATTTGTTTAAATATTATAAATGTCAAGCTAGGATATAACATTATCCCTAGTTATCCACTTACCGTGCGCTGGTGAATTACAAAGTGTTACCACCCCTATTCATCCCGTGGGTGTCATAAGAGGCGACTAAGCGACTAAAACTTGACACAAACCCTATAGCAACATGTCTGGCCAGCGTGGTATAGTAGGCCAAATCCTCTTTTCTAAGAAGCCTTTGGCTAGCAGTAAACTACTAAGGCTGTTGATGATAATGTACCCAATTATACCTTGGGGTATGCAAAATGACTAACCACCTGTAAATTTTGTTTCAGCCGAAAGGAGTTCTAAGTTGTTACAAATCAAAAAAAACATGTTTCGTATCAGAAAATTATTTTCAAGTAACTGTAATGTGCAATTCTATATATTAATATTAAATTATTGTTATTCAAGTGTTTTATGGTTTTACTATTAATGATTAAATTAGTTCGCGGGGTAGTTATCGATACAGACGCGGCCCAAGTCATTACGAGGCCGAGGACGGGTGAATCATTACGAAATTCCGGGTGGGTGAATTGTAACGAGACCCCGGGCGAGTTGACCACTTGCGAGGATTTATTTTTAAAAAATTATAGCTGTCAAAATGGCTACTTTGCCTGATGTAAAGAATGAAAGGAATCCAAGAGTAGTGATCACCATACTCATTGTGAATGATTGCTATAATATAGTAATTTGGATGGATGTCTGTGTTCAATGACTCCATAGGATAGAGAACAGACTTATACAAAAAAAAAATTACAAAATTATCATTAATGGAAAGCAGCAGATCGAAATTCTCTAAATTTATAAAAAACTGATTGTATCATTGCTGTGGTATATTGTAATCGCAAATAAATAATAGTTTAAAAAAAAATGGTTGCCTGTAAAGTCGGTTTTACGGGCGAAGATTTTACGTGACAACGTCTTTTTCTCGGTAGAATATTTATTGATATGAATATAATTAAATTGCACAATAGGAACAAGGAATTGAATGAAAATAAGAATTGCACAAATTTTAACTATAGAAATATATTTTGTTTACTAAATAATTTACTTAACACTATCAACATTTATCAATAGTATGACATAACCTATAAACTCAGTTTCTCAACTTTTGTGTCAATCTAACAATTAATCAATCAATCATAGTTTACGATAATGAAATATCAGTGTACAATTATTTACCTTTATTGTTGTAGTTGTTGTAAATGATAAATGACGAATCTAAGCACTCCATATTTTCACTACAGACACAGCTGACGATACTTTAACCACACGTGTGAACTTGTATTGTGACGCTTTCTTGTTTTTCCAACGCCAAGAACGTTCGAGAAAGACAAAGACAGAGACACAAGCATGCGCCGATTCAATGCGCCTAATTCTCTAGTGCTGCGCGCGCGGCAGACCGATCATAGTTGAGTGGGAGAGAGACGCAAGGCATTCGGCGGGCCTCTCTCTCGTTCGGTGACTCATCGTAACGTTACCGGGCGTTACACTTTTTCATAAGTGACTCCCAGCCGCAACCTAATTTAAGACGTTGTCACGTCAAAATCGTGGGGTGCTCGATATTTTAAATATTACAACCATTCTATTGGCATCTATCTATGAGAGGATAGTTATGAATCGCAGTAAAATTCACCCCACGCTTTTTACTCTGAATTGAATTATTCTGTTAATAACTTAAATTTTATTATAATTTTATTTTGAGGCGATTCACTATGATTGATTGTTCGATCTTCTACTACTGTAATATTAGACTCTTTGTCATTAAAGATTATTTTCTAGTTTTTAGTTCGATTAGCAATAAAAGCGTGTTTTTTTAAACTATTATTTATTTTTCATTTTTTAATCCGTGACAAACTCAAAAATCTATTATCAAATTATCGTATTGTCATTGGTCCTTGAGACGTGTGCAAAGTTTCAAGTTGGATCAGATTTTTAGAAACCGGTGAAAATTAAGCGCAAAGATTCCGATACATACATAGATACAACCCAAGCTGATAAAAGCGTGTTAAAGATAGAAAAAAATGGTATTCGAAGCGTGCTGTACAACGTGTCAAAATTGGTGCAGATTTTTGAACAGAGGTTTTGAAGCATATACAAATCAACTTAACTATTAATATATATAGACAGATATATAATTGACTATGTAAAGTGAAGGGTCCAGTGAAGTGACAGGCTGTAATAGTATATACAAGGAGAGTTCAAGTAGCATAGGCTAATGAAATCGTGGAGGGACGGGCGATCATGTCCCTCCGACACAAAGGCAGGATCCTCCGACCAGGCGAGGTGATCATGCCTGTCGACGTTGGGATTTTATATATATGCTATTTTGCCACGCGAATCTCTATTTTGCGATACAGGATTAGTAGTTGCTTCGTAGTTCATTACATTCATACGTTTCGTTCATACTTCGTAGTTCGATGTATCTTCGCTAGATGGCGCTGGTGTATATTTTTGTTTGTGCTGTAAAATATATACAGGGTGTCCAAGAACCTGGCGTCCAACTGGATTCCCACGATGCCCCAAGTTCTAACAGTACTCAGAAAAATATTTTAAAAAATCCACCCCATGTACTTACAGAATTATACTGATTTCAAAAAAAAAGGGGAAATGAGCACCCTGTGACATACTTTTGAATGCTGTGACTGCTAATGCTGATAATTTCGATATTTCTTGGAGGTTTTGTAATCTAGGGTATTGCTGTGTCTAAATAGAATGTAAAAATAAAGTACTTTTTGTACCATTTTAAAATAAAATATTATTTTAACTAAAGGTGATATGGAAAACTATTGAATTTCGCAACTTTGACCGACTGTAGTGTAAAAAAAATGTACCAAAATAGTATGGCAAGTGACGTCAAATTTTGACGCGTTTATTCCTCTTTTTAAAAAGGTATAATACTTACACATTAATTTGAAAAAAAAAATTTTGATAATATTTTTACTCAACAACCCAATTTTTACGAAGTGCCTACCTACTAACGGTAACTGTCGGACCCTTTCTTATCTTAGAAACTGTTATGTTACTACTATTATTTACTTCGGTTCCAAGAGTGAGCAAGAAGGAAATACACACAGGTAGATGGGTTCCCAGTAGAATAAAAGCAAAGAATGTTAGTTTAAAGATATTTTATTACAATAAATGTTCAAAATGTTGACCACCCGCGGCAATACAAGCTCTCACTCTCCTTAAAAAGGACCGCTTTATGTTTCGCGAGTGACGTATCACCTGCACTGCTTGTGTTATCTTCTCACGAAGGTCAGCAATGTCATTAATGGGCTTCGCATAAACGAGCTCCTTCATAGTTCCCCAGAAAAAAAAATCCAGCGGATTTAAGTCAGGTGAGCGGGCTGGCCACGGGATTGTTCCTGATCGCCCAATCCACCTGTTCGGGTATTGCTCGTCCAAAAACTCTCTAACGGATACGCGAAAATGTGCTGGACAGCCGTCGTGTTGGAACCACATATCTGGTGGGGTCTCTTCTAGTAAGTTTGGCAAATCATTTTGAAGAAAATTTAAATATGATTCGCCAGTCAAATTCTCGGGCATCTCAAATGGACCAATAATATTCCCACAGAGAATACCGGTCCACATGTTCACTTTGAACCGGTACTGGGATCTATCTTCTCGCATCAAGTGCGGATTTTCCACATGCCACTCGTGCAAGTTGTGTAGGTTCATGTAGCCATCTTTCTTAAATGTTGATTCATCTGACCACAAAATTTTGTCGATAAAGTTTTCGTCTTCTCGATGTTTTTGCAGGATTGTTTCACAAAACGCGACTCGGCTCGGATAGTCTCGAGGTAAAAGACTTTGCACTCGCTGTACGTGGTACGGATGATATTCTTCTTTTTGGAGAATACTGTGTGCTGTGCTCTTCGGTATCCCCGTATCAGCTTCTATTCCTCGCACAGAGATGCTTGGATTTGCCGACACCGCCTCTAAAACTTCATCGCGTATGAAGTCATTTACGGGTCGTCCTTCACCAGCTACTTGATTGGGGAACCGCCCGTCACATAGTGATCTGTGCACATTAATGAAAACTCGATGGTCGGGATATCGCGTAGCCCTCGGATACCTTTCTCTGTAAAGTCTCGCTGCAGCTCGTCCATTACCTCTACATTCTCCATAAATGTAGTGCATATTTGCGTATTCTTGCGGAGTGTAGGTCGCCATGGTAGCACACACAAAACACAAACTGTCCAAACACAGGCAAAGGTCGTCGTAAAGAGTTCGTTTCAAAGTCCAGAGCACAAAGAGTAATCGAGTCCAATAAACAAAGCTTTAAATCGTAGTACGTGATCAATGGTAACAATAAGAGAGAGGTGCGTAGTAACGGCAGGAGGCAGTGACGTGTACTGACCGTACTGTTATCCTAAATAGCACGATCCCAGATAGCGTCACTATCTATCTCACTCGCACCTCTAACCTTTTTCTCCCTCACTCTTACCTGAATAATGGGGTACCATAAAGAAGAACCAGCAAATCGCAAAGATAGTTTCTGTCTTGCTCCCTCCTGTTGTAATAACGAATCACTATGGTGAGATGCATGCACATACCGTCCCTTACGGTCTAACCTGTTTTTTGAGAGGCCTGTTGTTATTTTTATGAGCATACAATAGTAATTCTTTAGAGGTTAGATTCAATTCGTCGTAAATTTTTCTTTCTAAGAATTCTGTAAGACATCGTAAAAATTGGGTTGTTGAGTAAAAATATTATCAAAATTTTTTTTTTCAAATTAATGTGTAAGTATTATACCTTTTTAAAAAGAGGAATAAACGCGTCAAAATTTGACGTCACTTGCCATACTATTTTGGTACATTTTTTTTACACTACAGTCGGTCAAAGTTGCGAAATTCAATAGTTTTCCATATCACCTTTAGTTAAAATAATATTTTATTTTAAAATGGTACAAAAAGTACTTTATTTTTACATTCTATTTAGACACAGCAATACCCTAGATTACAAAACCTCCAAGAAATATCGAAATTATCAGCATTAGCAGTCACAGCATTCAAAAGTATGTCACAGGGTGCTCATTTCCCCTTTTTTTTTGAAATCAGTATAATTCTGTAAGTACATGGGGTGGATTTTTTAAAATATTTTTCTGAGTACTGTTAGAACTTGGGGCATCGTGGGAATCCAGTTGGACGCCAGGTTCTTGGACACCCTGTATATTGAGATTGATTCTCTTTTATGTCTTGGGAGATATCAAATAAAGGAAATAATAGTTGTAATAATTGAAAAGCTTAAAATCAAGACTTTATTTTTTAATATTTGTAAATTGTATATATAATACCATTTAGGTTACCATTCTTTATTTGGTATAAAATAGCAAAAAGTGTCGTGACAACTTTTCGTCTGAATTTTTTTCCGTCTAGCCTCCTTCGCAATGCGCGATCAGGAACTTCGTTCCAATACATTGTAATGACTGAAGGGGGCTATTTATCATCCCTCTCTGGTGCAGCGGTTGCAACTGTTGTACTTGAGGTATCGGGTTCTGTAGCGCAGTTGCATAATGTGCACTGACACTAGTTTTGTATATTTGGTGTAACATACGAACGAACACAATATTATGTTGAGTAGCGTGTGGGAGGAGCCAAACGTAGTGGGAGGCAGCGCACGCGCAGCACCTTAGCGCGGCGCGGTGTGAGACAGTCCGTCTTTGGCTACCCGCATTATGTGTTTACTGCTTAACTTTCTCCTTTCTCTCTTTTATGTTCTTAATTCTAATATAGTATACGTTGAGACTTTATGTACCTGTGACTAAACAAATAATAATAACACTATACCTTCGTTCGTCAACAGGTTCGATTCCTAGGTTATACCAAATTTTTATGTGATCTACAAGTGTTTGCTTCAGAGTTTGGTATTCATATAAATATGTATTTTATTTTTATTAGTTGCTTAGCACCCATGTACAAGCTATGCTTAGTTTGGGACTAGATGGTGTTGTATGTCAGACGACTGAAATATTAACTCTTAAGGAAGTCCAATCATTACATATTTAATACGTCAAAAATGATTGCAGAGCGACATCCAGACCCGCTAGCGCGGGCAGGCTGCTGTTCCTGGATCCCTCCTATCTCAGGCGCAAAGTGGCACACCGTGTGTGGTTTTAGTCGGACCCATTCCGACACACCACCCCGCCGTAAACCAAGGTAGGGTGACGCCCTGAGGGGGTTTCCACACGTAAAAAAAAAAATAAATCACAAGTCCGATCTTGGGTTAGGACTTAACATTCAGATTTCAACAAAGCGACATCATTTATGTCAACATCCAATAATTTAAGAATTTCAGTTGCTGCAGAATCCGCGTCCATTTTTCTCATCGAATTCAGTCTCCCCACAACATGTTTCGCGAAGAACCAATATGGTTGTTCGGGTGACGCATCTGCAGCTAGAGGCCTCATGGCTTGTAGAAGTTCATTAATAACTTGTTTACATTTATTTCTGGCATTGGGTTTCTTTATTGCGTTATTTTTTTTTCGTGGTCTGTCTGTACGTTGGCCGCGTTGTCTTATACCTATCTCCAGGTCTTCGACTTCTGATTGAGTTTCTTCCTTTACGTTCTCATTACTCGATAGCTCCTTAAGGAAACCAGGAACCGCATCATAGTTCTGAAACGAGCGTGTTTTTAAGGTTTATTTCAATATATTTCTTAAGCCTTTTTGTGTTTTAGTGACATAGATTAAATTGTTACGCACACATACAAAAACACACGCAAAGTATTAACCTATTTTTAAGATGTTTATTTATTGTGTTTTCGTGTTTGCCTTACATTAATGTTATGATACATAGCTAAGGCTTACATTTAATAGTACGAATGGCGCTGTCTGTCTGAAATAAAGGTATTTAAACCTAGTTAATAGAACAGAATTTGAGACTTTAGGGCTTACTTTACAAAGTTACATTTAAAGGGTTCTGACTCATTTTAAATCTAAAGTCCTTAAAATATAGCTTGATCTCTGTGATAGATGGCTACGAAGCCGGTGAAGCAACTGTAACAGGCGATTTTATATCATATGTCTCAATTATCAAAGTAGAGGTACAATACAATGCAAAAATGAAAAAATTCACACCTAAAATGTACCATCTATACCATAAATTCTAAAATAACAATAGTGACAACTGTCACAGCATTCAAGCTATATTTAAAAACCATAGGAATCTACTCTATTCCAAAATATATCGATGCAACTTACATCAAAATATTCATCTTTCTTAGACGTCTCTCTTAGGAACTGCAAAGGCTTCCAAAGCGGCCAACATGGCACATATATGTCAGTAGGACTCTTAGCTGTCTCCTTGGACTTGTCTACCCTTCTCAAATTGTGGTTGAAAGTGCTACGGATATTTACCCAGCGATCTCGAACTGACCGTGCTGCAACATACAATACTAATAAGATATTCCGACATTTGACAGCGCTATCTAGCCCCAAAACAAGGGCTTGTACTATAAGTACTAGACAATTGATATACTCATAGAAAAACACCTTAAATTTGAACTAAATATTTGCAGGTTTTACAAACAATTGGTTTGTCACAGGAATCAAACTCCAGACCTTAATCAAAGCAGTTGCATATGTTACCACTGCACCATTGAGGTAGTTAATTAATCTACATATTAAAGGTTCTAATCTATGAGGTCTGCTGGCCTGCTGAAAGTTGTTAGAACCCATTGATAGGGCAGAACAGGACTGGTTGTTGTGGTGACCCTTGGAGGAGGTCTGTGTCCAGTAGTGATGGTCTTTAGGCTGAGGTGACGATAATAATGTGAAAAACTTGTTTGTGCCTCCTTGTCAACAAATATAAGGCACAGAGCCTATCGCAATTATATATGACTATATGGAAGAAATATTTCTACACGGTCAGTCAACAGATATGCTCTTAGACACAATTGTATTAATTGGTGTACAATCAAGTTTATTCTATTCTAAATGTAGAAGAAAATAACATTATGGTCTATGTAGTTAAAAATGGTATACAAATGGTGTTATAGACCTATGAGAGTACAATGTTTTTTGGTGTTTTGTCTTGGTACAATAGTTTTCAAAATGAAGATGTTCAAAACAATCAAAATTTAACTACCATACCAGTGCAAACCATTAATAAATTTGTAATAAAAATTTAGATATAGTGGGCATAGATAAACATCTATGCTAATATATTAAAGCTAAGGAGGTTTTTATTTCTTTAAAATACTCTATTTTAACTAGTGGAAGTATCAATGAGAAATAAAAAAAAATTGTATTAATTAGAGTATTCATGAGTAATAATATATGTCAAAGTACTCCATGCTGCGTATTTTAAAAGGCGGGGTGTTAGTTACAAACACAAGTTTAACTGTGGGAAAGGGTTCAAATAAAAACAAAACCCTTAAAACGGTGAATTTATACTAACCAGTAAACCCTCTACCTAACCGAGCGGCAAATTCGGCATACGCTTTATATTTCTGTTGAATATGATGATTTGTATTACCAACTGGTCGCCAAATAAAGTCTCTTTGACGAACAAACTCAACTAGTTCTAATTCTAATTTACGTGTCCAATAGCACGGCTTGCGAGGCATATCTCAATTTTCCTAATAGATTAAGTTTCAGCCTATTTAGCTGGTTTTGTTTATTACTAAGGGTGCAAATTTATTTGTTTAATTTATTTACTTTCTTGTCGCTCTTTTAACAGTGTCAATTGTCAAAATTGTCAAATTATATTTTTGTTGACATAACAGGCGTACCAGAATCAACCTACAGTATGGCAACCATAAACTTTGTATAAATTTTGGTAAACGAAAGTTGAACCTGGCAAGACATATTTAAAACATTTAGAAGATAACGCGTCGACCGGCTCTTAATATGAAAAAAGTTTTGATATTTATATTAAATACTATTTATGTTAAGTTTTCTGATATTGTTATTTCATTTCTTATTTATGCATTTAAAAATCACCAATTTAGAATTTAGTTCAATAGTAGTGAACCTGTCCAGTGATAAAGGAGAATGGAACAAAAATGTATTGTGTCGATTAATCTTCTTCTTCTGTTCTCCTCATCATTAATTCACAATTCACTCGCTGATATTCATTTTATGAAAATAAAACAGTGACCCGGATTGTTAACTAATGTGATAACATTTCCATTACCTACATTTAACCATTTCTTTAATATGTCTGAATGTGTATTTAAAAAAATATCAGATAAGCTAATAGAACTTGTAAACCAACCAAAAATTTTGTGTTTAACATAAAAGGATACTAAAGGATACTGAATAAGAAATAAATATTTTTATTTTGCCTTGCTTTTTTTCAAGTAGTTTCATTGCTAAAAGAAATTAAAGTTACTCGTTAAAATCGTTTTCTGGATCTGCAGAAAACATTGTGTGATTTATATAAACACTCACCATTACTACACGACAGATAGCGCCACGATACGATAGTGTGTTTACCGTTTCATGTATATGTATTCTGTGGTGTTGCCGCCAGTGTTGCCAGCCGTACTTTTTAAATCGTATTTGTACGATCTTTTTGGCTTTGGTACGATGTGCGATCGTAAATTCAAAATCGTACGCAAAATATACGATCTTTTCAAATATTAAAAGAACAAATCCGAACTAAATAATTTTTATAATACTTGTCGAAAGTTTTTGATTACGAGTGCTAAAGAAATAAAAAAGCGTTATTGCATGAATGACTCCCTTTTATCAAAACTCCGTGTACTACACCCTACAAATGCTGCATCGTCAAAATTTCGAGAATCTTTTCCTTCCATGTTTCCATTGATTGAGTTACAGCCTAGAATAGTACCGAACGAAAATGTGAGTTTAATTAAAAAAATCGAAGTTCAATGGAGAAATCTTCCAAGCAAATTCAATGAATTAGATTTGACTTTGCCAGTTGATAAGTTTTGGAGTGAGTTACTTGTATGATCAGATTTTAAGGAGCTATCTCAATTGGCTTTAAACACTTTGTGTATAATTAATAATTTGCTGTAGTTTTATTGAATTTTTTAAAACGTACTATTTTTTTTAGAATTCCTGGTAAAATACGATTTTTCCTAGTGTGTTATACGATCTCTAGAAAAGAAAGTTGGCAACACTGGTTGCTGCCGTTAAGTTTGTCAATGGTCTAATTTGTCTGTCTTGAGTTCATTCGTCGTTGTTTTTGAAATATGTTTTGAACATTTTATTTTTCTAAGAAATTGCAGAAACGCTAACAAAAAAACTTAGCCATTTAAAATCATAAGATAAAGAAAAATATGTGTGAAGTTGTCTCTATTAATGTATTATATATATAATTATTCTATATTTGCATTTATCCTTACTTAGGGATTCTTGGATGGAACTCCGACTTTTTTCACTTTCCAGTCTCCTAAAATGTGAATAGAATATGTATTTTGGTGTTCTCGTTTAAATAAAATAATCATTGCGATGCTTCAGCCTCTAACAGTATTTTTAGATGTAAATTCATATTTATTTAAAGTAGAAAATTTTGTACAATAGGGAGGTAGGTCGCATCGAGACATTTTCAATTATTGCTCAACAGATCTTTAGTGGAGGGTGATATTTTGCACATTTATGCAAAGAAAGTGATCATCTGGGTAATTATAACGAATAAATAGTTTTTATTGTAATTGACTAAATATTCAAATTGCTGTTTATTTTTTTGTTTTGTCAGGAAATGCAATCTTCACATAGTGTCTCTCCAGTCTGATAAGTATCTTATTATTGTCGTCATTGGTGTGAGCTTGATTTCTTACTAGTTCATGCTTTATCAGTTTACAAAAATGTATTCATGTGAAATTTTTGTCTAATTAATAATATGGTTTCAAAGTGAAAAGCAAACATTGGCTATATTCAATTAAACAAACAGGTGAATCTAATAAAATGTATTATGAAAAGAACATATCAGTTATAATAAAATTTAGCATTACCAAAACAAAAATAATTATGTATTAATATATTAAAATCTTACATAAATATATTTAACATAGAAATGTTCAGAGTTTTTTTGTATTTCCTTTTGCTTCAAAGCCTTTTTGAAAAGGTTTCTCATTTGTCACCTTTAATTTTTGAGTCATGATAACATTAACTATTTTTCCTTTAAGGATAAAGTACTTCGTTTTAATAATTTTGCTAGCAATTTCTGGCTTGTTGATGTGTGTGTAAAAATCTAAAAACAGGTATTCATGATCTCCCATATTTAGATGCACAGGTGACATAATGGTTTAAGCGGTCGCCATGCCACTCTACTGTGCTGAAAGTTGCGGGTTCAAACTCCACATGAGACAACACTTTGTGTGATAAACAAATTGTTCTGAGTCTGAGTGTTCTATCTGTATTTTTGAGCAAAATCCCTCGAGACACGAGACATATTCCAACGAGGGTGTTGTAAATAAAAAAAAATGATGCTAGAAGACTTGATGCAGTTGGGGTTGTATTTTATGTCTGTTCTGTTCTGTTTATGTATCTGCAAGCATAGTTTGATGTAGCTGTGTTTCACTGTCACTGAGAAATAAAGACATAAGACACATAATATCTCTCTTGTGACCTCATAAATTCAAGTGATGTCACTTTTTGAACTCATTGATTGTAACTGAAGTCCATTAAGGAGATTCAAAATATTTTTCAATAATTAGTTAAGGGGGTAATCTAGGTAGATAAAGAAATTTTTACTAGACACTAGAAATTTTTTAAAAATTGGCAAAATAATTGAGTGGTTTTAAAGAGGCTGAAATTCCGTGTGTTTAATAGGTCCTTCCTAAAGTGTAAAGAACCATTTGCCATGCTTGCTAGAATACTGACTTCACTAAAAATTTTGCAATGAAAACATTCTACTTGTCAATGCATAAAATGCCAACCGATTTAATAATTACTTTTATGAATACTTCTTTTGAACATGTTTAATGATTTTGCCATACATAAACTATAATGCTGTTATAAGATGCCCCTACTGCTGTCTGATCTGTCGCCTTTGATGTGTCGTCAGATTCTCCTCATTCCACATTTGGACGAACAGTTTCCAAATAATTTCGTGCAGTTTTTAACCCCCATATTTAAGCAGCTCTCCAGATACATTGTCAATGCCGACCGCCTTTTGGTTCTGCTGTTGGGTACCATCAGTTACCTCACGCAGCGAGTAGGTCATCCAGCTTGTTACACGTGGAAAAGGTTTACATCAAATCAATGTGGGTGATGTCCGTAGCTGGGTCAACATTGACAAGGTGTTAAAATATTCACCCCATCTTTCGAGTACATCTTTTTTATTGGTAAGTTATTGAGTACCGTGAAGTATCTCAGAGGCACTCTAGCACAAGTTGCAGTACCCATAAGTTTGCGGACCTCATCAAAAAATGCACCCAACTGTTTGGTGTCTGCCAACTGCCAAATAAATGCTTGCCCTTGATGTCTTTTTTACTTATTAGAGATATTTTGATATGTCAAGATAGGTCTTTTGAAACATTATCAAAGTACATTGTATATTACAGTCATATTAATGATATTACGTATTAATTCTCATATTCTATTTTAACGTTATTGTTTGGCTCGTAAAATGTCACTCCATTGAGTATTAGACTAAAATACCGTAATCTGATCTTGTGCAGTATTGTGACTGGTACCTGTTCTGGAAATAAGACCTACACCTACCACAGTACGTAAACGTGCGGTAGGGCTGCCCGTTTACAGTATTTTAATTTTATTCACCTTCCACTTCCATTTTTTTCCAATTTTGTGATTGTATACGAGGGGTGATCAGTAAGTAATGATAATCGATATATAAAACAATGATAAGAGTAAAAAATATATTTTATTTTTCAACATAGTCTCTATTAACAAATTATTACATTTAGTATATGTTTTTTCTAAACCCATTATTCCCTTAGAAAAAAAATCTTTGTCTCGGTCCTCCAAAAATGCCCCTACAATGGCCATCACTTCACCATTGTCAGATCAGATCTGGCGAATAGGGAGGCTATTCGAGCAGTTCGAATCCCGTTTCTTGAATTGCAGCCATCGGCAACTGCGGCTTTGTGAACCGGGGCGTTGTCTTAGTGAAACAGCATTCCAGCTCGCAGTTTACTGCGTCTTTTTTTCCTTGATGGCCTCTCGCAATCTGCTTATTTGATCTGCGTAATAAGGGCCCATTATGGTAGCTCCCTTTTCCAAATATTCCATCATGATAATTCCTTCAGCGTCCCAAAACAGATGCCATAACCTTTCCCACTGAACTTGACACCTTGAATTTCTTTGGCGTTGGTGAGGAGGCTCGTTTCCAGGTCACCGACTGTTGTTCGGTTTCAGGATCAAAATGGTGGATCCAGGTGTTATTCATGGTTACGAAACGATTCAAAAAAATTTCCTGATCAGCCTGCAACTTTTTGAGATTGACTCTCGAAATGTCGAGTCGTTTCTTTTATGCTCGTCGGTTAACATTCTCTGCATCCAACGCGCCGTGACTTTTTTCAATTCATTTACAATTATTTTTTGAACGCTGCCATATGAGATCCCTGTGACCTCAGCAACATGCTTTACGGTCATTTCGATCGGCCAATACTTCTGCTACTTTTTTCACGTTGTTCGCGGTCAGGGACGTGGATGGGCGTCCCTCACGGTGTTCATCTTCAGTGGATATTCTGCCCAGCTTAAATTCCTTTGCCCAACGTGCAACTGTGGAATATGGAGGAGCAGACTCCCCAATGTTTCTTCCAAGTCACTGTTTATGTCTTTGGTAGACATTTTTTTCAAGCAGAGGTACTTAATGACGGCTCTAATTTCGTTTTTCTTCATTATATGGTGTTATCTCATCGACAGTTCGTATTTAAATGAATGTACCTCCCGGGAATCGTGCCCCATCTATATGATTTTTTTTACGCTGATCTAGCAGGTGTACAAGCAAGCAAAATTATATTTTTTTCGATATTTATGTACCCTAGAAGTACGCGATTATCATTATTTATTAATCGTCCCTCATATATCTGCACTCTCCAAGAATGACATCCTCTGGAGTTAGATTATCGGGCAGTTTCGTACTTACCAGAGATGTAATTCAATTTCACAATTTTATATTACATTACATTTCTGCATCGATTTTCTTTAGTAGATTCCAACTTTGCTATTTCACTAGCTAATTGTGACGTGTCCATGTCATACTGATACCCAATTTTCGATCGCAAAAGCTTTGATAATTTTACTTTTCAAGTTTTCAGCACCAAATTTTTGTATATCTTGAGCGTGTACTTGACCTTCAGCAAATTCCAGTAGCAATGTTTTATATTGAGTTAACAAATTAGTCAGATACATAACGTGAATTTTCTCAATAATTGCCGAAATCGCATTGGATGCCAGCTGATGAAATTGACGGTATTTGTGCCAATATTTTGGCTCTAGATGTTCCCTACATTGCCGTTATAATAAAATTTGATACGATGACAAACAAATTGAATGATAAGCAACAGCTTGAGGGCTTTCTAGTTTCGCTAACACTTTTGAGTCATTTGATTTTTCGGCCATTGATTTTGCTATTTTAACCGTTGCATCTAACTGCGGGAACGTTACATATGTAAATATGGCTCTTACCAACTTTTCTCAATATGATCCCAAAAAAGGCAAACTAACTTTTTGCATTTGGTTATTGATGAAATAGCTTGCTGAGATATTGTAGCAGCAGATGATATATTTTGAAAAAACTGAGAATCACCAGCCTTCTGTGCATATGTAAAGGACTGCTCGTTTGGAAGAGTCCTAGGTCGCTGTTCAGCTGTTAAGTGTACGTCGGTTGATTGCTTAATGTAGCCCTTGATTCTTTCTGCAAAGTAAATAATTTATAATTTTAATTATATTTTCTTTAATAATTTCTTTTAGGAAAAAATTAATGTGACACAATTACATTTTATAGTTATATTATATTATTATATAGTTAGTACTGGTTTACAATTGAGTTTTGTTTTTAAAAAATATTTGGTTTTCAATTTAAGTTATTATAAAATTTAGGACTATTACTCTGAAATTGTCTATTAGCGAAAGAAGTTTTATGTGGAGTAACACTCCATATCTCAATCTACCAGCTGGCAATAAAGGCGGTCGACTGATACGCCTCCGGAGTACAGAGTGGAGCACATAACGCTGCCTCACAGTTAACAGCTTAGCTTGCGTGTAAAGTTGTATGGTAGAATGTCTACGAGGTCACGAGAACCTTACCTTGAGGATAGCTCAGTGTGCCCTCTCCAATCAGATAAACATATTTTCCGTGGCCGCTCCCCCAATTGGTACACACTAAGATCGAAGTGATTGGCATAGAGCGTAATAGACCATTATTAGAGTGCTACTCTCTACCGAGCTACGCAACTTTTTCAATATATACCTAGTCTTGCCATAAATATTGTAATAAAGAAAAAAGAAAATTGTTAACTGCAAATAACATTTATTACTTTTACAGTGTGTCAGTTTAATACATAAATATAAAACAATTAAAAATATAAAAAGCTTATTCGAAGTGGTCTCCATTGGCTGCAATACAGTCCTTTAAACGATGAGGCCAGTTATCAATAGAAGCACGCACTCTTTCCATGGGAAAATTCTTCACTGCCAATCGTATAGATTGTTTTAGGGACTCCAAATTATCATGGCGTTTAGAGCAAGCTGTACTCTCTAAAACTGACCACAAATCATAATCCAGCGGATTAAGATCGGGACTAGACGACGGCCAGTCTTCGGCTCTGATGAAGTCCGAAACGTTCGATTCCAACCAAGACTGCGTGGACCGAGCTTTATGACCCGGCGCCGAGTCTTGCTGGAAGGACCATACTTGGTTATTGAACATGGTGATGTTAAGGGGCTTAACTACCTTCTCAAGAATGGTATCTTGATACACTTGTGCCGATGTTTTGATACCTTTTTCACAAAAATATGGCTCAGTCACTCCTTCATAGCTAACACCCCACCAAACCATCACTGAAGTCGGATAATGTCCACGTTGCACTCTGTCGACTAATTGGGAAGCTTCCTTAGAGCTTTGAGCATAAATACGGTCATTTTGTTTGTTAAAATGTTGCTCAATTGTAAAAATTTTCTCATCCGTAAACAAAATTTTTCTGTGACCTCCCTTTGCGTACCGCTTCAGTAGTTGTTTCGATTTTACCACCCTATTCTTCTTTAAATTATCAGTTAAGAAATGGCCAGTGCGTCTCTTATAGGCTGCAAGTCCTAAGTCATCTTTTAAAATACGCGACATGGTTCTAGGTGCTATCTTCATTTCCCGAGATAAAATCTTTTGCTTTCGGACAGGATTTCTTCGAATTCTTTCCCTTACTGCTTTGACCACCTTTTTCGTACGAACACTACGTGGACGGCCAGATCTTTTTCTGTCACAAACAGAGGAGGTCTCATTGTACCTATTAATAGCCCGGTACACAAACATTTTACTAATACCAAGTGTATGGAGAGTTTTAAAAATTGCATTTGGCTCCATACCTACTTTGTGTAATGCTATCACAGCGATTCGGTTCTCTTTATCACCCCACACCATTTTAATATCGCAAAATATTTTACAATGTATTGGCGCCAAAATGAGAAAACACAATGAACAATCGTATAAAAATGACAGATTCGAAATTCAAATGTAATATTTTTTTATAATTAAGTGTAACAGTATTTATGGCCAGACTAAGTAAATTAGTTTGCGTATTCTACACGATAGAATCTCAATATGTTTATGCCAGTTAACATTTTGTTTTATATGTACTCCCAGATATTTTACGCTATTTGCTTTTGCAGTCGCAGAGAATTGGAGATAGGCACGTATGAGCTTTGAGACGGTGGACGTAATGTGACCTGATATAAAATGGAATGTAGTTTGTTTTATTCGTGTTCAACGTGAGTAAATTATTGGCCAGCCACTGCATCACACGTGACAGTGCTCTCTCGGTGTTCAGATAGCACTGAACCCAATTCATGCCATTAACGTCTAGTGCTGTGTCGTCAGCATATGTGAATATCCTACAGTGCTCGATAGGTAATTTACAAAGATTATTCATGTATAAAAGAAATAGAATTGGGCCCAAAATACTACCTGAGGTACGCCATATAAGACAGGAAGCTCCCCACTGACACTATGACCAATCCTAACAACTTGAGTTCGATTACTCAGATAATCTTTAAAAGTATCTAAGACGAGTCCTCAAATTCCTATGCTTTCCATTTTTTCTAATAGAAGTGGCACCAAGGCACCAAGACGGTATCAAATAGCTTGGATAAATCAATAAATATACCTAGACACTTGTGTTTATTGTCAATGGTCTCAATCACACACCGACTCAAAGCCATAACAGCATCCTCAGTGCTCATATTTGCTCTAAAACCAAATAGACTATTAGCTAGGACTTTACGTGATTCTAGGTAGCTGATAAGACTTCCACTCAATTTGCGCTCAGGGATTCTTAACATGGCAGATAAGATAGAGATTGGTCTGAAATTGTTAATATTGTTTTGGCACCCAGATTTATGGACAGGAAGAACTATTGCCTTTTTAAACACGTCTGGGTAAAAACCAGACAAGATTGACAGGTTACATATGTGTGTAAAAACAGGAACCATCATATCACAAGTGCTTTTACATAATACTACTACTGGGAATATTGTCCCAACCTGTAGCGCAATTAGATCTGAGACTTGAAATTATGGTCTTAATATCTTTTTCAGTAGTTTCTAAAATAACCATAGAACCATTTTGCTTTGAAGAAGTAGTAGAAGACGGTATAGACGTAAAAGTGGAGTGCAGTTTTGTTCTAGTTTTTGCCAATGTTTGAGAAAAAATCATTAATTAAATTAAGGGAGGACTCTGGAGTATTAGTATGATTTAAAAGTTCGAAAGGAATTAGATTACAAATCGGCAACCTTTTTAATAACATCTCATGTTGCTTCAGGGTCACATTTAGCTTGAGGTGCTTGGCTAAAAAACCTCCACGTGGTGCACTCTGGAAACGTCGGCATCACCCCCAACGGCCAATATTCTAGCACGAAGAGGAGGCCGTTCTCTTCGGTCATTCGGTTGAGGCTTTTTCCAACAGAGCGTCTGTCGGATATTTTGTTGGCTCTTCGCTCTTCAGAGCAATGAGGTGGCAAACCTCGTTAAAAATCACCAAGGTGGGACCCTTTCTCGGGTTGGAGTTCCTCCGCTTTCAGCGGTAGAAAAGAAGGACGGGTTCGGTGTGTACTTACACTGCACCCGAGCAGGCATCAGGAGATGTTGTCTTCCTGCCGTCGTCGGCATATCGTAGTACCGAAAGGAGTGTCGTTTTTAAGTCTCACGACTCCAGTCGCGGACGGGAAGAAAATTTCTATAAAAAATTACCCCGAATCCCGTGTTCTGGTGCGTGACTAGAGGATGCATGGCTGATGGGTAGTTCAGTTGCAAGCGTACTCAAAGTCAAATGCCTTGGAGAGATCCAAAAATATGCCAATAACTTTGGAGCCACTGTCCATTTTCGAAACAGTGTGGTAAGAACCGAAATAGGCCTATAGTTGTAACACTGTCTCTACTCCTACCCTTATAAATGGGACTGATTAGGGTTCTCTTTAAGCTGCTTGGGAAGCTACCAGATTTCATGCAAACACTGCACACATGAGTTATGTAGGGAATAAGAATGTGCCTTCCAGCCTTTATAGCTCTTGCAGGTATGCCATCAATACCCACCGCTGAATCATTTCGTAAACCAGTGATTATAGCATCAACTTCAGACTCATCTGTATCTAAGAGCACCATTGAGTTGTCCGAAGCATTACACTTCAAGTGCGTAGGTGTACTGTGTGGAAATGATGGTAAGTGAGTCTGTTGTAATTTTAGAGCAAGATTAGTGCTAATTTCTGAAAAAAAATTTGCTGACTAATTTAAGTGAATGTTGCTGACCCTGTGTTATGTTTAATAGTTCGTATGGGGATCGAGGAGTGTGCTTCAAATTTGTGATGTCTTTAATAGTTTGCCACAATTTTTTAGGATTGTTTTTATTTTTAAGCAACTCACTACTTTCATATGCAGTTTTCAGTTTCTTTAACAGATTATTCCAGAAGTTCCGGTATCTGGAATAAGTTGTTTGTAATATCGCATTGCTGGGAGCTGTTACTGCTCTTCTATGTAGTACATCACGGTGTCTAATGCATCTAAGTAAGCCAGGTGTAATCCAGGGCTTGATACATCTTTTGCGGTTTGGGGTCTTGATTATTTTTGAGTTTTTATTGATAGCACCTGATATTAAGTTTGTCGAAGTCTCTACGGCCACACTCGCATCCGAAGTGGAATAGACAGACGAAAAATTGGTATTTGACAACTCAGTTAAAAAATTAGGACAATTTATTCGAGTAGGGGTGATTATCATCAAACTGCTGCAGTTTAGAGCACACACAGAGAACGACAGGAACGTGGTCTGTAATGAATGAATCAAGCACAAATGTGCTAGGTTGATCGTTGGATCTCAGCATAATGTGGTCAATACAACTATCTTTTCGGGTAGGAAAAGTATGTCCCGGCAGTAGTCCATATGATACCATGAGTACCAAATACTTATCTGATAGTGTATTACTTTTTTTTGATATTATATTCATATTTATGTCACTCGCTAAGAATCCGTCAATTATATTATACGATGGAGACCGGTATATGGCTACAATTGTAAGATCATTACCATTTTTTAATAAAAGGCAGTTGGCATCTTGAACTAAGGGTTCCGTAACACTATGTTGCATAGAGGATTGTACATATACTGGGTAGGCCGTAAGGGTGTTGGCGGTTTAAATATTCAATTAAAAAAACTACGAAACATAACAAAAATATATTTATATTTTTAAAAAGTAGAAGCATAGGAATTTTTAAGACTTAAAAATAATATTGTCCAAATGGCTTCCCTCGGCTGCTTGGCACTCTTGGAACCGAAGTCGCAAATTTTGGAAAACTCGTTCAAAAGTTGTTCTCGGTATTTTGTTACTTTCCTGAATCATGTTCCTCTTCAACTGCTCTAAATTGGTCGGATTATTCTCGTAGACTACCGATTTGAGGTAGCCCCATAGAAAATAATCGCATGGAGAGAGATCGGAGAATGTTGGAATTGTTGAACCGCTCGAGCATCAAATTGACAAAGTTAAGTCGGTTATTGGCATCATCGTGTTTTAATTCTTGGACTATCTGAATCTTATAAACCTTTAAATGCAAATCACGTTTTAAAATTCGTCGTAAAGTTGTTCTTTTGACTGACGACTGACTTCTCTTACGTGTTGACTGTTGCGGATTTCGCTTAACTGAAACACGAACACGCTCCACAATGTCGGCCGATCTTGCAGAAACTGGGCGACCAAGAACCGTAATTGGTACTGTTGAGCCGGTTGTTTCGAACGTTCTGATCCATTTTCGTATTACATGGGCACTTGGAACTACACTTAAATCGTGTAAACCGTGTTCATGCCGATACAAACGTCGTGCAGTAATCACTGATTTATTGTTTTCGTAATACGCTCGGACACAAAATGCACGCTGCACTCCCGTGTACGGCTCCATGGCGACTAAATTTCCAGGAAGCGGCGCAGCGAATAACACATCCCCCTGCCACCCCGCGCTGCGCGTTACCGAGAAATTGAAGAATTAAATCGCCAACACTCATATGGCCCACCCTGATATCTATACGAGACAACAACACTGTAAGACCATCAAATTTGCACTTTATGCTTCGAATATTTAAATGTAAGACTGCCGTAGGAATTTTGCCGTTGCAATTTGGCCGTTTTGGAATTGAGCAATGTGTAAATTAAATTTTTCAGGTGAGCAGATAAGCGAACTAGACGCCGATATGGCGTCGATATCTGATATCTGAGGAAACATTAATTAATTAAGACATATTACAATGTTAAGATACAAAAACTGAGTGCTCATGTGATCAAGTAGAGATCTATTAGTTACCAACGTTAGACACATCGTGTGCTCAGTATAGCATTGATAGGGACAACTATAAAAGCTCGAAACAGTGGTGTGCTTTTTCATTTGTATGTGATTTATAGTAGCGAATTGAATTAACTTGACTCCTAATAGTAAGAGTTGAATGATGTGGGAAACGTGAAACAATTTTGTGTTCAAATAAATTTGTAAATTCAATGGCATCTTGAAGCAATTGTTTCTGTTGACCGTATTTATATGAGACTTTAGTGAGTGATTATTAGTTTTACGGTAATTGAAAGTTGTGTAAAACATTAATGTCAACGGTATGAATATGTAATATGAAAGTATGAATTTTGATTAAAAAATTATAAGTAACGTACAGTAAATATAACTCAACCATCCTTTGAAATAACAGGGTCAGTGGCACTCACAAGTAGTTATTAAAATCTAGTACAGCAATATAAGTTACGTGCTCATGTGTTTTCATTTTTGTCTTGAGTAATAATATGTGAGTGTCGTTTGTGAGTGCAGTGAGTACGGTGTGAACGATGAGAACACATGGCGTGCGTCCCTGCACAATATATTTAATTCGGCAGAAGCTCGTAACATGTATACATTCCCCAATGCCAATGTAAAAATAAGAAACTGCCGATAGAAGTGAAAACGGAACTATTAAGTTGAGAGTAATTAAAACTATATGCAAAAATTATATGAAATTTTTTATGTTTCATATACCTAGTCTTGCCATAAATATTGTAATAAAGAAAAAAGAAAATTGTTAACTGCAAATAACATTTATTACTTTTACAGTGTGTCAGTTTAATACATAAATATAAAACAATTAAAAATATAAAAAGCTTATTCGAAGTGGTCTCCATTGGCTGCAATACAGTCCTTTAAACGATGAGGCCAGTTATCAATAGAAGCACGCACTCTTTCCATGGGAAAATTCTTCACTGCCAATCGTATAGATTGTTTTAGGGACTCCAAATTATCATGGCGTTTAGAGCAAGCTGTACTCTCTAAAACTGACCACAAATCATAATCCAGCGGATTAAGATCGGGACTAGACGACGGCCAGTCTTCAGCTCTGATGAAGTCCGAAACGTTCGATTCCAACCAAGACTGCGTGGACCGAGCTTTATGACCCGGCGCCGAGTCTTGCTGGAAGGACCATACTTGGTTATTGAACATGGTGATGTTAAGGGGCTTAACTACCTTCTCAAGAATGGTATCTTGATACACTTGTGCCGATGTTTTGATACCTTTTTCACAAAAATATGGCTCAGTCACTCCTTCATAGCTAACACCCCACCAAACCATCACTGAAGTCGGATAATGTCCACGTTGCACTCTGTCGACTAATTGGGAAGCTTCCTTAGAGCTTTGAGCATAAATACGGTCATTTTGTTTGTTAAAATGTTGCTCAATTGTAAAAATTTTCTCATCCGTAAACAAAATTTTTCTGTGACCTCCCTTTGCGTACCGCTTCAGTAGTTGTTTCGATTTTACCACCCTATTCTTCTTTAAATTATCAGTTAAGAAATGGCCAGTGCGTCTCTTATAGGCTGCAAGTCCTAAGTCATCTTTTAAAATACGCGACATGGTTCTAGGTGCTATCTTCATTTCCCGAGATAAAATCTTTTGCTTTCGGACAGGATTTCTTCGAATTCTTTCCCTTACTGCTTTGACCACCTTTTTCGTACGAACACTACGTGGACGGCCAGATCTTTTTCTGTCACAAACAGAGGAGGTCTCATTGTACCTATTAATAGCCCGGTACACAAACATTTTACTAATACCAAGTGTATGGAGAGTTTTAAAAATTGCATTTGGCTCCATACCTACTTTGTGTAATGCTATCACAGCGATTCGGTTCTCTTTATCACCCCACACCATTTTAATATCGCAAAATATTTTACAATGTATTGGCGCCAAAATGAGAAAACACAATGAACAATCGTATAAAAATGACAGATTCGAAATTCAAATGTAATATTTTTTTATAATTAAGTGTAACAGTATTTATGGCCAGACTAAGTATAGCTATATATAATATATAATATCATATATAATATATAATAATAATAAATTTCATATATAATATATAATATTATATTTTCCATAGCTATAGATATACTATTATCATTAGCATGTCGGTGACGCGAACCGAGGATTTTACCCTCTACCAAAACGCTCAACGCGCCTAAAGAAGTTTTCACTTCAACAAACAATTTGATTACAAATAGCATGCTATAAATACTAATGTTATACAACGATAATTGACAGAGCATAATCGAGTCTAGTCAATTTGTTGTCTTTTCGCTTACCTTTTCTAGGTCTTGTTCGGAGTTTATGCGGATATGTGGTGCTCCTATCTTCTTACGTAGAAAGATTTTGCCGTTTGTTACCCAACAGAAACTATACTCGTTCAGTTTCGCTTGTTCCCTGGCTTGAAAGTATAGTTTTTTGGTTCTGGCTGTAAGAAATTCTGAAACAAATATCGGTTTCGGTGGTCCTGGAAGCTGGTTACAGTGGAATTAAATTTGTCACTGTTTTCTCTATTATACTTTTTGTATTTCGCTATTATAGTTTCTTTCATGATCGCAGACGTGAAGTCAACAATAACGGGTTTATTTTCTTCCTTCTTTGTGTCCACACGATAAATATCTTTTATATCCGACTCCTGTACTCTTATTTCAAGCGCTTGACCGATGCTGCCCACCAACTGCAAAAGTCCCTTCTTGGTTTCCTCTTTGTTTGAAGGAATATTTCTGATTTCAATACTGGATAGTCTATGGAACTTCTCTAAATTGTCAAGCTTGTATTCGAGCATTTAAATATGTGGTAAAAATCCTTTTCTTTCGTCTTCTATCTTAGATAACTTTTTTCCCATGTCGTCGTACTGGTGTGAGATAAAAGCCATGGATGTTTTAATTTCCTTATTTTGAATTTTTTGTAAGGTGTTTAACAAGCTATTATATTTTTCATCTTGCGGTTTTTTAAATGCATCCATGCTCATTTTCATGTCATGCATAAAAGTTGACAGTTCATCGTCGTGCTGCCGCTTACGCATGCGAGGTCTATTTGTAATAGTTAAAGAGCCAGTGGACGGCAGATTACATATAATTTAGGAAAGCCTAAAATTTTCTCAACGAGTCTCTTGTACCTACCAATCATAAAGTGGAGGCTAGCTAAGCGCAGTTGCGGTGGCTCTAGCTACACTCAGGTGCGATAGGTGTGATAAAATTTCATGAACTAAAAAAGTATTTTATGAATGCTGCCGTTTTGATGTGTTACAATATACTTTTATAGCTATTTAAAAAAGAAACGGCAGACGATTATCACGGTTCTAAAGTGGTGGCAGACATTCTGAAAATTGGAAAACAAAAAAAATTTCAAAAGTATTTTATGGTACGGGAGCTAGCAACGTTTGAAAAGTAAGAATTTTAGGTCAGCTGATTTTGTGATATGTCGTCCTTCTAGCACTTTCGGTTAGAGTCTGGGCTATCTGGCTGGCGGTAGCGGTTGCGTTCATTAGTGCGCATCCTACCTGTCCAGGTAATAATCCTGGATTTTAAAAACATTTTAGAAGGCGTAATTTTCAATTTTTTGTTTTTAAATAAGTGTACCTGACATATTTTTTTTATTGCCAGACATTTTTGACATTGCTAACTATGTGCCATACGTGATTTTTTTTATTTTTTTTATAAAATTTCAAAGTATTTTATAATGTCTGTAATTTTAATATTATGTTATTTAAATATAAGAAAACTTAAAATAAATTTGCCAGACATTAATTCAATTGTTAAGTCTTGAATTAAAATTAAAAAGTCATGAAGTATTGCAGTATGATGCTAGTAGTCCGAGAGAGACAGCTGAAGGCGCGAGAGAGATAGACAACGACAGTGGCGCGACAAGCAAGTTTGCAAGATGGCGTCAGTCTAATGTCACATGTTTGTTTTTGTTTTGATTTTAATGTTTATTTTTTAATTTGGTTACAATGGCCAGTGATAAAATAAAATGTGTTTTTTGTAAAGGACATAACGATAACATAATACTTTTCATATATAAGGCTGAAACAACTTGAAAAACTTAATATTAATTATTTGTAGTTTACATTTAGTAATCAGAATAATTTAAATAAAAAGTGTTGTTTTTTAAATTGTAATCTAATTTTATATTCATTTTTATACTTAAATTTTTTTGAAACTTGCTCTGACTAGAATAATTATTATTATTATTTTCTTTATTTAATTATATACACATATTTATTACATTTTTAAATATATAAAAAATAAAAAATACACATTTAAAAATATAACAAATAGTAGTAGACCACCGACATCGGGTACAGGGACCAAGACACCGGTGGTTAGGGCTCCAAAGACAGGAACCTCCTCACAATACGGGCCGTGTCAAGGAGGACTGCCTTCTGCATCAGACCCTTGATCCAACCTTCTAACGTGAGCCTCTTAAGGTGTTGGTCGAGGCTCTTCGCTATCAATCCATGAACAGATATGATTATCGGAACAGTAATCACCGAATCCACATTCCACACGTCGGCAATCTCGTGAGACAGATCCAAATACTTCAATTGTTTTTTTTTTCAACTTTCACGAGATTCTCGTCATGAGGAACGGCAATATCGACAATCATTGTGCGGCGCTCTTATCGATCTATCACCACAGTATCAGGCTTATTGGCAACAATAGTCCTATCTGTGATAATAGATCGATCCCAATATAACGTAGCACGACCGTTCTCGAGAACTGGGTCGGGCACATACCTGTAGTAAGGTACTTCAAAATTGACAAGTTGGTATTTAAGGGCAAGTTGTTGGTGTACGATCCTGGCTACTTGGTTGTGCCTGTGCAAATACTCACCGTTAGCAAGACGAGAACAACCAGAAATAATATGCCTAATAGATTCTCCAGGACGGTGGCACGCCCGACAGATATCAACCGTACTATCTTTCAGGATATATTTCCGGTAGTTATTTGTCATGATAACTTCGTCCATAATTGCACAAACAAAACCTTCGATTTCTCCCAAGAGATCACCATACCGTAGCCAAGACGACGACGCTTTAAAGTCTATATCAGGCTCGTGTAGGGCCCGATAAAAGACTTTTAAGTACTTTTTTTAGGCGGCCAAAGAAGCGTTCCTGTAATATTTGTTTCACGCCAGATTCTGGTATTCCCAAGGACTGTGAAAAACCTAGATACATATTATTATTATTTCTTATTATATGCACAGTGAAAAGTAATTTACTTTCGTAATGGTTCTCTGTATCATTCTCGACTTATTCTGCAACTGTCTCTCTCGGACTACTGCAATACTTTTCATGACTTTTTAATTTTAATTCAAGACTTAACAATTGAATTAGTGTCTGGCAAATTTATTTTAAGTTTTCTTATATTTAAATAACATAATATTAAAATTACAGACATTATAAAATACTTTGAAATTTTATAAAAAAAATAAAAAAAATCACGTATGGCACATAGTTAGCAATGTCAAAAATGTCTGGCAATAAAAAAAGTATGTTAGGTAGACTTATTTAAAAACAAAAAATTAAAAACTACGCCTTCTAAAATGTTTTTAAAATCCAGGATTATTACCTGGACAGGTAGGATGCGCACTAATGAACGCAACCGCTACCGCCAGCCAGATAGCCCAGACTCTAACCGAAAGTGCAAGAAGGACGACATATCACAAAATCAGCTGACCTAAAATTCTTTCTCGAAAACGTTGCTAGCTCCTATACTATTAGGAAACTTGAAATTTATATATCTTATTCTTTAAGGTATTAGAAGCTTTCATTTCTAAAGGCAGACCGGTACGTCGGTTATTAGGACCTGACAGACGATAAAATCTTTCTCCTCTGTGAGTATAAAAATATATAGAACTATTATTACAGTATCATATCAGCTAACTATTATGAGCTATTATCAACATAAGAAATACTGAATTATTTATAGTAAAGAATATACTTACTGTTATGAAATGAATTATGGGATAAGTGGGTCATTACGAACCAATATCAAATTTTGGTATTAATTAAAATTTAGTAAAAAATAAAATAATAACCAAAATAATAGGATAATAATGATAATTTGAAAATGTAAATGACACAATTATTTTTATTGAAGTGAAACTTCTTTATCGGGGTTGGAAAAAAATTTAGTGTAACATTTTTTCTTTACGCGTCACATTTTTCGGTTACGCGGCATCTTTTTCTTATCCCTACCACGCGTGATTCGAAGTATACTTTCTCCAGCGGAGTAGGGATTGGTAAATGTCTCCAATGTATTTTGCGGCCCGTTTTGAGTAGTTACATTTTTGAAATCCAGGTGGCGATTGCATCGACTTCGGACAGGTTTGAATTATTTTTTGAAAAATAACGTCATAAAGAAGTTTCACTTCTTACGAGTGTACGCTAGTACACGCACATATTTTTTTTTAACTCTTGATCCCGAATATGTATATGTCGAAGAACCATTACGGGTTCCGCTTATGTCTTCGGGTTGGTTAGCTATTTTTAATGTGGAGGTAGAAAAAAATAAATATTAAGTACACACACGCGCAAGTAAATTCGATCACAAACAATATTTATTATACACACAGAATAACCACCACAATGTTATTAAATGTGACACACTGAATCAATATTACAATAATTAGTAATGATATTATAATGAATTATTAGTACAATAATATCACCAAACAGGCGAGAGGACTACGCAACCAACTCAATCCTAAAAAATAACTAAATCATAATTCATATCTGGGTACCCTCCAGTTGGGAAAATCCCAAACACATTTTTAACAAATGTTCAGTTTCTTATAAAATACCTTACATTCATCAAGAAATATTTTATTCTTATAACCACTCCCACCTAATACAACACTCGATCTCCGACACGGCCATTCTGACGATCACACGTCCTCGGGTGTATCTAAAACACATACATTTAAAATTTTTTTTTTTTTTTTTTTTTTTTTTTTTTTTTTTTTTTTTTTTTTTACTATAGCGGCAGAAATCATCGATGGCCAAATTCTAATTTGTAAATTAATTTTATTGACAATATTTTATCTAACGATTCCGTTCATTATTCCCAACAGTCACCGTCACTTAGGACGAATAAGGGCGTCTATTCGTCCACCAGGTATAGATCCTCGTCACTCTCAATGGTCTGCCACTGTATGCCACATACAGCTAAACTGTGTACCTCCGTAGTAATCCAACTACGTACACTTCCTCGCAAGCCCCCGCCACATTGCCAACTATCAGTTCGACCCATGTAGTGCGACTTGGAGTTCAATATCAGGCCCCCGCCACCTCACCAGCTGCCCATCGCGCCCTGAACAAACTTCTCTCTGTTTGCAGTTACGACTACAACCTGGTGCAAGTAGTGCGACCTCAACTACCATTAGTGCCCGATCTCTCCCCTGGTGACTTCGGACTCTGCCCCAGAGTCCCTCTCAACCGACTCCACTTCATCGGCAACCCCCTCTTCATCCCCCGAAACGTCTAACTCGCTGGGAACATGACTTTCCGGCATCTTTCTCAAATTGTCATGACTATATTTATATACTCTATTATTACTTAAGGATTTTAGCGTATACCTATTACCATCGAGAACTTCTGTCACCATAAACGGACCTCTAAACTTAGGATCAAGCTTCGTTTGATTCCTTTCCTCATTTTTTATTAATACAAAGTCACCAACTTTAAATGGGACTACTTTCGCTTTCTTACTATCGAATCTAGATTTATCGTACTTAGCATTAATCTCAATATTATTAATCGCATCTTGCCTCACATTAGAGATATCAATTTCCGTACTGTCATCATTAGCCATCAAACCAAAAGGTCTGGCTACCCTACCAATTAATAATTCTAGTGGACTAGATTTTGTGACTCGATTGGTTGTACAGTTCATAGCCAATTGTATTTCATTTACAGTTGCCTGCCAAGAGCTTCCATTCGACTCGGCTACCGTGAACATATTTTTGAGAGTACTCATTACTCTCTCTACCTGACCGTTAGCCCGACTTGCCCCTGTAGCTATCAAATGGAGCTTAGCGTTTTGAGAAGCGCAAAATTCTTGAAACTCTTTGCCTGTGAAGCATCTACCCTGATCCGCTATTACACGCGTAGGTGGACCAAATAAGGATATCGCATACTTCAAGGCTTTAATAGTGTTGTTCGTATCAATTTTACGAGTATGATATAGTAATACGAATTTAGTAAATGCGTCTATCATAACAATAACGTACTCTTTAGAATCGTTTTTACCACTTAGTTTGCCTGTTATATCTATATGAACTGTATGCCACGGTATGCTAATTTTAGGTATAGGGTGAAGCTCGGCCTGAACCTTACCTGAGCTTGACTTGGAAAGTTTACAAGTGAAACAATTGTCTACAAATTTGCGAACGTATTTCGACATTTTATCGAACCAATAATACTCGCAAACTTTGTCAAGTGTTTTCTCCCACCCTAAATGCATAATTGATTCGTGTACATGATTTATCACCGACCATCTAAATGCGCGTGGTACAATAGGCAAGCAGTAAGTCCTACCTCGCCTTTGGATCTTTCTGTGAAGTACCCCAGACCGTAACTCGTATGTTTTTGTGAGATCGTCGGCGAGCTCGTCGTTTCCTAGTTTAGTCGTGATTTCAGAAATTTCAGGATCGCGTTGTTGTTCGACAAGGAGCCAATCCTCCGAAATCTCCGCTAAATTAACGCGTTTTTCGACGGTTTTGTCAGCTCTATCTAAAGACGGTGTCGGGATAGGATTCCGCGAAAAGAAATCCGCGTGAGCCATGCGTCTACCTTCTCTATAAACGATCTCAAACTCAAATGACTGTAGAAAGGCCCACCAGCGGTGAACTCTAGGAGTCAGATCGACTTTCCTTTGAGTTGCTTTTAAAGAGTTACAATCGGTAACAACCGTAAACTTTCGACCATGTAAATAATGACGAAAAAATTTAACTGAGTTGAATACAGCTAACGTCTCCAATTCATATGAGTGAAATCTAGATTCAGCTGAGCTAGTAGCTTGGCTATAGTATTCTACCACACGATTTGAACCATTTAATTTCTGCATTAAAATTGCGCCATAACCTTCCGAACTAGCATCCGTATGTAATTCTATTGGAAGATTTGGATTAAAAATCATTAAAACCGGTTCACTAGTCAGCGCAGAAATTATCTTTTGACGAACATTTTCATGTGCTGTTGTCCATTCAATAGTTTTACTATTACCTGCGGTCAGTCGGTATAAAGGCCTCATGACCTGTGAAAACTTAGGTATAAATTTACGAAAATATGACGAAAGGCCTATAAACTGTCTTAACTGAGTAACTGTATGAGGAGCAGGTAGCGCTGTTAATGCTTCAATCTTACGGGAGTTGGGTCGGACTTCTCCGGCCCTGATCTCGTACCCCAAATACTGTATGGTAGTTTTGAGGAAAGAGCATTTTGAAAAATTTAAAGAAAACCCGGCTTTAATTAAAAGATCAATAACTTCGCGAGTCCTCTCAAGCGCTTCCTCTGTCGTAGAGGCCGTAATCATGATGTCATCCATATAAACAATGACGTATGTGTATGCAAGTTTGCCCAGGGCCCTCATGACAGCCCGTTGAAAAACAGACGGCGCGTTTTTCAAACCAAACGGCATCGTTAAAAATTCATATTGTCCATCAGGTGTGACAAACGCGGTACGTTCGATTGACTCAGGGTGGACAGGAATTTGATGAAACCCACTTGCCATGTCAAGACACGTAAAATACTGTGCATTACTTAACCGTGCAATCTGATCTGCAATTAAAGGTAATGGGAACCTATCGGATATAGTATTGTCATTTAACGCACGGTAATCCACGCATAGTCGGTCAGAATTGTCTTTCTTTTTAACGAGTAATATTGGGCTCGCAAAAGGAGAACAACTAGGACGGATAACATTTGCATTTAATAATTCGTCTATACGGTCCCTTACTACCTGCCTCTCTTCCGTACTAAGACGGTACGGTCGTCTTTGTACAGTTACATTTGGGTCAACTAAACGAATTTCGAGTTCGCCCGTATTAACTCGGGTGCATGGAAACCCTTGTATAAAAGAATCAGAAAACTCTTTTAAGATAAAAATAAGCTTAATTTTATTATCACCGACCACGTCGGTATCAACATTATTCAAATCGATCTTATCATGATCTAACTTCTTACACTCATTAACTATTTTACTTTTAAAGATATTAAAGCTATCTGCGGTCATATTTATGTCGATACCCTGACCAAGAACTTCACGACCAATCATTATGTCGTATTGTAAATAATTATCCTGAACAACGTGAAAAAGAACCTCTAATGTATGACTGTTAATTACCACGTTACATAAAATCTGAATAATGCTATTAATCTGATCGTTTCCGATACCCCTTAAAACTATTACATTATTTTCTCTTTTTCCCGAAAATCGAGCTGCTACACTTTCTTTAATAAGTGAGCATTCCGCTCCGGAATCAAAACAAAATGGAAACGACTCACCACGGTGTTTCAGTGATCCTGCCGGAAATGCCACGGAACATACATCCACTCGCCTTTCGTTGGGATGACCAGGCCTGCTGTTGCCCGTCGACGTACACTTGGAGGCGATGTGTCCACTCTTCCCACATTTAAAGCAGGTAACGGGCTTGTAGACCGTGTTAGGTCTGACGACCGCTTGGCTGCTCGACGTCATCTCTGGTCTTCCGGCTTCAGTCAGCGACGGACAGCTGCTCCTCTTATGGCCCAACTTCCCACACAAATGACACTTAATTGGAGCAAGTGTCTTAAACCGTTTATGGTCCGGTACTGTACGGTTTTCCTGAGTAGGTGCTGGCCTTTTTCTACTATAAGAAAAAGCCTTTAGCTCATTCTGCAGTTGAACTCGCGTCTTCACTTCCGTAGTAAATGACAAACGTTGGAGTCTGCTATCGAACTGTGACGCGTGCGCGAGGACAACTGAGACAGCCACTTCTTCAACGGTTAAATCTTTCCATCTCGATGTAAGAGATGAAAGCAGACGGCTCGTGTACACAGATAGACACTCATTATCCTTCGGACGGCTATTTTGCAAGTTGATTAGAGCGGCTGCGGGAGTTTCAACGCCACCAAACCTTGCTAAAAAAATTTCTTTAAACTCAGCCCAAGTTATTCCCGGAAAACAAACTTGAGAAAGCCAATGAGACGCTGATCCCTGCAAGGCTTCACTGAGCGTGATGATAAGAGCACTACCCTCTAATGGTCGTTCCGAAAGACACATGTCTGCTGTGGAACACCAGGCAACAGGATCCACGTTAGCGCTTTCCGGATTAAATCGCGGTAGCGAGATGTTTTTCGGGCTTGACTGAGGCTTTGCCACAGCTCTCACCAACTCCATAAAATTACGGTTCTGCATCTCCATCATGAGCGCGAATTGTTGTGCAGATAGACCTGAAGATGATTCAGATCCCACTTCTGATGTCGAAGAACCATTACGGGTTCCGCTTATGTCTTCGGGTTGGTTAGCCATTTTTAATGTGGAGGTAGAAAAAAATAAATATTAAGTACACACACGCGCAAGTAAATTCGATCACAAACAATATTTATTATACACACAGAATAACCACCACAATGTTATTAAATGTGACACACTGAATCAATATTACAATAATTAGTAATGATATTATAATGAATTATTAGTACAATAATATCACCAAACAGGCGAGAGGACTACGCAACCAACTCAATCCTAAAAAATAACTAAATCATAATTCATATCTGGGTACCCTCCAGTTGGGAAAATCCCAAACACATTTTTAACAAATGTTCAGTTTCTTATAAAATACCTTACATTCATCAAGAAATATTTTATTCTTATAACCACTCCCACCTAATACAACACTCGATCTCCGACATATAAAATGAAATGACAAACTATCAATTTTTAGAACTATATAAAATAATTTAAAACATTATAAAAACATGTTAAGTTTATATTTTGATTTCAATTTTCTTCTTATACTTCAATATCATCTTCAGAATCATCATTCGTCATAAGAATAAATTTCATCATCTGGTCCTTCAGTTTCTGTAAAGTAAAAGTCAAGTTAACAAATCGAGTATGTTATTTCTATTTAATTTTATAACTATATAATTACCTTGAGAATACTTAATCAAGTCACTGACTAGACATAGTAGCTAATCTCCTTCAAACCATTTAAACATGTAGGAGTTTTCTTCCTCCATCCAACTATACACAAGTGGGGTTAACGTACACATAATAGTTAACTGATATGATAGCCGTGTTAAGTTCCCAATAGTGTGGAGTTGTGTGTATCAGGGGACAGGATACAGGTAATTATATTTCTATACTGTTTATTTTTGTTATCTCAGTAAACTCGCCGGTCAATATTTTGCGCTATGAAATAAATTTACAATCCCAAAAAGTACTTTTTAATTTAATCAAAATTGGATCTTGAGACCAAATATTCCAAGACGGTTCAGTCATTCACAAGGCCACCGTTTAGTTTACTTTTAGAGTTGAAGTAGGTGACTACTATTTTCATAAAACAATCAGTGCAACATTGATAAGTCATAGTGATTGTACCCACATTTTTGTTTTGAACAAAATCCAACGAACCATTTTTGTGTCACTGTTTAGCAATTCTCCCGTTTATCAGTTATATACAACGACTCAATTCACTGTATTTCACCTTTTCTATCACTGTACTGTTGTCTTTATCTCACAAACCACAATGATTAAGTATCTATGCATACGACTAATGTACATAAATGTCCAAGCCGCTAACCCATTAGTATTTACACTTTTCCTTCTCAAGGAACTGCTTAACTTAGTTACCCACAACGTATGATAGTCATTACACTTTTTGTCACTAGTTATGTATCGATTTACATATAAATAACTGAGTTTAACATTTTTTGATAACTTTATCTGCGCCATCTGACAATATGGATGAAATTACGGATGCAGTATGGCGCATGATGGACGGGCATCTGGCTGGCCTGGAAGCGAGACTGCCACCGGTCCCTGTTGTCTGGCCGCCGCTCGTGGCGCATAGAGCGAAGGTTGCATCGGCGCTATAGGATCGTTATAGGATCGTGCTTTTAATAGTGTTAACTTACGGTGATAGTCTTAGTAAAGAAAAAGTCCACACAAAGTTCTTGAAGGTATATTTTCTTGTATATTGATATACACAGTTCACACAAGAAACTTTTACACACAAATATATATATATATATAGTTATTAGAGAAGGTGAGAAGATGCGAAAAATATAAGATTTAAATATTGAATAGAAAAGTAACAACAATTTATGATATAGACGGTAGCGGTACGTCTCGGGCGCAATTCACAGTCAGTTAGCGGCGCGACGCGTATGAAAGGAATGTATAGTTCTCGCTAGGAAGCTCGTCGCGCCGCGACTGCTCTGACGTAGCACTCGATGTAATATAAATATATCGTTAAAGGCGGTCCGTATGTCCGACACATATAAAAACTATATTGCAAGATATATTTCACAATAAAATTATACATCAATACCATACAGTTATAATACATAATTTGAAACATAAAACCAAAATAACTAAATTACCAAAAATACCTATATCTAATATATAAAATTCTCGTGTCACAGTTTTCCTTGCCATACTCCACCGAAACGGCTTGACCGATTTTGATGAAATTTTTTGTGCTTATCCGGTATCTATGAGAATCGGCCAACATCTATTTTTCATCCCCCTAATTGTTAGGGGTAGTACAACCCTAAATTTTTTTTTTATTTTTTAGACAAAATTTTTAATTTCTATTTTTTTAGGATACAACATACAAAAATACATACAATCCTCAATTTTCACCCTTCTGCGATCAACCCTTATTTTTTAATAGCCATTTTAGTAATTTAATCATTTTTCATCCCGCTCAAATTACTTAGAAATAATTTATATGGCAAAGCAACGTTTGCCGGGTCAGCTAGTATACATATATATATAAACACAAATAAACTGAACACATCAGTCAACGTACTTTAACCTAATCAGACATAATACAAAGTATGATCCGCTACAGGCGCCATCACCGCTTTTCGTTGCGGCCGGTCACGTGTCCTATGCGGCAGCGGTAACGGTATCTGCTGCTCCCGCAACTGCTCCTAGGGCACGGCAAGCGGCCAAAGCAACAGCGGCAAAGGCTAGAGCGGAATTCCCTCCGCTCCCCACTCCAATCGCTGTACCTGGTACCTCCACATCTGCCGCTTCTACAGATAGTTGGCAGGTAGTCAGGAGGGCTAAAAAGTCCCAAAAGTGGGGTAAAAGGGCTGCCCAAAAAGCAGCCATTACTCCAAAGTCGCCATCGGTGGCAAAGTGCACTAAACTGCGTATCTCGGACCTGGACGCCTCCGTAACGACCGAGGATGTCCGCGTTGCAGTTAGACAGACGACGGGGTGCAACGCGGACGCCAACGTCGGGTTCCGTAGGAATTTCCCATACAGTAAAATAAGTGCTACACTATTACAACAAAAGAAGAGCTCAAAAGATGTCTACGCTAAGAATGGAACTGTATTATTTCAAATTTGGGTTATAAGCGTTTTAATTGAAGGACCTCCTTTAATGGGATGAAACTAAACTTTCTGAAAGGCTTCCTCAACAAATCAGAGGTTTGATTACTATTTGCCACAAAACCGCACTGTACTGTACAAATTCTTATAAATTATAAGACAGTACATGTTTACCGTTGGCGGTGATCGCTTGTAGTCCCTAACTCCTTAATAACAATAACGAGTCCCGGTGTCCCCGAAATGAATTCTTAGACGCAAAATTGTCCGGTCTTCGGAAATTGCGCGAAAATTAAGGAGCCGAGCTGGCGGTCAGCTGGACCCGAGCAGTGTGTGAGAGCAAGATAGCCGAGAGTGGCTGAGGCTGCCAACGCTCGCGCGCGCTTCGGTTGATTATGATGTGATGAAATTTACGTTCTCTCACTTCTTACTTATCTTTAGGCCAAAATGCAAGTGTTCGGTCAATGTTAGCTTACAAGCAAAATGTCCTTTTATAAAGCAAATAAATACTCCCTCAGATGTAAAATGCGAAAAGTGTCTACAGAATTGAGTGTTTTCGGTGGTGGTGCCGGTGATATTGAACTGCATTTAAAATCTGAAAATATTTCATTATTCAGAAACCAGACGCGCCTACGGCGAAGGATTTGGATATCGCCGCGGCCGAAAGTGTCTGGAAGAGAAATTAAAAATGTCCCTTAATACTAAAAACCTTTTTGAAGGTCTCACGTCAGAATTGTGGGTTTAAATTTTACAGGCACAGTCAGCAAGTTTTCATCAAGGTGTACTGAAAATTGAAATTCGAAGGTCAGACTGTATTAGCAATTGAAGCTGGAAAAGAAATCAATTAACTAAAAGACAATTTGACTCGGAAACAGACCAATCCGTTTTTCCCATTTTCAGCCCGTCAATTAATGGTGAAATCGAAAGATAATGGTACTGATATTGATGAAGAATGACAAGGACAGTTTCAGAATTTCATAAATCAAGCCGTGAATATCTGGAGCAGCGGACTAGATTTGTTACCAAAGAAAAGGAGATATTTTATTGGGCAGGTTTAAAAAAACTGCCCGCATGCAAAGACGTTTCATCTCTGGATGTCCTAATTGAAAAGGGATATATTGACAGTAATAAAGATACAGAAGTTTTTGACGAATTTTCATTAATTTATAACCAAATGAAATAGTCTGAATATTTCCACGTAAACTCGTTAGGTGGAAGGTTTATGTTTGCCTGCTACAAACGCTCCAGTAGAAAGAGCACTTTCTATGATGAATAAATTATGAACATCTGAGAAAATCCACTTATAAATTTTAGTTCTAAAGGTGATGTTGACAACTAAGATCAATATAAAAAAAGTGCCAAGAGTTTCATTCTTACCTAAAATGATCACCAACTATTTTAAAATATATTGTTCCTCTGACAAATATACGAGTAACTAAACATTTTGGATATTATATTTTCAGTAAGTAACTTTAACGTTAACTTAAGTTTTCTAAATACATAAATATTACTTGTTGTTAAAAGTTCAATAAGTACGAGGGCGGTTCAATAAGTACCCATGTTTGACGACAGAGGGCGTTCCTGAGAGAAGTTGGTGTTATTATTGTGTGCTGCCATCTCTCAAACGACGTTAAACAAATTTCAGACTGATTGATAGGTTAGTTTGGATTTGACAGCCATTCGAGTAGGACGTGTTTCGCTAAGATGGAAAAAAGAGCAGTATCAATTGGTAATTCGTTTTTTGTTTTTGGATGTGAAAAAATGCATGGAGATAAAAATAAAGTTAGATGCTGTTTATGGGGACACTGCGCCATCTATGACCATAGTTAGATATTGGTTTAACGAATTTAAACTTGGATGAACATCCGTTTTTGAGGAGGAGCAACCAGGACGCCCGGCAGATGTGGTTACCGAGGAAATCATTCAAAAAGTCCACGACATGATTCTCGCTGATCGACGAACGAAAGTGCGTGCAGTAGCAGAGGCTGTAGGTGTGTCAACCAGAAGGGCAATAGCCACTGTGGAGGTTTTTCAGCCGGTCATAGCCGAGCGAGCAGGGCGGTAGCACGTGACCCTTTCTTTCCGACTAACGCAGGTTCTTTCCAGGCACGGTTGCTTCGGGAAGTCTCTACACTCGATCGCTAGGAGGGAATGGAGTCGCGCCTGTAACCACTGCGATCGCAGTGAGGACTCTGCTTAGCACACGGTGGTGGTTTGTTCGACCGGGGCAGCGCAGCGTGCGGCCCTCAGTGCAATCATCGGAGTCTGCGTGTGTCTTAGTCGCCTAAATAAAGAGTTCACCCAAAGATGGCACCCGCACTGGCGTGCAGGCGCTGGGGGAGGGGGGGGGGGAGAATCCCTTCTGTTGCAGACGCAGAGTGCACCGTACACCGTGTGATTTTAGTCGATTCGATTTCGACATACTATCCCGCCGCAGACCCCGGTAGAGTGAAGGCCTGTGGGGGATGGCATACGTTAAAAAAAGGGTTTGTTCAACTTCCGTCAGGAGAGTGTCTTTGGTGGTCGAGTGTATTGAGGTGCTATGATTACGGGTGGCCTTAGATAAGACGGAGGTCCTCTTGTTCAACAGGGCCAGTCGCGGTACGTCACCTTGTCCGCCTCCATCGTAGTGAATTCGGTCCTCGTACCAGTTCAGGCACAGATGAAGTATCTAGACCTTATCATCGACAGGAGGTGGTTCTTCGACGAGCATTTCCGACATGTTGCTTCAAAGCTTCTTGCTGCTTCTGCCCTTGGGCGACTGTTGCCCAATTTAGTGGAGCCAGTGTCGCGACAAGACAGCTCTACACAGGGGTTGTACGGTCAATGGCACTGTAGGGTGTACTGTTGTGGGCGGTGGTTCTGACTGTCCAGAAGAGAGCACGCCTCTGGGGTGACGACCGAGTGGGTTTCTCTAGGTTAAAAAATCCTTGGTCGCAGCAAAGATACTTGTAGTGCCCTGTGTGTGTTTTCACATAGTCAGGTTAAGATGAAGTCAGAAAAATATCACTACAAAGAGAAGGAAAATTTGAAATATAAGCTTCTTGCTGTGGAGAGGTCTATGTCCAGTAGTGGACTGTTAAAGGCTGACATTGGTGATGACATCAGGTTCACACTGCATTATTGAATACAAAGAAGTACACCACATACGTATAACAACGGACAACCGGTATCATGTAAACCTCGCTGATTAGTGCCGGACAGACTTAAAATTGAGAAGGCGAAGTTCGAGCCTACATTACAGGTTTGTACATGTCGGCTTTCAAAGGCGTGTTGATCCTCTACCCTCCACCTCGTACCCAAGAAGGATAACAGCTGGCGGCCGGCCCATTCGACATATACAGGATTTCGCACACAGTAACAGTTACAGGATATAGTGTTCTCCAAGCTTGATTTGGTCAAGACTTATAACCAGATTTGTGATAATCCAGACGGTATAGAGAAGGTCGCAATCACAACCCAATGCAATCTATACGAGCTTCCTTATATGATGACCTAAAACAGTTTAAGAATTACACAGATTTTAAGAGTAATTTATTTTTATACAAGCTTTTTCCCGAAGCAGCGAGTCTCTAAGCACCGTTAAACGCTCTTTTGACAGGTTCTGTAAAAGTTACGAATCTTATAAGCTGAATCTCTACAAGACTACCATGTTAGACCACCCTGATTGTAATGCGAAATTTGCTCTGGTAGCTGATGCGTCAGATACTAGTTTTGGAGCAGTGTTGCAGCAACTTAGACATGATAATTGACAGTAATTAGCTTTTTACTTTTGTAAATTATTCCCATCGCAAGCTATGTACTCTCCTTATGACCGAGAGCTCTTAACAATGCATGACGCATTTTCGCTACATGATGGAGACTCGAAGCTTTCGGCATATATTACGCCGATCACAAAAAAAACAAGTGCTCATCTTGGCAATTGTGTCACCCAGACTTTGTTGCACAGTTCTGTACTGACATTAAGTATATTTCCGGGAAGGACGACGTGGGTTGACACCTTATCACGTACTGAAGAAGTTACTTATAGAACTTACTCATAGACTTCCAGGACTCAGCCGCAGTATAGATCGCTGACTTGAAACTAACGCAGTTTTTTAACTGACTTCAAAAAAGAAGGAGTCCCATTAGCTAAGATGTATTTCAGGTCCTAATAATTCCTCTTTATGAAAAAACAAACGAGGCTTGTATAAAGAAAACAGGAGTAAAAAGTTTATTAGTCTGAGATCCATTACCAAACGGAAATTATTACTAAACACTGTTACAGCTATTACTAGACATTCAAAGCAGCAAAACCTGGATCATGAAAATCCAAAGAATTCCCAAATTTAACATCTATTATCAACGTTGGAAAAAAATACTTGGAGTATATCAGGAGTAGTAGTGTCATACGTCTATGGGCGAGCTATTGTTAGAATAGAACATAAACCTTTCAAAATAAATTTAGTGCTTAAAAAAATATTGGTGAAATTCCGTCACCTAGCTAGCAGCGAATGATCATTAAATTAATTAAATATGATTTGTATTTGAGATATGTATCTTTTAAAGTATTATATACTCCTAGGTTGTACCCGAGAGCACGCACGTATGCACGTACGCACACATGGATTGAATGTTAAACTAGTGTACCTCTGTGAAGATACTAGCGAATAAGAATCTTCTTTTTATCTGATATATATCAAATATGCATAGTATATAGCCAGTACTGTTCGACAGTTTGCATTATACATATGTTCCGCTTCAAATGTTAATATAATACTTCAATTTTTATGTGATTTTGTAATTTATGTGGTCCAGTAGGTGTAGCCCGTGCTACACGAAAGGTGCGTGGAGGCCGGGCGACTGTGAATTGGAGGTCACAGTATTGGACTACTCTATGATGACTCAGTGTAAAAATACCCCTGCTATGACCACATTAAAGCCATATGTAAACAGGAAGATGAACTCTGCAGTCACTGTGGAGAACACATGGGAAAAGTGACAAAACAGACAAGCTGCAGTTCATAAAAACTAATCGCCAGGGATCTAAGACTACCACAGCTAAACTAAGTTACGAGTTTATATTTTCGAGAGGGATCACGACTGCCATTATTCAGGCACCTTATTATTAATAAAGGCATTGAATGATACGCTTGCCCGGATATTTATCATCATTAATTCAGTGTATCATTCAGTGCGATTTGAGCTGTTGGGTCTCGTTAAGTTGGCTGTCACTGCCGCTGGCCGCTGTAACTAGCGGAGGTGGAGGCGGCCTTCCTCCTGTCCTAAGGGTGGACGACTTGCGGCTTAAAGTAGTATCAGCTTACTATCATGGCAAGGTACCAACGACACCCTATCTAAGATGCACCCAAACAACAAGTAGCAAGCTAAACACAGAGAATACCATTATGGCAGGTGGGTAGCGTTTCTGAAAATGACAAGATCTAACAGAAATGGTCTTTCATATTTCCAATGCAGGAAACACTCTAAACTTCAAGATACTCAGAGAGAGCAGGATGTGCACAAGCATTGTAGATGTAGCATCGTACACTGTACCACTACTGGGGAAGATCGAGGAGTGAAGATTAAATAGGCAACTAATTACCTCTAAATGACCGTCATGCTTTTATGTCACAAATTTACTTTTCTCCTTCTTGATCTTATGGCAGTCCTCTATCGCCTTAATCATGGAGTGTTCTGACGACCTCTTACAACTTGTCCCACCTTGCCCGTTCCTCTACAGGATAACAAGTACTGATCTCGGAAGTCATCGTTTTATAGTGGTATAAATATGCTCTTAAACAACAAACAGTTTTGCTCTTGGATTCTACTAATGCTTTCTATCAGCCAGAAAAGTCACTTTGGCTAGTTACGTCAAGCCATAACGTACTCTTTACGCCTGAGTGCGGCAGTATAACCCCTAGAACCGTGCTCGACAAAGAGTTTTACAACAAGAAAAGTAAACTAGTCAGAGCTTATAACACTACTCAGAAAAGAACTGAAACAAAAGACTTAACGACCCAAAAACCAGTGCCGCCAACACAAAAGAGAAACCGTAATCCCTTTCTTTTAAAGTGTAGTAACCCCTTTGAGCCGTCACTTGGGCTTGCAGTGTGTGGTGTGTCAGAATCACACTGATTAAAAATACACTGTGTATCACTCTGCGCCTAGAATGGAAGGATCTGGGAACTGTTGTTATGAAGACATCTGGATCCCTCCCAACGTCTGCCCGCAAAGATACGGGCACCATTTCGAGTGAAGTATCTACTTTAGCAACCTACGGCACACGCGGACGTCGCCCCTGCGCAGCTGGCCACTGGTCACAACACAAACAAATTATGCAACGACTGCCAAAAATGGGGTGTTACAAAGGTAAGGCAACCTCACCGTGGTAGTCTTGGACAATGTAGGATATCAAAAAATATGCTCTGCGCAAACAGCGAAGAATTATGAACGCTGCTCAATTTGAAAAAATTTGCTCGCTTTGAAAGTAGTGTATGCATCCAAAGTCGACGCAGCGCATATCGAGACTTGGAAGAGTTACTGTACCGCACAGGAAAAGATGAGCATGTGGGATGGAGTCTACAGAGTTATCAAAAGGAATGAATACAAATTGTGAAACAGTCTTTTACAAAGAAAGCCATGGAAGTGATAGATTTGTTAATAGACACACATACAAATTTCTATTCATTTCTCTTCTATATTCAATGACTACGTAAGCTTAACACACGGCAGGCTATGCTGTTCTTTATTACCGGCTGGGGAAAACATAGCTACGACAGTCTTAATGTGAAAAGAGCTTGTATTAAAAGACTACAAGAGTGTGGATTGCAGCAAGTACATCTTTAAACGCATTATTTTACTGTTACTACATGGCAGACGATGCTGTCAAAAACATAAAATTTGCTGCCTAAATTATGTGAATCGGAGGTCAATTATTTCCAGATACTCACAAATCGAAATTTAAACAAAAATAAGGGGTTTTGGCTTATTACAAATAAGTAAGCAAAAACGTTAAGTATATGAACTGTTTTTTGAGAATTGCAGTTTGGTGCCACTTATTATTCAATGCCATTTCTAAATTCAAAGTTCAAAACAAGAACCGAGCATAAAAGCTCCCGATTTTGGAGTGCAAAATACGGACACGTCATCAGATTTTTTTTAAAGGTAGTAAAAATATTTCAAATTGACCATAATTTATCTATTTAAAAAAGTAATTAAAAATTAACTGAAGTATTTGGCTTTACTTTTCATTGAAATCCGTGACAAAAATATATTTTTTATAGTTTTGGATACCTTTAAAAATAGTGTCTACTACTACTGACAATCTTTTGAGACTTGCGCCTGTCAGTAATCATTGCTGCCATATTGGTGGGTGAGAAGGGCTGGTGTGTAGTGGTCTCTTTCTGCAAAGCTCTAAGAGACCGCTCAACGGGATCGTAATAGGGCTAATGCCGAGGGTAGAAGACGTCGACATGCCAGCCCTCGACAGAATTACTAGTTAACCGAGTTGTCCTGTAACAGACTAATCGCTAAGGTAGGCGATAGCGGCCTGGTCGTAAAATTGTGATCAGGCAGCAATAAACACAATCAAACAATAAAAATGTATTATGATTAACACTAACTCTGTGGGATGGGTTGTGAACATTTTAAGATTTGTTATTGTGACTTCAGCTCAGGTTTTTTTAAATATTTTAAAATAAAAACGTTATGCATTGTATTCGATTATAAATACATTTTAAGATTTGTTATTGTGACTTCAGCTCAGATTTTTTTAAAATATTTTGAAATAAAAAAATATGCATTGTATTTAATTATAAACACATTTTAAGATTTGTTATTGTGACTTCAGCTCAGATTTTTTTTAAATATTTTAAAATAAAAACATTATGCATTGTATTTGATTATAAATACATTTTAAGATTTGTTATTGTGACTTCAGCTCAGATTTTTTTAAATATTATAAAATAAAAACGTTATGCGTTGTATTTGATCGGAAATACACTTTAAGAATTGTTATTGTGACTTCAACTCAGATTTTTTTTAATATTTTAAAATAAAAAACGTTACGCATTGTATTTAATTATTAATACTTTTTAAGATTTGTTATTGTGACTTCAGCTCAGATTTTTTTTAATATTTTAAAATAAAAACGTTATGCATTGTATTTGATAATAAATACACTTTAAGATTTGTTATTGTGATTTCAGCTCAGATTTTTTTTAATATTTTGAAATAAAAACATTATGCATTGTATTTGATTATAAATACATTTTAAGATTTGTTATTGTGACTTCAGCTCAGATTTTTAAGTAAAACTTTTTTGGAATCGTTGTGATTTCAAATCGGATACAACGGTAAAAACGACAGGTAAGTGACACATACAAAAATGTGTAGGATGAAGCTGGCAAAGAATGAGACAGAAATGTACATACTATTTTATATTATCGGTCTCTCCTCTTTGTGCCATGCTTCGTAGTATCTCCACTCCCATCTCGTAAGCCTAGTCGTCTGTAATTAGTGAGCCAGAGCGAGAGAGAAAATGTCGGTAAAAAAACGTTACGAATTGTATTTGATTATAAATACATTTTAAGATTTGTTATTGTGACTTCAGCTCAGATTTTTCTTAAATACTTTAAAATAAAAACGTTATGCATTGTATTTGATTATAAATACATTTTAAGATTTGTTATTGTGACTTCAGCTCAGATTTTTTTTAAATATTTTGAAATAAAAAAACCTGCATTGTATTTGATTATAAATACATTTTAAGTTTTGTTATTGCGACTTCAGCTCAGATTTTTTTAAAATATTTTAAAATAAAAAAATATGCATTGTAAATATTTGACTATAAATACATTTTAAGATTTGTTATTGGGACTTCAGCTCAGATTTTTTTAAATACTTTAAAATAAAAACGTTATGAATTGTATTCGATTATAAATACATTTTAAGATTTGTTATTGTGACTTCAGCTCAGATTTTTATAAATAGTTTAAAATAAAAATGTTATGCATTCGACTTTAGTTCCGGTAGATAGGCTGCCTTCTGATACTGTAAGAATCTTATCCCAGAATCATAAAAAATAGGTTAGATTGTATAAGTCCTCGCCAGTAATCATAATTGCCATGTTGGCGGGTAAACAGAGCTGGGGCGCAGAAGTCTTTTTCTTTTAAGCTGTAAAGCACCAGACAGAGACCGCTGAACGGGATCGTGAGAGGGCTAATACCGAAGGTAGAGGACGTCGGTCACATGCCAGCCGAACAAATTTTATTCCGAAGGTCGACAAAATGAGTATGAAGGTGAAATTGAATTTGATTGATTTATCTGAAGTGTTCTGGGGACACGCGTAAAACTTTTATTCCGAATGCACAAGATGTGTCTGATGTTTCATCAGGAAATAATTTAGGTATACCGCTAAATTCTAACTTAGTCATTATAATTATTTTTTTTGAAAGAACTTAATAATTTAGCTGTTGGTTTGTTAATTGTTTCGCTCCATTCATGTTACTGATTTGTAGTACCTAGAGACTAATAAAACACCGATTTAGTCTATGTAAGGTGTTTAATTTTTGTTCTTGTAACACCCGAAACCGAACCATGGCAACACCCAAAACGAACCATGGTAACACCCGAAGCAAAGCAAAATTTTATAAGAAAATAGGAAAACGTTATTTGTGATAGTGATTATGAGAGATGTTTATAGTTAGTAAATATTATGCTTGTGGAGGGTTGTAATTTGTAGCAATGTTTACCTAGAAAAATTCGCTAAATTTCAAATAAATGTAACAATGGTAACTAAAGTGCACACTCATTGAATGATAAACTAGTTATCCTTTATGTTTAACTGTACTAATTTAACAAATAACGCTACTAAAAATTCAGAGAGTACACCACTATAAGTGATTTAAATATTATTTCAAAACACTTGAAAATTTAGATTTTGGTTGAATGAATGTAACACCCGAAATGAAGGGATGACCTACAATTAAAATTAGATAATTTTTTTATAATGAAAGGGCATAGCCGGATTAATATGAGAATTCTATCCCCATGGTTTTTTTGACGCATACTTAAGGGGTCGATTTGGTGTCGAATGAAAATATTTCATACCAATTTTTAGCTCTTTAACTCGATCATTATTTGTGAATTTCAAAAATACCTGTTTTTTAAATTATTTTTATGGTAAAATTCGGTATTATTTAAAGATAATTTTTTTTCCTACATTTTACCCGTCCAAAACATGAAAAAATCATATGATCATCATTCTCAAACAGAAAACCGATTTTTAACGAAGAAAAGATTGTTTTTTACTGTTTTTGTAGTAATTGTAGAGTTATTTTAAAAAGACTACCTATACTTAAGAACACTGAGAATTTATCTGCAGATCAAGTTCGTATCAAAGGCCAGCTAATTCTGTCTCAATCTTCATCCACTACTGTTTCATCCGTATCATCATCTGAAGATTCTTCATATGATATTGAGGAAAAAATGGAAGAAGAGTTAAAAAAATTCTGTAGTAGATTCATTTTTGGTTTACGCAGTTATGATTATATATCCGAATTTCGTACAAAACTCAAGTGACGCCCAATACGACTTCGCCGGAATACTCATATCCTGACGCTATTATATAATATCTTATATAATCCTACAACTTCTATCTACCTAGAAAAACGTTTCACATTTATTCATGACACACATACACGATGCTTGAGGTCATTAGGAAATCAAACTTTGGAAATCCCAACACACACCACATCTTTCGCTGATAAGTCTTTCGCAGTGCAGGCTGCACGCCTGTGGAACTCCTTACCGGAGGTTATTAGGCGGGCACAGTCGTTGAGTACTTTTAAGAAACTCGTCAAGGATCATTATTTATCTTTTTAACAAATATATGCTTATCTGTATATTGGTTTATATATATACCCATATTTATATACCTATGTAAGTGTACGAACGTGTATTCGTATATATGTATGTGTAATGGTAAGTAATTGTAGCTAATACTCCTAAATTGTAATGTGCACCACAGACTACATAATACTATACAGTATAGTCCGTCTAACGGTTGCCTGGAAGAGTTCGCAGACTGCGATAAGGCCGCCCATTGTACCACTGTTTTTTTGTTTGTATTCTACATTGTATGTTTCCTACTTATGATGTGCAATAAAGAGTACCTATCTATCTATCTGTCTAAGAGTTAGAATTTAATGTAAACAGAGACCACAGAATCTGAAGACATAAAACACTTTCTGGAAGAAAAGATTCAGTCATACCTGTCGGAGCCATTACTACAACGTAATGTTGACATATACAATTATTGGAACAGCAGTCCATATCCTGTATTGAGAAGTGCAGTTTTAAAATACCTTTCAGCTCCACCTACCAGTGTCCCGAGTGAGCAGCTCAGTGAGCTTTTCAGTGCTGCTGGCCAAATTTACTCGGATCGTCGCAATAATTTACGTGGCGAAAACGTAGACAAACTGCTTTTCTTGGCGTATAATATACGACTATTTAATTATGAACCCTAAATATAAGATATTTGGAAGTTTTTTTTTTAATTGATTTTATAGCTGTTTTCAATTTAAATGTTTACTGTAGTTTAGTAGCGAGTTACTTAATTCCAAATGTAAGTATGACTGTCCTATTAATTGTGATCTAGGTATCCTTGTTAATCCTAAATGTGTGATTTGATTATCTTTATTGAGACTGGAAGTAAGAGTGTAATAGTAATTTTAGTAATTATTATTTTTATATAAGAGGTACCTAAAAGAGACTGATGATTCTTCTAAGTACAAATATAATAAGATTTCAAAATACCAATACTTAGTATTTAATGAAACAGTAACAATTAGTGATTTGATTATTATTAACTGATAAACATTTTGCTATGAGAACTTAATTTGAAAAATTATTAATATTTGTTATATTATATTAAATAAATGATTACAACAAAATTAATATACTGTGTTTCCATTTCATGTCCTAATTAATGCAGAATAATGACTAAAATGCACCATATTTCAGTATTTTAAGTAATTTTCTACTTGACCACGTGAGTTTCCGTTTCGGTTTCGGACGAAACTGAAGCCTCGGTCGAATATTCGGTTTCGGTTTCGGACGGAAACCAGTTTCGGTCGGACTCTACTATTTATCTTACGCTCGATATTTAGCGAAAATCGTAAAACCTGCTGAGATAATTAGTCATCTGTTTATTGATGAAAAAGTCAGCTTCGTCGTGAATGAAGATATTGATGAAGACTAACCTAGTTATTTAATAATTATTTTGATTATAATTTTTATTTAATCTGTCTCAAAATTCAAAATATTTGCCAATAGTATGGAAAAATATAAAAATATTACTTTTAAGTGTCTTTTGAATCAATAATAACCCTTCTAATCACTTTAACCTACTAATTCTGTTTATCTTTTGTAAAGATATATTTTGGTAAAAAAATCTACATATTTATGTGTACTAAAAAAATGTAAGTTCATTTAAACGCAAGATTTTGAAAAAAATGAGTAGTTAATTTTTTTTAATTGTTCCACCACTTCTGAAAATTCCAAAACATCCTGTGCATAGATGAGTATAAGAAGTTGTGGCGACTTCCACATTACAGCACAAAGAAAAATATACAACAGCGCCATCTAGCGAAGATACATCGAACTACGAAGTATGAACGAAACGTATGAATTTACTACGAAGCAACTACTAGTCCTGTATCGCGAAATAGAAATTCGCGTGGCAATTAGCATATATACAACATCCCAACATCAACAGTTGGACCGTGGCCCGCCAGGCATGATCACCTCGACTGGTCGGAGGATGCTCCCTTTGTGTCGGAGGGACATGAGACCCTCATCCCTCCACAACATTTTTTGACGAATTTTGGTGAGTGACATATTTCGAGAGGGCTAAAAAAATTTTTTTCTCCGTTAAAAATCGGTTTTCTGTTTGAGAATCATGATCATATGATTTTTCCGTTTTGGGCTCCTAAAAATTAGAAAAAGTAAATTATCATTAAATAATTTCAAATTTTACTATAAAAATAAAAATAATTTTACAAAATCAGGTGTTTTGAAATTCTCGAATAATGTTCGAATTAAAGAGCTAAAAATTGGTGTGAATTATTTTCATTCGACACCAAATCGAACCCCTAAGTATGAGTCAAAAAAAACATGGAGGCAGAATGCCCATATTAATCCGACTATACCCTTTAAAAATAAAAAAAAATAATAGACCTAAACACTGCGTACTGCTTTGTCTGCATTCGCAATGAGTATGGTGACCACAATTCTTGGATTGTATTCATGCATTCCACCAAGCAGAGTGGAGCACTTTGGCAGGTTCCTAAAATACAAAAAAAAAATTAATTATTGACAATTCAAACGCACAATATCTCAAAAAAGTGTTGTGATATTTTCAAAACTTGATACCATATCCATTGATGATTGAAAATTAATTTACACATTACATCCAAGATATAACTAGTTGAATGCGAAAGTGGTGTATATGAGCAAATATCTTTCCACACATGATGCATCAGATGAGACAAAACATGAAGTGGCTGGAGATTTAAAACAATGACTCTGATTTTGCAGAAAACCTTTCAGAAAAGCACTCTTTCAACATAATGGTAAATTTTAAAAGTTCTACTACTCTAGCGACAAAAATAGAATTATTCATACCATTGAGGCTATTGTAATAAATAAATTGATAAATACTGATCAGAAAACTATACCTAACTAAGATTTAGATTTAAATAACGCTTAATAACAGATTCTAACATAATCTAAGTAGTGTTTGTTTTTAGTTTGTGTTTAGAAACCAGTACAATATTTTCATCTACCCACATTTTGAGTAATTTAAAAAATTTAAACTATTGAAAACTTGTCATAAAACTGTTAAAAAAATATGAGGTTAGTCAGATTCAGTTACCTTAATATAGTGGAACTTCATAAGTGACCTTAACATTTGTAGCAAGTTACATCAGTCAGTATAGTTCAGTATTTAAAATATATCTTGAAATGAACCACCCAATACAGCTCACATGTGGGTAGTAAATGAAAAGTATATTTTTTTTCATTTATTTTTTAGGCCCTTAAACTGCAATGACTGTCATGTCTTTTACATCCCCAAGAGAAAAAGAAACTCACTAGGCCACCATAGCTTGGATGGTGCAAGAAGCCCTAACTTGATCAGGGTGCCGTGCAGGTGAGGCCTGTGTCCAGCAGCGATAGGCTGATGATGATGATGGTGATGGTGCCCACAACTTTTGGATTCCATTTAAGCTTTTCATCAGGCAGTAGAGTCACTTTGGCAGGTTCTTAAAATAAAAAAAAAAACAAAATATGGTACACAAAAAAAAAAGGAAAATGTTATGCACAAAGGCTTACAAAGGCTACCCATTATTGTAATATCTTTCCAGACGCCTTAGGAATAAAGAGAAGATACTGGAAAATAACAAGACGTGTCGTATACAAGTAAAGCAAAGTAGATGTACGCAGCTGGGGGGGCTATTGGATTCAAAACAGTGTAATATAATATTGCCAGAATGTAACCTACAACAGACACCAATAAGGACCACATAGCAAAATGTATATCTACATGTAATCTATAATAACAAAAACGTATACACATTCATGTAATATATTGTTAAAAAAAAAGGCCTGAATAAACATTCTTACAACCCAAATACTCACTTATGAACAACTGTTCTCATTAATCCCAAGAAGAGTTTGTCAGCAGATTTAAATATTTCGTAACAAGTCATTATTTCGTGATGGACGGTAAATTGTTTTTAAATATCATATATTTTCTTACAATTGCTATTCAGAGTATAAATGTTAAGAATTAAATATATAGAGATTGCTCTGATTCATTATCCATCGTAAATGATACACTGAATTTAAGAAAACATTTTGAAGTAAATCATAAATTACCAAAAATAACTTTTAAAGTAAGCGCGTCTCCAGCTCCACCACTAAAGTCAGTTAAACGGTGGGTGAAAGTCAATTGAGAACTTTGACTTTTGTGTTGTCAGTCCCAGTTCTTTTCCAAATTGGACGGATCGTAACTCTCCAAAAAGTTGCCAATTTTTAATCTGCACTAAATTAAAACAAAATGACAACATTCATTAGCAACATTTCAGTAGACAACATGAATTGTTTTCATTTTTATAAGTTCCTTGTTTAGTGATTTATAGCCAGTAGCTATTAATTAGTAAAAACAGTCTGAAAATAGTTTACAAAATTTAAAATATAAATTCCAATATTACTCATTTATCCACGTCATCGTAACTAGAACCTTATCATGTGTAAACCTAGGGATGTTTACTCGTACATTTTGCTGTGATCTAAAGCTTGCGTGTAAAACATAAATAAATAAAATTTTAACAATAAATACGGCATTGTTTATAATTTACTTGTAACTTTAATAACAGCTACGAGTATATGACACCTTCCACATACGGTGCAAACAGAATACACACTACCATTAATTCTGTTTCGCGATATAGAAATTCTCGAGGCGATTCATCCCAACATCAACCGTAGGGCCCGGACCCGCCAGGTATTATCACCTCACCTGGTCGGAAGATCCTCCCGTTGTGTCGGAGGGACCTGACATACGTACCTCCACAGTCGACGTGATATCCGCTATTCATTTATTCCTTGATAGTTCCTTTCTCGTGTTTCTGCTGTGCTTGTAAATTATTCTCATCGCTTTTCATTTCTTTCTCTCATTTCCACGTACTGTACTCCTTCTGCCTGTTTGCTATAGTGCTTGTGAACCTTGCTAATGACCTACAATTTACTCTAAACTCACTAAGTGATATTTTTTTATTCTTACACTACCTACAAGCCAATCCTCTACAGTGGTGATCACGAAGTGATAGGCAGCACCTTAAAAAAAAAGTTGATCAACAGCAGTAGTGTCACTACCACAGCGATAAGCAGTAATCAAGTCTCAGCCAACCAGCAACTTCGGCCTGACAGGGTTACCTCAGCAGGTAGCGACAGATGCGACCTTAAAGAAGTATTTTAAATATAGTGTAAGTGTCAAGACCTTGTCAAAAAGTAATATTCAATAATTGTAGGTAATGGAAAAGACATTATCATAGTTTTGCAGCATGTATGTTAGAAGGAAAAGAATACAACAACATGACGTTGTTTACGACAGTGTTACAAGGGATAATATTCCAAAACGAGGATATTATTCCGAATTAGTATCTGTTCTGACTAGCGAAGATCCTACAACAGCAATTGCTTCTCAGCAACGTATGAAATTAATATTAAGGGTTAGTTTACAATTGTACAATACAGCGCAGTTTTAATACACGATTGTGCAATCTATATTAATGTAATAATGTTATTACACTACTCTTTCTTGAAATAAAAACTCAGTTGGATTTCTGAAATAAAAACAGATTTATTTATTTATCTTCTAATTACAAGATAAGAATACACAAGACAGTTATAAATAGCCTTACCTGAAATAAAAACAGAAAACAACATTAAAAGTTTTTACTCCAGGTGATATTTAAGATTAATTATTTTAATACACTTCTTCTTATTCTTCGACTATCGATATTTTTTTGTTAGAATCCAGACCACAGAGTATTGACGTTTTACCATTAAGAAAGTGACGTATTGAATAAATGAGGTTCGTCGTTTTCTTTATATCTCCCCCCCTCAAAGAAGAACAATCACATAACTGTTATGTGACTGTTCATCCAGTCGCGTCGCCAGCTATCGGAATCAATTTTGTTATATGAAAAAGGGTTTGATTCTGTTTTCCTGTGTCCAGTTTCAACCTCGTATATTGTATTGGAGATTTTCTTAAGTATTTTGTATGGTCCGATTCGTATTTCATCCAGCTTTTTTCTATTGAGGCGGTTTCCATTTTCTACATACACTAAGTCTCCGGCATCCAATGTAATTTCTTTCCTGTGTTTATTGTATCGTTCTGCATTTTGATTATGGGACTTTTTCGTGTTTTCCAGTGCCAGTTCCCGATCTCTTCCTAGATCTTCTTTTGTACAATTTGTCTTCAATTCGTGGGGCAAAATATTTACACTTCCACCTTCCATTAAGTATTTCGGAGCGAATCCAGTCACTGTGTGTTCCGTTTCATTGTATCTTCTAACACATTCCTGAGCTATTGTTGACCATGTCTTTTTATTTTTGTTTTCATTTATTTTGCATCGTATTTTATTTACCAGAGTTTGATTTAATCTTTCGTTAAGCCCATTTGAAAATGGAGCATCTAAGTCTGTAAAAACCATCTTTATCCTTTTCTGCTTTAAAAAATTTTTATACTCCTTTGAATTTATGCCAGGGTATTGATCTGTTAGTATTGTTCCTATATCGTTGCTTTCTGTTACTTTCGTTGTTAATTTTATAAAGTCATTAGCGGTTTGGTTTTTCGATGTTAAAATATAAGCGTATCTAGTAAAGTGTTCCACCATAAGGTGTAAATATTTTTTTGTTGATCGCGAACCCCCAAATCCACCAATAGTGTCGATGGACATAATTTCGAATGGATAGGTAGCTGGACCTAAATGTGATAGGAATCCATATCTTGATTTTTTTCTTGATTTGTTTTTTTGACATATAGAACAATCATCGCAAACTTTTTTTATATTCATTATCATGTTTGTCGCTGAATAAAATGGAGTTATTTTGTTGATCATTTGCGATCTCCCTAAATGACAGTAAGTGTCGTGTACCTCTTTTATCAATATCATACTGAGGTTTTCAGACAATAGAATTTTATCTTTTTTTCTTAACTTTTTGAAATAAATGCCATCTTTTAATATAATGTTTTTCTTCTTTTCTTTTAATTACATATTCTCATTCTGGTCCTTTTTTATGTCTTCAAGACTTATTTGGTTTACGACTTCCAGGATGTCATCTTTGTTATCATTTGGTTCTAAAACCGGATTTCTGCTTAGGCAGTCTGCTTCTTGATTACATTTTCCAGGATTGTATTTTATCTTGAAATCATATTGAGATAGGTAATATGTCAAATCTCCTAACTCTTCATCCGTCCTAGATTTTATGTTCAAGTTTTCCAGGGGCTTGTGATCCGTGTATACCGTGAATTGTTTTGCTACCAACCAGTGTTGCCAATATTTCACTGCTTCTTTTATGGCTAAACATTCAAGGTATATTGCTTTTTTTTTCTTTTGTGCCTCGTTCAATTTTCTAGAAAAGTATGCTACAGGTTTACAACTTTCATCTTTATCTTCTTGTTTCAGCACAGCTCCAACTCCTTTAATACTAGCATCAGTATAAATTGTAATTGGAGAATTAGGGTCAAAAATTTTCAGGACTGGTTCCGAACAAAGTAATGTTTTAATTTTCTCAAATGAATCTTGACATTCTGTCGACCAAACAAATTTCACATTTTTCCTCAGAAGATTATGTAATGGGTCTGAGATTTGTGCCATGCGAGGGATGAATTTATGGTGGTAATTAATTTTCCCAAGGAACTGTCTTACATTTTTTCTTGTTTCTGGAACTGGGAAGTTACTCACTGCAATTAAATAATCTTTCTGTGGTTTTACAGAATTCTTTTCAATAATATGACCTAAGTATTTTGCGTGATTTTTCGCAAATGAGCATTTTGAAAATTTTAATCTGAATCCCTCTTTCTCAATTGCTTCCAATAGTCTTGAAAGATGCTGTATATGCTGTACGAAATTTTGTGAGAAGATTAATATATCGTCGATGAAAGACACTGCAAAATCCGAAAGTTTATATTTTCTTATTATATTATTCAGTATCCTTTGAAAAATTGCAGGTGCTGTTTTTAATCCAAAAGGAAGGCAAGTCCACTGAAAGTGTCCTTCCTGTGTTACAAATGCAGTTTTAGGTCTGTCTTGAATCCTTAGAGGGATTGACCAAAATGCAGAATTTATATCCAATGTTGTAAAATATTCGCAGTTCACACTTTTTATTATCAAGTCTTCTATTGGTGGAAATGGCTGTGCTTGGGGAGTTATAATTTTATTTAAATCTCTAAAGTCTATACGCATTCTTGTTTTTTTATTATCTTCTTTCTTAAATGCCATAGTAACTGGCGCAGCAAAAGGGCTGTATGACTCCTCAATAAGACCCTTTTCTAATAACTTAGCTACTTGACTTTCTATTTCTTTTCTATCCTCAAATGAGCATCTGTAAGGTCGTTTATAACAATATTTTTCTTCCATTAGATCAATATGAGCCTCATAATCCTTAACAGTACCAATGTCGTACTTATCTTTGGCAAATACGGATTTATATTTGTTTAACAACTTGTCGATTTCCGACTGTTCATATGTATCTAAATGATTTACAATCATCTGAAATTCATCCGTATTTAGATGATCATTGAAGTTTATTTCATATTTTCTTGAATTGTACGTTTTTTCTTTTATGTCACCTGTCAATACAGGAATTTTGACATCTGTTTGATTTTCTGCCTCTTCCCTGTAAATTTCATTTACTTGTTTTTGGAAGTCTTTGTTCTGAATAATCCTTAGATCTTCAGTCTGGATCAATTTAAAATTTTTAATACAATCTAATCCAACCAAAAAATCATAATTGAAATTCTCACTGTCTACAACAAACACTTTGATCATTTTTTCAATATCGTAAATTTTCACTTTTATTGTTATCATACCTTTTGTTTTTCCTTCACCATTAATAGTTCTCAAGCTTATTTTTTGTAAATTTTGCACGTTTTTTCCTTTAATTTTTAATAATTTGTGCATTTATCAATGATACGTTTGAACCGGAATCGTAGATACCAGAAATTTCCAATGTGTCATTTAGTAATAGCTTGATTTTTATTAATGGTGGTACTTTTAGTTTTTTGGATTTTCTGTATTTAATTCCACCTCCAGTTCTGAATTATTAACTGATTTAAGTGATCCAATTTTTTTGTTTTTCTCTTCTTTTTCTCTAAACCAGCAAATTGATTCAGAATGAAAACGCTTCCCTTTGTTTGCCTTTTCACATATTTCACATGGATTTTTGTCTTCATTTTTCCTTTGTTTGTTATCCCAGAAAGGTTTCCCTTTTTTTTTCAGTTATATTTTTCTTGACAAGGTGTTCTAATTTAGATATTTCATTGTACAGATCTTGAGTTTCTTGAAGTGTTTCTCTGTCAATCTTGTCGGATACATAGTTTGGTAAACCAATAGCAATAAGATCAATTAATGTTTCAGTATCCATGGATTTTCTAATTTGAAGTAGTAGCTTTTCTTTTTTCAGGGCATATTCAAGCAGTGAACCTGTTTGATATTTGAAGTTAAAAGCATATCTGATTGGAGACCAACCTTTGTTCCCAAAAGTTTCAATGAAATTTTTCTTCCAGTTCTCCCAATCTGATTTGATAGAGTATTTTAAAATCATGCAAGTGTACCAATCAGCACTACATTTTTCAAGGAAAAATTTCAGGATCTCAATTTTTTTCCTATCTTCTGTCACTAAGCAGCGAACACATTCTTTTTCAAATTGATCAATCCATTGGCTGGCATTGGAGGTTTTTTCATCAAATTTTTCAATCATGAAATCTTTAGCGATTTTGTTTAAGTTCTTAACTTCAGAGGTTTGTTCTTTGGATTCTAGAACTTTTTCTAGCAACTTCTTTATTGTGTCCTCTGACGAGCTTGTGGTAGATATTTCAGCTGCTTTGTCTGGAATCTCTTCCAAATAAAAATTTTCAAATAATAAGTTACCTTCCTCATCTGAATAAGCTTTTTTCATATTTTCTGTTAAAGTTATCCAAACTTTCCTGTATTGATTTCTTTTTCCCAATGTGTTTTTCACTCTGCCATACACTTGTGACGTTATCAATTCTTTGTGTAAACTTGTTGGTTGATATTCATCTGGTATTGCAAATGAACGACCATCTAATGTGTCGATTGAGGTTAGGCACAAAATTGTAGTTTTTCCATCTGACGTTCCTCGCATTTTAAAATCGAACCTTAGTTTTTCCATTTTCACGAAGTTTCCACAATAATGTTGTTTTGTAATAATGTTATTACACTACTCTTTCTTGAAATAAAAACTCAGTTGGATTTCTGAAATAAAAACAGATTTATTTATTTATCTTCTAATTACAAGATAAGAATACACAAGACAGTTATAAATAGCCTTACCTGAAATAAAAACAGAAAACAACATTAAAAGTTTTTACTGCAGGTGATATTTAAGATTAATTATTTTAATACACTTCTTCTTATTCTTCGACTATCGATATTTTTTTGTTAGAATCCAGACCACAGAGTATTGACGTTTTACCATTAAGAAAGTGACGTATTGAATAAATGAGGTTCGACGTTTTCTTTTACGAGTATATTCTTGATTGTCAGCACTTTTAAAATCAAATGTTGAATTTAAAAATTTGCCAACCGGTTTTACCCCGACCAATTTCACCCCTAACGGTTTCTCCCTGACTGCTTCACCGGTCAGGTCATAGATTACATTATTTTTATTAGCAAATCTTTTGCAAATATTTTTGTATGTCAGACTTTAAAGCTTATAGGTGCTAGTATTCCATAAGATTCAGTCTGGGAAGAAACGCAGAAACTTACCACTGAGCTGTTTTTTTGTAAGTTCGCGAATATTGATTAAATAATAACTATGCAAGTAAAGTTTTAAGTCGGATTGTCGCGTATATAAGTGTATACGAGCTTCAGCTATCGTGTTACCATTAGTCACTATTAGTCAAGATAAACGACCCGAAGCGGGTCAGAACCAACGTCAGAGCCTCAAAACAAACAGAATGATACTAAATATGGCCTAATATTACAAATCTAGACTATATTCACCTTTCCATACATAAAAAATTACTGTTAAAATTCAACCTCCATGTAAGAAAAAAAACACAAATAACAATATAAATAAAACTGAAATAAATTTATGTCCATCACTTTCAAATACAACAAACAATAAATGCAGGAGTGAGCAGCATCAATCCCAGGCAAATTTGGTATTAAAACTATCTAAAACTGTGTAGCAAGTTAAGTTTATGTTAGTTAAATAGTGGAATAATAGTAAAAGTCAATTTAATTTCCAAAATATGTTTTGTATTATACTACCGTACTGTTAGTACCGGTGTTAATACCAAACTCTAGATAATAAGCACGGCCGTGTTAAAACATGTTGGGGCACTTGGGCACACAAGAATTTGGGGGTCTTTCGGAAAGTAAAGGAAGTGAATTGTACTAATAGTTTTCTACTATGATCACTTGTTAAGGCTAACGAAATATATAACATAATATTTGTTTCGGAATTTGGGCATTTTCGAAGTAAAATATAAACATGTGCATGGGTAATAAAAGTAAATAAGTGCTCTATCAGTCAATTTAGTTTTCAAAGTACAAACTCTGCTTAGTTTGAGGCTACGCGACGTGGTGTATCAGTTGCAAATTTTTATAAAAATCTTCTGTTATGTCCTTAAAGTCAATTTATTAAACGATATTACCTTTTTATTCAATTAATTTATTTTAATTTGTCTTTTAAAACTATGTCTTTTGCAAAAAAAGTACACTTTTTATTGCATTTTTTTAGAAGAAGAACAAGAAATCAAGGTACTCTGTCGTTAATAATTCATTTTTTATTCTCGCTACTTAGTTTTCTTCTTATTTAACATCCGTCACTGCTGGATAAAATACACCTTGTGGTCTAAGAAACTTTTACTAGTGTTAAAAACATTATGATATTTTTTCGATCTACAGCAACTGGCAACACAGCAGTTGTGAACCAGTTGTAGGTAGTAGAGGTGTAAAAGTAACGAGAAAAAGCAAACCCGTATGTATTCGTTATTACGAAAAATGTACTCGTTACTTTCGTATCGTTACGTTACTCGTTACTTTTGGTACCTCAGTATAACCAACGAAACGAATCGATTCGTATGTTGTATTGTTTGGTAGTTTTGGTACGCGTGTAGAACTGTAAATGTACGATTGAGTCATTAGTACCTATTGACGGAATCTCTAAATAATAATGAAAAAGCAACACTGTGTCAAACTTATTTATTGACACAAACATTTTAACAAAAAAATCTTTTATTCTTAAACTGAAATTACACTTATTAAATAAAAACATTTTGAAACAACATTAACCTTTTGTTTTAAAATGAAATTAGACATATGAAATAAAAACATATTTTAAACAATAAAAATCTTTTGTTCTTAAAATGAAATTAGACATATTAAATAAAAACATAATGTTAAACAAATCAAAAACTATTTTTTTAACTCCCTATTTTTTAAATCCCTAATTATAATATCGTACCTTATATGTAAAATTTGGTTTAGAGATAGACTAGCCCGTAAGTAAGGATTTTTTTATTTGACTACGACAAAAATAAAATAAAGGGGAGCTATGATTTTAAAGTTAGTAATTGTGGGGGCGAAGCCGCGGGCAAAAAGCTAGTTTATTGCAAGAATCTTTGATTCATATTTAAAAATAAAAGCTTTTCTATTCTCTTTGGCTTAATAGAGCTGCGCCTTTCACTTAATATTTGACGCGATTTCAAAAAAGTCCTTTCGGATGGTACCGATGAAGCCATGACTGATAAATATTTCTCAGCCAAGCATGAGAGCTCCGGGTATAGTATTGCCCGCGCTTGCCACCATCTCAAAGGACACTCATTTCGAGGAATAATTCTTTCCTCTAATTATTGTCTCATAGTAATAATACTGCTGCTAACTACACAGTTTGAAGCTGACGCTGACGTCACCAGAGTGTCAAAATCTTTCCAAATTGAATCTTCCTTATCAGCGTCAGTGTTGCTAGTTGATATAGGTAACATTGATTGAGCAGGTTCTATAGGTTGCTGTTTACAGTTGAATTCCTTTTGCAACTCAGTTTTCAGTGTATCTTTGGCAAACTCATAACTTGGTACATCATATCTTGGTACATAAATGCGAGGAACGAAATGGTGCGAATAACGAAATATATTCGAGAGTAACGTTTCGTTACTCGGTACCAGAGGGCGCACCCGTTACTCAGTACCGAATACATACGGTTTGCTACAGGTCTAGTAGGTAGTCCCTGGGCACGGCCTCCGTGAGTAGTTTCGTAGAAGACGATAGTGAACACAGATTTCATATGATTACTGAATGTCTTTAACATCATCGTATTCGTAATTCATTAAAAAAATACATTATATGTTAAGAACGTTACGATAAGACACTAGAGAGAATTTTAAATTACCAAATTTTTTTTTAATTATTAATTTTTATTGATCTCCGACTAGGGATACACCTTACGTGTTAGTTCCATAAAAATAAAACAAAATTAAAGTTACATGTCATAAGCTTCCTCAATTATGAGAGACTACAACATGCTCATTACAATTTTTTCTTTAGAAATCAATGACGCATTAAAAAAAATAAGAGTCAATTGAGTAAAAAATAGTAAACTAGTGGCAGTCACATATTAATTAAACGTTATGATCATTTTAAATACGTCTTAAGATATAGTCAAATAAAATTTAGTATCACTCCTCAAGAGTGACTACGCAAAAGAGGTTAACACAACTTCTGCGTTATGCGGCAACACTGCACTGACGGCTGAGAAAGAGGATTTCAAAATATGTATGATGATACGATTTTAAATGTTTAAATTTAAAATCAATGTAGTTTATTGTTTATTTATCATTAAGAGGAGGTCAGTACTAAAATGCTAACAGTTTAATTTGTTGTCGTTATTGCTTAGTTTGAGTAATCATAGGCACTATCAGTAACTTATCACCGAAGTTTTGATCAACACAACAAGTTGTTTTCCATTTATTTATAATTTTTGAATGTTCTGGAATGTGCTCCATCATCAACTTTTTTAAATTCCGTTACTGACGTAAAAGATATTAACAATTCAATATAAACAATACAATTTATTAGCAACCAACTTGGTGATAATTTCTAAATGTATATGTTATATATTGTAGTGACTTGTCTTTATATTTGTCTACTAATATATATATATATATATGCACCTTGGACTTCACTTATTTCTTACTCCATCTTCATACTTACATCTCAACATCACCACCCTACAGTAAAAATATTAAAGTTGGGCACAGAACAAATAACATAATTTTAAATATTGAATAGATAACTAAATGGCTGACTTAGCAGTCAGGATCACTAACCACTAGACAAATGAAACTTTATAGTGACGTGTTTCATCATCATCAGAATCATCAGAAACAGCCTTTAACAGTTCACTGCTGGAAATAAACTTCTCCACCGTACCCTACTGGCCAGATGGTTTGGTAGATGTTTAACAAACAAGAAAAAAAAAAAAAATGACCTATGTATATAAATTTTTTTGACTTATAGACACCTCATTCGTTAAATTGGTTCAGTGACTTAGGTGCTATGGTGTAACATGTAGACATACATAGACTGCAAAAACTATTACCCTTCATATTGGCTGTGCCGTAGTCAGGTTAAACTGGTAAGAAGAATCAAGTTCATGCCTCATTGTAAGGCAAATAAAAACATTGTTAACTTTAAAACACTCACATGACTCTGTGAATAAACTATGTAAGTATATGTGCATAGAAAACACAATAGTTATATTTTAATAGTCTTAATTGCCTTATCATAATGTAATATTTTTTGGATCACAATTGTGTTGAAACAGAAGGATATGATCTGGTCTTAAAAAGAGTAACACTGGTCCATAACCAGCTCCTTACACACATGCTTACTAGGTTTTATTGAATCTAAACTATGACCCATATTCTGTCCGGTTTTGATTTACTAATTAACTTAATTAATTATTTAATTATGCATCAGTTAATTAGCTAAGTGTTGTCATAGGATTAGCAGTTTTGGATCTATGATTGTAGAATCTGAAGGAATAGAACTTTCAGATTCAACAAAACTCAGATCTCTGTCTGCCACCAAAACTTACAAGTATCTAGGTTTTTCAGTCCTTGGGAATACCAGAATCTGGCGTGAAGTAAATGTTACAGGAACGCTTCTTTGGCTGCCTAAAAAAAGTACTTAAAAGTCTTTTATCAGGAGGTAACAAGGTGCGAGCCTGCACTCGGTCGCTAGGAGGGAATTGAGTCCCGCCTGTCACCACTGCGACTGCAGTGAGGATTCGGTTCAGCACACGTTAGCGGCTTGATCCGCCTGGGCGGCGCAGTGTGGGGTCCTCTCTGTAGTTATTGGAGATCTCTCGCTACCGGCCGTCATACGCTCCATGGCCGGTAGCGACAGTTGTTTTACCGCGGTCGCAACCTTCTGCGAAGACTTAATTTCGCGGAAGGAGGCGGCGTAGAAGGCCCGGGAGGACGATATCCACTCGGACCCAATTTGCCGCCAGCGAGCCGGACGGCGGAGGCGCGCATACCAGCGCCTCATGCCGCCTTGAGTGTGGCCGCGGGTGGACGGGACGGGTTTTCCCCTCTATCCGCTACAATGGCTAGCCGCGAGGAGGCGACGTCCGCGTGTGCCGTACGTCGCCTTAAATGGAGAGTTTACGCATAGATGGTGCCCGCAGTAGCGGGCAGGCGCTAGGAGGTATCTGAATGCCGTAATAGCAGCGGTTCTCGGATCCCTCCTATCTCAGGCGCAGAGTGGCACACCGTGTGGTTTTAGTCGGTCCGATTCCGACACACCACCTCACCGTAAGCCCCGGTGAGGTGACGGCCCGAGGGGGTTTCCACACGATAAAAAAAAAGGATCTGATGCAGAAGGCAGTCCTCCTTGACACGGCCCATATAGTGAGGAGGTTCCTGTCTTTGGAGCCCTAACCACCGGTGTCTTGGTCCCTGTACCCGATGTCGGTGGTCTACTATTTTTTATATTTTCAAATATGTATTTTTGTATTCCTTTTGCATGTATTTAAAAATTTAATTAATATATATGTATAAGTGAATAAAGAGAATAATAATATATCTTCTCACGTCTCACACACGGCCTTCTGATCCCAAACAAGGTAAATACAAACAGCTGATAAACATACGTATATCTTTCTGTAAATAGATATATATTATTGATAAGCTATACCCAGACACAAGAAATGATCATGTTCATCTTACAAAGATTTATCCCGTGTGAGGTCGAACGCACGACCTTTAGTTAGCAGTTAGGATCACTAACCACTCAAACAACAGGCGCGTCAGATTATTTCTTCAATAGTAATTTCATGATGTTTTAGTTCGCTACGTGCATCTATTTATATGTGTAGGACTAGTATAGTTTGAACTTTCGTTGCATAGACTTGCCGTACTATTATAGGTAAACATAAGTACTTATACATATGGGGTGCTGGGCTAGAAAACCTCCACGTGGTAACGTTGGTATCACAGCCAACGGGTAATATTCTAGCACGAAGAGGAGGCCGTTCTCTGCGGCCATTCAGTCGAGGCTTGGTCCAACAGAGCGGGCGTGTCTGTCGGATCCTCTGTTGGCTCTTCGCTCTTCGGAGCAATGAAGAGGAAAACCTCGTTAAAAAATCACTAATGTGGGACCCTTCCTCGGGTCGGAGTTCCTCCGCTTTCAGCGGTGGAAAGAAGGACGGGCTCGGTGTGTACTTACACTGCCACCGAGCAGGCATCAGGAGATGTTGTCTCCCTGCCATTGTCGGCATATCGAAGTCCCAAAAGTAATGTTCTGGTTATGTTTCGCGACTTCTATCGGGGACGAGGGTCTTGCCTTAATCGCCTGAACTGCGAGGATGAAAACCTCTATAAAAAATTACCCCGAATCCCGTGTTCTGGTGCGTGACCAGGGGATGCATGGCTGATGGGTAGTTCAGTCGCAAGTACACCCCCAGCCGAGGCACCTGCGGATCCCTCAGTTAGGCATAAATGTACGCTTGCCCAGGTTTTGGGGAATCTATGCCCGGGTCGACCACTATTTCTTCCCCAATCGTGGGATTAAGCATGGAAAATTTAAATAACAAAAACCAAACCATGGAAAGAAAGAAGAAGAAAAAGAATAGAATGGAGAAAGGTATAAGAGGTAAAGAAGTAAGGTATAAGAGCGGACAATCGTTCTTCAAACGTATTGGTGGGAACGCCTATCTCGGTGGGGCTCGGTAGCCGAAGAACTTCGGCACGATTGCGATCCAAATCCGCTATTCCGTCGGATGATGGTAGCTCCAGAACGAATATGGACGTACTGGAGTCGACAGAGAAGAAGCCTTGCGAAAGCAGAAAACGCGAACGCTCTAGGGATGAGGCGAGTGACACGTCCCAAGAAATGCTGCCTCCTAAAGTGGGCAGTAGCCGTAGAGGTAGGTCGCGAATATTGAACTCGGCTCCGTCTGGTTCTGTCTTTTCTAAGGCAGAAACCTATAGGCGGATTAGAGCTGAGGGCGAAAGTGCAACAGAGGAGGAGATTGCAGATCTCTTGCAGAAGATTCGAGAGCCGGTGGAAGGGGGTTCTGTCTCCCAAACAACAGTGTCTTTGCAGGAGACAGTAAATGCCGGGGTGGCTATCATCCAAAAGGTGGCTACCAAATTTCGGAACCTTAAGAGCTCTTTCGTGAGGGCTCTTAAGGACTCCTCCTCTGCCATTGCTAGGGTTGTTGAAACCCTCGTTGGGGATGTAGCTCGCCTTCAGGCAGCTAACGAATGTCTGACGGGGCAGGCGGCAAAGCTAAGCGCCCAGTTTGCCTTGTTACGGGCGCAGGTGGACATTCGAATACTGCAGGACATCGTTTCGAAGCAACCTGCCTCCACTACCGGTTCTAGTGACGTCAGTGATGTACACTTGCGCCAAATTTTGGACTCAGTGTGGCATATGCTGGACGGACGACTGGCAAGCCTGGAGGCGAGACTGCCTCTGTTGTGCGGCCCCCACTCACTGCAGACAGGCGAAAGGCCTCATCAGCTTCGACTCCGCTGTGTGTCGCGAGTGGCCACAAATCGTATGCGACAGCCGTGTCAGTGTGTGCACCTGCACCTGCTCTTGCCACGAGGACACAACAGGCAGCCAAGGCAGCAACCAAGACGGCTGCACCGGTCGTAGGGCATAAAACGGCGGTAAAGAGTGGAGCAAAATTACCTCTGCTCCCCACTCCTACACCTAGACCTGGTCCCTCCACATCTGCCCCCTCCAATGACGGTTGGCAAGTGGTTGGAGGGGCTAAGAAGAAGTCCCGAAATGCAGGGTAAAAAGGCTGCTCAGAAAGTACCTCCTACCCCGCAGCCACCAACAGTGGCAATTACAACCAAGAAGCCACGCAAGCTAAAGCCACCAAAAACCGCGGCTACAGTGGTTACCGTATCGCCGGAGGCGGCAAGTGGCGGACTGTCCTATGCAATTTTATACAAGAAGGCTCAGGATAGTCTCGCCACTGATTTAGGGACGGTAGGGGTCAGGTTGCACCACGCCCAAACGGGAGCTCGAGTCCTAGAGTTCCCCAGGGCTGAAGGCGCAAAGACAGCAGATTCGTTTGCTGAGAAACTGCAAAATATGTTTGCAGCCACGGATGGTGCCAGGACTACAAAGTGCGCATTTCAGGCCTGGCCGACTCAGTAACGGTCGAGGATGTCCGTGTTGCAGTTCGAGAGAGGATTGGATGCAACACGGATAACATCAGGGTTGGCACCATACGCCTCGGTCCAGGAGGACTTAGTGCACTATGGGTAAGTTGTCCCATAGCGTCAGCCAAAGTTTTGGGCGATACTGGCAAGATGCTCATCAGTTTTTTAAACGCCAAAGTCACAGTTCTGGCGGTGAGACCGATAAGGTGTTTCAAATTTTTTGTTTCAGAGAAATTTCCTCCCGCGAACAATCCCGTTATGGAATGAGCTCCCTGCCGAGGCTTTCCCTGGGAACTACAGTATGGGGTTCTTCAAGAAGGGGGTAAATAGGTTCTTGAAGGGTCGGCAACGCGCACGTGATGTCCCTGGTGCCGCAGGCGTCCATAGGCTGCGGTAACCACTTACCATCAGGCGGGCCGTATGCTTGTTTGCCACCGTCGTGGTATAAAAAAAAATGCCTGGGCGCGGGACACACCCGCATCAAGTGCGACCGCTGTTCTGTCTGCAGCGGACTTTGTTTTCGCTGCAATCAACTGGGGCACAAGGCGGTAGAATGCTCTGCTACCCCTCACTGCTCAGCGTGTTCGGCGGGTAACAAGCCCGCCAATCACCAGATTGGCCAGGGCGGCTGAACCACTGTGCCGCAGCGCAGAATCTCTTCCTACAAACCATGGCAAAGTGGTCGCTCAGTGTGGCCGTAGTCCCGGAACCCTATTATGTTCCTCCTAGACCGAATTGGTTGGGTGCCCGGGACGGCTCCGTGGCAGTCGTCGACTTCACAGCGGCTCGTTCCCCGCCCTTGTCGCTATGAGACAAGGGCACTGGATATGTTGCTGCTGAGTGGGGGGGGGAACACCGTATATAGTGTGTATTTCTCCCCTAACCGGAGTTTGAGCGACTTCGAGGCTTTCCTCAATAGCTTGGAGACCTCTTTGCGGCGACTAACGTCTGGGCACATCCTTGTTCCGGGGGACTTCAACGCAAAGCCTGTTGTGTGGGGTTGCCCCAGGACGGACGCAAGGGGTGAGGTCGTAGAGGAGTGGGCGGCTTTGAAGATCCAGCTACCAGGTCCCAGGTGTATGTTACAGCCGCTAATAGGCCCTCCTGGGAAGAAGCCCGACGACGGATGTTGCGTCCGCGGCCTGTACCTGGAAAGGGCTCGATGGAACGTCACTGACTAGGTTCTGGAAGAATGCAGACCTAAGGAGTTGTACTCGTATACAGGTAACTCACGTTTATTTGATGTCAAATTACGTCAGTCTAAATGTGACGCCTCGTAAGCTTTTTTTTTCTATATTAAGAGCCTGCCAAAGTGACTCTACTCTGCCTGATGGAAAGCATGAATAGAATCCAAGAGTTATGGTCACCATACTCATTGCAAATGCAGATAACGCAGTATAGTGAGCCACACTATGACGGCCTTGTGAGATGCTTTTTCACACTTCGCCTGGGGACGTAAAAGGTATAACAGTCATCGTGACAGTATAAGGCTTACACAGTTACCACGATAACTGTTACCCCTGCACGAAGTACTGTTTTTTGTCAAATATTTTGTTTAAAAGTTAAATTTCGGTGACGATGACGTGGGTACCATGACTTTTGTTCCCTAAGAAGTGCTCAACTTCACTTCAAAAATTGGATGTAACTCATACGGTTGGATTATAAGCGTCTCAAATCTCATGTCTCATCTGTAACTCGGGATTGACTGAGACGTCTAATATGAAGTATGAGTATAATAAGCCCGACGAATTAAATTTTTTTCAGATAAACGAGAAAACTTAATGTGTTTTAAAATCTAAACACATTGAATGTTTACAATTTTTTTACATAAAAAGCTATTTTGCTGTAACACAAATTATATGTTGAATTTAACGCCATCTATCAACTGTTGTTAATACTGCCTCAAAAACAAACGAGTAACCAACGTAGGTGAATTTACATCAGTTCCGAATGTATCAGATAGATGGCATATTCTTAAGTGTTGATTAGAATGACATTTACAATAAAATTTTACATTGCACTACTCTGCCTATCACTTCAGGGATATAGCTATAGTGTATATAATAATCTTTTGTTTAATTATAATTTTTCTTGTACAGCTCGTGCTATTTTGGGATTCAGGACTGTACAGTGTTTTGTAGTCACTTGTCACACATCTAATGAGACCCTACCGGTGGTCAAAGACATGTTTCCGGAAAAGCTGATTTCCAGACGAGGTGACATTCCATGGCCAAATCAGAAGTCCAGATCTATCCCCAGCACACTTCTTTTTATGGGGTTATTTGAAGAATCGTGTCTACATCAACAAACCTAATACGTCAACTAAAAGAAAAAATCAGTATGCATGTATTTTTGTATGTTGTATCATAAATAAATAGAAATTAAAAATTTTGTCTAAAAAATAAAAAAAACAATTTAGGGTTGTACTACCCCTAACATTTAGGGGGATGAAAAATAAATGTTGGCCGATTCTCATAGATACCGGATAAGCACAAAAAATTTCATCAAAATCGGTCAAGCCGGTTCGGAGGAGTATGGCAACGAAAACTGTGACACGAGAATTTTATATATTAGATTAAATGGTTTTTTTTATACGATTTTACAAATGGTAACTAATTCGTGGCCCCCCTATATATCAACATACTAAAGAGACAAACACTTCAAATAAAACTAAATTAGAATAGATTACTTCAATTCTTTTATGTTAACATAACAAATTTTACGCACTGCTTGCTTTCGGGCAGGTTTAATATGAGACAGATTCGCTTTACGGCAGAAATTGCACAGTCGTATTGAATTTGTCTCCGCTCTGAATTCTTTTGTGCTTTTTAATATTTCAACACATCATGCAGATAACAAAGACATTTGCAAGCAATTTTCGCCCTTAATGTAATTTTTTCAAGTTTTTTGGTCTCCATAAATAACGTTGATCACGAATGTAATAAAGAATGGATCATTTTTCTAAATGATAAAGTTTAAAATTGCTTGTGCCTATCTGTTAACATGTGAAGGTGGCGTATCAAAAAACAAGTAGCTGTCAGCAATTTTCCAGCGTAAGGAAATCATTAATATCTAATTTCTTTTTTATATTCATGATCAGTGTCATTTATACCCAACTAATATAAACATTTTCCAAAAACTGTCATTAAAGGCGAAAATTGCTTGCAACTATTTTTAGTTATATTCCTAAAACTAGATTTTATTAGTATTTATATATATATATATATTTTACGAGCCTGCCAAAGTGACTACTCTGCCTGATGTAAAGCATGAATAGAATCCAAGGGTTGAGGTCACCATACTCATTGTGAATGCAGACAAAGCAGTATGGTGACCCACACTGTGGCGGCCAAGTGAGATGCTTTTTCACCCCGCGTTTGGAGACGTAAAAGGCAAGACAGTCATCGTGGCATTGTATAGTACACACCCCGCATCAATAGGCCTCCGGTCTCGCACTCACCAACGAAACACGACAGCATGGATGCTGTCGCTTTAGGTTGATCTTTCGTGAGAGGATAGTGCTGCCCCGGTTGAGCCGGCCCGTTCGTGCTGAAATTAACGTGGTTCTACTATCTAACAGCGACAGCGTCCGTACTGTCGTGTTTCGTTGGTGAGTGCGATACCGGAGGCTCATTGATGCAGAGGTGACAGTTAGCGTGGTAAGTGTGTGAGCCTTACACTGCCACGATGACTGTCATACCTTTTACGTCACCAGGCAGGGCGTGTAAAATCATCTCACTAAGCCGCCATATTGGGGATCACCATACTGCATTGTCTACATTCGCAATGAATATGGTGACCATAACTTTTGGATTCTATTCATACTTTCCGGTAGAGTAGAGTCATTTTGGCAGGCTCACAATTTTTTTTTGCATCTTCCATCTTCAGTAGCCGTTATTATTTATAAATATTTAGTAGTAAAATATAAAATATTACTTTTATAATCATTATCATCATCATCTCAGCCAACACGACGTACACTACTGGACATAAGCTTCTCCCAAGTTTCTCCACAACAGCCGGTCTCGTGCCGCCCGCATCCAGTAGCTTCCCTTCATCCAGTGACTTTTACAGTAACATACATAAAAATATCGTAATGGATTTATTTAACATCTCCCTATTCTTTAATCTGTCAGAACTGTCACACTTATTAGATTTATTTATGTAGTTTTGAGGTTCATCAAGAATATACATATACACATCGGTTTCTATTAGAAGCTGAAAATAAAAAGATAAATGTATATTTAATATTGTATATATAATAATAAAAAGTATACTCATTTTAGATGTACACAACATTCTTTGCACAGAAAATTAAAAAAAAATAGATTTTGAGCATAACTTCAACATTAACAGTCTACTGCTGGACATAGGCCTTTCCTTAGACAGGAGGCTTTGGGCTACTATACCACGCTGGTCAGGCAGGTTGGTATAGATTTTATTTCAAGTTTTCCTTTACAGTCATGCGTTCTTGTATACTTTGTTCCCTTAGTCGCTTCTTACTACACCCATGGGAAGGTGATGACACTGTATTTTTAATTCGTCATCATACAGAGAGCATATAACATACTTAATGTAAATTGAACAAAACATCGTTTAAAAAAAGATATGGTATAAAAATAAACGTTTGCACGGACGGAATAGTTGACCTAGTGATTTCCCGGGTCACCTTCAGACTAGGACGGCTGAGACCGGTTATTTATTAAAAACTAGCTGACCCGGCGAACTCTGTTCCACCTTAGAGGCAATAAATAAGCAGATTTTGTATTTTATTCAATTCAATTTTTACAAGAACATAAAAAGTAATCCTATGTCCGTCTCCTGGTTCTAAGCTACCTCCCCACCAATTTTCAGCTAAATCTGTTCAGCCGTTCTTGAGTTATAAGTGGTGTAACTAACACCACTTTCTTTTATATACTATAATAATATATAATATATAGATGTAGTCTAGGTTATTGTGTACTGTTATATGTAACGAATACAAGTAGTGTGTTTTCTTTTATATACTAAGTAGGTTTATTTTTCTATACTAGGTATATTTTTGTTTTATTTTTTAATAATAAACCTACTGATTTATTTGAATATTGCTCTTTATTACCTATACACAACACCTAGCTTCCTGTGTAACTAACAAAATCTTTTAATGTGATTTTCACAAATTTTAAAACATTTAATTAAATGGAAACTTCGCACATTTATCAAAAATCGACGGCAAGATTATCATTTAGTAAGTTTTTCTGAACACATTGATCAAGACATTAGATTGATTGTCGCTAAATGGCTAAATGCGCAATAATAATAAATAGCGCAATGAGTATGGCGACCACCCGTCCTATATTCTATTTACGCTTTCCATCATTCAGAGGAGAGTCACTTTGGTAGGCTCAAAATAACAAAATGTAGCTCCTTAGCACGTACATATGTGTGCACGTGACGGTATAGCGCGACATCTTGTTACTTTTGTAGTCTCTAATAATGAAATAATAATAATGACATTAACAAAAAAATATGTTTAAAAACTAAAGAAATAAGTTCTCGTAACTAGCTGAACTGAAAAGTAGAAATATTTCAGAAATTCCGTTATTATGAAGATATAAAATATTCAGAAAAAGGAAATCTTGTAAAGAGTCGTGTAGTGGTACTCACTATCTAGTAAACTGTACATTGACGCAGGGGTGGCAGCTATTGTGGTAAAGGTATCAGCGATGACTGTCATGCCTTTTACATTCCAAGTGGAGTGTGAAACAGCATCTCACTAGGTCGCCATACTGTGGGTCACTATACTGCACTGTCTGCATTTGCAATGTGTACGGTGACTACAACCAAGATTCTATTCATGCTTTCGATCAAGCAGAATGGTCACAAAGTCATCTTGACAGGGCCTTAAAGTTAAAAAAAAAGCGCTTTGTTTTTTGCCACCAATATCTTAAAAGTAACAAAACAAATGCTACTTGACTACAAGCTACGAATAAGAAATTGCAAGCCATCTTTTAATTACAAAATTGGAGTACATTGCCATAAAGTTCCGCCGCTATAAATGTGTTGCCAACGTTAAAATTTGCATTGTTGTAACGCAGCATTAACGCGAGCATGACATTAGAGCTTATCGAACACGCCCGGATGGTTTATTACTTCCGTTTCCGGGGAAAATGGCGGCACTTTCTGTACTACCAGTACTGGACTGTGAGAATCTGACAATGGATGTAAAACTGAGTAGGTTTTGTTTGAACTAGTGTTTGTCTTGCGGAAAAGGTGAGATTTAGGACTTATCTTACAACCCCTTATTCATTAACATTGTACAATACTTTTGTGTTATTTTCTACTTTAAACTAATGGCATTAAAGTTGAAAATAACACGTAAGAGTTGTTTAAAGTTTAAATACATTTTTAAATAAGGGGACTAATGTTTACTTGTAAAGTTGAAAAATTTGTTCTTTTTTTTCTATATTACGAACCTGCCAAACTCTGCCTGATGGAAAAAATAAATAGAATCCAAGAGTTGTGGTCATCATATTCATTACAAATGCAGTATGGTAATCCACACTATGGGGGCCTAGTGAGATGCTTTTTCACACCGTGCTTGGAGACCTGAAAGGCATTTCAAAGCTTCCAGGCATTTCAGAGCCTTCCAAAGCAACTCTACTTTACCTGATGGAAAGCATGAAACACATCTAAGAGTTGTGTTCACCATGTTAATTGCGAATGCAGACAATACCGTATGGTGAGCCACACTGGTGACTTTTTCACGCCCCGCTTGGGGTCGTAAAGACATGATAGTCATCGTAGCAGTGTAAGGCTCACACACTGACCATATGGATCTTCAGTCTCGCGCTCACTAACGAAACACAACAGCATGGATGCTATCGCTTTAGGTTAGACTTCTGTGAGAGGGTAGTACTGTCCTGGCCGGCCCGTTCGTGCTGATATCAGCGTGAGTCTACTACCTGATAAATTTTGAATAACAAAAATTAGTTGCATAACCATTTATCGCGAAAGGTTATGTAACTTTATGCTAAATATATATATATATATATATACTTAGTCTGGCCATAAATACTGTTACACTTAATTATAAAAAAATATTACATTTGAATTTCGAATCTGTCATTTTTATACGATTGTTCATTGTGTTTTCTCATTTTGGCGCCAATACATTGTAAAATATTTTGCGATATTAAAATGGTGTGGGGTGATAAAGAGAACCGAATCGCTGTGATAGCATTACACAAAGTAGGTATGGAGCCAAATGCAATTTTTAAAACTCTCCATACACTTGGTATTAGTAAAATGTTTGTGTACCGGGCTATTAATAGGTACAATGAGACCTCCTCTGTTTGTGACAGAAAAAGATCTGGCCGTCCACGTAGTGTTCGTACGAAAAAGGTGGTCAAAGCAGTAAGGGAAAGAATTCGAAGAAATCCTGTCCGAAAGCAAAAGATTTTATCTCGGGAAATGAAGATAGCACCTAGAACCATGTCGCGTATTTTAAAAGATGACTTAGGACTTGCAGCCTATAAGAGACGCACTGGCCATTTCTTAACTGATAATTTAAAGAAGAATAGGGTGGTAAAATCGAAACAACTACTGAAGCGGTACGCAAAGGGAGGTCACAGAAAAATTTTGTTTACGGATGAGAAAATTTTTACAATTGAGCAACATTTTAACAAACAAAATGACCGTATTTATGCTCAAAGCTCTAAGGAAGCTTCCCAATTAGTCGACAGAGTGCAACGTGGACATTATCCGACTTCAGTGATGGTTTGGTGGGGTGTTAGCTATGAAGGAGTGACTGAGCCATATTTTTGTGAAAAAGGTATCAAAACATCGGCACAAGTGTATCAAGATACCATTCTTGAGAAGGTAGTTAAGCCCCTTAACATCACCATGTTCAATAACCAAGTATGGTCCTTCCAGCAAGACTCGGCGCCGGGTCATAAAGCTCGGTCCACGCAGTCTTGGTTGGAATCGAACGTTTCGGACTTCATCAGAGCTGAAGACTGGCCGTCGTCTAGTCCCGATCTTAATCCGCTGGATTATGATTTGTGGTCAGTTTTAGAGAGTACAGCTTGCTCTAAACGCCATGATAATTTGGAGTCCCTAAAACAATCTATACGATTGGCAGTGAAGAATTTTCCCATGGAAAGAGTGCGTGCTTCTATTGATAACTGGCCTCATCGTTTAAAGGACTGTATTGCAGCCAATGGAGACCACTTCGAATAAGCTTTTTATATTTTTAATTGTTTTATATTTATGTATTAAACTGACACACTGTAAAAGTAATAAATGTTATTTGCAGTTAACAATTTTCTTTTTTCTTTATTACAATATTTATGGCAAGACTAGGTATATGTGAGAAATAAGAATAAAACATCTAGGAATATTGTATAGAAACTGGACTATCAAGTATTTATGTATGTAACAAGAACACTCAATAACACTTTTAGACCTGATCCGGGAATCAAACCCGAGACAACTTGATCGGCAGTTTCCAACGCTAACCGCTAGACCAACGAAGCAATTGAGAGCAAACATTTGTTTTCCATAAGTATGCTGCAATAATTTAAAACTGCCTCGGTGGCGCAGCGGTAGTGAATGCGACTGCTGTGCTTGAGGTCTCGAGTTTGATTCCTCGGTCGGACCAAATGTTTGTAAACTCTGCAAATATTTGTTTCGAAGTTTGGGTGTTTTCTATGCATAATATGTATGTATTTACAAAAAAAAAAGTATATGAGTATTGTATCAGTCAGTCTAGTTATTATAGCACAAGCTCTGCTTAGTTTGAAACTAGATGACGTTGTGTGTCAAATGTCCGAAATATTGTTGTTTAATGTTAATAATCACCAACCTTTGTTTCTCTTTTAACATAGAAGAATCTAACACGATTAGAGTCTATGTATCACATATGGGTCACTATGAAGAGATCATGACGTACGTGCGTGCAGTATAAATGGGTCACGAGTCAATCTAAATTGAACAATTTATAGTCGATATGCGGAATCTGATATCGGTGATCATTATACTGATAATCCTATTTGCTGATGGATATATAGCCAAGAATTTCGAACAACACTTAGACACTCCAAGATGGGTGATTCAAATGTATTACGCAAAAGGATGAGATATGCCTCCGTGCTTTATATTTATTTAAACTTTGGTAAAATTTCGGAATGTCCGTATGGTAACGGATTAAGAATACATAGTGTTACCACCCCTATTCATCCCATTGGTGTCGTAAAAGGCGGCTAAGAGAACAAAGTATACAAGATGACATCATTACAAAGAGAAGGAAAACTTGAAACAAACCCTTTTTTTTTTTTTTTTTTTTTTTAACGTGTGGAAACCCCCACGGGCCGTCACCCCACCGGGGTTTACGGCGGGGTGGTGTGTCGGAATCGGACCGACTAAAACCACACGGTGTGCCACTCTGCGCCTGACATAGGAGGGATCCGGGAACAGCTGTTATTACGACATCCAGATCCCTCCTAGCGCCTGCCCACTACCTCGGGCACCATCTGCGGATAAACTCTCTATTTTAGGCGACGTACGGCACACGCGGACGTCGCCTCCTCGCGGCTGGCCATTGTAGCGGATGGAGGGGAAAACCCATCCCGTCCACCCGCGGCCACACTCAAGGCGGCATGAGGCGCTGGTATGCGCGCCTCCGCCGCCCGGCTCGCCGGCGGCGAATTGGGTCCGAGTGGATGTCGTCCTCCCGGGCCTTCTCCGCCGCCTCCTTCCGCGAAATTACGTCTTCGCAGAAGGTTGCGACCGCGGTAAAACAACTGTCGCTACCGGCCATGGAGCGTATGACGGCCGGTAGCGAGAGATCTCCTCCAATAACTGCAGTGAGGACCCCACGCTGCGCCGCCCAGGCGGAACAAACCGCCAGCGTGTGCTGAGCCGAGTCCTCACTGCAGTCGCAGTGGTGACAGGCGGGACTCAATTCCCTCCTGGCGACCGAGTGCAGATACTTCCCGAAGCAACCGTGCCCGGAAAGGACCCGCGTCAGTCGGAAGGAAAGGGTCCCGTGCTGCCGCCCTGCCCACTCGGCGATGACCGGCTGGAGAGCCTCCACGGCGGCAAAGCCAGCACGTGGAGCCTCCAACCGGGACGACCAACGAGCCATCGTGGCTCGACGAGCGGCCTCTCGCCACTCGCGTATCTCTTCGGGCGGGGGCCGCATGCCGCTACCCGCCCGGAAGTCAGCCGTCCGCCGATAAACTTCGGCGAGCACTTCCGCCTCCAAATCCCACGGGGGAGTTCCGGCCAAGGCGCACGCCGCCTCCGTCGATACGGTGCGGTAACCGCGTATGGCTCTAACCGCCAATATCCTCTGAGGGCGCCAGAGGCGAGCCCTATTCTGGGCGGTCAGAGCCGCCGCCCACACCGGCGCACCATACAGCGCCATTGACCGGACAACCCCCGTGTATAGCCGTCTCGTCGCGACGCTGGCTCCACCGAAATTCGGCAAAAGTCGCCCGAGGGCAGAGGCAGCGCCGACCAGCTTTGGAGAAAGCTGTCGGAAGTGCTCGTCGAAGAGCCACCTCCCGTCAAGGATCAGGCCCAGGTACTTCATCTGGGCCTGAACCGGTACGAGGACCGAATTGACTACGATAGAGGCGCCGGGTGGTGGACCACGACGGGGCCCATGGAACAAAAGGGCCTCCGTCTTATCTAGGGCCACCCGTAAACCCAGCGCCTCAATACGCCCGACCACCAAAGAGACTCCCGTGGTGGCCAAGCGCGCCGCCTCTTGAAAGTTCACTCCCCGGGCTGTGACCAATGTGTCATCTGCGTAACAAATTACGCCCAACCCGGGGGGAAGACGACCTCGGAGGGCCCAGTCGTATCCCATGTTCCACAGGAGTGGTCCGAGGACAGACCCCTGTGGAACACCGCACGACATGGGCCGCCGCCTCAGAACACCGTCACGGTCCTCGTACATGACGGTACGCTCCTCAAGATAGTCTGCCACAAGCCGCCTCAGGTACTCTGGCACCCCGTGGTAGTGGAGGGCTTCCCTGATGCAGCTAAATGGCAGACTATTAAAAGCGTTGGTGATGTCTAACGACACCGCCAACAGCACGCCACCACAGCTCACCGCCTCTTCGGTAACGGCCCTCAGGCGCAGCACAGCATCGACCGTCGAACGCCCCGCCCGAAAACCAAATTGGGCGTCCGACAGATCGGGGCCCACCTCGCAGAGGTGCCGGACGATGCGGGCAGAGAGTATCCTCTCAAACAGTTTACCCGCCTCGTCCAGCAACACGATGGGCCTATAGGCCGCTACCGATTCGGCTGGCCGTCCCGGCTTCCTCAATAGGACCAGCTTCCCGCTTTTCCAGCACTCAGGAAAGCGTCCGGACGCCAAGCTAGCGTCCAGGACCTCCCTGAGGCGGTCCGACATGTGTTCGAGGGCTCGGGCTAGCACTCGGGCAGGTATCCCGTCCGGCCCGGGGGCGGTGTTCTTAGAGCGGATCCATAGAACAACCGCCCCTACCTCCGATTCCCTGACAGCCAAGAGTGAATAATGGCCGCCTCCTCTAGTAGGTCCCTATTTAATTTGGCTACAGCCCACCGCGGAAAGCGAGAAGAACGCCGCGCCGCGTGACCCCTACTGGCGTCCTGGGACCGGGAGAGCTCAAATCGGATATAGAGATGGTCCGAGAGCGTCTCAACCTCTTCCAGGACACGCCAGTTCCTTACTCGTGCGGCGAGGGCAGGGGTAGCGAACGAAAGGTCCACTATCGACCCTCCCTGCTGTCGCACGCACGTGTTGGTGGAGCCCCTGTTTAGTAAACAGAGGCCCACCGAAGCCGCCCACTCCTCTACGGCCTCGCCCCTAGCGTCCGTCCTGGGGGAACCCCACGCAACGGACTTTGCGTTGAAGTCCCCCAGCACTAAGACGTTCCCAGACGTTAGACGCCGCATCGAGGTTTCCAAGTTGTTAAGGAAAACCTCGAAGTCGTTCAAACTCCGGTTGGGGGAGAAGTATACACCATATACAGTGATCCCCCCCCACTCGGCAGCAACATATCCAGTGCCCTTGTCTCTTAACGACAAGGGCGGGGAATGAGCCGCCGTGGAGCCAACAACTGCCACGGAACCGTCCCAGTCACCCAACCAGTTTGGACGGGGAGGAACATAATAGGGTTCCGCGGCTACGGCAACACCGATCGACCACTGTGTCATGGTTTGCAGGAAAAGGTCCTGCGCCGCGGCACAGTGGTTCAGGTTCGTCTGGACTAGGAGGTTGGAGACTTGAGCCATTACTCGACCGTCTCTACAACCTCCTCCATGGGCGACGATATCGACGCACAAACGACGTCAGAAGCAGCCTGGGCCGACTGGCTAGCCTCTGACGCCTGCCGAGAATTGCGGGAAGGTTTACAGCCTCCCTGCCCAATCTGGTGATTGGCAGGCTTATTGTCCGCCGCACACACCGGGCAGTGAGGGGCGGCAGAGCACTCTGCCGCCTTGTGCCCCGGTCGACCGCAGCGGAAACATAACCCGCTGCAGTCGAAACAACTGACGCACTTGGCGCGTGTGTGCCCCGATGCTAGGCATTTGTAACACCTCATCGGTCTCGCCGCCAGGACTGTGATCCTAGCGCTCACGAAACCGATGAGCAGCCTGCCGGCGTCGCCTAACATTTTGGCCGACGCTACGGGACAGCTGACCCACACTGCGCCAAGCCCTCCTGGACCGGGGCGGATGGTGCCGACCCTAATGTTGTCCGCATTGCAACCCGTCTTCTCTCTTACTGCAACGCGGACATCCTCGGTCGTTATGGAGTCGTCCAGGCCCGAAATGCGCAACTCTGCGCACTTAGTAGGCCTGGCGATCTTAACACCATCCGTGGCCGCAAACATGCCCCGCAATTTCTCGGCAAACGTGTCTGCTGTCTTGGCACCTTCGGCTCCAGGGAACTCGAGAACTCGAGCTCCCGTCTGAGCTAGGCGCAGCCTGACACCTACCGTCCCGATGTCATTGGCGAGACCAGCCCGGGCCCTCTGAAAAATGGCAGCGTAAGACAGTCCGCCTTTAGCCGCCTCCGGTGAAACGGTGACCACCACCGCCGCAGTTTTGGGTACTTGAATCTTGCGCGGCTTCTTCGTGGCGGTGACTACCACCGATGGCGACTGCGGGGCAGAGGCTGCCTTTTGAGCAGCCTTTTTACCCCGCTTTCGGGATTTCTTTGTCCCCTCGACTACCTGCCAACCATCCGTGGAAGGGGCAGATATGGAGGGAACAGACGTGGAGGTGCCAGGTACAGCGGCTGGAGTGGGGAGCGGAGGAAATTCCGCTCTAGACTTGGCCGCCGTTTTGGGCCCTGACCTCTGTGCACCCGTCTTAGCTACTACTTTAGCCGCCTGTAGTGTCCTCGACGCGGCCGCAGGAACAGCAGACACCGACGCTGCAGGAACAGCAGACACCGACACCGCAGGAACAGCAGACACCGACGCCGTCGCCGCATAGGACACACGACCGCCTACAACGGGAAGCGCCGATGTGGCCTTTGGTCTATGTGCCGCGAGCGGCGGTCGGACGACAGGGGCTGGAGGTAGTCTCGCCTCCAAGCCAGCGAGACGTCCGTCCATCATTCGCCACACTGCGTCTGTGATTTGGCGCAGGTGGGCATCAGCGATGGTACCGGGATTGACAAGGGCAAGCGACTGAGACGGGCTTTCTCGCTCAGGGCGATCCGCCCGAAATTGGGCAAACTGCGCGCTCAGTTCAGCCACCTCCCGTGTGAGATGGTCGTTGGCCGCTTGGAGACGAGCCACGTCCCCAATAAGGGTCTCAACGACCCCCGCAACTGCAGAAGAGGAGTCCTTAAGGGCCTTTACAAAAGCACCCTTAAGGTTACTCGACTTAGTGGCTACCTTGTGGATGATAGCCACCGCTGCTTTCGCTCTCTCTTGCATGGACGATGGCGTTTGGGGCACAGAATCCCCTGCCATCGGCTCCTTGATCTTAAGCAAGAGATCTGCGATCTCCTCCTCTGCAAGTGCTTCGCCGTCCGCCCTAACCCGCCTATAGGCTTCCGCCTTACAGAAGACGGAGCCTGACGGGATCGAGACCGAAGTTCGCGACCTTCCTCTACGGCTGCTGGCGACTTTAGGAGGCAACATCTCCTGGGACGTGTCGCTCTCCTCGTCCCTGGAGCGCCCGCGTTTTCGGGAGTCGCACAGCTCCGCTTCCATCGGGTTACCTCCCGTGCCATCCGACGAACATGTCGATCTGGAACGCAATCGTTCCGATGTTCTGCGGCTCCCAGCAGTCATAATGACTTCTGGGAGCCTCATCGACATAGGCGTCCCAACCGATGCGTCCTTTAAATTGGACGAGAAGTCGTCCAATCTTATGCTTTTTTCCTTCTGCTCCTTTTTCTCCTTCTCTCCTTCTATATTTATTTTTTTGTTTTTATTTTGAGATTCCATGTTAGACCCACGAGTGGGGGAGAACTACAGGTCGACCCGGGCAGAGATCCCCCAATACCCGGGCAAGCGTACATTTATGCCCAACCGAGGGGTCCGCAGGTGCCCCGGCTGGGAGTGCGCTTACGACTGAACAACCCATCAGCCATGCATCCCCTGGTCACGCACCAGAACACGGGATTCGGGGTAATTTTTTATAGAGGTTTTCTTCCTCGCAGTCCGGGCGGCTAAGCCAAGACCCTCGCCCCCGCTTGGAGTCGCAAGACTCCAACTCGGGACTACGATATGTCGACGGCGGCAGGGAGACTACGTCTCCTGATGCCTACTCGGTGGCAGTGTGAGTGCACACCGAGCCCGTCCTACTTTTTCCACCGCTGAGCGGAGGAACTCCGACCCTAGCAAGGGTCCCACCATCGTGATTTTTTACCGAGGTTTTCCTCCTCAATGCTCCGAAGAGCGAAGAACCAACAGAGGATCCGACAGACACGCCCGCTCTGTTGGACCATCTCTCGGCCGAATTGCCGAAGAAAATGGCTTCCTCTTCGTGCTAGAATATTAGCCGCTGGCACTGATGAACAACACCATCGCCAACGTTTCCAGGGTGCACCACGTGGAGGTTTTCTAGCCCAGCACCCCTTGAAACAAACCCTATTCCAACCCGTCTGGCCAGCGTGGTATAGTAGGCCAAAACCTCCTTACTAAGGAGAGGCCTATGTCTAGCAGTGGGCTATAAAAGGCTGTTAATGTGGATAAAATTTAAAAAAAAAAGTTTATAAAAGAATGTAGGTCCTCCCTTCTCAAAGGCCGTGGTTGTGATTCCTGAGTTACAGGCGTTCATGGACAGCGGTGGTTACTTTACATCATGTGATCTGTCTGTTCGTTTCCCCACGCTCTTTTGATAAAAAAAAGATCTCGAAAATTACTTATATACTATTAAAATAAATACCAAGGAATGAATAACATATTCAAATCTTAAAATAAGAATACAAAAAATTACTTTTACAAAATTGAAAACCGAATATTATCGTTTTTTTAAATGCCTAAACTTTTAGCACTTATCTCAGTTTTGAAACTATGTCCTCAAATCGCTTTTTTTTAGTTCATTAGTATATTTTGGTATTGGTATTGGGGACATGTTTCAGTCGAAGCTTTCTCTGCTCGGGTGGGTCATTAGAGTGGATTAGTCGATCATAGAGGTTTACAATAAGCCAGCTTAGTCTATAGTACATTGTACGGTTTCTTTTTGAAGTCAAAACTTCTTGAAGTGCATTGAGCACACCATCATCACCGAAGGTTTTCCATGAATTATATGTATGCTGTGTTTGTTAAACATAGCACGTTTTACATGACATTCTTTATATGAACACTTGGCTGAAGCACGTGTGCCTGCAGGGCAGTGTATGTGATGTGGGACATTACGATCTTGGAGGAATCAAAAGTTCTGTAGCAAGTAAGGTTGGTATTGTTGTGCATACTTGATACGAAACTAATATTATCTACTTTGTGTAAATATGCTCTGTTAAGGGACTATTTTTCAATATATTTAAAGAAAGACGGCTGTTCATTTCTAAAATTTCTCCGTTCGTTTTCACTTCTATCGGCAGTCCTCATGACTGCCTCCGGCTTTTTTATTCTCAAAATGTACTTATCTTTAGTTAATAAATAGTTCAGGTACGTCTGCAGAGGGGTTCCGTAAATAAAAGTCCAGGCCTGATATGAAAATGTTCTAAAACTTGCAAGACATATTTTAGTCCACGCTTCTAGGAAAATAGAATTGCCAAATATGTATATTTGAAGCGATATTAAGTTAAGTTTCTTTACATGTAAGTAAGTTATCTTGTCTGAAATTATTATACTCGTAAAGCAGCCCAACTTTTATCATCCCTTTGATGTTGGGTGGCCGTGTCTTGACATTTGATATAACGGAATATTAAAAATCTTCTTAACCTAGTTTAATACCTTAATTTCAATATTTATTGATCGGAATATATGTACACAAAATATAAGGCAGTGCTGTTGAACCGATAATTTATATATAATATTGATAGTTATTGTATGTTGTTATTTAATAAACATAAACATAGTTAATAAACATAGTTAATCGTTTCTTTATTTAAGTATGGTGTGAGACTCACTTTATACAGAAAGTAAAAGAAAGCGACACGTACACAAGAAGACATCAATTCAGACTTAGCCTTGTAAACGTGTCAAAACAAGACCCAGTTCACCATATACCAGACGAACTCTGACGCTGGATGGTGGTATTTAGACATATGTAGTTCCTCGAGTAGATTACCTAATAACTTGCTGATAAGTGGTTATCGCCACTCAAGCAATATACATACGTACATTTTCACTGCTAATCACCAAGAATCAAGAGAAATTGGAGAGCATGGATATAGTTAGGTTTCTTTAACTACACTCACCCGGTGATAAACAACCAAAAAACTGCTTAAAATTGGTTTTCTTCAAGGCTGTGCTATCACCCCGGTTAACCCGACCTACATACCGAAGCATGGCTCGCGTATAGTCAACATATCGACATACCTATAAACGATCCAAAACTTTAAGAAAATATACGATTGTTTTAATGAAAAGTCAGCCATTAATACGTGGCGAAAGTCATCAATAGCTCATAATTCAAGTTGGTGTACTTGTTTATGGAGTCAGCGAGTTAAGCAATTAATTCTACGAGTATTTACTATTAATGAACATGTCGTTTCATGCGTAAATTTCACATTAATTGAACGTCTTAAGACACACAATCTCTAGTGCTGACAAATAGAGTAGTTTCTGGAAGTGTTCGATGGTTTAGGTCGGTTTGAGTAGTGTTAACACGAAAATGAAACTTTTATACAGCTATTTTATCGTAGAAGATTTATTTGATAGCATTTTTTTATTGAGTTTGATTATTAATTAAGGCAATAAAAAGTCCATCTGTCTGTCTGTGTGGTGGCAGATTAAGAATACGAAATTTTAAGACTCGTATTCATCCCATGGATGTCGTAATATGTAACTAATCAAACACACATCACATCATCACTGTAAAGATAAAGAAAACTTGAAACACTATTCCAATCGATCTGGCCTAGCGTGGTATGATAGGCCAAAACCTCCTTTCTAAGGTCCAACAGTGGACTGTTAGTAGTCCTATCGGGTCGGTTTCTTCTGCTCATAGGGTATACCCCTCCAAGAATATTATTTTAAAAAAGGATTAACTTACAAAAGGATAAAAATATAACTTAGTATAAATAATACTTATTTGCTGTCAAACAAGCTAGTTAATTGATTAATTCAATTATTTATTTATTGCTATGTATATTTAGGTCAATTTAAGGCCTAAGACATTTTCTCACTGAACTTTAATGTGGTATGTGCAAAGATGGAAGGAACATTTATTGAAAAGGCACCAGTTGGATAAATACTACTAGGTTTACTTTCAACTTCAAATAGTTTTGACATGCCATTGGAAAAAAGGTATCCGATTAAGTGTTATTTTGGTTTCTATACGTAACAAAACCGCACGATATTCGACCATAAGTCGGTCTATTCCAGGTTGTCTGTTGTCCTAAAAAAACCTTCGAGAACCCTTGCAGAAAATTAACTTCAAATTGTAAGTAACGTACATACATTGATGAGCCTACAAGCCTCGCTCTATACTTTACACGATGACAGAACAAATTACTTTGCGTGTTTCACCGATACGCGTCCACAAGTTTTTGAGTTATTAATCATATGGACGAGGCGTCGGCTTTCGGGCGTACTCTAGGGATGTTTTAAGCGACATCTCGACAACTGCGTCGTAGTTGTACAGTAAGTATCCACCTGTCAAAACATTGTCTAGCAGTATTATATAGAGCAAATCTTTATTGTGCGTAGAAATAGTGAACTTCTAAAAAAGATGCCGTGTATATTCAATGTTTATATATCATGATGAATTGTAATAAACTGCATCCTATATTCTTTAATTTAGACCTTTTTTGATTTCTTTTTTTCTTTTTTTTTCTACATTAAGAGCCTGCCAAAGTGACTCTACTCTACCTGATAGAAAACATGAATAGAATCCAAGAGTTTTGGTCACCATACTCATTGCAAATGCAGACAATGCAGTACGGTGACCCACGCTATGGTGGCCTTGTGAGATGCTTTTTCTCACCCCGCTTGGGGACGTAAAAGGCATGACAGTCATCGTGACAGTGTAAGGCTTACACAGGTACCTCGATAACTGTCACCCCTGCATCAATGGGCCGCCGGTCTCACACTCACCAACGAAACACGACAACACGGATGCTGGTGCTTTAGGTTGGTCTTCTGTGGGAGGGTAGTACTTCCCCGGTCGAGCCGGCCCACTCGTGCTGAAATCAGCGTGGCTCTACTACCTAGTAAAGATTCATATTCATGTTTTATAAGATTTGAATAGGGGAATTGAATATTAGAAAATTTTCCTTTCAAAAACACCGATAGACAGGATGGTAACGGAGAAAGTCAGTCACAGCGAGGACTTTGAGCTACTTTCAAAGGCACTTCTGTTAGGGTCACGAGCAATCCGTTCGAGGTCACAAATTATTCTGCGCTCTTTTAAACGTATTACTACTTACATATTCAAATCAAATCTTTTTGTCATTAATTAACAAATAAATAGTCACTATTAAGTAGGTATTAGTAGGTAAGGTAGGTTATAGGTCACATCACTAGAGCATATGTTCCACTGACATCTTTTCGAGGTCGTGGGGCTTGGCAGTTTTAATTTGAACCAATATATTTATTTTGTATAAACGATATACTAAATAAATTATCAGTTTGATGTTTCAGCTATCTTTTTATGAATGGTTTTTACTGAAAGGTCTACTATAATGTTTTGCACGTACCTACTTTACGACTTCCACTGAACAATTTCAGTGTAAGTCTTCAGTGATTTTTGAGGTCGCTAAGTTTTAGAGCATGTTTTTGTTTGGAAGCTTGATTTTTCGACTGCAGAAATCCGACTGCGGTAGAAGGAGAGTTATGTTTTTTGAGTCTATCGAGTGTGAGTGCTAAATTTCGAATCGATTTCTTTGGTACACTATGTAGCCTAAGCGGCTCGCTGTAAGTATACTGAGTAACACTGGGTGTGTGAAAATTATAAATTTTAAAATCATCAGAATTATACATTTAGGTAGTAGAGCCACGTTAATTTCAGCACGAACGGGTCGGCTCAACCGAACCAACTTAAAGCACCAGCATTCGTGCTGTCGTGTTTCGTTGGTGAGTGTTAGACCGGAAACCCATTGATGCAGGGGCGACAGTTATCGTGATAACTGTGTAAGCCTTACACTGCCACGATGACAGTCATGTCTTTTAGGTCCCAAAGCGAGACGTGAAAAAGCATCTCACTAGACCGCCATAGTGTGGGTCATCATACTATATTGTCTGCATTTGCAATGAGTATGGTTATCACAACTCCTTGGATTCTCTTCTGTAGGCTCTTCATATAGAAAACAAAAATTTAGAATCACCGCTATGTAATTTTAAATACCTATATGCTTTTGGTTGTTTCAATAATTAGCTTGTTTACTGTTTATTTCATTCACAAAGAAGCTTGTTATAAATTAAGTGTCTTAATTAACAGTAAAACTAAGTTCAAGGTTAACTTACACTAACGACCTCTAAGTATAGTTAACACAAATTAACTTGAAATATTGTTTACTATACTCACACGAATCTAAAAGAGTAAATAAACATTTCTTGGCCATAATTCATGTATTCTATTAAGTGTTCGACGAATAATAGCATATCCTATTGTAAAGGCGATATAATAATCGCTTGTGTGAAAGACCCTTGTAAAGTGCGCTGAGGGAAACCCATTATGATTTTTTTGCACATTCTGTATAGTAAGTAATAAGTGTTTAATATATTTGTGTTGTATTTCATTTAAGCTCTCTTGTTTATCTTCATCGTAAAGCGACGCTTGTAAAGTATTTGTGCTATTTGAATGTATGTAAGTGTTTGGAAGAGTGAGTACACGACGATTGAACCGTGGTGAATTACCCGAGACTCTGATTTTCTCGAAAAGTTTTATACCAGCATGTTCTGTGCTGATTTAGTGGTAGGGAGTTCTAGAGTGAGTGAAAGAAACGAAATTTTAACTTAATACCAGTTTCCTGTGTTGCCGTAGTATCAATCCTATTGAACCAGCCAGTTTGTGTCGAAACATAGCTCTTCCACCAATGAACTAGCAAAAGAGAAATAGTAATTAAAAATTTAATAACACAGTTAGTGTAAGTCAAGAACTAGAAAAATCTCTGTAAGCAGCCTGCAAAAGAACTAGTTTAGAGGAGTGTCACATCTCTGCAACTCAAAGGACCATCCGACCAGACGAGGGCATCACACCTGATTGGCCGAGGCCCAACGATAGGTGTTGAGAAGTTTTATATATTTCAATCGGCGCGAGAATTTCTATATCGCGATACAGAAATAACAGTACGTTCGTAATTCGGTGTGTCTTCATTAGATGGTACTAATGTAGCCTTTGTTGCGCTGTATGTGGATGTCGCCACAGCTACGGCACACCGTAAAATTAACACAATCAAGTCCCACGATTCAATTGAAAGTCGGATCAAATTGGGCTTGAAATTGTGTAGTTTGGAAACCATTTAATGCGACCTCCAAGAGGAAAATCCTTTATTTTATTTAAAGTCATTTCATTATATATAAAAATGGTGTAGAAAGCATCTCTTTAGTCAAAGGTAGAGGTCATGGTACCGAAAAATGGTTGATTGTACAAGAGCGTTTAAGTAAAACGCGGTCAAAGTCACAAATAACGTAAAAAAATCGTAAAAAATATTTTGCTGATATATCAGAAAAAGGCCGCATCCGTAGAAAGGAAAATAGATGATATGAAATGTAACATGAAGTGAGTGTGAGGTGGCGTCGTAAAACTGTGTTCTATGTTGAAAAGTATTTGCTAAGCCACTGAATTGTGAATAATAATAATAACCTCACATCTCACACAAAACCGTTTAATCCCAACCTAGGTTCATATACACCCAGAGCCTTTAGGTAGATTCTAGGCTACTGATCAATATACTTAAATGTTCTTAAATATACATATTATAGCGCACAAATGTGTGCGTAAACATAGATGCACTCTCTGTTCCCTCACTCTCACAATCCGATGGGATGGTTATTCGACATGACCGAGGAGAGATCAGTCGCAGGGCTGACAGCTTTACGTACGGCACCGAGGTTAAGACCCCAACTTCCAAACTCTGTGCTGTATTTTTATAATCAAAAAAATTTAGTAACACTTTCACCCGACCCGGGAGTCGAACCAGAGTTTGGATCGAATTGAATTACAGACATATCGTACATACACACATATATACGTGTCCAATACGCTATGGTTGTCTTGGATGAGAATCGAAATCGAACCGATGATATCTGGCTCAGCGGTTAGCATCATTATCTACTAGATCAACAGACTTGTCTAAACCAAAATTTTTACTTTTAAATTTGGCAATAAAATCTAGTAAGAAATTACAAAGATTTCTTTGCAACATATAAGTACTATGAAAATGGGACAACATAACAGCCAAAGTGTTATCGTTGCACACAAAATATATTAGCGTGGTTATCCACCCATCTAGGCATCATTGTCACATTACCGCAGTTATCTCGTGTGGGGCGCACTTTATGCCTTCCGTTTCCTCAGTCTGTGCCCCGCATTCATACACACAGCTTAATAGCTTTTTAAAATCATCACAGCTTAAATCAAGCCTATCTATTTCGTCCGGAAAATGTTTTCCGACGTTCTAATGATTTAATGGTTAAGTACCAAGAAAGGAATTGGTTCACTCAAGAGTTAAATAGTGGATTTTAACTGCATCTACGAATACTATTACCCAAAATAAATGACATAATTATGTTAGGGCGGTTTTCATGAAATTCAGTTAACTTTTACCTTCGTTTTTATGCCTATTAACTAAAGTAATCACTCATACAATCCATTGCATCTTTGTTAACACAGTGGCAGTTTATTTATGCTCTTCTTGAAGAAATCAGTTGGACGAGAGGCAACAAATTCTTCAAGTACAAAATGTACTGCCTCTCTGGTAACATTACGCACTGTGTAGTCGAGTAAAAAATTTGCATTTTTCTATGTGTTTTCTTTTCTGACAGGGTGGTTGCAAATGCAGCTCCTTATATATGATATTGCAAAAGGGATATTGTTGTCAGTAAAAAAATTACTTAGCACTATTTGTTTGTTAAACTGCAGTATGCATATCTAAAAATGGATTCAAATAAAGGACAAAAATATAATTTTGCATTATTAATACTTATTTATTGTTAACACTAGGTAGTAGAGCCACGCTGATTTCAACACGAGCGGACCGGCTCGACCGGCTCGGGGCAGTACTACCCTCCCACAGAAGACCAACCTAAAGCGACAGCATCCGTGTTGTCGTGTTTCGTTGGTGAGTGTGAGACCGGAGGTTCATTGATGCAGGGGTGACAGTTATCGTGGTAACTGTGTAAGCCTTACACTGTCACGATGACTGTCATGCCTTTTACGTCCCCAAGCGGGGTGTGAAAAAGCATCTCACAAGGCCGCCATAGTGTGGGTCACCACATCCGCCACCGCATTGTCTGCAATGAGTATGGGGACCACAACTCTTGGATTCTATTCATGTTTTTCATCAGGCAGAGTAGAGTCACTTTGGCAGGTTCTTAATATAGAAAAAAAAAGTAACCAATCTCTATATCTAAATGCTTTATTCAAATATCAAATGTTGAGGGTTTAAAACCGGTTCAAATTCGAGTAAAGTTTCTGAATCACATAAGCTATTGGCGAAACGATTAATTGTGTTTAAATGAACCGTATATGTCGAATGTGTGAACTAACTATACTCACAGCCTCTCTCTAATTTCAAATTGCGATGCCCAAATGAGTTCGTGTAACTTGTACGTGTGTATTATGTATGATAAAACCGATGGCTATTAATGTCAAGGCGAAAGTTTTTAACTGTGTGTGTTTATTTGTTATTCTTCACCCTCAATCTGCTGTACCAAAATCGATAAAATTCTTGTTGATGTAACTGACATCCTGGTTTATCACATAGGCTACTTTGTATCCCGAAAAATCCCGTGGTATGGTAAATTGCGGGTAACTCCGAGTGCTGCAGTTAGTAAATATACTATGCTTTACCTCATCACATTTTCCAAGTTCAGCTTCAAAGCGACAATGCTGCCAAGTTTCTGGAATCGTGGAGGAACATTCCTGACGTTTACAAGTAACTTTATTTAAATTGATTACACCATCAATATTATCAACATCCCTAACAGTGCACTGCTGGACATAAGTCTCTTCTTGGAAGAGAGATTTTGGTCTACTGCACCACATTAGCCAGACGGGTTCGTGGAGAGTTTGGTCTTCTTTCTTAATGTAGTGTTTTGGACTACGTAGTTTGTTGCCTTAGCCGGCCCTTACACGGGACGTACACTCTGCCATTAAAATTTTTAGTTACATAAAATTTTCTTGCAAACTATGTAGAGATCATTAAAACTGTGACAATAGTTGTCTTTTACATGCACTATAGGCATTTTTAAACACATTTAATTATGCTACTATCACACAATTTTAAACTATAAGTCTTACCATAGATATTGCATTGGTAACTACAATATTTTGGCACACTTGCTATGACACGTAACAGTATCCAGCCAGTTGTTGGAAATCACTACAGGCGTACAAGATTCCAGAAGTTTGTTCATTAAACAGCCTGTGCTGACCTGTAGCTGGTCAAATGTGGAAACTTTAATTGTACAGAAATGTACTTTAATATGTACTTATAGGTTATTATAAAGTTAGCTTTTATTAAATCCAAACTTGTTTGTTGTTAGAGGGGGAAGTATTTTTATAAAGTTGTTTGAAAGACTTTGATGTAACGTTGGTGTTATCTAGTTGAGGCAAAAGGATGGATAAAAAGATTATGAAGTTCCATGGAAATTTTAATAGTATAGAATACAAGAAAGTACGTCCTACTTACGCAGTAAAGATGGGTCATAAGTGATTGACCGTGTATGTAAATCAGTGATTCAAAAGTCATGAGAACATAGGTTTTTGAATTAAAAGACGTTATTTGAAGTCATATCGGTCCAAAAACTCTGCAGTTTTCTTTTGCAGACTGCTAAAAAGCGGGCAGTGGTGGATTGACTTTCGTCTATTTCTAAAGAGGTAAGCGGACTCAGAGTCCGATAAAACACTTAAGATCTTGAAGTTAAAGGTATTGGCGGTAGTCACCGTAGTAAAAGAATACATTTTACAAAAGTATCGTAAGATAAAGGCTGTTATTACTATTAATACAAAGGTACTAGAATGTGAGTAGCATATTTCGTGTTGTGAGACCGCAGTCAGGTCTCAACCTTCTCTAATAACCACATTATGGAGCCGTGCTGTTAAACATATCTCGCTTCCTTGATCACGCACTTCATTAGTGGAACACGAACGTCTAGTGCTATGGAAAGTTGCACCTCGAGTGAACAACTTGCGGAAACATTCAACACAACATTCGTATTGTCATCGACAACAAATGTTGTACAACGCCACTGTCGTACGTAAGAGGAATTAATTTGTCAGTACGAACAATTTGAGTTGACCTTCGTATTGCAAACGTATCGTTAAGTACTCTATACGTGACACTTTACAAACAAATTTGAGAGCATGAGCTTAATTTCGACATGAGTTAATGTAAATTTGCTATCGAGTTTGTCGATTGCTTATTTACTTAACATTTGTCAGTGAGTAAAGTTTCTAAACAATATTTTTTCTTTTAAACTGTAAAACTAGGCCATAAGTGACTCTACTCTGCCTGATGGAGAGTATGAATAGAATCCAAGAGTTGTAATCACCACACTCATCGCAAATGCAGACAATGCAGTACGGTGACCCACACTATGGCGGCCTTGTGCTTCGTCACACCCCGCTTGGGGACGTAAAAGGCATGACAGTCATCGTGGCAGTATAAGGCTTACACAGTTACGACGATAACTGTCACCCCTGCATCATTTTATTAAATTTTCTTATACTGAGGCTTAAAAGGATATAAGTATTAAAAATAAATTAGTATGAATAGTTTATATTCAAACATAATTATTAATTTTACCTTTAAATTATATACGTAGATGGATAACATTCTTTACTTTGGAAAAACAATTTGGCTAAATTTATTTTATTTGTAATCTACATTTGTCACAGTATTTTCAAATTGTCATTTTATATTCAAATTTGATAAGTTGTAGTATATTTTAATAATAATAAATAATATAAAGAAATATTTTGATACATTTATTTTTCCAAAAAAAAATTTCTTTACATTTCAAAAGTTTATGAACATAGAAACAAGCTTAACCTTGGTAACGTAAGACGTTATGTCAAGTCGAATCATAATATTTTGAATCCGACACTTAATACCTTGTCATTAATTATTTTGATTCTAAAATAGACTGCATTTTACAATCTCTCATACCTTAGTTACAATGTTTTCTGTGTTTATATAACTATGTTTTGTTTTAATAGCCAATAAATAAGTAGTTAAACCGAAAACACTAAAATTTCCCTGTTTCATTAAGTTTTCAAACGTATGTTCATTTATTACAATGTTCAATTTGTTTTCTAGGGTACGTCCCTAGTTACCTTAGGGTGACGTCATTAATGTATTCGTATTGAAGTTTAGATACCTTACCGTTAGTGCCACCACCTATTGGATTCATATTGAAGGCTCGAAACGTTTACGAGACAAATTCCATGATTTTTTGTGCAGGAGCCACATATCAATGACTAGTTCACCGGCGCAACTTCATCTGTGCCTCTAAAAAACGAAGAAAGCTTTCCTAAAGTATCTAAATGATATTGTTCTAACATTTAATTATGAGGCCACAGATAGATAAACACATGGTGTGGCGACTTCCACATGCAAACAAAAATGTACAAAAGCGCCATCTAGCGAAGCTACATCGAACTACGAAGTATAATAATTAACTACAAAGCAACTACTAATCCTGTATCGCGAAGTAGAGATTCGCGTGGCAATTACCATATATGACGCCAGGCATGATCACCTCGCCTGGTCGGAGGAACCTACCTTTGTCGGAGGGACATAACACACGTTCCTCTACCATGGTAAACACATTACACCTGGTTTCGACCAAATAATAAAAATAATGCAAAAGACAGTCAACCAAGTCGAAGTCAACAATATAGCACAGTTAACTAGGTTTCCTGGAGTTGGTATACTCTTATTCTAGAAAATTAAGAAAAAAAAAAACAGAGAATTGAATTTAGAACTAGAGATTAAAATTGACAGGTCCGTTGGCTTAGTGGGTTAATCTCCTGACTGCTAAGTCCGTTCTGTGGTACAAATTATCCTCTGTGCTATTTTTCGGATCTATACGACCTTCAAGAAAAGAGCGTACTCATTTCTCAAGGCCAGCAACGTGTTTTTAACTACTGAGGTGTTTTCGTTCACGGATGGCGTCACTTTCCAATATGACTTGTCTTGAAGTTCGGCTAGAGGTCGTAGGTTCGATCCCCGCCCAGGAGAAATATTTGTGCTCATAACACAAATATTTCTCCTGGGCAGGAGTCTCAAATATTCTATGTTTGGGTGTAATTTATCTATAAAATATATAAGAAGTATATAAGTATGTTTACGAGCAGTCTGGTTACCATAACACAGGTTTTGCCTAGTTTGGGATCAGACGGTCGTATGTGAGATGTGTGAGAATATTATTATATTATTACTAGCTTTAGCTTGCAAATTTGGTCTGCCACATTAAGTTTCGTAACAGATCATTTTAAATATTTTTTTTAATATACATACAATCCTACGATACATCATCTTTATGTAACTTTAACGGTTTAGGCAGCGTACGCCAAGATAATTCTTAGAGGCCAGATTTTTTTGCGACTTAATTGACAAGTGTCGTTATATTACGATCAAAATTACATAAAATTATTACAAATTGTAGCCTATATGTTATTTCAATGTGTAACCTATATTACTGTAAAGTTTCATCCAATTCCGTCCAGTAGTTTTTTCGTGAAAGATTAACAAACATCCAAACAAACTTTCACATTTATAACATTAGTAGGATTTTTGATTAGAGTAGCTCCGTCACTATAGAGAAGAGAGCAGATTACTTAATTAAATAAAAAGTAAATTGAGCCATCATCAATATAATATACACTTATAATAATGAAGAACACGATAATTCCATGCACGAGTTCCCCTACTGCTATTAAAGGTATAACACACTGGTAATTGCTTTCATATTTTCTAATTTACTTGCAAAAAGCGATAAAAAGATAATTATTTATGTTCTGGTGATAAATTCTCCAACAAAATATAAACGAAACATGAAACTCTTCAATGAAATCCCTTTATAAGAAATTAATATTCGACTTACTTTAAAAATTCATTTTTCACAAACGCATTAAGGAGTTATAGCGGTGTCGAAACTCTCGTCGCTTCCGGCCCGCCCTGGAACTTAAGGAATTTTTAATTTTTTCCAGGTCACGACTCAAACTATGGAACGGAGATTTTTCTTACCTTTTCATGATAGCGGTGGGCCATGAATTAGTTAACATTTGAAAAAATTGTACAAAGATTCATTTGATGTGTAATAAAAATTGATTATTTACACGAAAGCTAATTAAAGGGAATTTATTTTTTAAAAATTACATGTCTAAATGACCACCGTTTCGACGTTTGCACTCTTCTAAGCGAGTACCGAAATTTGTGAATACTCATCGGGAAAGAGACCACGAGATCGCCGACAGCTCTTCGCTGATGTTTTCTTTTAGTTAACGTAGTGTATTTGGTTTATTGATGTAGACACAATTCTTCAAATAACACCATAAAAAAAGCCTGCTGGGGATAGATCTGGACTTCTGGGTGGCCATGAAATGTCATCTCGTCTGGAAATTAGCTTTTCCTTAAACATGTTTTTGACCATCAACAGGGACTCATTAGTTGTGTGACAAGTGGCACGATCTTGTTGAAACCGATTGTAGCCAGCAAATTGCAATAGCATCGGTCTCAAGAATTCAAATGTTAATGAATTCTTGGCCCATCTTTATCTATAATAATTTTATCACATCTGTATTTAGTTTATCAGAAGTTCGGGTATTCGATCCCGCTCACCGGAAATATGTGTCGAAGTTGATTTGAAGAGATCTTTCTCAATGATACTTGACATGTTTGTGTTTACAAAAAAAAAAAACATTTATTTCTTATTTTCATTTCTAATCCTAGATATTCGCTTCAAATGTTGTAGTATTTTATATATATCAAACATTTTTTTCGTCTAATATCAAACTCCACATTACACATCTCAAAAATAATAAAACGATAATGCATTACACTCTATTAATTTGTTATTCTTTTGTCAAAGGAAAATAATAAAATATATTATATGTCAAATAAAGACGCGTCTATAAGCAGGTGGTGGTAATCACTTCCCATCAGGTGACCTGTCTACTTATATGCCCCTATATTATAAAATAAATAGATATTATTCAAAAAACTCAAGAAACACAAAAGTTGGCAACAATCAAACATACAAGTGAAGCTAATAAAAACGTGTTACAAATTTATAAAACAGTTGTTATTAGTAAGTTCACAGGCAAAGATGACCACTTTACTTTCAGGACGACTCTGTATTAGATGTATTGTCACGTAGGAATCGAACTAGCAACCATTAAAGACAGGTAGTAGAGCCACGCTGATTTCAGCACGAGTGGGTCGGCTCGACCGGGGAAGTACTACCCTCCCACAGAAGACCAACCTAAAACGCCAGCATCCATGCTGTCGTGTTTCGTTGGTGAGTGTGAGACCGGAGGCCCATCGATGCAAGGGTGACAATTATCGTGGTAACTGTGCAAGCCTTACACTATCATGATGACTGTCATGCCTTTTACGTCGCCAAGCGGGGTGTGAAAAAGCATTTCACAAGGCCGCCATAGTGTGGGTCACCATACTGCATTGTCTGCATTTGCAATGAGTATGGTGACCACAACTCTTGGATTCTATTCATGCTTTCCATCAGGCAGAGTTGAGTCACTTTGGCAGGCTCTTAATATAGAAAAAAAAAGACAGTTTCCCAGGCCATTAATGATTAACTAGAAATTGCGTAATAGCCGATAGTATTTATTATAATTATAGCCTAGTAGTTATTTGTAACTACTTTATATTTTACTGTACCATTAGAAAGATTGTGGTAGTACGATAACGTAGTCCGTTGTACAAATTAACAGTAATTCTAAGTTATTTATTGCATTATACATGTTAGAAATGTACAAGAAAAGTCAAAAAAGTTATAGTAGTTATTTAGGGTGGGCCAAGAATTCGTTAACATTTGAATCTATCATCCCGTGCAAATATGTTATGGGAGGTCTTGGGATTGACTCTACTGGAATTTGATGGCTACAATTGTAACACACAGGTTCAACAAGATAAGCCACTTGTCAAACATCCAATAAGTCATTGTCGGTGGTCAAAGATATTTTAACAGTATGCAGTAGAAATATACGAACTACGGCTTTATTTTTTTAAATTCACTTTTTATGAAAGAGCGGTTGAACTGGCAGACGAGTCCCCTACTCGAAAGTGACTGCCACCGTCCATGAACGAATGAAATTCAGAAATGAGAGTTTGAGAAATGAGTACATTCTTGTCTTGAAGGTTGTATCGGTCTGAAAATGGCCCAGAGGATCAGAGTCGGACTCAGCAGTCAGAGTCACCAATCAGTTAAACTTTTAAAACCAAGCAAAGAAGACACATCTACTTGTAGGACAAATTATAAATCCAAGTCGCGCTATCAAGTTCTCACATTTTAATAAACAATTGGGTAGATGACTGTATCGTAAATAAATACCAATGTCCACTTCATTACAACTAATATCGCGAAACGTCTCGGCAAATACAATTAACAGAGCTTTTTATTATTATTACGAATTTCAATCAAATATACAGTGAAATATATTGTTCAATTGAGTAGTCTAAAACAGTGACCATACAATTTTGTATTTAGTGTATTTTTCATACAAAATTGTCGTTTTGACAGATGATAAAAGTAACTAATTTGATTAAGGTGTCATCTAGCTTATTATATGTTTTAAATTTCCTTACGTCAATCCTTGGGGTTAACACCTACCCGTGTGATCACTGAAATTCAGTTTTGATCTCCCCTCGATCTCACAAACGTCATTAAAGATATTATCGTGGTAAAAAGTGGTTTATTGACTCAAATGTAATTTTTTAATCCTATATTTTTCAGAACCTGCCTATCGAAACCATGAATAGAATCCAAGAATTGTGGTCGCCATACTGTTTGTGAATGCAGGCAATGCAGTATGGTGGCCCACACTTTGTGTGGCCTAGTGAGATGCTTTTTACGTCCCGCTTGGGGACGTAAGAGGCTTGACAGTCAATGTCTATGTCGTGACTATGTCGTATTGTGACCAAAAATAAAATAAATTAGTACTCTGTTAGCCTTAGAAACACTTTACTCGTATAAGAGAAGATCGGAAACATAATTTAAAATGAATCCTTAATAAGAGAATAATAGAAATAATAGAATGTGCATAAAACAAATGAAGAAGGCAGAAAATGTTTAGACCAGTTTATTTATGACTCGTCTATATTTAAGTTTACAATACTAAATATGAAACAAGTTTTTAGTCAACACTCTTTAGTCAAATAGTTATAATTCACGGCGATATGTGTACACAGCGTTTTCAATGTTGAGCTATTTACTTATGCAGTGCTATATTTCGCTTTGCGTTACTCTACAAACCTACTCTTGTACAAAAGTATTCAGTTGCTCGGTTGCTATCGGAGAGGGTAGACGCACGACTCCCTTACATTCCACACACGATATTACTACTCAAATAAATAAATAAAATTGAAAAACTAATCGACTGTTTAGTGACGTGTCTTGTTTTCTGGATAATCGCGACGGTGTAATTTTTTTTTAAGTGTCGTTAACTTTTAGGATTTGTGTATTTTAGTTTTGTTTTTTAGTGTTTTTGTGCTGAGAGTTTTATAAATTTAGTGTTGATTGAAAAATAATTCGAAAAGTGATAGTGTTGTGAAAAATTTTTTTCAGAAAATTACGTTTTGTTAGTAAGGTGAGTGTTAGATTTTTAAGTATATATTTGAGTAATGATAATTCACAGTTTTCGTATGATACTCTATACTTGTTTCATTGAAATACATAAATTTTACAGAAATGAGTAGTTATTAACACTCTTATTATGGACTCGCATAGTTTTAACTTTAGTTTCGTGAGTTCTGGTCGTTTAAGAGAAGGTCAACCTATTTATATATGCCCACCGATACCAATTATACTTTTAACAAAAGTTATATCAAATAAACTTTAGAATATGGCTGATTTATATTACCCTTTTTAGTGTGTTTTAGTTTCAATCAATGTTTTTATTTATATTAAAAGAATAAACAGAAATATTTTTGTTAGTAAGTTTCTTGGTACAGAATCGGTTATTGTGGAGAACCTTGAGAGAGGCCTATGTCCAGCAGTTTACATATTTCGATTGAAATAATGACGATGATAAAAATCCTTTTCACGGATAGTGTAGTGTTGATCAACGACCTTAGTGCTATATGCATATTATTCTATGCCCCAAAGCAATTACTTTCACGCAATGTACGATATTATTATGTGGTTAATATCTCTTGAACGTAAATAAAACACATAAATGCTGACGTCCATTTACGTTACAGTATACAGAATTTGTTACCAATATATTGATTATTACATACATTTAAATAATTAAAAACAAAATACATATCATGTGGTGTGTCCATGTGGTGACGGATTAAGAATACATAGTGTTACCACCTCTATTCATCCCGTGGGTGTCGTAAGAGGCGACTAAGGCAACAAATTATTCAGGTAAATATTACTACAAAGAGAAAACAAACTTGAAGCAAATCCTATACCATACGATATAGTAGGCCAAAACCTCCTTGCTAAGAAGAGGTCTATGTCCAGCAGTGGACTGTAAAAGGCTGTTGATGACGTGTAGTCATGGGCGCCATTAGAATTGTTTTTCGTGAGGGTACATCTAAATCCACACATACCATTAACCAATAGCAAATATAGAATTATACTAGGTCTTTACCAATAAAATTGACGTTTTATAAAATAAATTAATATATTTATTGGTATGTTTTTTATCTGTTAATTAAAATAATCACATATACACTTGATGCATCTTTGCCAACATAGATGCAGTTTATTGATACAATTTTTGAGGAAAACAGCATCAAATTCTTCAAAGGTATTTTGTTCTGCCTCTCAGGTAACATTGTGCACCCGCTGGTGTACTCGAGTAACAAATATTTATTTTTCTATGTATTTTGTAATGCCCTGCCCGATTTTGACGAGGCTTTCACTGGCATATAGCTGATGTTATCAATGTGAAAACTAATGAAATAATGAATAATATCCATTTCAAAAGTAAAAAAACTACGGTATACGCTGGGTTCAACCAGTAGATGTTAAGTTGGTTTATTTACGCTTTAAAACTCAAAAACTACTGCACCAATTGAGTCAAAATTTGACACAATATATAAACAATTTCAAAGATTTTTATCTATTTGTCGCTTTAGTTTCTTTCCATAATGTGGTATAGCCAAACGCCAAACTTGGTAAAAACAGCAAATCTGAAAGTTATAACATATTTTCTTAAAATGAATCATTTTACAATTAGATAAATCATCCAATCTTAGATGTTACCTATATTATTTCTAAATATAGACGCCATCTTATCTATGTGTCGTAGCCATCTTATACATGTAGGTATGTTTTGTGGTTCGTTCGGAAACGTTAGGAAAATTAATTGCGGTCTCCCAACCTATGTCATTCTACGGTCCATTTACTGTGAAAAAATTACGTTGATTCGGTCTGGAAGGAAAGTAAAATCAACGAACATAGATACACACTTGTAAATGGTTAGCAATTATTCATTTTATTATAGTCTTATTTGCTAAATTGATTTGGTACAGTGGGGTCGAATGGTTAAAGCGTTAAACTACACTGAGGTAAGAGTGAACTCGACTCTCACTCTGTATCATAGTGGAAGAATGCAATTGCAACCTTCGTGGCTCGAACATTAGCAAACTTACAAACAAAAAGGTGTTTCTCAATCGGTAAGAATAGTGAATAGTATAACATGGTACCTGAGGCTCTATTCAATTCAAAGTTCCAAAGTAATTACCAAACTACATAATAATGGTCGAATGCTGACAAACAACTCCACCTGCGAAGTTATTAAGTTTTCTATCAGCCTTTTGTTTCCACGTAGAAAAAAACTGTTCAAAACCTTTTCTTTACCTTACTACAGCATCAATGTAATATAAATGATGAAATAATTTCCTTGAAATATCGTTACTAAATATACTTACTTATACGGCAGGTTTAGTTCTAGCCAACATTCCAAATATTTCCAAATTCCCAATGGGAATTTGCTGTCAAAACAAATAGTAAATTTGACAGCTCCCGTGACACTTTCGAATGATTTTCTTTAGTTATTTCTAAACGTTTAGAACATGAAAAAGCCGAGAAAGTAATACTATTGCTTTTCAATACAGTGAGTATTTATATTGAGTAAGTAAATATACCGTTACTCTATATTTACTCTTACAGTGAAACCTATTTACTAAGCTTTTTGAAGTAATTTAATAGTATTTAAGAATTAAAGTCCACATATTTAAGTTCAGTAAAACGAAGTCAGCCCGTGTGGTAACTGATTAAGAATACATAGTGTTACCATCCCTATTCATCCCGTGGGTGTCGTAAAAGGCGACTAAGGGAACAAAGTATACAAGAGACCATCATTACAAAGAGAAGGAAAACTTGGAACAAACTCTATTCCAACCCGTCTGGCCAGCGTGGTATAGTAGGCCAAAACCTCCTTGCTGAGGAGAGGTCTATGTCCAGCAGAGGATTATATAAGGCTGTTGATGAATTGATGGTTTGGATCTTTTCGTCTGTTAACAAAACAAGCGTGGATTGTGGTCATATTTTCCTTAAAATTTTGATGTAGCTTTGAATCGTGTAATTTTTTACGCAACCATTTGCATAAGATCTAATTAAAGTCAAAGTGTTTCTAGGATGGTATTCTGGTGGTTTTAATTGGTTTGTTCCCGAGGTCCTGCCTCACTTCGAACGTTCGTCAAAGCGCCTATATGATAATGAATTGTAAACTGAACTAAAACTAAACTAAACTAACTGTTAGAACGACTAATGAACTTTTCTATTAAAATTTTCTGAAAGTTCTGTGGTAACAAACATAAAAAATTGAATAGATATTCTCCTCTTTTTTTGAAACTGGTTTTTTTTTCTATATTAAGAGCCTGCCAAAGTGACTATACTCTGCCTGATGGAAAGCATGAACAGAATCCAAGAGTTGTGGTCACCATACTCATTGCAAATGCAGACAATGCAGTATGGTGACCCACACTATGGCAGCCTTGTGACATACTTTTTCACACCCCGCTTGGGAACGTAAAAGACAATGACAGTCATCGTGACAGTGTAAGATTTACACAGCTACCACGATAGCTGTCACCCCTGTATCAATGGGCCTCCGGTCTTATACTCACCAACGAAACACGACAACACGGATGGTGGCGCTTTAGGTTGGTTTTCTGTGGGAGGGTACTACTGCCCCGGTCGAGCCGGCCCACTCTTGCTGAAATCTACCTAGCAGTAGCAAATACATTCAGGCTCGCTCGATGTTACTTTTCACTCAACTAGTTATGTTACCGGGGAACTCCCGCGATTCTGAAAGATGGTTTAAAAGAGTAGGACCTAGTAACTTACCATCGTAAAAATAAATGAACAACAAACAAAATTTTTCAAAGAATGCTTAAAAATAAACGAAGTAGAAACGAATGAAAATAAATTATTTATCAAAAACGATTGCGGTTAAAAAGTTAAGCGGTTAATATTGTATTTTTGTATAAGGGTTGCGTGCAGTCACGACAGTCTATGCTAATTAGCGTATAACTATATGCAGATGTAGCAATAACTATTTTACCTTTGAACGTTCGAAGGGTGGTTTATTGAACTCACTAAAAACTTTTATTGAGTGGCTAGATTTGTAAGAATGTTGAACTTGAATCTAGCGTTCGGCGGATTTTATCGGCTGGCTTGTTGGTAAAGAGGATCTGGTCTACTATACCACGGTCGCCAGGTAGGTTGGTTTAAGGTTTTTATTGAGTTTTCCTTGTAGTGATATTGTCCCGCATATTTTCTTCCGTTAGTCGTCTCTCACGACACCCATGAGATGAACAGGTGTGGAGACACTCTGTATTTAACTGCTTCGGTGGTGCAGCGGTAGTGAATGTGACTTTTTTTTTTTTTTTTTTACGTCTTTAATGGAATAGGCGTTTGTACTCTATCTCACCTGATGGAAAGTGCAGATGAAGATGAAGGTGGTACACGCCCATCCAAAAGATACCTGTTCACTCTACTCTTAAAGGCTCCAGAGTTCACGTCATCAGGAAAAATAGACCCAGGCAGATTGTTCCAAGTCTTGGCGACTCTCACCAAAAAAGAGCTGTAAAACCGTTCAGTTCGACTTTTGGGTATGTCAACAACGTGTGGATGAAATTTTAGCCTGCGCCTAGTAGTCCGATAAAGGAATGGAGATAGCTCAATCAGTTCGAAGAGAGCCTTTGAGCACTCTCCAAAGTGTATCCTATAAAAAACCGACAAGCTGGCAACACGACGACGATGCTCAAGGGTGGGTGTGCTCAAGGGTGAACTGCTGTGCTTGAGGTCTCTGTGTTCGACTACTGGGTCGGACCATATGTTTGTATGATCTGCAAATATTTGTTTCGAAGTTTGGCTGTTTTCTACGTATAATATGTATGTATTTACAAAAAAATTTTAATTTAGCTCTTATTAATTCTTTTTAACTGCCTCTGTGGCACAGCAGTAGTGAGTACGACTGCTGTATTTGAGGTCTCGGGTTCGATACCTGGGTCGGACCAATTGTTTATATGATTCATAAATATTTTTTTCAAATTGTGTTTTTTTAAATATATGTATTATATGTATGGATTAACAAAAAAAAGTTTATAAGTATTCTATCAGTTAGTCTAGTTATCATAGCACAAGCTCTGCTTAGTTTGAAACTAGATGACGTTGTGTGTCAAATGTCTGAAATATTTATTTATATAATCCGTCAACACACAAACATCGTGTAGATGATCATTAGTTGTTCTGTATATGACTGTAATTTATCCATAATAGTACCGTATTTAAAAAAAACATTAACATTTTTGTCGTTAGCATAGTTACTATAGCACCCTCCATCGGCTATAGTGGCCAGCCGCGAGGAGGCGACGTCCGAGTGTGCCATACGTCGCCTAAATAGAGAGTTTTACCCGAAGATTTTGCCCGCGGTATCGGGCAGGCGCTAGGAGGGATCCGGATGTCATAATAACAGCTATTTCTGGAGTCCTCCTGTCTCAGACGCAGAGTGGCACACCGTGTGGTTTTAGTCGGTCAAATTCCGTCACACCACCCCGCCGCAAACCCCGGCGGGGTGACACAGCCCGAAGAGGCTTCAACACGTTAAAAAAAAGGGCTCTGCCTAGCTAGGGATTACACGTTATCTAAGAATTTTCGTGCTAAATCATTGGCATTTCACAATGTTTTTCAATAAGTTATTTAGGATTCTATTCTTGCGTCAGTGGAATATATCCCATGTAAAGGTTTCTTTTTTTTTATTCTGTGCCTACCAAAGTGACTCTACTCTGTGTGATATAAAGCATGCATAGAATCCAAGAGTGGTCAATGTACTTATTGCGAATGCAGACAATTCGGTATGGCAACCCACACTGTGGCGTCTTTGTTAAACGTTTTTTCTCGCTGCGCTTAAAAGACCTGGAGTTGTAACCCTCGATGTAGCCGAAATCTTAAAGATTATTTGTGGTATTCGTCCGGATGTGGCTTGAAGAACAGAGTTGTGTGGGCAATGCGTGGTAGAATAGCACTTATCCTTTTTCAAATAGACATATCAAGTTGATTTTTTTCCTATTAATTCATCAATAGCCTTTTACAGTCCACTGTTGGACATAGACCTCTCCTTAGCAAGAAGGTTTTGGCCTACTATTCGACGCTGGCCAGACGGGTTGGAATAGGCTTTGTTTCTAGTTTTCCTTCCCTTTGTAATGATGTTGCCTTGTATATTTGGTTTCTTAGTCGCCTTTTACGTCACCTATGGGATGAATAGGGGTGGTAACACTATGTATTCTTAATCCGTTACCACACGGACATTCTTTGATATAATTATATTAATTGGCTTTTATAAAATATATCGGTTTTGGATGGATCATGGATGTGTGTGTGTGTACAACCGACTTATAATTACTTCTATAAATGTAATTATATATTATCAATATCAGTTTACAATGTCAGCTCCTGAGGTTCTGTGTCTGATGGTATATCTTAGTCGTATCATGTGTTACTTGGAGCGCCTTGTGACATTATAATACATACATATAACGATATATTGACGGACCTGTTGGTCTAGTGGTTAGTGCCCTGGACTGCTAAACTGGAGATTGTGGGTTCGATTCTCACCCAGGACAAATATTTGTGTATTAATTGTTCCATGTCCAGGTGCCAATTTATCTATAAATATGTACGTATTTAGAAATATTTAAGTATGTTTATCAGTAGTGTGGTTACCATAACACAGGCTAATTTGGAATTAGACAGCCGTGTGTGAGAAGTGTGAGGTCATTTATTTATTTATTGTTATTTGTTACATAACCTGTTTAGTTTAAAGTATGTGTGTGTGTTATGTGAAATTTGTGGAGTTGTTCTCTTGTGACTCTTCTCGTAGACTCCTTTGGGAGGGGTCTCGGGGTGACTTTACCATGTCTACGGTTTTCGAAGTGGTCCTGCGCACCGCTTGCGACTACAGGCGGTTCACTTGGTTGGGCCCTTGGACCTTTTGGTATATCCGGGTGTCAGTCCGGATTCCATAGAGCGACCAGCATGTTAACTGCGCCCGGATCTCGTTCTGTGTACTCTCTTGTGCTTAGTGAGGTCGAACTACAGGGGATAGGAGCCCTAAAGAGCGCCCGTCAGCCAGCACCAAACAGGGTGATGGAGTCGTTATATTATATCGGAGCAATATGCACTTTAGATCAACTTCAACACTAACACAAAGTGATCCAGGACTTTTCAACAAAATTAAATCTGATCTTTTAGCTTAAGTGGTAAGTGAAGTGAAAGTGATATTCGCACTTTTATAGATAATCGATGTTCGATTTCGATTTGTTTCGCCATTTCTTCCCAGAGTGAGTTTTAGGTAACGCCGACGCCATCTAGTTATCTGACGTGTGAGAAAATCTGTGAAGATTTATTTGCGTAAATCAATATAATTTATCATTCATCTCATCATAGTTTACAAAATGAGCGTTTTGACTGCACGGTTGGCCTAGTGGTTTAAGCGGTCACCACGCCGCTCACTACTACGTTGAGTGTTGTGGGTTCAATTAATTCATCCGTGCACGATTACTTTACATTGACACAAGAACACATAGTACAGTTAAGATCTCGGAATTTTGGGCAAGAATCTGTAGATTCAGTTCATATAGACTTAAGTCGATTTAGCTCTATCAGGGTTCAACAAAGTAAAAGTGTCGAGTTGCTGAACCTAGTGTGGCTTATTAACTTCTGAAGTGAGTAATTCCAGCAAGCTTGACATAAGGGCACTTTCATTCGTAGTACGCTATAGGTCTTGCTGCTCATTTTGTAATTGTGGGTAATTAACCGATTTCAACATATGTAAGTTTATGTACAAAGGATTATTCGTTATCATCGACAGCCTTTTACAATCCATTGCTGGACATAGGCCTCTCCTGAGCAAGGAGCTTTTGGCCACACTGGCCAGACGGGTTAGAATTGGGTTTGTTTCAAGTTTGCCGTCTCTTTGTAATGATGTTGTCTTGTGTACTTTGTTCCCTTAGTCGCCTTTTACGACACCCACGGGATGAATAGGGGTGGTAACACTATGTATTCTTAACCCGTTACCACACGGACATTCTTCGTTAATTATAGACTTTTTTTTTTAGAAAGATTATGGTTGCGAGTCATCAAGGCAGTATCTAACGAATAAGTTCTGAGTAAATTGAATTAATATTTAATATTTTACGAGCTGCGCCTCGCTATATTACCCACGGTTTTTTGTTGCTTTTCAATTGTTTCGGAAGTTATTCACTATTTTATTATTTTTTTCTAAAATAAAAATTGTCTAAGTTGCTTCTTGTACAACAGCTATCTGCCTATTTTAGAAATTAATTACCTCGAGGGCGAAGCGGTAGCGAATGTGACTACTGTGTTTGAGGTTGGATCAAATGTTGGTCTGATCTGCAAATCTTTTGGAGTTTGGGTGTTTTCTATGTATGAAATCTATGTATTTACAAAAACAAAGTATAAAAGTATTCTATCAGTTAGTCTAGTTATCACAGTATCAGCTCCGCTTAGTTTGAAACTAGATGGCGTTGTGTGTCAAATGTCCGAAATATTTATTTATTTACATTTTATTTATTTATTAACTGAAACAAACCGTATATACTTTTGTGTACAATCAGTGAAACACTGTTAAACAGACATTTTAATTTTATTTATGTGTATATATTGAAATATTTAAGAAAAAATATATGGTTACAATTCAGAGAAGTTTTATATTTTATTTACATTATAATGTCTAACGAATTGTTTGGTCCCACTCGTACGAAACGGCTCGATCAATTTTAATGCAATATTTGATAGGCGCGAAAATAGAGAATAGGGTGCCGATAGGATAGCGGCCAGATTGCATAAAGGTACAACAGGGCTGCCACGCCGGGCTTGAAGTGAGAAAATAATTTCCCATGAGACAGGCCCTGATAAGGTATGACATCGATTCGGGAAGGACCTACAATCGCATGGTTCGGGTCCTCTCGCAGCAGGACGCCGTCTGTCGGCTGTCAGGGTGGTTTTTAGTGGAAACACCACATAATCCTAGCGCCTGCGTTCCCGAAAAGCCGGATTACCGCAGGCAACTTCCACCTTATGAACAGAAAAAGTATGAGAATAAGCAGTAAAGTAATTTTCAACTTTATATCATTTTTTTTCTGTGCGGGTGGTTATGTTGGACTCGAAGCGACCAAAAACCGTACCTCGTCTCAGGTAGCACTAGCCGAGGAACCAGGTGCACCCCAGTTAAGAAATCCCTGAAACTCCGACACACCTCGGGCCACCTACGGTTTGTTAGTATGGGAATCCCCATATTTCCTTCCCTTCCTGCTCTCAAAAGGGCAAGCGCGGTCCGTAGCACTCATATGGCCACTCTGGTCTGCTTCTGCTAGGACGACAGATGGCCTCACATGCCACCCCCAAGCTGCGCTTATGGAGGACGGAGTTGTCAGCGAGGTGTTTTATTAAAATTCATGGTGTATAGTTGTGTCATAATTATATCTCCGGTAATTTAAGACTGAATTTTCTGTCTTTCGGCGACATACATTTTAAAAAAATATGATATAACAGAAATAACACGTTTTAGGTTCAAGGTTTTTAAGCAAGAAAGGTATGTTTTAATAACAAAAACTATTTTTGCTTCTTTACAAGTCGCCTAACCCCTCCTCTTCCCTACATCTAGGGAGACTAAAAGAGTGCCAACACTTTTGTAACCCTTTGTATTACATGCGTCCATACCATGCTATTAGATACCTCGTCAGCTCTCTTGCCATTTATACCATAAAGAAAATTACATAGGAATTACGTACCTTTTTATTCCCTTACGTTTCTACTAGTTCAATCAGGTTAATTCCGTTAATTCCCGCATCAAGAATTAGTTAACAACATTTCATAACTACTCTAGTTCCAGTTATAATTGCTTTGAATCGATATTCAATTATTAAATGAGTATTCGTAAGGACATATGAACAATTGTTTGTTTATCTTCCTTAAATAAATATTGGAGTACAAACAAATAAACTTGAGCTGTCTGTTTGTATTTTCAAGTAAGGGGCTGTTCTCTAAATGCAAATGAAAATAAACAAATATTTTTCTTTAAATTTTTGTTGATCAGCTGTTTGTTCTGGCTAATCTCTGTTACGGCTGGAGTGATTTCCACGAAACTTTTACTGATAACTGATGATAACTGGTGAAGACAAAATTAAAACCAATGAAATAGTGAAAAATATACGATTATTGAACAACAATATTAACGGGTGTAAAACCGTGGAGTGCAGCTCGTTTGATATTAAAAGACTTTGTTTTATTTACACACTTACCAGTTTTTTATTTCTCATTATAAAATAGAAGTTATCATTACACTGAGAGGCGCCTTATCTCCATTACTCTTACGCCATTCAAACGATAGCAAATTATTAAACTGTATTTATAAACGAACCACAGATTTAAATGAACCACTCAAATATTCTCGCTAAAACATGGCGGCGCTGGCAAAAACATAAACATTACAACCGCATATTGAATTAGTATTCTGATATCAATGACACACAGCCTACGTGTTACACATCCACAACGCCGATGATGATAAAACCACTTTGCAATGTGTCAATTTATTTTATTTTGCACAGCAACATTTTTAAACTACATTTTTCTGATTTAAAAACATATGACAACAGAGCTTTCAAGCAATTTGTCATGTAAACACAAACTATCAAAGGATTTCAGATCAAATTTTTTGAGTATTTTTATTTTATTTATTTATTTACAACCTTTATGCACCGATTTGTACGTGAGCAGATTTAATGTCTAGGGCATTCTCTTAATCAACCTTCAGATGGTGTAAAAATTTAATAAGATAGTAGGGGCACAGAGGTTAGGTAGATATTATGTATATTTATAAGTACACACATCATCATCATCATCCCAGCCAAAATACGTCACTGCTAGACATAGGCCTTCTCCACGACAGCCGGTCCCGTGCCGCCCGCATTCAGCAGCTTCCCGCGACCTTCACCAGGTCCTCGGGCCTCCTTGTCGGGGGCCTACCAACGCTGCGTTTCCCAGTACGCAGTCTCTACTGCAGAACTTTACGGCCCCATACACACAAATACACACATACACACTCATAATAGAACATATCTTAAATACAAATAGAAACATACATAAAGGAGTATATGCATATACAGACAGATATACACACATATATTCCGAATTTTCTGTTGATTTTCTAAATAAGTTGTCTCGTTTATACCTGGAAAATAATGAAATACAAATAATACTAGTCAAATCTTAGAGTTTTTCTTAACTTAATCGTCAATAACTATCCCCGCCTCAGACAGTATTGTTCTTTAATATTTCGTTTTCATTATCATCACAATCATCAACAGCCTTTTACAGTCCACTGCTGAACATAGGCCTCTCCTTAGTAAGGAGGTTTTGGCCTACTATACCACGGTGGCCAGACGGGTTGGAATAGGGTTCGTTTCAAGTTTTCCGTCTCTTTGTAATGATGTTGTCTGGCATACTTTGTTCCCTTAGTCACCTTTTACGACACCCACAGGATGAATAGGGGTGGCAACACTATGTATTCTTAATCAGTTACCACACGGGCTGACTTCGTTTTACTGAACTTAAATATGTGGACTTTAATTTTTAAATACTATTAAATTACTTCAAAAAGCTTAGTAAATAGCTTTCACTGTAAGAGTAAATATAAAGTAACGGTATATTTACTTATTCAATATAAATACTTATTGTATTGAAAAGCAATAGTATTACTTTCTCGGCTTTTTCATGTTCCAAACGTTTAGAAATAACTAAAGAAAATCATTCGAAAGTGTCACGGGAGCTATCAAATTTACTATTTCTTTTGACAGCAAATTCCCATTGGGAATTTGGAAATATTTGGCATGTTGGCTAGAACTAAACCCGCCGTATAAGTAAGTATATTTAGTAACGATATTTCAAGGAAATTATTTCATCATTTATATTACATTGATGCTGTAGTAAGGTAAAGAAAAGGTAGGTAGGTTTTGAGTAGAATTTTTGTACGTGGAAACAAAAGGCTGATAGAAAACTTAATAACTTCGCAGGTGGAGTTGTTTGTCAGCATTCGGCCATTATTATGTAGTTTGGTAATTACTTTGGAACTTTGAATTGAATAGAGCCTCAGGTACCAGGTTATAGTATTCACCATTGTTTATTTTTTTATTGTGTAACTTTTTAATGTAAATGATGTTTCAAAAATAAGGTTTTATTGAAACAAAATATCAAAGAATTTTTTAACTCTCTTTTTTTTGTTTAAATTTACATACTTCCACAAAAAATTCATTTTTTCTTTTTTGACTTAAATTAAGTAGATCTAATTTTAGCTTTAGGACATGTACGTTAATTATACATTAAGTCATAATTAACGACTGCACGGTTGACTTAGTAGTTTAAGCGGTCACTACACCACTCTGTACTGCGCTGAGTGTTATGGATTCAAACCCACATGGGACAACACTTTGTGTGAGTTCTGTTCTGAGTCTGGGTGTTCTTTATGTCCGTTTCTTGTATGTTTATTTGTTAAGTCCCTTGTAATACAGGGCTTCTAATTTTCAAACAGTTTTTGTATAAATAATATACAGTATAAAGAAATACTCACGTAAGAGTAATCGCAGGCAGTAGCGAATTATTAAATTTTATTCAATGGATCTGTACTTGCGTAGGACGTGAATGCTCAATGAAATGAATACTATAATATCGAAGACACGTGCCAACATTTTATATTACTGTTCAGTTAATACGTACCGGAAGAATTTCTAGCGTTTGTACTATATTGGAATAGTTTCGAATTCCAAGTTCACGAAACAAATGGATCTCAATATACGAACCGAATGATAGAGAGTGTTGAATATATACTTATAATAAAAGAGTTGAACAGTGCGTATAAATAGAGTTAGTTTTAGATATTTCGAGTTACGCAAACCACTAGAATAATAAAAAGGTATAATAAGAATTTTCTTGCATTTTTGTCTGTATGTTACCGCATCACGCGAAACATTACTGAACGGATCTAACTAATCTTATATTTAGAGTCAACTCTGCCCTCATAAGCTCCCCAAAAGTATTCATTTTATTTTTTAATTAAAAAAGACTTTACAAACATACAAGAAACGGACACAAAGAACACCCAGACTCAGAACAACAATTTGTGTATCACACAGTGTTGTCCCGTGTGGAGTTTGAACCCACAGCGCAGTAGAGAGCGGCGTGGCGACCGCTTAAACCACTAAACCAACCGTACAGCCACATTTATTATCTCGCTTATTATCCTAAATTTAATTTAAACTCATTCCACAATACATCTAGTGTAGCCACCGGTGTTATAATTCAGAAATTCCTCACAAAACTTAGACACAAAGCATTTTCGTGCGCTACTAAAAACAGCATATAATGTTTGAATCGCGTGACAAAGTGTCTGAGTTAAAGCAACTTTGAAAGTTTCCACCTTGTATGCTCTGCGTGATAATATATCTATATTTTGAGCCTTTTCCTTGATTAGCGACCTGTTTTTGCCCGATTATACTATATTTTATTTTAGGACTGTGTGTGTGTATGTGTGTATATTTATCTGGCACGCTCTGTTACCCAAATGATGTGATGGTTTTGGCGTTTCAAATGTTGTGGGAAAAGCCTTAATTACAGGAGTAACACTAAATAACTTGATGAAAATTATATAAATACTTTTTGAAAGAAAAGCTGAACTGACTTGAAACAATATTAATAAAGAGAACTTTAAACTAAAACAATATTACAAATCTAATTAAAAAAACCAAAATATTACAAATTGAAATATTAAAATTAAACCTTCTGATTGAAGTCGGTGCCTAACGCAATAGGTACTATTTGACAGGCTAGGTACAATGTGGCTCGGTGGCTGTGAGGGTTACCCTTATTTTAGTTTGTTAATTACATTTGTATTCATTTTTAATTATAATTTTTCATTGTAAGTATTGTTTGAAGTCGGTTCAACTTTTTTAAAAGATTAATTTCTCCTTTTTAGTGTAAGATGCTTTTCTAATGAGTAGATACGATACGCTGTTAGAGATGAAAGTTTTCTTCACATCTTTAAACAACTAAAGGGAAATTCTATTTCTCTAAGCATTTTTCCCAAACTGAGCTAGAATTGGCTTTAGGTCTATACTAGTTTACTACGCGAAGTGACTGCAATCAGACCTTCACAGCCCAAGTACGACATTGAAGTTCTGTAGAAAGATATTTAGGGCTACGCTACCCGTAACGATTGCTACAGATATTCGTATGGTAACCGGAATCTACGGCTTAAAGTGCGCTGCGTGACATGGAAGGGTTTCAATATGTTAAGAATCCTTAAACTGACTTGGGTAAAATCACGTAACGTTGTAATGTGTTAACGTACTCATTTACCACTTAGCCAATATCCTTCCAAAAAGAGACAAATAAAAAAAGGAATAAAAAAGAATTTTCAAAATCGATTTAGGAATGAAAGAGTTACGAGATAACAAACAGGAAAATAATAACATTACAAACATTTTTTTTTGTAAAAATATTTTATAATTTCTATTATACAACACAAACACCCAACAAATATCCTGAAAGAATAATAATAATAATAATGATAGGAACATGTTGCAGGAACGTTTCTTTGGCCGCCTAAAAAAAGTACTTAAAAGCCTTTTATCGGGCGGTAACAAGGTGCGAGCCTGTAACAGTTGGGTCATGCCGGTTCTGATGTATTCCTTTGGTGTACTTAGATGGACTCAGACCGAATTAGATGCCCTTGACAGGAGAGTCCGTACATTGCTGACTGCATTCCGCATCGGTCCACATCCACGTTCGTCGGTTATGAGATTGTATATTCCGCGAAAGTTTGGAGGTCGTGGTCTATTAAATATCAAGACTCTACACAATCGCGAGATATACAATCTCAGAGAATATTTTCTACAGACTAATGTGGGAGTGCATCGTAATGTAGTTGCAGTAGATACTGGTTTTACCCCGCTCGCTCTGGCTAAAGAGAATTGGCGCAAACCTGTAGTACTTAGTACTACTGATCGCAAGGAAGTATGGAAGGGTAAAGAACTTCATGGTCGATTTTATCGGGCCCTACACGGGTCTGATATAGACTTTAAAGCGTCGACGTCTTGGCTACGGTATGGTGATCTCTTCGGAGAAACCGAAGGTTTTGTTTGTGCAATTATGGACGAAGTTATCATGACGAATAACTACCGGAAATATATCCTGAAAGATAGTACGGTTGACATTTGTCGGGCGTGCCACCGTCCTGGAGAATCTATTAGGCATATTATTTCTGGTTGTTCTCGTCTTGCTAATGGTGAGTATTTGCACAGGCACAATCAAGTAGCCAGGATTGTACACCAACAACTTGCCCTTAAATACCAACTTGTCGATTTTGAAGTGCCTTACTACAGGTATGTGCCCGACCTAGTTCTCGAAAACGGTCGTGCTACGTTATATTGGGATCGATCTATTATCACAGATAGGACTATTGTTGCCAATAAGCCTGATATTGTGGTGATAGATCGATTAGAGCGCCGCGCAATGATTGTCGATATCGCCGTTCCTCATGACGAGAATCTCGTGAAAGTTGAAAAAGAAAAACAATTGAAGTATTTGGATCTGTCTCACGAGATTGCCGACATGTGGAATGTGGATTCGGTGATTATTGTTCCGATAATCATATCTGTTCATGGATTGATAGCGAGGAGCCTCGACCAACACCTTAAGAGGCTCACGTTAGAAGGTTGGATCAAGGGTCTGATGCAGAAGGCAGTCCTCCTTGACACGGCCCGTATTGTGAGAAGGTTCCTGTCTCTGGAGCCCTAACCACCGGTATCTTGGTCCCTGTACCCGATGTCGGTGGTCTACTATTTTTTATATTTTTAAATATGTATTTTTTATTTTTTATATATTTAAAAATGTAATCAATATGTGTATTTATATGTAATAAAGAGAATGATAATAATAATACATGTCCTGTGTCACAGAGCGCATAGACTTTCTAAAGCAGAAAGTTTATGCATGGGCAAACAGGATAAGACGTTATAGAAAACGAGTTGACCGGTATAATCAGAATCGAATGTTCCAAAGGAATGAGAAATGGGTTTACCGGAAGTGGGAGGAACCGAATCCATGTGTGAGTGATGGGCATTTTCCAGATGAAAATACCACTAATTCATTTTGGCGTAACATCTGGTCAGTGCCTGTCACTCATACAGAGGGTGATTGGTTGGAGGATGTCAAACGTTCGTGTGAGTCTATAACAGCTATGGAACCCATTGTTATTAATAAAGATGATGTAAGTTGTGCAGTCCGTTCATTACCGAATTGGAAATCACCTGGTCCAGACGGACTGCACAACTTTTGGCTTAAGTGGTTCCGAAGCTCACATGCGTGTTTGGCATCACAATTCCAAGCAGCTTTGCATTCTGGTTCATTACCACAATTTTTAACCACTGGTGTAACCCATTTACTTTACAAATCTGGTGGTGCCATGGATCACAAAAATTTTAGACCTATTACTTGTTTACCAACTACATATAAACTTCTAACATCTATTTTGAGACTCAAAATTACTACACATATAATTAATAATTCGGTACTCTCTATTTCTCAAAATGGATGTAGAAGTGGGGCCCGTGGCACTAAAGAGCTCCTTATCATAGACAGGACCATTAGCCAACAGGTACGTCGTAATCGTAAGAGTCTGGCGACATGTTGGATAGATTATAAGAAGGCTTATGACTCAGTTCCACATACATGGCTTTTGAAAGTGCTAGAGTTGTACAAAATTGATGCAACTCTGTGCACTTTCTTAAAGTCGTGTATGAGTCAATGGAGAACAACACTTCGCTATCCAGGATGTCGGCAGACTGCGATAAACGACATACTTATAAAGATCGAGCGAGGTATATTTCAAGGTGATAGTCTGAGTCCCTTGTGGTTTTGTCTAGCTTTGAACCCTCTCAGCACTCTGTTAGAGGGTTCAGGGTTAGGCTATCGGTTGCAGAAAGATGATCAAGTTATATCTCACCTTCTTTATATGGATGATTTGAAATTACTGGCCTCCACAAAATTACAATTGACGGCGTTATTAAGGGTCACTGAAAACTTTAGTAATTCTATCAAAATGGAATTTGGTGTAGACAAGTGTGCAGTCATGTATGTAAAGAAGGGCGTGATTGTAGAATCTGAAGGAATAGAACTTTCAAATTCCACAAAACTCAGATCTCTGTCTGCCACCGAAACTTACAAGTATCTAGGTTTTTCACAGTCTTTGGGAATACCAGAACCTGGTGTGAAACAAATGTTACAGGAACGCTTCTTTGGCCGCCTAAAAAAAGTACTTAAAAGTCTTTTATCAGGCGGTAACAAGGTGCGAGCCTGTAACAGTTGGGTCATGCCAGTTCTGATGTATTCCTTTGGTGTACTTAGATGGACTCAGACCGAATTAGATGCCCTTGACAGGAGAGTCCGTACATTGCTTACTGCATTCCGCATGCACCATCCACGTTCATCGGTTATGAGATTGTATATTCCGCGAAAGTTTGGAGGTCGTGGTCTATTAAATATCAAGACTCTACACAATCGCGAGATATACAATCTCAGAGAATATTTTCTACAGACTAATGTGGGAGTGCATCGCAATGTAGTTGCAGTAGATACTGGTTTTACCCCGCTCGCTCTGGCTAAAGAGAATTGGCGCAAACCTGTAGTACTTAGTACTACTGATCGCAAGGAAGTATGGAAGGGTAAAGAACTTCATGGTCGATTTTATCGGGCCCTACACGGGTCTGATATAGACTTTAAAGCGTCGACGTCTTGGCTACGGTTTGGTGACCTCTTCGGAGAAACTGAAGGTTTTGTTTGTGCAATTATGGACGAAGTTATCATGACGAATAACTACCGGAAATATATCCTAAAAGATAGTACGGCTGACATCTGTCGGGCGTGCTACCGTCCTGGAGAATCTATTAGGCATATTATTTCCGGTTGTTCTCGTCTTGCTAACGGTGAGTATTTGCACAGGCACAACCAAGTAGCCAGGATCGTACACCAACAACTTGCCCTTAAATACCAACTTATCAATTTCGGAGTACCTTACTACAGGTATGTGCCCGACCCAGTTCTCGAGAACGGTCGTGCTACGTTATATTGGGATCGATCTATTATCACAGATAGGACTATTGTTGCCAATAAGCCTGATATTGTGGTAGTAGATCGATTAGAGCGCCGCGCAATGATTGTCGATATCGCCATTCCTCATGACGAGAATCTCGTGAAAGTTGAAAAAGAAAAACAATTGAAGCATTTGGATCTGTCTCACGAGATTGCCGACATGTGGAATGTGGATTCGGTGATTATTGTTCCGATAATCATATCTGCTCATGGATTGATAGCGAAGAGCCTCGACCAACACCTTAAGAGGCTCACGTTAGAAGGTTGGATCAAGGGTCTGATGCAGAAGGCAGTCCTCCTTGACACGGCCCGTATTGTGAGGAGGTTCCTGTCTTTGGAGCCCTAACCACCGGTGTCTTGGTCCCTGTACCCGATGTCGGTGGTCTACTACTATTTTTTATATTTTTAAATGTGTATTTTTTGTTTTTTATATATATTTAAAAATGTAACAAATATGTGTATATCACGAAATAAAGAGAATAATAATGAAACCTTTTATTCGGATATTAGTTTTACAATTCTATTTCCTTACGTTCTGTTTCCTAAAGAAGCACGAAATATGTGAATAGGTTTAATTAAATAATATTCTACACTGCTATTTATATTATTTAATTAAACCTATTCACATATTTCGTGCTTCTTTAGTTTTTGTAGGTCCACTTTATTAGTGGCAAAGGCCTCCTCCAACCTGCTCCATTCTGGCCTCTCTCTGGCCACTCTACTCCATGTTATGCCCGCAACATGTCTGATATCGTCATCCCATCTTTTTTGCTGTCTACCTCTTTTCCTTTTACCTTCCCTGGGATACCATAGTACATTGAGGGCTGCAACGTAAATTTTTGATTGTCTGTGTTTGTCTTTGTTTTCACACTTTTTGTTTTTCTCTTTTGTTGGAGGGTTGTGGTCTTCATCTCCCACGAGGACCAGTCGGCTTGGGGGAGATTTTGTTATTTCTTTTGTTTAGTTTTCGTAATTTGGTTGCTTAATCCGTTTGTCGGTTGTTGATTGCTATTGTTTTTTATGTGTGAGGGTTTCAGTGAGAGAGTTTGATCGGGTTCTCATTAAATCAAAGACGTTATTCTTGGTCATTTTGATAGAATTTATGGTTTGTTGTTTTTTAGGATTAGTGGTTGGCGTCGACCGTGGTGAAATAGATAGCTCTCCTTTCCTCTTGTCGGTGTTAGGTCCCTTGACTACTAGTTTATCATATTTCAAAAAAGCAGCATTTCCCTTTTCTTCTCCTCTAGTAGCCGTGGTATTAAAGCCTTTCTCTTTTCAATAACTTCCTTTGAATAATCTTCCGATATATAAATTCCCTTTAGATTCTTTTTATTCTGCATAATTTGGTCTTTTTTCCACCCATTTATAATAGACAGTAGCACAGGTCTAGGTTTGTTTTCGACTCTATTTTTTCCTAGGCGGTATACTCTGTTCACTTCATTTTCCTCCACCAATAGATTTAAATCTCTTTTAAAGGTTTCCTTAACGATGTGTATCAGCTCAAATGTTGTTTTTTCGCTCTCTTCTAATCCATAAATAACTATGTTGTTAGTTCTCTTTTCTTTTTTTAAATATTCAATCTCGTTCCCCAGGTTACAAATTTTTTGCTTCATTTTTTCATTTTCTTCTATCATAGGAGTTAATTTTTCCTCAATTCGATCCATAATATTCTTAGTAAGAGATTCTTTCAGTTCATTTGTCTGTTTTTGCATTTTCATCCTCATTTTATCGAACAATAATTGAAATTGTTCATCCATGTTGTCAAATGGAATGTGTAGAACGGAACGTAAATTTGAGTTGGTAGCAAATATTTATTTACAATGGCAGCACTCACGTTGTCAATGTCAACCTCGCCAGCTGACAGTTAGGGTAATGTCTACTCAATTATTGTGAATGTACTACTGAGCTTCAGTTTTGATGGTTTGATCTTGGAGTATCCCAGGATTAATTCTTCTTTGTCTTTCAGTGTTGTTTCACTGTTGTTTGTAGCACTGCAGTTTCCAAAGTGTTCGTGTAACTATTTTTATTCAGAGTTTTATTGGCGTCGAATAACACAGACCTGTAGACATTTCCACGACCGGAAACGGAATCCCCGGAACGGAATATCCTGAAAGAATAAAACAGCTCAATTATATTATTGAAAAAGTTATCCTCTAACTCCAAGAGATAAAGAACCCTTCCATCATCAGCTCAGCAACATGAAACAATGACTGTTTATTTATTTATTAATTTATATATTTATTTATTTATACATCATGCACTTTATGTACATAGGCGGACTTAATGCCTAAGGCATTCTCTACCAGTCAACCTTTGGGTGATGCAGAGAAAATAGGAAGGAGGTGCGTTTCAGGTGTTGAATAGAAAAAGTAGACATATACAAACTTTCATATACTAAAATTAATACAAATACATAAATACATACATATACATACATAAGTTGATGTAAGTCTATATACATGCATACACAAATAAATATCATAACAAGTATAAGATGATAATCATGTATTGGTTGATTCTACCAGCTGTTTCAGTAAATATTGCTTCACTTTTTTCTTAAAAGTAAAAGCGTTGGTAGCCATCCTGACTTCGAGGGGAAGCTCATTCCAGAGAAGAACAGACTGCACAAAGAAAGATGAGCCAACAAACTCAGATGTATGGGAGGGGCAACGAAGGAGAAGATTCTTAGAGGACCGAAGCTTTCTGTCGTGATTGCTACATAAGAGTTGGAAATAAGAGTTTAAATATGTTGGCGAAGATGGGTTATTAAGTATAGAGAATAGAACAGCGAGCGCGCGTAAATTTCGGCGTAGACGAATTGGTAGCCAATTGAGCTGCGAACGGAAAGAGGATACATGGTCATGTTTACGGAGATTATAAACAAATCGAATGCAGTTATTAAGAAGACGGTCTAACTTATCGAGAAGATCTGCATTCAGGTCGTAGCAGCACACATCACCATAGTCGATTAAGGGGAAGATAAGAGTTTGCACAAGCATAGTCTTGGTTTTTACGGGTAGGAAATTTCTCAGACGATTTAGAGCTCGAAGTGTCGCAGTAACCCTCCGGCACTGTTTTGCAACTTGTTCACGCCAGGTTAGTGTGCAATCGAGATGTAAACCTAAATCTTTCACCGATCCGCTCACAGGTATGATAGTCCCATTAAAAGTAATAGCGGGGAGAGTCTTAATGTCTACTCTGCTCATCGACCGATGACTTTCCACTACCATAGCTTGACATTTTGTGGGGTTCACAGATAAACCAAACCTTTGAGACCACGTGTTGATTGTTTCCAGATTGTGGTTGATCATTTATATTGCTATCGAAATATCTTCCACTTTACTCTGTGAATAGAGCTGTAAGTCGTCAGCATACAGATGATACGCACAAAGAAGTTCCAGGGACAGGAGGTTCATATACACAGAAAATAATATAGGAGAAAGAATGCCGCCTTGAGGAACATTAGAATCAAGATCACACCAGCTCGAGGAAGATCGAACAGATTGCTGGCGTCCCCGAAGATATGATGAGAACCAATCCAGTGCTTCAGGTGCGACCGCAAGATAGGAAAGGATAGATAGGAGTATATTGTGATTGACTGTGTTGAAGGCATTAGAGAAGTCAATTAGTACCAAAACAGTAACTTCAGTGTCTTGCATACCTGCCTTGATATCGTCAACCACTTTAAGAAGAGCAGAAGTAGTGCTATGATCAGGCCTGAAACCCGATTGAAACGGGCTCAATTGGTTGTTTTTGTAGAGAAATTCAGAAAACTGTTTGTACACACAGGATTCTAGGACCTTTGAGAGGAAAGGGAGAACGGTTTTGAAATTTGATTTGAATTTCTGAAATGGTTGGGGTGTGCGGAATTTGGAATTGTAGATAAAGGGATGACACAAGCTTTGCGCCACAGTGATGGGAAAATTCCAGAATATAATGAGTAGTTTATGATATGGGTGATTATAGGTAAAATGTGGTCAATAATTGTTACGATCATACGTCGGCTGATTTTATCACAACCAACAGCGTTGGATTTGATAGAGAATATGATCTTTTTGATCTCACCCGACGTAACCGGAGAAAATCGGAAGGGATTTATGTTAGGGCTATTTAAACTTGTCAGGTAGTCAACAGTGCAATACTCGGTTTGGGAATCCAAGTGAGCAGATAGAGAAAAATGGTGGTTCAAATCCTCCAAACCAACCGTCCCCTACAGACCACCCGACCGCTGCTTACCAATACCCAGAGTTCCAAGGAACCTCCAAATATTGGCGGGAGAAGAATGGGAGATGTCGTCAAAAATATGTCGGCATTTGGCGTTGCGTATCATCTGGTTGCAGCGATTCCTCGCGATTTTGTATAAAGTGCGCTTTGCCTCGGTACGGTCCCTTCTGAATTTGAAAAAAGCTCTATCTCTTCGTCGCATAGCCAAAAGTACCTCTTTCGTCATTCAGGGAGCAGGTTGCCTCTTTACTTTTATACTTTTGATGGGTGCATGGTTATTTTTTTCTTTTTATTTATTTATTAAGGTTCACCAACAACTGTTTACATCAATTCCTTAAATCTAAACATGTTCATATCATAAAGAAAAAAAACAATGCAACAGCTACTTATAGGTAAACACCGCTTATGTAATAAAAAGGGGTTAAATTAAAAAAAAAATTAAAGTAACAAAATTCACATATTGCACACAAACACACACAAACGCTCACATAGGTAGGGTTTTAATACATTTTTTATATTTTTTAACAATTATTACGTCTTACTCGTAGCAAACCACCAAGCACGAGCTGTATCCTCCGGATGGTATCAAAATGCAAATCTATAAGATCGCTATAGCGATTTACCATTTTACACATTCTTGCATAGGGAGAATTGGCACCAAGAACTGTTCTTCCTAACGGGGGACAAAGTGGCGTAACTGGACTATGCGGAAGTCTGGAAGGAACGCGGAACTGAAAAAGAGCTACCAACTGAGGACAATCAATTTTTCGGTTGAGAATTTTGTACGCGAACATTACGTCGTTAAGGCCCATACGACCTGAAAGAGACTGCATTCTAAAGTATTTCATTTTGCCCTCATAGGAATGTACTTTCTTTACGATACCATTGGAGAATGCAAGGTGCCAGAGAAATCGCTTTTGTATACGTTCAATGCGAAACGTATGTACAGCATAATGTGGCCTCCAGACTACGCTACCGTATGCCAAGATGCTCCTAACCAAACTGTTGTAAATGAGAATTTTTGTTTTGCTATTGCGAAAAGCTCTACAGTTTCTCAAAACAAAACCTAACATTTTAGATGCCTTTTTAATGATATTATCCAAGTGTGGTTCAAAAGTCAATTTTTTATCGAAAAGAATTCCTAAGTCCCTGATAGTATCAACTTCATTTATTCTGTCATTGTCTACATAGTATTTAGAGGTTATCTTATTCATTTTTCGCATAAATTTTACATATAGAGTTATCATATAGAAGTATGTGATTAAAGTTATGAAGCTTCTCGTCTATGCTTATAACTGACGTTACTGCATCCCAATTCAGATAGGCAACATCCCTAAGTAGCTTGTTCACATCCATACGAGCAAAACAACGCATGCGCAAAACTCTTGGTTGGGGTTTAGGTGGTTTAAGGGCATAGGAGAGGAAGATTAGATCGTGATTGGAGAATGCCGGTGCTTCAAGTTGACCATGGTTATGGACAAGCATAGGGGTCGACACTAGTATTAAATCTAACCAAGTGTCCACCCCCAGGCTGTTATGATGAGTTGGCTGTAGAGGTAAAACATGCATACCGGTCGACTCAACAATCTGAAGGAGTTTGCAGGCACGTGAGGTAGGGCGGGTTAGGTCCGTATTGAAATCTACCATGATGATGTGATGAGTGTATACAGACCCTAAGGATTCCAGCACTGTTTCCAGACTGGAGAAGTAATTTATCGAGGGAGGAGAATACACTGCCCCAGGACCACCTTAAGTCCTCTCACAAGGACCTCAAGAAATAAATATTTTACGGCAGCCGAAGAAGAAGAGGGAGAAGAAGCCAGAATTTTAAAAGGAAGAGTACTGTGTATGTAAATGGCAACTCCACCTCCCCTCCTGGTGACTCGATCATTTCGAACAAGGATATAGCCAGTGAGAGGATAGAAAGCAAAAAGAAGATTAGGTTTGAGCCAACTCTCCGATATCAGGATGGCATGAACGTTGGTGTTACTAAAAGCCTCAGTCAAATTACTATAATGACTGGGTATGCTCTGTGCATTAAGGTGATATACATTAAGCAGGTGCTCTGACTGACAGTTAAATGTAAATTGTAAGCGTTCACCTAATGTCTCAGTTATAGAGGCAGAACTATCATCTACAGAAGATAAAGTAGACTCGTGAGCAGTGCTGTCAGAATCATAATCATCAGTTATCATATGTATTAAATATAAGCAATAAAAATATACTACAAAATAGTAAATAAATATAAATGTAAAAAAAAATAGAATTATTTATACGATATCTCAAAATATGCAATACCTTACTCTCTTACCGTGGAAGAGCCATGCTTCGTTAAATATGGCTTTGGCCAGAGTGATAACATGATCTCACAGAAACTCAGTTTAAGGTCATTATTTTGGTACTTTTCACCTAGAGAATGAGGTTACAGGAGTCTAACTATATATGTGTCATCTGTAACATTACAATACAACCTTAAGCTTAGTTTGTACAACTGTATTTAGGCATGCTCTTGCTTGGCATGTTTTCACATTCAACGACGAAGTTCGACAAACTTCTGATGAAATAAAACTTTTATGGCGCCGAAAGTTAACGCCGATACTCAAAGCGTTTTTATAGCATTGCCAACTCAGGGGAATAATTAACGATTAAAAAATATTATTGTTAAAAGGCTATGTGTAAAAAAACTTGTTTTCAAGATTAGAAATAGTCGCACTGCGAAATCTCAAAGAACTTTCTCAATTTTTAACTTTAACGCTTTGATCTAGACACCTGAAATTTAGCAAGAAAGTTTAGAACGAGACAAAGTCAGCTAGGAATATTCTCGCCTTTGGAATACTTTAACAAATTGTTGGCAGTGCTAAGTTTTCAGATCATTTCATCTTTGATAAATACTAACATATTTGGTAAGCTTTCTTTGTTCAACTGATAGAGACGGGACAGAAATTTACCCTTGGAGTGTACCCTTAATTCCCGAGACATAACTGAAAGGGGCGAAAATATATTCTTCACACGATTCAGCTGTCTTCTTGTAAACCACAAAACACTTTTATCCTCTGAGAATTGATCGTCGAAAATAAATGCCATACGCTAGACTTTAGTTTTTCAAAAAATATGTATTATTTTGTATCATTTTACTTTAGAACTCAGTCATATAGGCTTCTGTTTGTCTTAATTTGATTACTGTTATTTAACGTACTTTTCATATAAGGAAGATAATTAGAAAATAAAAAATAATTTTAATTATATCGTTAAGCATATATGGACCAGTCCCATAGAAAAACTGATATTAATTAATTTTTCATTGCTTTTAACCGTAAGACCAAGATCTCCGAAGACTAAAACCACTTCTTCTTCCATTCAATATGGAGGAAGGAGGCTTGCGATTCTTTACATCCATGGTGGTGGTAGTCACTCTCAGGTAATCCTTATACTCGTTTATCCCATACACAATAAAGACAAAAAATAAACTAGATTAAATTAGATTAACCGAATGTCGTTCACCTAAAAATTGGCGATACGTGACGCACATGGCAACTTGTTAACAAAAAACAGTCACATTAATTTACTTACCAGTGTTGCTACTATCTGCGGCAAATATTTGTCTGTGACAACACCCTGGAGGTGCGCAAGCGAAAAAAGTAACGTACACAAAACTTTTTACTATAAGAACCGGTAAACCGTGCGGATATCGGTATTGCCGAACTTTTGTTTATCGGTTGTTTCCCCGTGAGCACTATTTGATGTGAATTTAAACAAATAAGTGGATTCTTTGCCTGTTTTTCTTTTGTTTATCGAGTGTATAGTTTATGTTTTTTTATAAAACTTAAAACTTTTTTCTTTGGTACCGTATGACCTGGTAAGCGGCACCACAATTCGGAGTCAGAATTTTTATTCCACTTTTATCCGAGCAGCTAAACTGGGCTTCACTTCCCAGGTAGGGCAAGTAATTGTGTGTAGATTACGATCAGTTGTTCTGTCTGGATGTGACGTTTTTATAATATGTATGTATAATAGCATACATATATAAATATGTTTATCAGCAGTACCGTGTGGTGACGGATTAAGAATACCGAGTGCCACCACCCCTCACTCCATGGGTGTCGTAGAAAAACTAAATGCAAATCAGTACAAGCCTGGAATTCATTACCAGCGCACGTGTTTCCCTCATACTACCATCCCAGGTCCTTTAAGCGGGGCGTGAAAAAGCATCCCACTAGGCCACCATAGCGTAGGTCGTCGTACTGCACTGTCTTCATTCGCTGTGAGTACGGCGACCACCGCTCTTGGATTCTATTAATGCTTTCCATCAGGCGGGATAGAGTCACTTTGGTAGGTTTCTAAAAAAAAAAAACTACACGGGACAACATCACTGCAAAAATAGGGAAAACTTGCAGCAAACCAAAGCAATGGTATAATAGGCCAAATCTCCTTTCGAATGAGAAACCTATTTCCAGCACTGGACTAAAGGTTTTGCGTAGCTAATGATTAAACAGCCGTATGTGAGATATATGAAGTTATTAGTGTCGAAAGCAATTATAATCTGCAAAAAGCTAGCTTCTATTTAGCCAGTAAACCGTCTGTTGGGACCGCTAGATAAAGTCTAATCGTAAACAACTCTATAGATGATATAAACGGTTAAATTTCTGATCCTTTTTGATACAATTTGTCATTACTTACAGATGCTTTAAAGATACTTCCATGATCTGCTTATCATCGAGTTTGGGTTGTAAAAATCGGCTTTGAAAAAGGTCTCTACAGACCCTGTAGATACAAGATAGGCCGAAAACATGTAACGTAGACACAATATGATCTCAACGATGAATTCTTGGTCATGATATGCCTTGGTTTTATTATATATAGACCGGAGGCGTCCCCAAGCGGGGTGTGAAAAAGCATTTCACAAGGCCGCCATAGTGTGGGTCACCATACTGCATTGTCTGCATTTGCAATGAGTGTGGTGACCACAACTCTGGGATTCTATTCATGCTTTCCGTCAGGTAGAGTAGAGTCACTTTGGCAGGCTCTTAATACAGAAAAAAAAATAGTTCTTTTAAGCTTCAAAGGATTAAACGTCCAAAATGATTCATCAATCATACATTTACTGCATATAACAAACCAATGACATGAGCCTCTCCTTTGAAAGTTTTTGGCCTACTATACCACGCTGGCTATACGGATTGGTATGTGTCAAATTTTGCTTTAATTTGCAGTGATGTTATCTTGCGAAGTTTGTTCCTTTACTCGCTTCTTACGACACCCGTGGGATGTATAGGACTGGTGATTCCCTGTATTCTTATTTCGTCACCACTCGAATAGTAGATATAAGAATAAAAAGTTAAAATGACGGATTTTAATATCATTATTTTTAGTGTTACTGTGTATGTTTGAGAGTGATGTGTGTTTATATAGATATCTGTTTAATAATTAGTGACTATTTCTGAAATTCTTGGGCTTGCTGCTGTTATGTAACTGCCTCGGTGACGCAGCGGTAGTGAATGCGACTGCTGTGCTTGAGGTCTCGAGTTCGATTCCCGGGTCGGACCAAATGTTTGTATGATCTGCAAATATTTGTTTCGAAGTTTGGGTGTTTTCTACGTATAATATGTATATATTCACAAAAAAAAGTATATAAGTATTCTATCAGTCAGTCTAGTTATCATAGCACAAGCTCTGCTTAGTTTGAAACTAGATGACGTTGTGTGTCAAATGTCCGAAATGTTGATTATTATTCATCTTATTATTATTATTTGACGGGCTTTTTGGTCTGGTGCTTAGTAATTCTGACTGCTTAGCTGGAGGTCGTACCACAAATAATCCACTCAGGGTTGTACCACAAATAATTGTGTGCTTAACATTAGATTAGACGGTATTATTTAATATGAGAAATTATCTGTATATCCTCTAATTCTTCCCAAAACACGCAATGAAAACTATCAGTTAGATAATTGTTCAAGGAAGGTTCATGCGTATAATAAAACCTCATTAACTTTTATGTAAACAGAAAACAATATTTTGCAGCCAAGTCGCCGAAACATAAATTTTCAAGGCTTACGAAGGCCTAAATTACATCCGTGCGAAGCCGGGGCGGGTCGTTAGTATCTTATGAATTTTCTTTTCGCCCCTAACTATACTCGTAGTATCAACATCACTCCCAGTCTACATTTTTTTCCACATCAATTTTTTTATATTCATCTTTCCCAATCCATATTTCGTACAAACGATCAACTTTTGTTTTCTACATATTATTTAACATATAAAAATCAGACCACGAACTAAAATATTATTAAGTAAATAGTTTCCTAATCAAAATGCAAACAATATGGCCTTAAAGATAGGCGGCTTAAATTTTATACGCATAACCAAAATATAAGTAATCAGTCCGTACTTCGTCTCCTTATCTCAAAGACCATGCTGCGTATTAAATTAACTTTCTATACAAACTAGAGATGAGCCGACCATTGTCGATAGACTCGATGAACTCGTTACTCGGTTCAACTCGAATCGATTCCCGAGGCTGAATTTTGAATGAACATAAATATTGTTCTTAAGTTTTACATCGGCGGAGAAGTAATCTGCAATTCAATAAGCTCGTTTCTGGGATCAATTTTCAATGAGTATTAAATGGCGAACAAATTTGACAGAGTGAGTAGGTATTTGGAATTTGGACAAAGTAGTGGATTGTGATATATTCGTTAGCTTTTTGTGACGGCGTGGAAAATACCTGTCGGTTTCCCATGGACGCCATTACGACAACGCAAGAGTAACAACAGTAAACTACTTGAAGTACCGATCTCCGACGTACTCTATGGAGGTCCTGGATCGAGTGATATCAAGGTACTCCTGAATTAACACAGTAGCAATACAGGTCGACAAGGATAGCTACTATGAGGCAGCGACAACCTGCCTCTCACCAACGGGTCCGTTTCTTACACGAATGATGTTCCGGCTCGTAAGACGATCCTTGCTTCCAGACACGTCGTTATTTAAAATAGTATTTTTTTAAAAACTAATTTTTTCCATTTTCACTTTAATCAAATCTACTTATTGATTCTGTAAATATCTTTGAAAATTAAATTTTCATTAGAATTTTAATTATATTTGAAACATTTTTCACAACTTCTAATCAATTTGTTTTTCTAAAAAAAAATCCATACATACATTTATAACTTTCTAAGCTTTCTTAAAAAAGTAATTACGAAACTGAAAAAAGAGAAAATTTCATATTTCCAAATCGATTTACAAAATGGTTAGTCGATTACTCATCTAATCGTCTCTGTACAAACTCGATCCAATAAACTTCTTACAGAATCAATCTTCGTTTAATTAACTACTTTGGGACGGAAAACTCGTAAATCGATCGTAAGAAACTGTCCCCACTTTAATTTGACGAGGCCTGGAGAAGGTGCCTACCTTATTGGTTTTTCTGAGAACAAAAGTTTATAGAGACGGCGGTTTCGTCAAAAAGATTGTTAAGTTACTCGTTTAACAACTTACTAAGTGTTGTAGATAAGCGTCCGTAAGGTACAGGTCTGAAAACTTGCTTTTCGCTGAAAGCAAATAATAGTGACTTATCAAAGACGTTATTAAAATAGATTTTATATTAGACTAGCTTTTGTCTGTGGCTTCTCTTGTCTGGAATTTAGTTTCGTAACAGATCATTTCAAATAAATATATATACATATATATATAATATATATATATATATATGTTTAATAAACAAATAATTCTATGGTACATCACGATGACTATCATGCCTTTTACGTCCCCAAGCGGGATGTGAAAAAGCATCTCACTAGGCCGCCATAGTGTGGGTCACCATACTGCATTATCTGTATTTGCAATGAGTATGCTTACCACAACTCTTGGATTCTATTCATGCTTTCCATCAGGCAGAGTAGAGTCACTTTGGCAGGCTCTTAATACAGAAAAAAGAACATCATCTTTGTGTGTTAGATGGTTTTTTTTGTGATGGTAATTTTAATGGTTTAGGTAGCGTACGTCAAGATAATCAGAGGCCAGATTATTTTGTGATTTAATTTACATTTATCGTTATATTACGACCAAAATTACATCAAATCATTATAAATTGTAGCTTTTATATTATTTCTATGTATAATCTATATTACTGTAAAATTTCATCCAAATCCGTCTAGTAGGTTTTTCGTGAAAGAGTAACAAACATCCATACTCACAAACTTCCGCATTTATAATATTGGTAGGTTAAGCCGTCGTTTTTAAGTAATACCTCTAAATAGTGTGTTAAATATAACTAGAATACGTCGCTTGCGCAAGACGAAAATGCCTAATTGATCGTTCCATGCATAACATGAGTTATGGGTTGCAATAGTAAAATTAATATTAATTATTGTTTCTGGTAGTTAGCTGATATTGTTTGACTACTCTGTTGGTTAGTGAACTTGACTGTTAAGCCGGTGGTCCTGGGTTCGATTCCCACCTTGGCAAAATATTTGGGTGATGAATGCGACTATTTGTTCTGTGTTTGCGTGTAATTTATCTAAATACGTACATATGTGTTTAGAAATATTTAAGTGTTTTTATCAGCAATCTGGTTACCATAGTACAGGTTCTGTCTAGTTTGGAATCAGACAACCATGTGTGAGATGTGTGAGGTTATTTTTTTTTCGTTCTAATAACTCATTGTGGCCTAAAATCCTAATAAAATGACTCCAGTAAATATACTTTTACACATGTCTACTATCATAATTCAACATCATGATGTAACGGTAAATTCTTAGTTTTCGTGCAGTTCTAGAGTTTGAACAACAAAATTATTAGCTAATTTTTGCAACTAGCTTACATTTGAAATGTAACCAGTATATTTAGAGCCTTAAAGTCATCTAACTGAGTTAAACCAAAATTTAATTAAAAACCGTATCGCATAAAATGCATTTTCGTTCATTTGACTGCAAATTTTCTCCATTCTTTCATATTAAATGCTTGCTTCTGTTCCAATCTGATATTACCCTCGCCGTTGAATAATTTTCTTCATCCATCATCGAGATACTTCTAAGAACATAACGCTTTTACTTATTCAGAGGCTACTGACTTATTTACTACGTTTACTTCTGACAGCGACTGAATTCTGGTAAAATTATGGTGAATTTATTTATCCTTGGTATTAACATTAACTAACGCCTCTATCCCGTACGATTCGTATTAAACGCGTACATATTTTGCTGACGATAACTTGTAACCTACTTACGTAATAGGAGGCAAATCTTGAATTGGGTTTGGCAGTCTATTGAAAAAGAAGAGGCAAAGAAGGTGATGATTGGAAAGAGATATTCAAGAGTTCATAAGTTGATGAAGATTGGCTTAATTTTGTTTTCTTGGTTACCAAATATAAATGACTTTAGGAAAGTAGCAACTCAACTGTAACGATATCACGACGAAGTACAAAAAATCAATTTTAACCGATCTTTCGTAATTTTTCACTCTGGGTATTGCAGATTACTGGAGGTCAGAAACGTGATTTTCAAGAACCCTATATATATGACCTATTCCATTATAAATGTAAGTGACTTTGATTTAATAATGACAGATGCCCATTGATGCAGGGGTGACAGTTCTCGCGGTAAGCGTGTGAGTCATGCCTTTTACGTCCCCAAGCGGGGCGTGAAGAAGCATCTCACTAGGGCGCCATAGTGTGTATCGCCATATTGCATTGTCTACATTCGCAATGAGTATGGTGACCACAACTCTTGGCTTCTATTCGTGCTTTCCATCAGGTAGAGTAGAGTTACTTTGCTAGGCTCTTAAAATAAAAAAAAGATATATGTCTTCTGTGTTGAATGCGTCAGCTCGTTATTTGAATGTGTATAAATGTTGACTTCCGTCCATGAAGTTGAAGTCCGTGTGGTGACGGATTTAGAATACATAGTGTTACCACTCCTATTCATCCCGTGGGTGTAGTGTCGTAAAAAGCGACTAAGGGAACGAAGTATGCAAGACAACATTATTACAAAGAGAGAGAAAACTTGAAACAAAACCTATTCCAACCCATCTGGCCAGCGTGGTATAGTAGGCCAAAACTTCTTTGCTAAGAAGAGGCCTATGTCCAGTAGTGGACTGTAAAAGACTGTTGATGACATGTTCACTTTGACATATAATAGAGTGTAAACATTAAATATCAGCCTGATCAGTCCGTTCTTGCAATCCGTGATAGCTTATTATTAAATATTTTCTGAAAAGCTTTAGATATTAAATACAAAATTCCTCTGACAAATACAGTGTTGAAGGTCATCCGACGATGAATCCAATAATATGTACCGCAACATATTATTATCCTTTTTCCTTTCAAATACAAGTAAAGATTTTGTCCGTCTGTTCAGACTAGACGTTTGAATCGAGAGGGGGGAGTGGGGACATGATATCTCTCATTTCATTATTTATGACGACATGTAGTTGTGTTTGGTGAAACGATTCCGTATCTTTTCAAGATTAGGGGTTTGTTCCTTTTTATTATTATTAGGTGTATTTTATTGTCGGTCTTGAGAGAGATGTTTTGCAATTTGATTGACGTTATTCCTATCCATTGCTTGTGCTCATCAATCATTGACTATTTGCTGCCAGCTAAGAAAAGACCTACCTATCTTGTTTTTGTTTATAAATCGAAAAAAATTACGTTGCAGGTCTTGGAGGAAGAGAGTCCATCCCATATTTTGGATTGTTATAAATAAATAAATAATACATAAATTTTTCGGACATTTGACACACAATGTCATCTAGTTCAAACTAAGCAGAGCTTGTGCTATGATAACTAGACTGACTGATAGAATACCTATATAATTTTTTTTGTACATACATACATATTATACGTAGAAAACACTCAAACTTCGAAACAAATACTTGCAGATCATACAAACATTTGGTCCGACCCGGGAATCGAACCCGAGACCTCAAGCACAGCAGTCGCGTTCACTGCCACTGCACCACCGAGGCAGTTAATAGTAGTACCTAGGATAAATTGTAATTAAAGCCTATATTTAATTTCACTCATCAAAGATTTGGAAGTGAAAATATAACAGTTTTTTTTGTTTTAAGAACCTGCCAAGATGACTCTAGTCTGACTGATGGAAAGCATGAATAGAATCCAAGAATGGTAGTCACTATACTCATTGCGAATGCAGACAACGCAATATGGTGACACACACTATGGCGCCCTAGTGAGATGCTTCTTCGCGCTCCACTTGCAGATGCAAAAGGCGTCATTTTACAGTTTCTCTAATGTTTTTCAAACATTGCTACATAAACCATTGTGATTTATCATTGTGTTGTTAAACGCTGGACGAGGGCAGCACAGGATCGGTTGTTGTGCAGAGTCTAAGGGAAGGCCTATGTCCATCAGTGGACGTCTTTCGTCTGAAGTTATTGAACACAAAAAAACACGTCATTATCTTTAATTTCATTGATGTAAATTTACAAATTTTTTTCTTATGATGGTCTTGTCAATCCTTTGTCTGAGACTTTAAAAGTAACATTGCGCTTAAAAGCATTTTACTCTAAAAAGGCTGATTTCACAATTTAAGTCATTTTACTCTAAATCGCTTTGAATTTTTTATAAAGACTTTATTTCTTTGAATCAATATACTTGTTGTTTTCTGATATATTTTATGTGAAATCCATTTTAAAGTACATAATGACCCTTAATACTTTCTTTCAAGTTAAAACACAAGTTCATTTAGACAAATCCAATTTAAAGGACTCGAAAAAGATGTTAAAAGAGAATAATACTTAGAACTTTGGATCATTTATATAATATTTTTTCTTTAAAAAAGACAACACCCACACTAGGAATAAATCCTATGTCACGAGGGACATTACAAACATATAAGGAATGGATACAAAGAACACCCAGATTCAGAACAACAATTTGCGGATCACACAGTGTTGTCTCATGTGGGATTTGAACCCACAACAGCGCAGTAGAGAGCGGTGTGGCGACCGCTTACACCACTTTTTTTTAACGTGTGGCAACCCCCACGGGCCATAAACCCACCGGGGTTTACGGTGGGGTGGTGTGTCGGAATCGGACTGACTAAAGCCACACGGTATACCACTCTGCGCCTGGCATAGGAGGGATCCGGGAACAGCTGCTATAACGGCAACCAGATCACCGCTTACACCACTAGGCCAACCGTGCAGTCAGAACTCTGAAGAATATCTTCGTTTAACAGTAGCAATACGCTGAA